>JAMAGY010000002.1:379604-1074856 GCA_023626415.1 Penicillium sp. S1701 | reverse complement strand
TACTAGGTAATTTTTCCAGTTTTTTTTCTATAGTTTTTTTTTTTTTTTTTGGGGTTCGGTTTTTTTTTTTTTTTTTTTAAAAAAAAAAAAAAAAAAAAAAACGAGTTAAGAGAGAGGCAGAGAGGAATACAGTGGCTGGAAAGAAGTTTGACACCACTCTTTATTCATTACAACTGTTGCTTATCCTAAAACTAGGATACATCAAATTTGAAGTAGTATAGAAACTGATCGAATTCTCATGTATATTACTAGGGAGCTAACTGGTTTCCTACTGGGTTGCTTGATCTATCATAATATTTGGAGATTCTAGAGTGGTGTCAAACTTGCTACTAGGCACTGTAAAATTCATGTAGATACAAAATCACTGCTCATGATACTACAACTACATCCAAGATCTAAAAACGCCAAGGGTATACCACCAAATAGATTTCCCCCAAGCTTCCCTGTTTTTTTGGCATTGCCTCGAAACTATCGACCCCGGAAAGCTGGCTTCCGCTTCTCCGCAAAAGCGCGCAGAGCCTCATATCGATCCTCGGTCTCAATAACCCCTTCATAGGCAGCATTCTCCGCCACCTCGCCCAAAGCAGCGCCTTGCACTGCGATCAGAGCTTGCTTGATAGCAATCGGCCCACCCTCACAGATACCCAGCGCCAGCTTGATACTCTCCTGGAGAACCTTCTCGCGCGCCACGCCCTCCTGGGCTGCTTCCTCGGGGAGCACCTCCACCAGGCGATCACAGAGTCCCATAAAGTAGGCCTCGGGGCCATACACTCGTCGACCAGTCAAGATCATATCACGAGCACGAGGAATACCAATCAATCCAGGCAGCCTGTAAGTACCGCCTGCACCAGGAATAATAGCTAGGCGAGTCTCGGGGAGACCGACGGTACTGGAGGAACCGAAAACACGAAGGTGGGTGCACAGTGCCAGCTCCAGGCCGCCGCCCAAAGCCATAGACGAGACGGAAGAAATGGTAGGGATCTCAAGCTCGGCAAGGGTTCTGAAAGTGCTTCGGAGTTTCAGGAGGAAGTCTTCGACGCTGGTTTAAACAATGTGACTACCGGTTAGCCGAATAACCCAGAGAATGGAGTGTGTGTACCACGTGAACAAGGAAGTTTCTCACTCAGCAGGTGTCATTGTGGCGCGCTCCTTCAAATCTGCGCCGGCGCAGAATGCCGCGTCGACATTACTACCAACGACCAATGCCCGTGTTGGCCCGTTGCCCTTTTCCGCAGCGATGGAGCTCACCTGCGTTGACAGAGTTTCGAGCAGCTCACGCGAGATAGCATTGCGGGCCGTTGGCCTATTCAGTTGTAGCACGCGCACATGTCCGGATCCAGGGGCCGGGATTTGCTGGGTTAGAATAATGTCGTCGGCACTGCTGCTGGTGCTGTACCGCGAGATGGCGACCCGGGTGAATGCGGCAGTTGGGCGAGTAAGAAAGCGGCTGGTGGTGAGTCGCATGAGGCGCGGGGATAATGTCGTAGCCATTTCTAGATCTTATGCAGGCTAAGTATGACTCGATCACAAGAATGGGCAATGGGTAGTACGGAATACAAAGTCGAAAAAGGTGGAACTTGAACTTGAGCTCGGGTGTGGGGAAGCTGCACCGACGATGGCCGACGGTTGCCGGGCGGTCAGGAGGACAGCTGAGAGTACCGGATAAAGACTATACAGTAAATGGAACAATAGGCTCGCTCGCTTGGAAATTTAGTAATTTAGTTGTATTCTTGTCGTCCACCTTTGAAATCCACCAGGGGACTATTCTATCTTTTCATGCGGTTTAGCATTTGCATAGAACTACATACTGTGTATATAGTTAATAAGCTTAATATTCATCTGAGTGCTAACCAGCGGATTAGTATGATGAGCGTAACATTTTAAATACACAAATACTAAAGATTCAATTCACTGCGCCGGTAAATATTCTCTGGCTCAATACTATGCTTTGCATTGATATCCACTTTCAGTTAGAAACCCTACTCGCTGGTTTTGTGGATATCGGATTTCTCGACATTACTAGCTTCTTTGATTTCAGAAGCTCTTTGACACTTGAGGTTTCTTTCAAAAGACGCTGGGACTCGGGAAGATTTATAAAAGGTATTTCGATCCAAAAGAAATTTAGTTCTGTATTCTGCTTAAATTTTTCGGTCTCTTTGCTGAATTACTTTGCCCCTCATGGACAACCAAGTTAGCTTTCCAGCGAGTATTTCTCTCCAGGGACGCAAAATACGATCGATGGAGGAGATAATTCAGTTTCGTCACGAATGTTCACGTGAAGAGGTTTATCCATTGGCAATGCAGATACAATCCGAACTCATAAGTGTTATCGAGAGTAGCGAAGACTACTTGAATATGCTTCATGAATTTGTCCACAAAGGTGAATTCTGGCGTGGTCATGAGGCTGACGAAGACAGCTTCCAATTCAATTGGAAAACTGCTAGAGAGGCTATTGCTAATAGAGCAAAGAGATTGGAATATATCGACAGCATTCGAGAGAAGTCTATTAAAGCATGGGGGAAAGACAATGCCAATGCCCTTTTCTTACGTATTAAAACCCGCGCGATGGCAGAGAAAGTCAGTAGGCTATTATCACTCAACTTCGAATACACGGCTATACGTCTCATGATCAATAATGAGATTGCAAGCCGCCTTTCTACAAAATCATGGGGGATTAAAAGAGAGATAGCTATGATGCAAGGAGATCTTGCTAAAGCTTTCTCTAACCGTTGTCTAAATCCTCTTTCAGCAGAGAAACTTCAGGAAATTGGGCTTGGGATAGACGAAGATGGATACTGCTGTCCTATTGGTAGTGGGAGGATCCTTTCATATGAAGTCAAATCCGAAAAAGACAGTGATCTATCAAATGCCTTTGTTCACGGTTCATATCGCGGATCTTCGCCGGAATTCTCATTCGACTCCCAAAGCGAATCCTCAGAAGATTTGTTGCCAAATCCAGACATTATATATGAAAACGGAAAGAAACCGAATCGAAAGGGCTTTTCTCAGTGCCGTTGCCTGCCATTCAATAGTACTATTAATCGTATCCTTTCTCAAAACGAAATCAAGGATTATCGCAAATGTCAGAAGATTTTGCGAAAAGTTGGCAGCAAAATCTCTAGAAATCATGCAAGAATCAGCACCGATACCATTTTTTCTAGCCATAGTCGACAGCTTTGTGATTTACTAGGGATGTTTGTCAATAATACACACGCAGAGCGAGCAGATCGATTAGATAAATTATACCATGGTCTTGATTCATGGGAGGACACCCGCGCTCGATATTCCCATTGGTTTCGAAATGTCAAATCAAGTGGGACATCCGCTAATATGTTCCGCTTTCAGGAAAGGAGCATACGACCCATCATCGAAAATTGGGGCAGTCTTAAGTATCTCACGGTCCAAAGTCTTTATCGCTGATGCTTTGGAGAGAACCAGCTGCCGAATGTCAGGGTATCCGATAGATTTATGCAAATGAACGGAGGTATGGTAGTCCCTGGCCTTTTTGGTTGGCTCAAACACGATTTGATGGCAAGCATCCTGGTGGTATTCTTCGACTAGCTCTACTGGAATTCGCGATGTATGACTGGCACTTTTGCCCTCGCCCGAATCACCCGCGACTTGGATGGGCGAGAAACATGTGGTATAGCTTGATCCAACAGCTTGTGCGACAAGATATAGTTTATTGGATGGCATGTGTATTTTCTCCCCGATCATTCGTGGCGCTTGATCTCTTGTCCTTGTAGCGCTAAGAGTTCATACCCCGGAGAGCCTACACACTCCCAACAGTCCGACAAAAATATAAGTGACTTCTTGAATGTTAAATACGGTAGACGCTTTTTACAGAGCTCTATTTCTCTGGGCGACGAAGATGAACAGAATTGCGACGAGTTCTTCCGTGGCATGGACCGTTACCTGCAGGGTTCCTGGCAGAACCTGTCGTCTCATGATCAGCTATGGAATGGAAGTGTTCAGTAAATTATCTCTGAAAATTGCACAGCTGCGGATAAGGAAAGATATGGCATGTACTGGGTCAAGCAAGCCTGTCAAGCCACCGACGCACGTTTCAGTCACCCAGATCTACCTCTTAGATCTACCAATCCGACATCAACTCAATGACACACAATTTCAGCATGTTTTGTCAGTATAAATGATGATCAATCAGGTTTGGATATCGCGGGGTCGGGCACATGGGAGGAATTGTCCCGATTTCATCGAGATTTTATACCAGCAGAAATAACATCAGAAAGGCGGTTTGACGATAGAAGTGGCCATGACATGCGAACTACTTTCCCTGGGGTTACAAGGCTCTGTGGTCTTGGTGCTGTGTCCGATGCGCTTGTAGGAAGGGAAAGATGGACCAATACAGAAATTATTCAATTGGTGAATTTATTATTTGGGCCAGATGAAAGTGTGGCCTGGAGGTATATACAGGATTGGAGAGAGAATGCTTTTGCGCTCTACGTTGCGGCATTTGATCGAATGGTCGAGGCCGAGAAGGTTACATACGGGGAGAATTCGTTCTTTAATCCCATAGAAGCTGAATTGAGTACTCAGCCAGCTTTTATGCAAGATAATATCAGCAACACATAGTTAGGAACTGCTGAATCTATGTCATGTTACTGGCCTGGTGGGCAGCTGAACCGGGCTTGTTGGTTTCAACTTTGGGTTTGAATCAGTTCCATAGATTCTTGCCAGCCATCCGTATATTGACAAGTAAATAAAATAATGCTTAGAAATTCTCAAATCTATAATCGTGCCCTTTCTCGTCTCAACATCTCCTTCTCTCCTTCGAGTCGCCACTCTGCACTTCTCCGCAACCTCTCATCGACCTCTTTATCGCTTATAGCGCTGACTTTGTCCAATGGGATTTCTCGGGTTGATTGCAGCTTGAAACCGAAATAAGTGAGCTGGCCTGTTGATTCTACACGGCCAGCTCCGGCGTCACGGCAAAACCCTGACAACGACTCAAAGAACCTTCGTCCGACCGGTGTAGACATCATGATGAATCCATGGCAATGGGGCATGCCTTCAAACTGTTCGGCGACAACAGATACGCCCGCTTCATGCATTCGCCGAGCAGTAATCAAACCATCATCAGAGAGACATTCCTCTCCAGTTGAAATGAACACTGGTGGAGCATTCCTCCAGAGATCTGGAGACGCCGCGAGGGGTGAAACGAGAGGATGCAGCACCGTCTTGGCGTTGACGTATAGATCGCTACGTGGGGGAGATGCAGGCCATACTGCATCAGGCGGGTATGGAGCCGGGGTAAAAGGCAGGGACGCAGCTTCTTCGTTCCCCTCAAAGGTAGGCAGGACAAGATAATCAAATTTGGCATTGAGCACGGCCGAGGGCATGGAGTGCGTTATATCACACCATGGTGAGATAGTAGCCACACCTGCGGGCAGTTCAACAGGTATGTCCTTTCCGTGGAAACTGATTGAACGGGATGATCGCTGCAGAGTGAGCAAGGTCTGAAGCAAGACCAGAGACAAATTTCCACCGGCGGAGTCACCAGCGATGACGATCTTGTTAGCTGGTACTGGGTCATGTAATGCGCCTGGCGGTGGGTGAATAAGGGATAGATAAACCGTCAGTGCATCGACCAGAGCAGCAGGGAATGGATTCTGTGGCGCTAGCCGATATCTGACGGAAAGCACTGGAGATCCAGTCCGGCGGGACAACTGTGCAACAGCCCCCCGGTGGGTGCAAGGATCCATCAGGCTAGGGTCAGAATTAGCTCCAACTTCCATGCAGATTTTCAAGGATTTCTCACAAATAGGCACCTCCATGGAAGTATAAGATCGTTGTATCAGACGGCGACTCTTTTCGCAATTCATGATACTTCTCTGTCTCCGAAATATCTGGCAGGGGAGTGTTCTTGTCCACTCCACTACGATATCCAGTCCATTCAGCTTCCACCGGAGCCACCCCAGGCAAGTCAAAGGACTCATCACCTGTCTTCAACTCTTCGATCGCGTGAAGAACCGCGTTGCGTACATCGATTTCGGGCTGTGGTAGGACAACTTGAGATACCCACATAGGCCCCTTGACCCCAGGATCTCGCATACTATTCTGTTGACTCTTGGTGATAGAGTGACTGAAAGTTATGAACGACCGAATGATGGCAACAACCAACTCGGTGCGCAAGTCTTGCCGACCAGATACGGGCGACATGTGAACACCATGCTGGAAGACGGTTTTTAACATTAGCGGGATGCGGGCCAGCAAGGCCTTCAGCAGGCCGACACTTGGAGTCAGGGTACTCATTCTATATGAACAAGTATATCGTGTGGCTTGTAGGGTAACGGTTGAGTTGAGGATCGGATGAAAAGGGGATGATGATCTAGATGTAAACCGGATTTGGCTCCTGCGTTGTGCAGTGGTGCCGAGGTCCGCTCCCCCACAGTGATGATCCACAGCGTCCAGATGAACCTGAACTTGGCGGTCTCCCACTGATTTTTGAGGAACTTCAAGTTGCTCATGACCATAAATCCTTCAAGTTTCTACATTAGAGTTCGAGGGTGGAAAGATGCCCTTCGTAATTAATGATTCTTCAATCTCGCTGTACCGATTCTGCATGATTTATAACTTTGGGGTATCATTTCTAACGCTAAAATTACACTATTTGTACAACCCGCGACTATATTCTTCAACTTCACTGTCGGAGGGCCACTCCCACCCCGTTTGATTGAAGATTTCAAATACTTCCTGTAGTTTGGAGCTTGACAGCAACTGCTCCAGATACATTCGCGTCGCGACTAGCGCAAGGCGCATGTTTTTATGTCCATTTTGACGCTCTTGAGAAGCTTCGACAAGCTCGGCAGATGAGCGACTCATCCATTTGAGCAGATGCAGTAGGCCATCGTCGTCTCCCGCCATACCAAGAGCTCCGACAAAACTATGCAATGTCACAAATGATGGAACCTGCAGGCCGGGCGGGACCTGAGGTTGGGATTGATTCGGATCCCCTGCCACGAACATGCTTTGTTCCGCAAGATCTGGCATGTCGGAATTCGGGAGAACGAGACGCTCAAATTCGTGTTTGAGAGTTGCAAGCCCGGTCTCGACCATATCATTGAAAGCCTCCGGGTCAGAGCTTAGGTATTGGTCGCTTTGAGCGGCTTTATGAATCAATGTCAAAGCCTCTTCCATAAGCCCTGGGTATTTGATCCCAGCGTCAACAGCCTTCTTGAAGGCAATGCATAAGGATTTGAATCCCTGTGATCCCGGGTCCACGTTGCGGGCCTTCATCCAACTTAGCACAGCAAGAGTCTCATGCCATCCAATAATGCGGTACAGACAACGGGTGCGGTCCGTATGCTTCTTGCTCACTCGCTCGGTGCTCATCGTGTCGAGGATATGAACCCAAGCCGAGTGGCAGTATGGTTGCCGCAACTTGACCAACTGAACTGCATGCCACAGAGCGCGTGGGTGTCGCCATTCACCAAAGCTTTCGTGAAAGTCAGAAAGTGCAGCGAGGGACTCACGGATCTGAGTGTTTTCAGTCAAAGCAGGAAAGTCATTCGGCGAGAGAGTATCTCGGCCAGTCATTTTCTTACGAATTGACTTCGAGCGAGCACAGAGAAGCTTAATAAATGAGACAAATACCGCTTCCGGCAGCGAGCCGAGAGCTTTAGCATAAGATGCCGGGCATTCTGACGGATGGCCCCAGATCACGCACAGTGCTGCGATTTGATTTTCAGAGAGATCACTTCGTCGCAAATAGTCTAGACCTGCGCGAAATGAGGGGGCCGTCCGAAGTAGAAGGGCCAAGAATCTACCCGATGGACGAAATCCATGAGAAAACATTTCATGCAGCAGATCCTCCACAGCGGGAGGGTCGGTATGGACATAAATAACGTCACGAGCAGATGCAGGTTCGGCATGAACCTCGGGACCATCGCCAGGTAACGCCTGTGCTGTTTCGTCGAAGCGCTTTTTGATTGCTAGTTGGCGGTAAATCAATTTGGCACACATTTCAGTGTAAATCGTTGGGTTTGGAGGAAAGCCTTGATCTTGGTAAGCCAAAAAGCAAGCCCAAGCTTCCCGTATGGTCCTGGTAGCACGAATTCGAGCTGCCCAAATGGCAGCGGAATTATCAATTTCATCACTAGCACAGGAAAGAGAGTCGGCTCGACAAACCAACGTTCTTGTTTGGACAGTTGGACTGCGGTCAGTGTCCCAACCTGCCAAGATGGCCGAGGTCTTCTCCCAAGCTCGATGAGAGTAGCCTGCTTCTGCCATTTGAGACAAAACATTCATCGCGCGACTTTGCAACCCCTCGTTGCCGCGCTGGGCATCCATGCCCAGCTTTTCTTCCTTCCACGGCGGCCACGACGGAGACTTTAATTCAGCTGATTGGCGCTCGGCGAGTGTCTTTTTGTGGGCTAGTTGAACGGCAACAATTGCTTGATAGCCTTTTCGGGAGAGTGGGAGCACCGGCTTGTGAGATGCCATGGCCTTGAGTAGTTCGAATTGCGCCTGCTGCTGGATTGAGGCTGCGCGAAAAGGATTGACCTTTGTTGGCATTGAAAGCAGCCAGAGGCAGGTGTTAAATTTTTCGGTGCTTCCACGATCAAGCTTTTGCTTGCTCATGTTGGAATGATTGGCTTTTTCTGTATGAGGCCTCGTCACAAACCGAGCAAATACGGTTGCAATTGTCGGGAGAGCACGAGGCCACACCTGTCGTGCGTGTCGAACCAAACGATCGACAATTATCACACAGGTGCCCAATGTAATGCGGGGGCGCATCTGAGTCGAGGGCCAATCTTCGATATCTTTTGGAATTTTGTGCAAAGAATGGACGGATGGGAGCGGCTGACCACTTATCAAGTGCAAGCAATGAACAAGAAGCAGCCGAAAAGACTGAGCATCAAGGTGATGTTCTTTCAACAAAAATAAAGGAATGAAAACAGGCACTTCAGCGCAATGTCTGGCTCTGTTGTCGCTTTCTAGTATAAACATCCGCGATATCGCCTGGCGGGCATTCTGGCTTTTCAACACCCACGCCCAGGAAGCCACGTCTTCGATATCATAGCCCCGCGCGGCTAGATAACCATAGTTTCCTGGCCTAAACACATGGGCAATTGCAGTATCCAAGTCGTTGCCCACCTCTGACAGAGTAGCGTGTGAGTAAGAACCGGAGACGAGCGGATCCACCAATCGTATATATTCAGCCAAAATGGTTTGGAGTGAGATCGTCTGCCGAGGTCTGCCATGGGTTTTTCTTGTGCCATAATAGAAAGTGCGGGGATTCGAGAGCCCGTCCTGTTTGAAAACATGCTTCTGGAGGGCTTTGCTTAGGTACTCGGACGGGGTGGGAATTTGTTTTGATTTTCGTCTTCGTTCCACTTTTGGTTTCGCTTTAGTTTCGATATTGCAGTGGATGTTCTTGGGTTCATGGCGAGCTATTGGAGATTCAACCCCGCTTGCTATCTCCGATGTTGTTGAATGGTGAGAGGACTGAGATGGAAAGCTAGATGGGCCTTTCGGGTGCTTTTTATCATCGACATGGATCGGAATATTGGCCGCAAGCTGCTCGGGGCAAAGACGAGAAGCTTCGGTTCCGTACGGATGTCTAGTGCCTCGAATGGTGTTTTGCTGCAGAGCACAGGATCCATGTGCGACGGGAGGAATACCGTGAAGATAATTCTATTTATTTCAAACAAGCTCATATTAGCATGACCGCATTCCCCTGCCGCTGAAAAAAAGAGAAGAACATAAAAGGCAAAAAGAATAGAAAATCGACATGGAGTAAATACCTTGCGCCAGCTATGACCGAGCAGATGCGCTGGTCTCAGCGAGGATGCCCCCGAGAGGCCCCGGACACGATTGAGAGCAGATGACATCCATGAAGGTGATCATCAAGTAAGGTTCCAACAGTTCTCACGGTCACGGTTGACTGTACAGATCAACCCTGGAGATGCTGGGTAGAGGGCAAAAATCAATCTGGACCATCGGATTGCAGAAATGCAAATGGACGGGACTGGAAATGGAAATGGAAATGCAAAGCGGATCTGGGACGCGGGGTCACGTGCACGATCGTCACCTGCGGTTTTCGGGAAGGCGCGCATTCTCGTCTCACTGGAAAGTGGAAAGCGCAATCCGCCCTCGCCTGCCTCTCTTCATTCCGTCCATGTCGACCATTGTGCTCGGCCTCAATTCTTCTCGCGGTGCTCTTTTCGTTTGCTCGTCACCTCCCTAACCCCCCTCACCCGTCCTCCATAAGTCAAAAGGAATCGACACTTTCGTGTTGTCACAGTCGCGATCTCATCCTTTCTCGATCCTCTCTGTCCGGCCCAGCATACAAGACTGGTCGAACTAGACTTTAAGAGCAAAAACGAACAACCCACATCCTATATCGGCTGTCAGACGAACAATCGCCTGAAGGATACGCCTCCAAGTCTTCCCCTTTGATATTTCACCAACATCTACCATCTCGTCTGATCGGGAGGGGACCGCGTCAGAGAAAAGTCCTGTCATCCTCCGCCTCGACGCGACTCCGCAGCAATGAGCGCCGAAGAGTCTGGGGAATCAACCCCCGTCACCACTACAAACGGCGAACCTCACCCTGAATCCAATGTAACCACAATTCCGGGGAAAAGGAAGCGTTCGGTACAGGAGGAGAAAGCGGGATCCGAAACCAGTACTTCAACGTCGCATGATAAGACAAATCTCCACGAGAATCTACGAAGTCTGGTTGATCTACTCTCCAAGTGAGTTGTTCATCGAAGATCTTGATGATATGCCTTGGAAAAAGAACGCGCTAACCATTGGGCAGACATGACACCGAACTTCAGCTTCTTTCCTGCCCACTACCAGCATCGACCACCAAGCCGCGGGCGAAGCGCGCAAAGGTTTCAAGTGATGCGGATACATCGAATGTCCGAGACCGAGTTGATTCAGGGCGCTATAACACCTTGCAAGAGTTCTTAGCCGATATCGAAAGAGCATCTGCTGCTGCCATAGAACGTAACCAGAATCAGTCAAACGGTACTAAGGTTGACGGTACGCCTTTAACAGAGGTTGTCAATCGCATCGCGGCATTCAAGAAACATATGAACAGTCTTGTCGGTCAATCATTTGTCAACCAACCGAATGTGAAGGCCGAATCTGTGGACGATGAGGAAGATCAGACCTTATCGACAATAGCTCATATTGGTGCCCGTGAGGACAAACAGGCCTTGACGATTTTTGGGAATGCCTCTAACCCCGCGAACCCAAAACAACTATTCTCAAGTCTGCAGAAATCCGTCAAGGTACCGCTGCAGTCTTCCGCTGTGGACATGGAAGAGAAGCTCGTCGAAGTACAGGAAGAGCTTCGCGAAGGTGCCTTGCCGAATGGCATTTCGGCCACCAAGGTGATTCCTTACAATCTCAATGTCGCTTCGCAACCATCAAAGAGAACTTTTGGTGAAGTCTTCGGGCCTCGCACAGGCTTGCCCCAATTGGAACGCCCACGAAGACGAAGCAACAGAAACACCTCGATTACTTGGATCGATCCTTTCGATGCCGCATTTGACTCCAGATCTTTCTACGACGAGCGCAACAGCTATGCTCTGACACCACTTCCTTCGGGGCAATGGCTACAATATGGCGGGGTCACATCTTCGCCAGCTTTTTGGTCCCGTGTCGAAAAGCACAATGCCAGCGGGGAAACCAGCTCTAAACACGGAGATCCCGCTCTCTGGACCGGCGATGATTCATCTCTTCTTCAGGGTGTCTACTCGTCCTTCGCCCCCTCTTTCGATAGCTCCGGGGCCACTGTCCAACACGATGTAAAGGACATGATATGGTGGGAGAAGCGAGGTTCCAAACGCCTACGCACGTTACTTACTCTCCCTGATACGGAAGAAGAAGCCGCAAGTGCGCAGCCAGGGAGCATCGGTGATCTTGATGAGAGTACCCTGGAGGAAATGATTAAGTCGTTCAATCCAGAAGACTTCAACTACGATATCTCCGGCGAGAATGAGACAAGCAAGATGGATCCCGAATCAAGGGAGGTTGAAGAGCTTCTCGATGAAATTTCTGACCTACTGGATACTTTGAGCTCCTACCAGAAAATCCGTCATCTCACCTTCCCGGCTCCCGACGGTGACCATTCGGAGTCCACCCCTGTACTGGATTCAAACGATGCAGATACACCATCGGACGCGGAGAGAACTGTGTATGAGACACTCAAGACGAGTCTTCTTGCTATCATCGGCAATTTGCCTCCATATGCTGTTGCAAAGTTAGACGGTGATCAGTTAGCGCAACTCAACATTACCCAGAAGATTTTGATCGAAAATCCGGATTACTCTGGTACCATGGAGAAGGATGATTACACCTTGCACCAGGAACGCTCTGCTGCGATAGCCGCAGCAACACCCAGTACCGCGAATCGGAACGCGACACCCTCGGTGTCTCGGCCAGGTGGCTACCAGGGACCGCATGCCGGCTATAACCAGCGTGCTGTTTCTGCCAACTCTCAGATCCCACAGCGGCCAAACTTCCAGGTACCTCAGCATGGTCGACAACCCTCAGGAGCGAGCACATTCACCCCAGGTTATACCGGGGGGCGTCCACCAAGCACACCATCTCAACGCCCTGGATACACCCCACAATCTTATGCACAAGGTGGCCAGCAAGTCAGCCAAGCCAATAATGTGCCGCAATTTCAGCGTGCTGCACCTAACGGCTACTCACAATCCCCTCAGCCATACACACCGCGGCCTGGCCAGCCAGCCGGATACAATGCAACGCCACAGGGACGCACCCCCTATGCCAACGCTGGCTCCGTTCAACGTCACCCATACGCATCACATGGAACCCCTTCCCAGGGCTCGTACTCCAACAGTGCTGCAGCTGCTCTCCATGCCCGCAGTGCCGCTGAACAAGCCGCCAAGGCACAAATCGCTGCACAACAGAGCCGGCAAAGTCCCTCCACACCACAGCCAGGCGGGTTCGATGCTCGTCAATCTCAAGAGGGTAGCCTCACCCCTGGAAGTAGACAAAATGGCACTCCTGTCCAATGATAGTGAGTTGTGGTTCCTTTGATCACATAACGATGACTTTACTTGTCTTTCAACATACTGAGTTGGTGAAAAAAAAAAATTTTTCTTCCATATCATGTCCTCGGTTTCTCTTTCAGTGTTGCAAGAAGTACTTGACTTCATTTCGAGATCTCATTGCGGACCTGCTCTGCTTCCTTTCTATTCTTCTCTCCGCTGTGTTTTTAATGGTAACTTTTTTCGTCATATCCCTGCGGTATCATGTCATTTGCTTTTCTCTTTTCAAGCCGGTGTTATGTTGGAATACCAGTGATTGGCGCGTGGGTGGCCTTACAAGATGAGTTCGGCCTGGTTGGGTGGTAAGAGCTGCGGTTCAAAATTCAGCTCATTCTTTGATATTAACAATGTTCCGCTTAGAAGAGGATTGCCTTCGCTTCCATACAGTCTCAATCAATGTATGCTTATTAGATTATAATTGTAGCCCGCAAAAGGGACCATGTATTGGCAGAAAATATTTCTATTATGTTGGTCTCGAGATGAAATCCCGGGCAAATTCAAAAAGTTTTCGTAAAATACATGATCTTCGACATAATGGAAAAATGCAGGGCCACTGTGAGTTACTTCCAATGACCCTTTCAATCCGTTGTATACTGTTCCAAGGCGCACAACACAAACCGGGGCCCAACAGACGCTTGTGATCCGGTCAGGACCAAAAGAAAAAAAAAAAAAACAATAATGAAATTCCGACAATCCGAACGCCATCTTTCTCTTTACCCCGGGAACTTTCTTAAACCGGCCTTTTCAGTGCACTTCCATCCTATCATGGAGGAATGGTCAAGTTACAATCTTCCAGTGGTAGACAGCAGCTATTCAAAGCGAGATGTCGTCAAGTATACATATGCCAACATAGAAAATTTCGTTCGGATACCACAAAAAGGAAAATCGTCAGTCATCAATAGCACTGTATTTCAAGAGCTAAGGTATGAACATAGCGGCTATAGTCATGAAGCCAAAGTATCTGTGTCCACATGTCAGTATGCGGAGAGTAATTCAATTTGGAAAGGAGCAACACACAGCATTGTACACCTCCAGCCATCTCGTGAGTCCACCAAGGCATCAATCCCCGATGAGTAGTTTGCTGCGATAGCTGCGGCCGCGCCCCCAGTAACGGTCACGACAACAAGGCGACCCGAGAATTCGGCAATCATGCTGAATGCCAGTAAAGGCAAGAGAAGAGCTCCCGAGGCAATGAATATGGCCATGTAGACTGGAGCAGATGCTGCGGATGCCGCTAGCCGTGGAGTCAGAGATACCAGGTCTGTGTCTTGATCCAGGAAACGGGTTTCGGCCGCTGCAATAGGGTTGTGTTGCTTCATCCATGCGCGATAGTTCTTGATGTCGTCTTCAGAAGCACGCGGGAGCGTCTGCAGAACTTTACTGTATGCGCTCAAGGCGTTGTCTAAAATTATTGGTGTAAGCATAATCTGTCGCTCCGAGATCGATAGATCATAGGTTGATGATACATACTGTACTGCTCTGTCTTCTGTGTCAGAGCCGCCATCAATTCCATGCGACGATAGTGTAATGATGAATATGCTTGTGACTGAACATCGAGGCGCCGAGAAGCAGGCATTAGTTTAGTACCTTCCTTCTCGGCATTGCCAACTCGATGCATCTCCTCGTACTCATCTAGGGCTTGGAGATCTTCTTCCATCTGGGAAATCTCATCTTGGAGATACAAGAGAACGCGGTGGTTCACACCTCCAAATCGTCGGTACAGCGGCGGGAACCCTGCCTTGTCTTCTTTGGCAGAGCGAGTGAGGTGCGACGCAACCATGCCATATCCTGATGATATCTGCGAGGCGCTCGAATCTCGTCTTTTAGTCGGCGTGCCACGGTGTATACTATCCTCCGGACTGCTTGGTGGAGATGGCGGGAGGGGTGGTCGATGCACGACGTCTCTCGACGAAGTATAGTAGTTCTCAGGACGAGTTATTTGCAATTGACGTTTGCCTAGCTCAGGGGATGGCTCTTCCTCTGAAGAATCATAGAGCTCCCTGTTAGGCGACTGATGAGACTGTTGCTTGCGAGCTAGCTGCCATTGATTCTCTGTCGGGACTGGTGCTGGTGGTGCTGGCGGTGCCGGTGATGACCGCGACCGCGACTGCGACTGCGAGTTTCCAGGGCTCCTAGATGCTGTGACAGGCGGAGGAGCAGGTGCCTTGGGAGGTATGTCGGGTGACCCCCGCTGCGCGTTCGGCGTAGGGCTAATTCGTGGCTGAGGTGACTGGATCTTTGTGATGGGTTGCGGTTGTTTCACGACCGGTGGCGATTCATCGTCCGACGATTCTGAAGATGATGAAGATGACGAAGTTGAAGAGGAATCATCGTCATTGTCCAGGAACTGAAAAACATCTGGAACTTTCTTTGTTGATTCGACGGGCTTATTCGAAGCAGAATCTAGAGTCGCCTGCGACTTCTGCGACTTATTTGGTCCATTGGATCCTTTTTCGTTATTTTTGGAGGCTTCGGCAGGACCAGCCTGCTTTGGTTGTAATGTATTGGAAACAGTCGACGATGTTCTTTTCCTCCCATCTTTTGTTGTTTTGCGGGTCAGACTATATGAAGTGGTGCGGAGCGGCATGGTGATCGGAACAGGTCGGGAACAACACCCGACGCATCGCTTGAGAAAATATGGTTCTTATGAGGCCATGCCCACATTCAATAGGATTCGATGGGCATATAGTGGTGAATAGAAGGGCAGCCAATTCAATAACGTCAGTATGGGGACCCGAGGCATGACAAGGGAGGGGCTAAATTCGGATCAAATCACGGCAAGTATGCGGAATCTAGGGGCTCGTCCAGGGTAATTAAAAAAATGAAAAGAATAAAAGAAAAATGAGAGAGGGAGAGAAATCAAAGGGGGGGCGAAGTGACAGGGAACAGAACAAGCTGAGGGACAGCCGTCAAGGCGATCGAGTGAGCTGGTGTGATGTCTCAATTCTCCCCGCGTCGTCGTCCACTAGACATTCTTCGGGAGCGAAGAGGTATGTATACTATTGGGGTCCAGATCAAGCGCCAACCGATCGAGTAATGTAATGTCTTTAGAGGGAACGCGGCACGTCAGCCCTCAGCTAGAAACGAAGTTCGCGTCACCAGCGCAGGGCTCAAACGAGATCCGGGCGTCTCGCGGGGGACCCAAGGTGGGTTGCAATTCGTCACAGCCGGGGATCCCTGGTAATCTGAAGCAGATGAGAAGCGCCGGGGGCCTCAGATCGACAACCAATGACACTGGGTGTTGCAAGGAGGTTTTAAGTTCTCCCTGTCGATCGAAGGCGGAACAAAGACCTGCTGTGACGCAAATTCACGTTGTACAGGAAGAAGGGCAGTTCCCCGTGGGCTCTGTACAGCTCGGGGATATTTAGAAAGGAAATTGAATTTGGCTTGGGCTTTGGTTCTCGCCGGTAGAGCGGAAGACGTGAATCAACAGTGTGGGCCACTATTGAATCAACAGAGCAAATCAGGGGGCATCCTGTCCAATCCGGACGATAATGCAGGCGTTTGAACTGGGGAACCATGCGCTGGCGAGTCGCCTGTCGATCACCTCACGCCTTGCGTTGGGCTTCTGGCGGTCTGGCTTGCGGGTCCCAGTTCTCACTTTTCACGATTTTGGCAGAGGAGGGGGAGGGGAATAACGAGATGACAAGTCAACTCCAAGCCATCTGGTCTAATTCTGTCATGCGGCCTGGTTCTTCCGTGCAGGTGGGGGTGCGACGTGGTTCCATGAAGAAGAGTGCAGATGCAGCCAGCGATGGTGAGAAAGCGGGAGTGGACTATACACTGTGCTGTACACTGTACACTGCATACATTCCTCCGCATACTACTCTGTATAGCATCGAGTCCAACTCTATAGAGATTAGACAGTAGACAATGTGGAAAAGAATAAAATGATTCACCATAAAAGTACAGAACAGATCATATTCGTGTTCTCTATCTATTCTCCTCCAAACTACCCTAGGGTAGTATAGTAGATCAAGCCCAGGCCAGACGATCTGCAGATCGCCGACTCTCCCGCAATTCGACTCTGCGCACCTTTCCTCCCGACTTCACCCCCATCTTCTCTTGTCTCCATGCTTCGGCCAGGGCCCCGCGGTACCGTCCGCTTACTCGGCCGGCTCAATTGCCCCTTTGTGACTCGCCCACAGAGCTTGTATTTCCCACACTTTTCCTCCCTGTCAACGCGCAGCGCTCCCTCCGCCCAACCAGCTTCCTCCGACCGCGTCCCCCTCCGCAAGCAACTCAAGCAGGAGGCTAAGGCTCTCAAGGCTCAGAAGAGACAGCGGAAGGAAAGCGAAGAATCCTCTCGCCAAATATGGGAGCTCACCGTCGGCGTGGAGATTCACGCGCAATTGAATACAGCAGCAAAGCTGTTCTCCCGTATGTCCCCATCACATCACCCTCTTGCTGGCCCCCCGCTACTTGCTCCACGTCTCTAACCTTTGGCTTGACTTACACTGCAGGTGCTGCCACGTCCACGAGTGATCTTCCCAATTCCAATGTCGCCTTGTTCGACCTAGCCTTTCCGGGCAGCCAACCGGTTCGTATAGACGCATGATTGTTAGATGAGAAAAGGTCATTGGCTCATGCAACACAGGAATTTCAAGCCGCCACCCTTCTTCCTGCCCTTCGCGCCGCGGTTGCTCTGAACTGCCAGATCCAGCCCGTCAGTCGGTTTGACCGAAAACATTATTTCTACCAAGACCAACCTTCCGGGTATCAGATCACACAATATTATGGTGAATTCCAATGTTTTATGACAACGCCGACGTGATCACTAACCCTATTTCGCAACAGAGCCCTTTGCACGAAACGGTTACGTCGATCTATATGACTACGATGGCATCGCCCGCGAAGATGGCGAACGAGTTCGAGTGGACATCAAGCAGGTCCAGTTGGAACAGGACACTGCCAAATCGCAAGAATACCCACCGTCTACACAGCTGCTCGATTTTAATCGAGTTTCCCACCCTCTGATCGAGGTCATCACGATGCCTCAGATTCATACCCCTGCTACAGCCGCGGCATGCGTCCGCAAACTTCAAGCGATCCTACTAGCATGTGGCGCCGTGACCACCGGAATGGAGTTGGGTGGACTTCGTGCCGATGTCAATGTTTCTATCCGACGGAGGGGAGAAGCGCCAGGCCAACACCAATATGATGGAATCTCTGGACTTGGTCAGCGCACCGAGATTAAGAACTTGAGCAGTTTCAAGGCGGTAGAAGACGCCATCATCGCTGAGAAAAACCGCCAGATCGCGGTGCTGGAAAGTGGCGGTGTTGTGGAAGGCGAGACTCGTGGATGGACCATTGGTAGTACTGAGACTCGCAGACTGCGAGGTAAAGAAGGCGCTGTGGATTATCGCTACATGCCAGATCCTGACATCCCACCGCTCGTCATTGGCGAGGACCTCATCTCTCGTCTCCAGGATACCCTTCCCACCGCACCCGATCAGCTCGTGGTACAGCTCACTGGCCCCGAATACGGCCTTCCGATCGAAGATGCCAAGCCGTTGATGGAGTTGGATGATGGTGCTCGTTTAGAGTATTACCAAGATCTAGTGGATTCTCTGCATGCCATCCGCCCTGTTCAAGACGACACCACACGCGCTGCTCTTGCACGAATGGCGGGTAATTGGGTGCTACATGAACTAGGCGGTCTCTTGACTAAAGCAGACCGGCCCTGGGACCCAACCATTGTCCCGGCCCGGTCTCTTGCTGACCTCCTTGATCATTTGCAACGGAAACTCATTACTGGGCCCACTGCAAAGCAAGTCCTGGCGGCAGTCTTCGAGGGAGATCATCGACCAATTCCTCAGATGCTAGAGGAGGACAACCTCTTGCTACGACCGCTGTCGCGAGAAGAATACCTGGAGCTCGCAGAGGCGGCGATGGCACAAAACCCCCAGATGGTCGAGCAGATCCGCAACAAGAATCAACTGGGGAAATTGGGTTGGTTCGTGGGGCAGATGATGCGCACGGGCGAGAAGGGCCGCGTTGAGGCACCCAAAGCTGAAGAGGTTCTTCGCGAACTCATCCTGGGGAAGCCGTAGTGTAGCCGTGTACAACATAGACTTTTTACAATGATACCCTGTACTCCTATTACTATATTTGTTTCGGATATTTGAATTTAACCCTCATTGTCAAAAAATCTCTGCGCTAGGATTTTATGATTGCCGCGCCGCTCCCTCTCTTGCCGCTTCAAACGCGCCTAACTTTAGTAAAAACAATAAGAGGAAGGAGGAAAACCGAGAGATCTTACCCCAACTCACGTATTACGACAATCTTCCGGGCACACCCCTCATTTGGAAGGGGAATTGCGCGGTGGGACATCTCGGAGGGCCCTAAACGGGGCCGCTCTCCTCAACCTGTACTTAACGGAAGTGATGGAGAACCCGGCGGAGTGCCGTGATCCCTAAGTGCAGGTTTTAGCGACTACGCAGAACAGGAATGAACAAGGGCCCGAGAAGGTCGGAAAGGGGGCAAAGATATAAAGCAAGCCCTCTTTGTCCCTTTTTTCCCCTTTGCTTTTCCCCAGATATTCTCCTGATCCCATTTTTCTGCCTTCTTCAATCAGATCAATCATTCCCATTGCGGCTCGCATCGTTTGCGGTCCACTTTTTTTCTGCCCCTCTATTATCTTATCGCAGATCCATCTGGGAGCTTTCCAGGGTCGCATAGCTTCGGTCTTTCTCTTTTTTTTTCTTTTTGAAGGGATCTCCTTAGGATCCTTTTCTGTCCGTTTATACATACTCTCATACTCGTGACTGCTGCAGTAGACTGCACGGCGTACGCACAATGACGCAACCATCTACAATCGACGCGCGCTTTCTCACCAACCCCAACCAACTGGGTGTTGTAGCTGTTGGTTTCAATGGCGGACAAGTAAGTAATACAACTACTACCTGCTCTAGCCCATATGGTGAAAGATGCTAATATCCCAGATAGATGAAGAAGGGCGTGGAGGCGGCTCCGATGGCCCTCATCGAGTCCGGCTTGCTGACCCAGCTCCGCGAAGACCTCGACTACGACGTCCAACACGATGACACCGTCCACTACTACGAGAAAGACATCCCATCTGAAGATCAAGACCCCGATTTCCGCGGCATGAAGAAGCCCCGTGCCGTCAGTGCTGTAACCGAGCGTCTGAGCTCTCAGGTCTACAACTATGCCAAGGATGGCAAATTTGTTCTCACTCTGGGTGGTGATCACTCGATCGCCGTCGGTACAGTCTCCGGAACAGCCAAGGCTATTCGCGAGCGATTAGGTCGAGAGATGGCTGTGATCTGGGTGGATGCGCACGCTGATATCAACACCCCCGAGACCAGCGACAGTGGTAACATCCACGGCATGCCCATGGCGTTCCTGACCCGACTGGCCCAGGAGGAGCGTCGTGATATCTTTGGCTGGCTTAAGGATGAGCACATTATCAGCACACGCAAGCTGGTTTACATTGGCTTGCGTGATGTTGACCGCGGTGAGAAGAAACTCCTGCACGAGAATGGCATCAAGGCTTTCAGCATGCACGACATTGACCGGTTCGTTCTTCATCCGCCTCTAATCTTGGCACTTTCTCTTTCTCTTTTTTTTTGTTCCTCTTCACTAACTCTTCTTTTTCTAGTCACGGTATCGGTCGTGTTGTTGAGATGGCTCTCGCCCATATTGGCAACGACACCCCTATCCATCTGTCATTCGACGTCGATGCCCTGGATCCGCAGTGGGCTCCTAGCACCGGTACCCCCGTTCGCGGTGGACTGACCTTGCGCGAAGGTGATTTTATCTGCGAATGTGTCCATGAGACCGGTAACCTGGTCGCCATGGACCTGGTTGAGGTCAACCCCAGCCTGGAGTCTGTGGGTGCGGCGGAGACGATTCGTGCTGGCTGCTCTTTGGTGCGCAGTGCCCTGGGAGATACCCTTTTGTAAAATTTTAGATTCCCCCGATGATCGAAAGATAGAAACCTACCAAATTGAACTTAACGCCGTGATGTTTGCAATATTCAATTTCTTCTTCCAATAGTATACTGCGTATAGTGTATACCCCATAGTTGTTACGGTGGAAGCATAGCGCTGTGGACAGCAAACCGAGCGGGTAATTACATATATCAGATGCATGCACGATACACAAGTATTTCCCGAGTCACCTCGAGAACCTGCACACGAGATAAAACAAGAAACAAGAAATCCGAAGCTTTGACAAGGAGTGGGTTCCTGCGGACTGCGAACTCGGAGTGGGGACTAAATCTCCCCTGCCACCCCAATTTCTCGCCGATCATCAACAAACCCGCCCCTCCGTCTCTGCTGATTTCTGCAGTTTCCCATCTCTCCCTGCTCTCCTTTTTCTCCACGACTTGAGATCTCGGCATTCTACCTCCTCCTTGAAATCGCCCTAATTTCTTTTCTCAGAAGTGTCCAACCCAGCCAGCGCCCAGCGGCGCCCAACCTTATGCGCTGTCCACCTTATCGTCCACACCCACCTCCGCGACCACTTTGAAGCCCGTCGGCTGATTTGTTCATTTGAATCCGATCGATCGCTCCATATTACCCTGCTGTAAAGGCGAAGGTGACGGCAGCAACTACTCTGCCGTATCTAAGGCAACAAAACACCGTTGGGCTGAAGATTTGCCCTGCTAGTCTTTACATATTATAATCTTAGGGGACGGGGAACACTCTCCAAACTCAGTCTGGAGAATACCATAGGTTTCGTGCGACTACCGAAAACAACAAGCTTTGACTATTTTGTTGTCACATAATGGCAGTGCGAATGCGCCGCGAGGTGCAGCCCAGTTACCATTGGCCTGAGATCCAACTCAACGTCTGGCTTATTGTCGTGCTATCTGGCTCCGCAACATGCCTCGGCATATTCTCGTGGTTTATGATCGTTCAATCGCAGATGGATCTCGGTGTTCCATGGTCGGTCTTTTCTCTGCCACTCCGATGTCAGTAACTTTTATGCTAATTATAACCTTTCGTTTAGGCTCTTCCCCTACATGGTCGTCACCAGCGCGCTGGGCGTCGCCTTCATCTTTCTCGTCCTCGGTCTTATCGCGCGCCATTTCTTACTTCCCGGAATCCTCATTCTTGGCAGTTTCATATTATTCGTCTTATGGCTGACCGGTCTCATTGAGACTTCGTTGCAGCTGTACGGTGTGGCGGGGAGCGTGAACGACAACTGTCAAAACTACGTTATCGAGAATGTATCACGAGGGAACAACATAAATACTCTGGCGTGGTTGACCCAGAGCACGATCTGTGAGTCTTTTCTTGTCACTTTACCCTAACTTTTTCAGAGAATCTTAATCCTCTGACTATATAACAGGCAATTGCTGGAAAACCGCCTTTGCGTTCGAACTTGTCAATACCATTTTCTACATTTGGATGGTCGTGATGAGCTGGCAGGTTCACCGCAACTACTACCATTAACGTCTTTGCTTTCTATTTGCCCATGACCCCTTTCCTATTCCCATGATACCATCGTCTATTTTGCATCCGATCTGGCGTTTCATTTTCCACGAGCAAAGCATATTCACCCAGTGTCACCATCCATGGTTTAATTCAACAGTACGAAATTTGACCCCTATCTAGTTTGATGTTCTCAGATTACCGTGCTATAATATATGTTATTTTCATGTGCCCTTTTTAGCCTTCTCTAATACATACACAAGCGGAGAAACGTTCTGACGAAGTTTTCAACATGATCCTGTGACTATGTCCTCAATCTTGTTGGGATTGATTAAACTTCATCTTTTCGTCTACTGTAGCCATTTGATTCAAACTTAAAATAATATAAAAGCCTCCGGTCAACAATAGTCAGCTCTTAGTGGGGGGAGAGCAAGACTATGTAAGCTGGTTCTCTGAACAGTGGGAAGGATTCTCCATTACTAGTCACCTTCCCGACTGGCTTAGATCTGAGACAGCCTTATGCTATTTTGAAGTAGCCTCGGCGAGGAAAATTTATATAATTGTCATCGAATGCTTCCTTGAAAGAAACCTCGGCGTCTTCCGGGATTTTCGCTGTTCTCCGTATAATAAGTTACGACACCCCCGGGTTCGGTCACTGTTAGTAATCCTTCGCTGCGGGGTGACTACTAGGCCTACTGAATATATTTCTGTTCAACATTTCTCAATTCTAGTTTGCCCGGCGATATCTGGTGCAATTATACAAGGTATCTCTCGGGGTGTCTCAGGTGGTGATGAGTCTATTCTAAGGTTTCTAACTGTCGACTTTTTGCAGACTCACTTTTGACCTAGGCAGAGCCGAGGAGAATCACAAGAGCCTTTTCCTGTTTTATGACCACAGATCTTCTGAAGAAAAACAAAATGGTGTCTAGTACGGACCTCAAATACTTACGCCGCTGCGTGGACTTGGCTCGCGAGGCTCTCGAAGCAGGCGATGCACCTTTCGGCTCCGTGCTGGTGAATTCCACCGGACAGATCATACAAGAGGATCGCAACAGAACTGTGACTGATGCAGATGTCACCTTGCACCCTGAGCTCACACTGGCAAAGTGGGCGCAGGCCAATATGACTCCAGCAGAGCGTGCGACTGCCACGGTCTATACTTCGGGCGAGCATTGTCCCATGTGTTCCGCTGCTCATGCAAATGTGGGACTAGGCCCAATTGTTTACGCAAGCTCTACGGCCCAGCTTGTAGAGTGGAGAGTTGATCTGGGCATCGCCCCTGGGGTTGTTGCTCCGTTGCCTATTAATCAGGTTGCGCCGGGTATCAGTGTCAAGGGCCCTGCCTCCGGGCTGGACCAGGAGGTTCGCGAGCTGCATCGGATTAAAAAGACTCAAGGATAAGACTTGGTTGAAATGAGAGAACAGAAAATCAATCTGATAGTAGCAAAATAAACAATACTCAAAATTATGGGGACAGGAAGTGGAATCGACCGATAATATCAGAGCCTGTTTGCTACACATACTATAGACAATATCCTAGTTATGATATTTCAACCAATAGTATTCACGGTACTACTAGTAGTATACCAAAGTAGCTATCACCAATCCCTCCTCAACTGGGCCTTGGTGTTCTTTACATGCCAAACACCACCCTTCCCAACAATCCACAACTCATGCTTCCCAAACGCCAAGCTAACAGCAACATTTTCGCCACCCCCAGTCCGAATAGAACCTAGGACAAACCCAGTGTCGGGATCAATTACATCAACGCCATCCCCAACACCACCGAAGAGCCATCCCTCTCTGGAGGCACGAAATCCATCATAAAAGTATGAGACGGGGCTTGTGAGTAGGTCACACCGTATAGGTGACCATCGAAATACACGCAACCGTGGAGGTTATAAGTAGGTGGGTCTGTAGTGATCTTTCGAAGAGTATTACTTTCGATATCGAGAAGGTATTGCCAGCTGTGAATGCCATCGTTGCCGCCTGGTTTGCCCCATTCAACGAAGAGCAATTGATTCGTTTCGGGTATATAGCATGGGGCTTCGTGAGATTGGTAGGCGAGATGCTGGATGTGCTCGATTGTTGCATCTGGGCCGATTATGTCCAAGAAACGTTCGTCGTAGGCGACGAAGTCTGTCGTATTAACATAGTCAAGTCTGCAGGGTTGTATATTTCAGAGATGGCTCTTCTTCGACGGTAAAATTTCAACTCACGTCTTCGCTAGTGTCGCATTATTGGTCTCTGTCGCCCATGGTGCGTCCAAGATGGTTCGGTTAAAGTGACCCGGTAGATTGGCGAACGCAGTCAAGGATACCCAGGCCCATTTCGCAGCTGTGGAGTTCAGCCATGCTGGGAGAGGATTGAGATAGTCAGATTGAAACATATTTACTACCAAGGTATGCAGTAAATTATGAAACCTGTGGAAAGTTTGGCCACTTCATTGCAAGATCCGTTGGCATTTTGGTCACGGTCTTCGATCTTTAAATTATATCGCAGGAACACTGAACATCCCCACCCCGGAGCACTCCTGTTTGTGGGGACGGTTGAATCGGAGCAATAACGGGGGACCAATTTTCCTGGGGTAAGAATCTGGGGACGTGGATGTCCTCAGCCTTACTATTGCGTGGAGCTGTCCATCGCTTGATAGCCCCACTGTACGGAGCATTCCATGCGCTAATAAACACTCCCTGCAGTCAAAGGTTAGTGAATCAAAATGCAATAGCCTCGGCTTGTGTTTACTCAAGGCACTAACCTATTTATAAGGTGTGTATTCACGCACAGGATTCACGGACAGAAAACCCTTCGGAAAGTCTACGCAGTACAATGAGCATACGATTTACAGGGGAATTTTAGAAGACATGATCAATTTCCAGGAGTTAATACACAGCAACCCTTAATAGCACACCTGTATTCTGCACAAGCCATTGATTGTAAGCAATCTAAACCTGTCGCAGGTAGAAATTGTAGAAATTGTAGAAACGGAGAGAAAAAAGTATCACGGACGAACGCCGTCGCTATGCCGGGAGCGCATTGCAACTGCACAAATCAGTAAGGCAGAGGAAAGACACGACTGAGTGAAAGTTAAGTGGAGCAGTGAGTATGTAACAAGAGACAGGGGCCAAACAGCGCAGTGGATTATGACGGGATCAATTACTCGTCCCCGAGATCGTCGCCTTCGGCATTATCGTCCAAGTCGTCCTCAAACGCGGCGAGCATCTCGCGTTCTAGCTCGTCCTCGTCGTCGTCGGGGTTCTCAGGATACCCTTCGTCTTGATCGCGGCCGGTCCCTGCATTCTCCGCGTCAGGCTCATCCTCATGAGGTCCGGAGGGGCGAACATGCTCAGGACGAGTCTCGCCCATTTCCGAACTTGAAGCCGTCGCAACTTCCCGTAATCCCGTGCTCCTCTCGTAGGAACGCTTGATTCGTTGGGACAGGCGTGAGCCTTGTCGGTCATTCTCGTCGTCTTCATCATCGGCCGAATCCTCGCCTGCCTCACCATCAGCACCCTCGCCTCGTTTGCGTTTCTTGCCGGCTGTATTCGTGTCCTCGCCCCACGCCTCGTTATCACTTTCGCTCTCATCATCACTGCCGAGGAAGTCTTTCAGCTCATCGTGTACAGCAGCTTGCTCGTCTTCGTCATATCCAATGTGCGAAGTCTCTGTAAGTCCAGTGGATTTGAACATCTCCTCCGAGTCGTTGTTATTGCCTTCGTCATCAGTCCAAAGTGAAGCGCCTGTGGCTTCATCCGAAGACGATATCCATGAGCTCTCGACAAGTTCACGCGAATTAGGAGAAAGAGGCTTAGCACGGTCATCATCATGGATATGGAGTAAGTATGGATCTTCGTCTAGATGCTGCCAGTTGACCAAGCAGTCCAGAAGCCATTGTGTCGAGACAATCTTGACATTCGGATATCGTGTCGCTTCGCGCACCTTCGCAGTGCGGTTACGCCCGGCCACAAGGTGGGTGGTACGGCCATTGATCTTTGATGCGATGACCACACCAAAGCTCTTAGCCCACAGCGAAATATCTGCATTCTGAGTGTCAGTCCCAAGAGGAAGAACACCGGAGAATACCAGCACCACTCCTCCAAGAACCCCCCGCTTGAACAGGGGCATGATATCTTTAATGTCAGGGACAAGTTTCAGATCGACATCCTTATCTTTGGATGGGGTCTTCTCTCCTCTGAGCGCTGCCACCCGGCCCCCTAGGGCATGTGATCGCCTCCTATCATATTCTTCGAAGAACTGCAAATGAACATGTTCTAGTCGGTCTTGGAGCTGGAACAGTTCTCTATCATGATCTTCAAGCAAATGATGGCGGTGCTTATTGGAATCTTGAGATTCCTCCACGCTGGAGGACTCGCTACTCTCGGGAGAAGCTTCGTCCTCGGCTTCCAGTTCTTTTTGCTTTTGCAGCAGTGGTCGATCTTCTACTTGGTGCAAGATTGTCTCTTCCTGCTCATTCGTCTGTTCATGCAGTAGTCTTGGGTTGTCACCACCACCCATCGTCACAAGTTGCTGCAATGCAGAAACGTCCTTCTCGGATTCTGGTTTCGGAGCCGCGCCATTGGAATGACTCTCCTTGGTTTCTTTTTCTTTTGCCGCCTTGACTAATTTGTTTGTTGCACCAATATCCTGCTTCTTGGGCAAGAAACTAGAATTGATATCACCAATCCCAACGAAGAAATCATAAGGGGAAACTTTGATAAGGTTGGGGCTCCAGCGCCACACATCGCCACGATCGTCGATAATAACCACCATCTTTGTGTCGACAGGGAACAGGCGCTGGAGATTTTTGGCCGTCAAACTTCCACTTTCATCACGGCTGAGAATACGGTCCCCAAAAAGCTTGCGTGTGGGATCGATAATATCGGCAATATTCTGTGCATATGCGCGAGTACCCATAGTGTAAATGTGAAGTTCATACAGCTCCGCAACCTTCTCCAAGAACTGTTCTAGCCCCGGCCGTAGCTTGATATAATACCAACAGCCACGCATACCTGGGCCATCATCAATCAATTGAAACTGTCTGACGTCTCTCAGGGCTTCATAGTTGGGGTTGTTTGGATCCTCCTTCCATTCTCCAACGGTTGGGTCAACCGTGGCATGAATGATAGTTTGATCTAAATCCACCACAAGTGAGAGACGCCGGGAAGCCAAAAGGCGACGTTTTGCATCCTCTTCTACTCGAGTAGCCTCCTTCTCGCTAACAGTAAGGGTGGTATTATCGTGAGTCATTTGGATCGGAGCACGCATCGAGTCCATGACCTCGGTATTATAGGTGGCCCTGTGCGATGAGAGAAATTCGTCAGCATGCAATGTTTGCCAATCAGAAGATCAGAAGCACATACTCAGTCATATCCTTCCCACATTCCGCGCAGAGTCCTCCGAACTGGACCTCGTGCGCACATGGTTCATCGATTTCAACCACATCGAGACTAAAAGTATATATTTAGTCACAAAACAGAGTGTATAAGCCGGTTGGTACCAGATACTTACGGTCCTTCGATTACATCTCCCTTTGAAACTTTCCACTCCAAAATCTCGCCATCAACGGTCGATTCAAATCGGGTGGGAAACTTGCGCTTCACCTGTACCTTGTTTCCCAGCCCATCGCCTTCCTCGACCGTGGTCTGGTAGATGTACCAAAATATGGCCTCATCCCGTTCCACCTTATCACCTGCCTGCTTGAGTAGCGAGGTCACGGTGATGGGGTAATGTAAGCTAGGCGGCAAGCGGAGAAGCATCGTTGCTCTCAGTTCGCCCCCAGGCGACGCAAATCACGGGTGCTATCCACTACTCGGATCCCTAGTCCTCGAGGTTTCGCTTGAGATGTGGGCATAGACGGATTCCGCGTAGGCTGTGAGCGCGGAATACGTGTGAGCTTGATCGCGTGCGAGCCTGGCTACCGAGCCATAACCGACACGCGACGCGTGGGACGATCCGATCAACACCAGGTTTGAGGGAAACTCCTCTTCGAAAGAAAGGGCGGGGTCGATCTAATATAGAAAGATGCTTTCAGAGAGAATGGGGATGAATGGCGTGAAGCCGAAGGGTTGGTAGCCTGGTTGTGTCGAATGACCGGTTTCGCCACACGACAAAGAGTAAAGAGGTGCGCCTCAAACGACCTAGCACGTGAGCTGTCAGAGACACACAACGGGCCAGGCACCAAAAAGGGGGACTCGAACGGGGGAAGTTCAAGGTGAGGATAAACTTGAAGGATTGCGGTGTGTCAGGGTAATCGAAGAAGGTAAAGCTCGACGTGCGGGGACTGCTTCTTCTGCGATGGGAGCTCCCGCTTAGATCCATCGCTTATGTCAACATCCATCGCCCCCAGCTTTTCCCCCCAATTGGAATGGTCGCAGTGATGTCAACATCCAACGGGGAAAGGCTCACTTGGGATCCATAATCTTGGAATGTTTTCGAGTCATCCATATTCCACCTAGTACCATATTCATATTCATATATTGACTTGACTTATTTCTGACTCACAGGCCCAAATTCAATTCGCATCCATGATTGGCCGTCATAAGTCGGCTAGATTGCAGCCATGACCGTTAGAGCAGGAGAGAGAAGCTTATACACAAGGCGTGATGGGGATCTACGGTGTGCTGGTCCTATCGGGTAGAAATATTCCAGATATTGCTTATTGGGAAAGGTATAATTTCAGTAAAATAAAAATAGAAATTCCCGAACAAAAAAACATTGATTTAGAGCCAAATGAATAAAAATGCAGACAAAATCCATGCTCGATGAGGCAAACAATTTGCAGGATCATCAAGGAGCAAGCCCGAGATGGGAGTGTGTTGGTAACAGAAAGCAAAAGCAATTCATCAACAAAACGAAATATTAAGAGCCGCTAGGTGATGCCGAGTGGTCTTCAGATCAACCGAAGGAAGCCACATGCGATGTATTTACATAACATCGTCCTGGCTCTTATGTTTCTCTTATCAATGACAAACACAACCCATAGGTGTTGTAATTATGAGCATCAGATTTACTTGGACTTGGCGAGACCAACAGCGTTGTTACCGAGGTCATAGACACTGTACCACTGGCGGAGGAAAGAATCACCCAGAATGGCGAGAGGGCCAACGGGCTCAGGGAAATCCATGCCCATAAAGCTGCTAATGCAGGAGCCCTGGACCTCCAGGATATAGTCATGAGGGCCAATAGTGAAGTTGTGGCCGCTCAGGGTGAAGGTGAGATCAGGCAGGCTGTCACGAGCGCTGCAGTCCACAGTGTATTGCCCAGTGAAGGACTTCTTAGCACCGATCTCCTTGTTCAGGAGCTCAGCGAGGGTCGAAGGCAGAGCAATCAGCGAGGTACCGGTATCCAGAATGACACCAGTGTTGTCCAGCTCGGCGACGTTATCGCCGAAGGCAATGGCGTCGAGGTCCACCTCCCAGTAGGCCTTGCGGCGGAGGGGGATCTTGATGAGCTCACCGGTGTAGTGGTCCTTGTCAACACCACCAAAGGTAGCTTCAGAGTTATCGCCCTCCTTGTTAGCGTCACCCAGGTAGAAAGCGAACACAGGCTCGTCCAGGAGACCCTGGTCTAGCATGTTGTAAACGGGGGGAACCATTTTGTTGACGGAGATGGTATCGTATCCCAGGCCCAGGATACCGTCAAATCGGCCAAAGGCGAAAGCCAGTCCGGGCTCGTTAGTGGCCTCGGCGAAGTCTTGCTTCTCGACCTTCAGGTCACCGATCTTCAGGGTGTCCTGTGAGACGAAACCGCTCAGGCTGCCGGAACCATACTTGATGGAAAATTCGGTACCATTCTCCTTGTAAGTGCTCGACGCGGACGAGTCATACTTGCTGTGAAGGAAGCAGGCAATCGAGCTGCACTGCGAGGACGGGACCCAGAGATTGGAGCTACCTGTGTCGAGAACGACCTTGAAAGTCTGAGGAGGGGTGCCAAGCTCAATCTCGGAGAAGTCTTTAGGCAGAAGGATTAGTACTGTTGGCTTCATGCACCAGTGAGATGAAATGGGGGGGCAGGGGGGAAGTCCTGATGATAACTATGGTAATGATGGTGATGACAGTGATACTTACATTGGGCGTTCAGGAAGTTGTCTACAAGAACGTCGTGGCCGGCAGTGGGCTTAAAGGAGGTATCCTTAAAGGAGTCCTCGTGGTTGCCAGGACGGTAACCCATATACTTCTGGCCGAGAGCCTGGACATGGTCGTCGATATTGTGGACATTCTGGGGGTGGGCGGTTAGATCCTCGAGTCCCACCGCGTTGGGGTAACGGGTAGTCTCCTTACCAGAGTCTCCTCCAGAGGGAGCTTGTTGAGTTTGAGCTTGTGCACCTCAGCAGAGGCACTGCCCAGCAGCGCAGAGGCTGTCAGCAGGGCAAAGGACTTCATGATGAGAACTGGGAGAGAATGTGGATGATAACGATGGAGAGGAGATGAGGGAGGAAGATAAGGCTGGGCTGGGGGCGGAGGGTCGATCGACATAACGTGACAGCGAGTGCGTCATTTCCGGAATCAGCTGCGACACCCTTTGGGACCTTGGAAGGGGGCATTCCACCGTTTGTGAAGAAATTTGGGCAGATCACCCTCACTTTGATCAATCTAATTTGTTTGTTGTTGCCTTTTTTTGCTTTCTTTCTTTTTTTTTCAAACATCTGACTTGTATTGATTCTACTTTTGTTACTCGAGCATAGCTATCCGAGTTGAGTTCCGAAGGGGCCTGCTGACGAGGAGGCTGGGCTGCCTAGCGCCGTACCTGGCAGCGGAGGGGTGGCGAGGGCCGTGGTAGGTGACTGATTTATGGCCACTCACTCACTCCTCACAGCTCCCCTCACTGCATAAGACAACTCATCTAGCCACATCCCGCGGCGGACCGCCTCCGCTTCGACGATCCCCGCATGATCCCGGAAGTCATTCTCCCATCGTTGCCAAATCCTTCCACTTCATACAGACATTCCCTAGTTCTACTGTAGTATTCTTACGCAAGACACTATAACAGGCGATGAATCATCCATGTATTCCCAAGTATCACAGATTATTGATAATACAACAGTCGGGGCCAAGCTTTGGCCACCTGCGTCCACGTGCCCCCAAAGGGCCAATAGTTTACCGGTAGAAATCAGGACTGCGAGATAGTCAGTAACACGAAGAGGGCTCGCGTGAAGCAAAGGAACATACCGGTCATCATCCTGGCCACTCTTCACCTGGGCAGCGTAGGCATCATCCAGGTCAGACTGGATGATGTTGTATCGGTTTTTGCGGACCGCCCGAAGGCCGGCTTCCTGCATGATAGCAGCAATCACTGCACCAGACAGGGGATCATTGCGCACGATGAGAGAATCAAGGTCCACCTCAGGAGACAAGGACATCTTGGACGCGATGGTGGTGAAGATCAGACGGCGCTCACGTCGGTCACGCAGGTTGGGGAACTCGATCTTGCGGTCCAGACGACCGGGACGCAGCAGAGCGGGATCCAGAGTATCCGCTCGGTTCGTAGCCATAATCACTTTGACGTTGCTCGTTTGCTCGAAACCATCCATCTGGTTCAGCAACTCCAGCAGAATACGCTGTACCTCACGGTCGGCACCGGTCTGGGCATCGAAACGCTTGGTTGCAATTGCGTCGATCTCATCAATGAAGATGATGGCTGGAGAGTTCTCGCGTGCCATCCGGAACACATCACGGACCATCCGAGGACCTTCACCCAGATACTTCTGTACGAACTCGGAGCCGTTCACGCGGATGAAGCTGGCGGTTGTGCTGTTGGCCACAGCCTTGACAAGCATGGTCTTGCCGGTACCAGGAGGGCCATACAGCAAGACACCACGGGGAGGATCAATACCTGAAAGGGGTCAACAAAACATAACCAAGGAACAATAACACCCTTCCTTGTGCTTACCAATTTGTTGGTAGAGGTCAAAGTGTGTCAACGGCAGCTCGACGGCTTCCCTGATCTCCTGCTTCTGCATATCCAAACCACCGACGTCGGCATAGGTCACATCTGGCTTCTCGCTCTCACCCAGCATGGCGATAGAGGAGTCGGCCTCGGGGGGAAGAATGTCGACCAGTGCGTTGGAGTGACGGTGTAGAGCAACCGATGATGATGGCTTCAGCTTCTCGCGATCAAGTGTGGACAGGATTCGAACAACGTAATTAGACCCGGTCGAACTCTGCACGATACCAGTACTGGCAGGAAGTCAAATTAGCGATCACATTTCATCATCTAGTGTTCCAGAAACAGCCAGCATACTTCTGATCGATAGCCTCCATAAACTGCCCAATAACCAGCGGCACGCTCTGTATCCGTTTGATCTCCTCCTGTGCTCGAACAAGCTCTCTCTTCAAGCTTCTATGCTCAGCCAAAACTGTCAGTCACCTATTATTGCGCGTCAAGCTTGCTTGAAAGACTTGCCTTTGTTCATCCTTGATGTATTCTTCCTGCAACTGGATGTATCTGGGTGGCGTCAGTACCGCTATCTCACCGAACTCGTTGGATGCAACGTACTCTAGGTGTCTCTGTAATCGCTTCAGGGTGGCATATTCATCGTTCCCATCGGCACCCGTTCCATCCAAAGAGTCCAGGTTCGTGAGGTTATCCAGGACGCCTGGCTTGGGAAGAGGAGTGAGGCTGTTCACCGGGCTGTCGACGGCGACGTCTCCCATTGTAGAAAATGAAAACAATGGAAAGAGCTAGAATTCAGGTGGGAAGATACGCGATGATGTTGTGTTGATGAAGGCTAGTGAAGGCTTTGGCGATGCGCGATGCGGTGTCCAGTGGATGGTCCTGTGAGCTCCCAGGTTCCCCGAACAAGCTCCCCGTGGTGTCACGTGATAAGACGGTCTTGACCTCAACGAGTATGCTTGTTCTCGACGGGCCTTGCTCTTTTTTTTTTCCTACCCTCTCTCTCTATTCTATATCTCTCAAATATACCTTTTATTTTATGATTCAACTATCTGTACACACTACACAGTACACATATCTTCAGACCAGGGCTACATCTTTTGTCCTGGGAAAGTCAGCTCTTTCCTGGTCACTGTATAGAAATCCGTGGACGTGAAGAAATTCACTTTTCCGGATATTTATGTGTTACGTATACGAAATCCGTCGAGAAGTCGTAATAATCCTATAGATTGTCAAGCCATCTATACCATCCACTGGGTGGCAGCTGACAACAGGCGGGGATTAAAGATGGGCAATAAAAGCGAAGGAGAGGAAAGGCAGTCAATCATGTCGGGCTTACCCTAGACTAATTCCACATGAGTGCCAATTATCTTATAAGAAATGTTCATCCTTAAACTTTTGGGGCAACCCAGCTCTCAGCCCAACCGTCCAGTGGATTTGCAAAATCAGAATATCCAGTACCTTGTAGTAGATCACTAGCACGCTAACCACTAGGTCATTTGCTGCACCTACTTTGTGCACATCACCAAGCACCTGATTCCTCACGGACTCCCTGTGCCAGCCGAGGGAATAACGTCGTCACGACGGAGTAGAACACCCATTTCACGTCCGCTTGGGCCTGAGCCCTGGGGTACAAGGACCCAATCACGTTGGTGGAGTCGGCCGGGCCACAATTAGGTGGGACAGGCACAGTGAACCATCACGATTTTCCCATGCGGATCGACTCGGATCCTTGCACAAGCAAGAAGGGAAACCTGGACCACTCTTGGCATAGCTGCTCATATCTGTGGTAAGGTTGGCTTTTTCGTGATTTTCCCTTTTTTTTTAAAAAAAAAAAAATTCCTCCTTTTCGTGATTGTCGGAGGATTGGATGCTCGTCATGATTATCAGACGCTAGTCCGAGCTTTTATATAAGGAGGGACGCCCACCACACTGTGCCTGATTCTGGGCCCTTTTCTTCCCTCCCCTTCTCTTTGCCGAGCCAGTGGTTTTTCTTTTCTCTTTCCCTTTCCCCTCATCAAATTTGATAGCTATTTTTCTTCCTCTCTATTTCTCGATACACGGCCCTCTTGGATAATGATGTGCCGACCGGGGCTACCCACCGAGTTGGCGCTCTACCCGGACTATAGAGGCTAACCTGACTGGGCGAAGACCGTTGAAATGGGCCTTTGACAATTTTACTAACGTGGGACGAGCTGACTTTCCCATCTTTTTGTTCACCTCTTCAGAATGATGAAAAAGGGAGACAAAAAAGTCTTTCATACCTTCTTCCCCCAGGATGATTGATGTATCTCTACGTCCGAGTGTCGTCTCTCCTCTAGGGCGGTCGAGAGACCGCCGAGACTCGTGACTAACGTCATGGCAAGCCTTACAATAGGGATACTGACAACCACCAAAAAAAGAGAGAGAGAAACAGTAATCGAATTCGAAAAACTAACAGAAAGAGGATGGCAGCAGCAAGAAAAAAAACAGACAATAGGCACAGGAGATACGGTACGGTATGGGTGGTACGGGACCAGCAAGGATCAACTGGGGCAGAGGCGGGTAGAGCAAGGCGATTCCGGTAACCGCAACCCACGCAGAGTAATTTTCCATTCCTTACCACTCTTGCCTCCACTGCGCCTTCCATCCCTAACTGCGCGCTTTTGCCTTTGCGAACTGATTGGAAGGTACGCTATTCGATTTTCTCTATTGCTTTTCCCTCTACTACCACGCACTCCATTCCCTTCCCCCCACTTCCTCCCCCCTCTCACTCTCAAACGCCCCTTTGCTTTCCCCCCCCTTTTGCCGTGCACACGCATTATCTGCCCTTCTTTCTGGCTCGGCCCGAAACAGTCATCATCGTGGCCTCAGAGATCAGCAATTTCTCAATTTTGTTCCCACTCCCCCCGGTCTCGACTGGCCTGGCCTATCCCCCCTCCCCCCCTTCACTCCCCCTCACGCTGGTCCAGCTTACCCGTCGTGGTTTCCCCCTTGTTCTGCCTGAGGCCACAACCACGTGACCCGATCAACCTCTCTGGCTACCTCACTGCCGTTGTCCCCCCCCCAGCTGCTAATTACGGATACCGGGCTTAGCCATCCGTTCGCAAATCGGGAATTCGAGTGATCTAACCTTTGTCGGTATGTAAATCTTTCACTCCATTTTCCCTTCCCTACCCCCGCGTTTGTTTTTTTGTCTCGCGCTTCGGACGAATGGTTCTTTCCCCATAGATGAATCACCCTCAGGCGTGTCGCGACCGAGCGCGCAGACCCTAAACATCCCCACTGAACGCGTTCCTATGGCTTGGAAAATCATCGGTAGCTCAGATCTCAACTTTTCTGGATGATCGAGATGATATTTCGAGTCATTTTCCCAATTCGCGACGATGGCGCGCCGCCCTGGTTGTCATACGCGGTACTAACTCGTTCTCCCTGATTAGATGGGTTGGTAGAACCGTACGAGATGAACGCCTGGCTCGCCGACGCCTCGAACATCCCTGGCCAGGAAAATGGGGCTTTTAATCCTTCAACAATCGACCCTTCGGCCGCTTTCCTTCATGCCTCTCCGACCCCTCAGGACCCTAACCAGTTCCAGCGCATGTTCAACAATGGTGTGCCGCGGAACGCTTCCCCGGGCTTTCATAACCCCAACCAAGTGATTCCGTCGAAGCGATCTCGACCAGAAGATGGAATGCCCATGTCGCCACGTACCGGACCCGGCGGCGTTGCTGGTTCGCGATCGCAAACTCCCCATCAAGGTCCATTTCCTGGATATCAGGGTGCAGCCAATGGTGCAGCTCAGTTTCAGCAACATCCCACCCCCTACCAGCACCTCCAACAGCAGACCGCGTCGCCCAATGTAACGCAATCACCTATCATGCAGCAAGACTTCGATCAAGCGAGCGTCAGAATGGGAACGGCGTCCCCAAGTCCTTTCTCACCCGCCGGCCCACATGTTGGCGGCGGTTCGCACATGTCACCATCTCAGTCAGACCATGGAAGCCGTGTGAACACGCCGCAAAACAATAACTTTATGCCTGGTCAAGCATTCCCTCAGGGTATGGCAGGTCAATTCCAACAAGTTCCGGGAATGAGCCAGGCTCAACAACCCTCAATGCCACCTCAGCAGCTTAATGGCATGCAGCAAATGCCTCAATATCACCAAGCCATAGCAGCTCAGCAACAACGATTGCGTGCTATGCAAATGCAAAACCAAGGACAGCAAATGCCAGGACAGCAAATTCCAAACCAGCAGATGAATATGAACCCCCAAATGGCTGGGCGTCCCGGTCCTGGCGGTGGTGGAATGAATTCCATGGCCAATCCTCAACAGATGGCGGCCATCCGTCAAATGCAGCAGAACATGGCGAAACCCAATAATCCAGAGATGTTCTTGCGGGGGCTGCAGAAGTTTATGATGTCAAGAAACCTCCCCTTCGACCCTAATCCGATCATTTGCGGCCGTCCCATCAACCTGGTGCAGCTTTATGGAACCGTTATGAAAATGGGCGGGTCCAAGAAGGTGACTGGGATGAACATGTGGCCTGCAGTCGCACAGCAGCTTTCATTCCCTCAGGTGCAATTCCCTTCTGCGGCCCAAGAAGTGCGCGACTACCACCAACGAAACTTGGCTCCCTATGAACAGGCATACCTCGGCTCGCAACAGAAACAATTCGATCAGATGCAACAGGGTGGTATGCCACGCCAGCCCAGTGATCCATCGGCTCTGCAGCAATTCCAATCCCCCACTGTCAAATCCGGTCAGAGCTTCGAGCAAGCTCAACAAATGAGCCATTCCCCTCAAAACAATACCCCCGTCCCCAATAACTCCCAGACCGCCCAGGCCCCTCAGGCAAACGGTTTCGCCACCCCAACACAGGCGAGAAGCCAGAGCAAGCCTCCTCAATCAGGACAGCGAATTAGTGTCTCGCGTCCATCTCAGCCTCCAGTCCCTATATCAGATGGACAATTCACCGCACCCTCTCCCTCACAGCAACCTAAGGCTGCACCGCCAACTCCCAAAGCACAAGTGGGACAACCAGAGCAAAAAGTGGAAGAGTTCGTCAAAAAGCCGATCGAAGACCCTTTCAAGCCCATGGTTCTCACAGAACGACGTCTTCATGGACCTATTGCAGTTGACGAGATGTATCAGATCGGTGACGATATCTCACGACTTCGACCCACGGCACCGAGTTTCGCTGACCTGGGTGTAATCGATATACATGCTCTCACCATGAGTCTAAAGTCTGGTATTCAGTCCGAGATTCGTGTCTCTCTCGATGCCCTCATTACCCTTTCATGTGAACCTCAAGTGCAGATTTCGCTTGAGAATTGTGACGACTTAGTGGAGAGCTTGGTTGATTGTGCAGAAGACCAAGCAGATTTCTTGGCTCAGCACATCCCAGAGACATCAGATAACTTGAACATTCGCTCCTACGAGGAAGTGGTCAGAGGTTGTCATGCTGAACATACATCACTTGCTGATGTACCTGAGTTTGGTAGTCTTGATTACGAGCTTGACCGAGCCGTGGAGCGACTCATCTGTGTTACCACGATTTTGCGCAATTTCTCTTTCAGCGAATCTAATTTTGTGGTTTTGGGGGTTCCCGCAGTCACTCAATGCTTTGCTGGCATCTTCCGGAACATTGGGACTCGAAAGATGTTCTTGCGACGTGACCAAAACACGTTGAACCTGATGAAGGATGCTGTGGTCTTCATGGGCAACCTGGCCCATTCCATGCAAATACCCGGAAAGGAAGAAGCGCTGAGTCTTTTGCATTTCCTTTTGGCATTTTCGCCGTTGCCCGAACCTATCTCAAAATCAGGTCAAGTCATGTTTTCGGAGTTCAATCCCTCTACACACCGGTATACACCCGCTGCTGTTGACGGCCTTGCAAAGCTACTTGCAAGAGATGATCCTAATCGAGCCTACTTCGCTGCCATCTTTTCTGGCGATGGATCCGCACCGCCTCAACCCGATCTGCTTACCCGTTCATTTGGACTTGCCATTTCTTGCATTCCTCATAACAAAGCCCTGGGCGTCGTGGATGCTCGCAAGGTCTTCCTGCTGCAAGGTCTCTTGGCCGCCGATGTTCTAACTTCATTCGCGGACGGGCCTATGGCTAAGTTGTGGATTGGGTCCGTGGACGGATTTGCCATTCACCTTCTTCGACTATCTTGCGCCCTGTGTACGGATCGCCTTCCACAGATCAACATGCGCCAACGATCCCAAGAACCGGACGCTTATGCGTTTGGAGCACTCGTTCATCGTGGACTAGCGATTCTCCGTCGCCTTGCAGAGAAGACTAAGCAGGTAGATAAATCATCGCCACTTTGCTTCCCATCTGGGATCACACCTCGGAAAGAGAGCCTTCTGGGGGCGCTGTTGCTTCCAAACATGGACCCCAATATCATCCGCCAGCTCGTCAGCTATGCCCGGCTTGCCGAGTAAAACTTAATGATGAGGGAGCAGGTACTCTGTGTGTTCATGCATGGGCGAGGATTGACCGCTTTGCACGCAGCATATACGACATTTTTCTTTCTTATCGATTTCTATCATGTCATTTGTACTCATGTCTTTGGGCAATGGCCTGGTGAACCTTGGAATCTTTGGGCGCCGGTGGAAATAGGGGTGCTTTTTTGTCTTGTTTCTTTGATTTGTCATGTGAAATAGCGACCTTTTTTGTTCTTCTGTGTACAATCTCAAAATACCCTCGACTCAATGCGAGAGATTTGAATATCTAAAAATCTTCCTGTAGTTGATCAATCTATTCTTGTATCTCTTTACAATTGGTTCTGTTTAGAGGAGTTGACGATTGGTGAATTCATTCAATTAGGAGAATCAGGTTTAGCACCAATCGTATCATCGGGACTGTACAGAGAGGAATGGTACAGGGCAAAAATTGGAAGGGAAAGAAAAGAAAGCGCCAGAAAACGTAGGGCTAGACAAAAAAAAGGGAAAATCAGGACACCGGCAACGTCAAAAGAGAAAGAGAAAAGAAATGACCCCATAACTGAGATTAAAATACACCAAGGGAAGAGGGAAGAGGGAATCAAGAAAGAAGAGGGCAAGTCCGCCCAACGACTCCGTAGGCTCGTATCAACCAAATCAATGAGAAGGGATTTCCTTCCTGATCTTCATCGTCACTTCTTCACATGCTTTTTGTTTCCTGTGCTTTGTGTTCCTGCTGTGATTCTTTTGTTCAAAAGCCAGGTTCCACTCGCCTTTCTGCTCAAGAGTGGAATGCCAGCAACGTTTCCAGTCGCGGGCAGACGGAGGAGGTATGGTGGGGTGACAGGAATTCTTTAGAAGTTTCGCTCGCTGAGGAATTTCAGAATCTCAGGTTTGCGCCAGCCCTATGGGGAGAAATGATAGGTTAGTCCTCATAATCAACAGACCAACTTCGCTATGTCGATATGATGCCTGGGCAGGCTAGAGGATGGAAAGATACCTTCACGACGATGTGACCATTAAGACGGTTGATAGATACATCGGGACTACGTGAGTCAATTCCCAGAGAGTGTGCCAGATCAGTCCGCAAGGTGTCCAGGTCACCCTCTGTCTTCTGGATCTTAGTGAGTTGCTTGGTGCCGCCGGCTTTTGTGACAAGGTAGACGGGCAGCTGGTTGGATCCAGTGCGACGGACGAAGTAAGGGAGGTTGGTGAGTTGCAACGAAGGAACCGACTTGGGTGCCTTAGATTTCGAGGGGACGTTCGGAGTTGAGGGGATTTGCTCTTTCAAGGCTTGCGCTTGGCGGCGGAGTTGCGTTAGGAAGGTGCGGGTTTGATACATGGCGAAGGGAGAAGAGGCGACGGAGTTCGAAAGCTGTGGTGATTGAGAGAGAGAAGCTGTTCGGTGAAGGAGCATTTATTAGACGGTGTTCATACAGATAATCAAGCGAGAGGGATGGATTAATCGTATGACATGGGAACAGGCAATTCAACAGCTGATACCGCAGAACATTCGGTAGTTGGGAGGTTGGGGGAATGCAGGTTGCAGGGAATGGGGATTGTCTGAGGGATATGAAGAAAGAGAAGAGATCACGGAAAAACAAAAAAGTACTCGAGGGGATCAAGACTTACAAGCTGCGAATCGTGCCGGAGAAAATAATGAAGCCGCCGGACCATATGTCTGTACGGAAGCCACGGGTCGAGCTAGGCAGGCGTTGCCAGTCTGCTTGCAGACAGCTGAAGCGACCGAGGTTGAATTCCGAATAGACGCCATGGCCAGGTCTGAGAAGAGGAGGACTGGAGGGGGGAGAAAGTGAAGCCAACCTAGAGCATCGACAGAACGGCCAATGCAAAAAGAGGAGAAGCAGGTTTCTTCGCGCGCGATTCTGCCACCGCCCGACGACCCAAAAGGGACTAGCGCACGGTGACCCTCCCGCACACAATTTGTGTGAAATTCAAAGACTCAGCAAGAGGGAAGACCGTGTCTTTGAACCACCCTGAGTCCCATCATGGCTGCCAACGCCCCTCCCTCCGCTGAAATGCTCGGCGCTCAACCTACCGACGTCGCTCCCCAGTACGACTTGCTCCCCCGCCTCATCCCGTATCTCGACCGCCACCTGGTTTTCCCGCTGCTCGAGTTCAGCGCCGGCAACGACGAGGAGGACAATGAAACCACTCGCGCCAAATATGAACTGCTTAAGCACACCAATATGACCGACTATGTCGCCAACCTATGGAAGGAGATCAACAACTCCGACTCGATCCCCGACGAGTTCGTCAAGAAGCGCGAAGAGGTTCTGGCCAAGCTGCAACACTACCAGGACCAGAGCGAGAAGATCACCGAGCTTTTGCAAGACGATGAAGTGGTGGGCAACCTGCGCAGTGACAAGGCTGCCAACTTGCGGTTCCTCGAGGAGCAGCACGGTGTTACGAACGAGATGGTCAACAGCCTGTACGACTACGGCCGATTCCAGTACAGCTGTGGTTCTTACGGCAATGCTGCTGAGCTGCTCTACCAGTTCCGTGTCCTGTCTACCGACAATGACAAGGTTGCCTCCGCCACCTGGGGTCGCCTGGCTTCCGAGATCCTGACCACCAACTGGGAGGGCGCCATGGAGGAGGTGCAGAAGGTTAAGGACTCCATCGAGACCCGCCTGTTCAACAACCCTCTTGGCCAGCTCACCAACCGCTCCTGGTTGATTCACTGGTCTCTGTTCCCCTTCTTCAACCACGACCCCGCTCGCGACGTCCTTACCGACCTCTTCTTCTCCCCCGCCTACATCAACACCATTCAGACCAGCTGCCCCTGGGTTCTCCGTTACCTTGCCGCCGCTGTCATTACCAACCGCAGCCGCCCCCACAAGCACAACGGTGTCTATCAGAAGCAATTGAAAGATCTTATTCGCGTGGTGCGCCAGGAGGATTACGAGTACACCGACCCCATCACCGACTTCGTCAAGGCTCTTTATGTCGACTTCGACTTCGAGGAGGCCCAAAAGAAGCTGGGCGAGGCCGAAGATGTTCTGCGCAGTGATTTCTTCCTTGTCTCTGCTGCTGACTCTTTCGTCGAGGCTGCCCGTCACCTGATTTCTGAGAGCTACTGCAAGATCCACCAGCGGATCGACATTAAGTAAGTGTCATTTGAGCGGAGTGGGGACATTAACAGTCAGCAAGTTACATGGTAGCTAACCTACTACTTAGGGACCTGTCCACTCGTCTGGGTCTCAGCCAGGACGAAGGTGAGAAGTGGATCGTCAACCTGATCCGCGACACCCGCGTCGATGCCAAGATCGACTACCAAGAGGGCACCGTCATCATGAACCACCCACCGCAATCGGTGTACCAGCAGGTCATTGAGAAGACAAAGGGTGCCTTCTTCCGGACTCAAGTCCTGAGCTCCGCTGTTGCGAAATGAAATACTCCCTCCATGAGCTGATGCCAAAACCGACTTCTTCATTGTTATTATCAACCCTGTTTCCTGCCAGCCCATAGTGATCTCCCCGTGTATGTCACAACACGGTCCTTCAAAGGAGAATGGGGACTCCGCGCAGAGTGGCATCCGGCTGGCGTTCTTAGGTGGTCCACCTTTTTTTTGATTTTCTTTTTTCTTTTAACCTCCTTAGTCCACAGTCTCTTTCCATTCCCCTATATCTCCCCCTTTCTCTGTCGTCAGATACTTTTTTTTCGCTTTGGTCTTTTTTTATTATTTTCTTGTGTGCAAAAGAAGACCTTCGAAGGTCTTTTGCAGAGAAGGGGAGGTCTAAAAGGAACCACGAGGGACTCACTGCGCTCATTACCGGCGCCTGATTCAGAAAAAAGTGACTGAGGTTTATGTAGAAGACATGTTTGGAATAAACCCAAGCGTCTGATGGATCTATGCTGTTACGAATGGCCTATAGAGATGAGTGAAAATGATGTCTGACAATATTCGTTCCCTAGAGTGTCTTGTGAAAAGAGCCTAAACACTAGAAAACCAGTAGGCGAAGAAGTAATACTAGCTCTATCTGAATGATGCATCATAGTCTTTATGCCCCAGTAGCATAGTTGAAATCCCTAAAACGCTCTCAGGCAAGCTGTAGCTTGCGGGGCTTTAGATCCAAAACTGCTTAATGCCCTGAAAGCCACAGAAGGTATCGTGGAAAAAAAAAAAAGGAAAATGAAAATAGAATGCCCGAAATTCATATATGTCGATTCGGCCTCTACAGCCTAGTGTCCAATGCGTGATCTTTCATCCCGTTGATGGCACATCCTTGCATCGGTTTGTCTCCAAGGCTCTAAAATTCCTTGGGATGAGAATATCCGGGAGTAGCTTTCCATTCGCACGTCCGGGGGATAATGTTTCTGGGAAGCAAATCACGATTGTTGGGAGGGAGGGAAAACAACAAAAGTATCATCCAATCGAGAGAATTATAGAGAATCTCCCACGGTTCGGTGATGGATGGTTCCTATGGATCCGAGAAGGGAACGGCTTCGAAAATCCACTCGCTTGCCTACGGAAGCAATCTTCGACTCCAGCAGCGCAATAAGACCCTTGGGAATAGTTTCTGGCTCAACGACTGCCTCTGGATTCCGGCTCCACGGGGCGTCTGCGCATTCTTGATGGATCCACGGGGATGATCTCATTTATGTACGGCTCTGCAGGCTGTCCATTGCCAGTGCTATGGCCATTTCCAGAACTATTTTGGTGGGTCATGCGGAGAGCTTCCTGTTTCTCGTATTCTCGAGACATGGCTGCAAGGTCTTCGATTTGCTCCTATAGCGAAGCGAGTCAGTTTCGCTCAGTCTGCTGTCTTCCTATGATGCAGACGGACCCGTGTAATCGGTACACCAACGATCAGGTAACCTTCGCGCCCCTTTAGTACAAAATATACATCTAGTCAGAACAGGTTAACTGTAAATTATAACGGGAGGAAACAAGAAGAACCAATGTACCTGATAGCTATATGGTCTGACTGATGCAGACGGGCCGAGAAAGTAGTGGATGTGACCTAGGACGATATGTCGAGACAGTCCATACCCGGGCAGCCAGTATTGTTGAACTCGTGACATTTTTATTTTGAAATTCGTAAATTAAAAATAAAAGAAAAAAAATTTAGTTTCTTCTCCTATAATATAGAAGGTCACAACTAAGGAAGGGCGGGGGTCAGACGCAACGCCGGTACGGTGAGGCCAGAGCCAAAATGCTGGAGGACTTCAGATATCTTCTGGCTTTTTGAATTTTGGAGGGTTATCGAGTGGGTTTATATAACCCGCAGTTTATATCCATAAGCCCCCTCCCTTGCTGAATGAATAACGGCCTTCTTTCTAAAAGAGACGAATGAGACAAGCCTCAGCCGGAGCTGCAGTCAATCGACCACAAACCTCTAGAGGGGCCAACGATGATCTTACAACCCCAAACCGCGCGTTTCGTTGAAGGATCAAAATTAGCTAGATCCAATAGGTGTTCAACCCCAATCTAACAAATGGTAGACGGGTCTAAACTAATGCGAGCAGGGAAATTTCCCGAAATTCTTCTCCACGGGCCCGGGCCAGATGATACAAGTAAAGGGGGGATGCACAGCATGAAAGCAATGGGTCGAGCCATTGTGCCTAGGAACTACCCAGTCCTAATGGCTCCAACTATTAAACAGGCAATGAAATTCCGTCGGAACCGTCGGGGATGCGATAGACAAGACAGAAACTACCAGGAGGGGCACGATATGTCCGCCTCACTTCCATCTACGAACGATATCCAACCCTTCCCCCCTCCCTTTCCTGCTCATTTTTACTGCAACATTCAAAATAACCGGTGCAAATATTACTTTCTCTGTACTGAGGTTAACCCGGGCTTCGGCCAAGGACAAAGTGAGGCTGGGTGGCAGAGGGGGGACAGGACAGGACACCAGTCAGAATCGAAGAACCAATGCAGAGAACAATGCAGTACGCCTATTCAGGGTCTTTGAAGAATATTATAACCTCTCCAATCGTGTCTAGACAGTGCATAGTGGATCTCATTTCGTCCAAGCCCTCAGTGATCCATTAATGTCGTGGCCTCACCGCACCTTTCTTTCGCTGCAGCGCCAAATTGGCTTCTTGCTGCGGTGATGTCGTGGCACCATGGACACGCTCCTCGTCGTGGGGCCCGAACTGTGCTGCAGCTGGCATATCTGCATGTTGCATCTTTGGGATAAAAAGAGTTTCCTGGGTATGGTAGGGTATTTACCTTGCCCTTCGATGCCGAACACATGGCAGATGCAATCTAGACTAGTGGTTTGTTTATTGGAGAGACGAGTCTAGCGGGTCGTGCAGAGTGACGCAGCCAGCATCAGATAGTACGAATGGTCCCAGCGATTGCTATGGTACTTTCCTGGGTCCTTGAGATACTTAAAAAGGGGACTCTTTAAATGGCAGGTTGGTTCCAATTTGAATCGACCATCATTCCCTCGTACTCGGCTCAGCCTATTTTCCCTACATTTGCTCCGACACCAGCGCCTGTAAATGGCCTGTAGTCATTAATGACCCTGCCATTGGTTAGAAAAAACCAGCTTCAAATCGATACTTTCGATCTGAATGGCGCACACAGGACTGATGAATATCGAGGCATTTCTTAAGTTTCATATTCGGCCGGGGTAGATGTGACGGGGCGTGCATGCATCGACTGCCGGTAGGGCTGGTCGCTGCAGGGATGTGAACACCTCGTTAAACTGATTCCATAAATATAACATGCACCCCCAGAGGCGACAAGCCAGGGGCCCCATGGGCGCGTTACAAGTGCAAGAAGAACAGGTGTGTGATGTATTATTCTCTAGTCTTTCATCATTCGTCGTGCAAAATTTAATGCAGCTGCATATCGTCACTTCTTCTCTCAATCAACCCTCTACTGCGGGGGAACATAAGGGTGCACCAGCATGTCGCTGAACCTGTAAGGCAAACACACCCCGTTAGTCCATGAACATGAGAAAATTGTTGGCAATCGCTTTGAAGGTTCACTTACTTTTCCAGTTTCTCTTTGCCACGGACCTCCTCGACCAATAATGGCATACGAACCACGTTGAAGTCCTCATATAGCTCTTCGATCTGTTCCAGGTACTTCTTCTGCATCTTCCGTCTAGCATTGCACTGATCGCAGTTACTTCCCTCCTTAGGGAACAGCAGCTGATTGACGACAATTGAGTGGGTATCAATATTGTAGCTGGTCAATTCCTGGATCATGCGCTCGGTCTCGTAGAGTGACAGGAACTCTGCGATGCAGACGCACACGAAGGTGGTCATGTCCGGATTCTTAAACTGTGTGTTAACCTCACTGATGGTCTCACGCAAGGACTCCATCTTCTGTAGAAGTTCGTCCATATTCTGTCCACCGGGCAGGCCCCCGCGTGCTCCAAGGATCGAGTTGAGCATCGGGCCGAATTGCGACGACAGTTGGGAAAGCTTGGCCAGAGCCTTCTCGAGCACGGTAGGGAATTGAAGGAAACGTAGAGTGTGACCGGTGGGCGCGGTATCGAACACAATGACCTCGTAGGAAAGCGACTTGACTTGTTTTAAGACCTCGGCGAAAGACATGGCTTCATCAACACCGGGGATCTGGCGATAGGGTATTGCTCATTAGCGATCTTTCACAATCTTCTACGGGAAGGGATGGGGTTCGGCTCACGCTGAAAGCCAAGTCTTGCATCATGTTACCCATTCCCAGCCCAGCCATTGGGTCTTCGCCCTGTCCATCACCGTTGGCCAAAAGATCCTGGATGCTGCCATTGGGGTCGATCTCCATGGCGCTGAGGTTGTTGTAACCATCAATGAGACGGGCCTCCTTTCCGAACTTCTGGCCAAATGCATCACTCAAGTTGTGCGCAGGATCGGTGGAGATGAGGAGAACGGACTTGCGGACTTTGGCGAGTTGAATGGCGAGGGAGCACGAGGTGGTGGTCTTACCCACACCTCCTTTACCTCCGACGAAGATCCAGCGGAGGGTATTCTGGTTTAGAATCGACTGGAGCGTGGGCTCCATATCAAGATCGTCACCATGGACGACAGCTGAGGAGGACATTTTGGTGGGGGGGAGGGGAAGATGTGGAGGAGGGAGGTGATGGAGGTGATGGAGGAGTAGTTGGAGTTGCCTCACATTCAAAAATGATGATTTGCCCCGCAGCGCCCAACGAATGTTCGGGAAGAGCCAGGGTGACCACCATGATGATTCCAGTTTGCTTGGGTATCCTCAATGAGCAGAACTATTTGTTTCAACCCGGAGAATTTCCATGTTTCATTTTCTCAATCAGTGGCTTATGGTTTTGGTCGGCCAGGTCGCCTATAAGCCTGCTTGCCCTTCCGAGAATATCTCCATGTCCTACAATCTATTGAATCATTGCTGAAAGAAAAAAAGGTCTATGCATATTAACAAGAAAAGACCGATGTTTTCTTTCTCAATCGATCAGGAATGAAATGTAGATAGGCCAGTATGTCAAAAAGGCTTTCTCCAATTAAGGTGATGCTGCTCCACCTCGTCCATGGCATCCTCCGCAATTCTATCGGTACCCTCCGATGCGATGATCCATAGAAATGGCGACGCAGTTCTCCCGCGATTTTCTTTTCTTTTCTCTTTCTGTTTTCCCCTGAAAAACAATACATGCTCCTTCTATAACTTTCCTCGTTATCTGGATGGACAATTCGCGCCGTGAAACCGAACAGGGTCGAACTATCAACCGCCTAGCCCTCGTCCAACAACAGCTCAACTCCTCCGCCAAATCATCCCACCAACAACCCCCCGCCACCATGGCCGCGCGCGATCCCATTACTTGCCATTGCCTCAACACGCTGACCGGAACTCCGGCTGCGAATCTTCCCGTGACCCTGACCCTGTTGTCAGCTCCGGCCTCTGCCACCAGTCCAGTCACCTACCACGCCATCACCAACGCCGATGGCCGTGTTGCGAAGTGGACTCCCGCCGGTGCATCCACCTCGGTTCCCGAGGTCCTAGCTGCCCTACCCACCTCCGATAGCAAGACCAACTGGGCAGTGCGCTTCGAGGTCGGTCCCTGGTATGAAGCACAGGGAATCGAGAGCTTCTGGCCCGAAGTCGAGGTGAAATTCACCGTCAAGGGTCGCGGCCAGGAGGGCGAGGAAGGCTGGCGCCATTACCACGTCCCAGTGTTACTGGGCCCCTGGAACTACTCGACATATCGGGGTTCTTAAGGTCAATATATTATATTGAATAGAGATTTTATATACCATGGTAACGGAAACCAAAACCACTTCGTCTAGCGACAGTCGTCTCTTATGGTAGTATTCATACAAACAAGTGTTAGGGTAGGAAGACTTGGTTAACTATCTACTCTATTGTACCAGTGTATGGCCATCTGTCGTTTCCTTTCATAGACGCAAAAGTAGTATCACCTTTCATCCAATTGGCAAGATGGCCGAGCGGTCTAAGGCGCACGGTTCAGGTCTACCTGAATCTTTGAGATCTTCTATAGGTTTCCGTGTCTCGAAAGGGGCGTGGGTTCGAATCCCACTCTTGTCACTTCTTTTTGTTTTGTTGTGATCCTCTCTCTACTCCATCGAGGGTCATCCCGTCTCCCATTTTTTTATGTACATAGAAAGTTATGCTACGGTCTGCTACAAGTAGACTGTGTAATTTTGAAATGCCAGAAGGATCTATTCATTGAACCTGCGCACTACCCTACCCTTTTGGTAATTCGGCAGCCTTGGAGAGATTACGTTGTTCGGGAAAAAAATGATTTGACGTCTGCCTGGTTGAGGTAAGGAGTAATTAAAACAATTAAACCCATTATTCAACTTTTATGTCCCATTCTAACTCTTGTGATTTGAAGTATCAAGTCAACCGTTGCTGCTGGCTGATCTGCACTTTCCGCTCCGCTTTGTTTTGTTTGCGTTTCAGCGATTGACCGCCCAACGTTCGAACTAATCAGCCGCGTGTACCTTTTCTCTTTCGAACACCTCCTCCGCAATCCTGAAGCTCTCTCCGTCACTGGTGGTCTCCTTTGAAGTCTCTCTCTAGTCGCTTCTAAGCCGTCTCCGTATTTTTGCCCACCATGACGCTGGCCGAAGAGTTTCGCTCGAGAAATTTCAGTACGTATCCCCCTCGTGCCACTGCGGCGACTGATGTCGATCAGCCCCATCCATTGAGCCAGATCACTAACACCGCCCTCTTTTTCTTCAGGCATTTACGGTCAATGGTTAGTGATTTGCTTCTTCTCAACGCTTCGGGGTTGATCCCGACTTCATTCCGGTCGTCTTGCCAGGATGCAGGATACCATTTGGACACCCTGCGCTTATTCGATAGCTTCCTCGAGCATCTCCAAGCGCTACTTCCTTTTCTGTCGCAAGAGTTGTCACTGACTGGTAACTAACTGTCTGATCATAGGACCGGTGTATTGTGCATCATTCTCTGCTTCGCGCTCGGTATCGCGAATATCTTCACCACTAATGTGTTGCACATTGTGATCTCCGTGATCTGCCTGTAAGTACCCACCGTTGGCCGTATCCCGGTGTGCCGTACTGACCTAGCTAGTGCTTCGTCCTTCGTGATTCTCTTCATCGAAGTTCCTTTCCTCCTCCGAATTTGCCCAACGTCGTCCAAGTTCGATGATTTTATCCGCCGCTTCACAACCAACTGGATGCGAGCTGCTATCTACACCATCTTAAGTGCTGTCCAGTGGGTCAGCCTTGCCACGGGAGCTTGCAGTTTGATCGCCGCCGCCGTTTTCCTCATTATTGCCGCTCTTTTCTATGCGCTTGCCGGTCTGAAGAGCCAAGAGTTCGTTGGAAGCAAGACTCTGGGAGGCGCTGGCGTTGCACAGATGATTGTGTAGGGTAATTAAATCCCGGTCTCCACTTGTCTCTTTCCCATGTCCTATGTGAGTCGGCATAAAATTTGATGGTTGAAGGCCCTTGTTAAACGATGAGATGCTCGCTGCGAAACCCTCCGATGGTGGGAGCCTTTTGGGATTACATGCATTGACATGCGCCACGATACTGCTTGTTGTTTGATTGTCATCCTGTACTTTTAAGTTTCTCTTAACTTTGGGGTGAAACTGCTCTGGATCCTTTGCTTGTGGCCGCTGAGATATCGCGGGTTATTGTACTATTTCATACCGGCCTAAATAACCTTGAGATACTAGCAGCCCTCTGGGTCATCTAGATGCCATTGTAGTCTATCTAGCTGTGCTTAGCCATCTCGTAGACCTCGGGCTACTGCGTTGGGGCTTGCGATGTATTAGTAGTCCTGGCTGTCTACCTAGGTATGTACATATCGGATTACTCTTACGACTTCTTGGTGATCAAAGACCCGTAGCTCTTCAAGGTCATTTGTCAAGGTGGCAACTTCGAGGTAGCCCTGTATCTGGTGATTCGTGTGATGTGGGTTACGGAATGGTGCAGAGATGTCGGCTGTTGACTTCTTCGTAGAAGGGGCAAGTGTTTGGTTCCATCAGTGTTTTTATATTCAGGTCGGTCATTTTCACTGGTAGTGCCTAACTCGCGTATTCCAATTTGCGACTCTGAATAGGGGTCTTTCGAGCACTATTTTGGTATCAACTTAAGTCTCCGCTCACTTCAAGTTAGCCATTGTATATATATCTCTACACTCCATCTGATGAAAGTGGGCTCAACCGACCGAGTATTCAAGTACTACTACTATCATAAATAAAGTCACTTATTCATTGAATCTAGCAGCAAAGCCAAAAAGGGGAGGGACTTGAAGTATTTTAAAACGGGTCCATTTCGCGTAGCAGTCAAACGAAAGAACATCGAGAAACTAGCATGTATGTAGACGGTGACTATCATAATGTTCTGATATATAGCGGCAAGTATATGGTGTCAAAAGTGGAAACTTCTTTCATTCAATTGGCAAGATGGCCGAGTTGGTCCAAGGCGTCAGGTTAAGGTCTACCTTAACATCAAATTCCTGATCTCCGCAAGGGGGCGTGGGTTCGAATCCCACTCTTGTCATATCTTTTTGCTTTTTTGATTCTGCTACTGTACCTACCGAGGCAGTAACACCCGGAATCTGATTTTTATTGGATGGCCTTAATTGCATAACCTCCCACTCCCCTGGTAATGAAGAAACTGTCATTGCGCCCTTGCTCGATGGTGAAGATCATTGATCGCCACCCCACAATTGTGAGACCTACAGTACGAAGTAGCGGGGAAGGCAAAAACAAGGAGTTAGATGTTCAAAATCAATTATATACTATACCCTTTTCTCTTTACCCCCAAAGTTAAGCTGCCCAGGAACCAGGACAAGTCTTACCAAAAAGAATTGGCTAGCCAGGCTGGCACAATCCCCGTCAGACACTCGGAAGTCAGGGTGGAGATAAGTTTCATATCTACCGTAATATTGGCAGGGAAATCCCATTACCATATCTGGATCAAGTCGTCAGCTGCTCGCGTCCTTGTTCGACCGTGTTAGCTTATCATAACACTGGAGAGACGGCCCCTGTTACACTGGACATGGAATCAAAGGCGACAAAGAAAAGCAAGCCTAGGTTGATCTACTGTATCTGTGCTTGGACCCACGGTGCAATGCGGAGAATCCGCTAAATGCTCTCTCACCGCTCACTGCGGCCAATGTGGATACAAAGAAATAATCTTGCACTGATAATTACCAGCGGTACCAATTCTTATCTGGAGATTTTGGCATCGATTGGATTTCAAGAACCATTAGTTCCCCTTTGCACAGCCACTTGGCGGCCAGCCAGAGATACCAGGACCATCGGTATACTTTGGCGAATGGCCTGGCCAGCAAGATGATCGGTCTATTGACCTAAGAGGGAGCCAAAACCACACGCTACTGTTGGATAGACCGCTACGAATACCGTAGAGCAACGCCATGATTTGCTTGCTTTCCCGAGCATGAAACAGCTCGACTCTCCACCAGTAGAACGAGGTATTTTGCACGAAAAATGCCGCACCAGAGAGGCACAGCAACTAAATTTATGGTTCATGTGATTGTCTCGAACGACCCAGAAAAAGACCACGTAGATAGCGAATGAATCCGAAAAACCCAAATCTCAAGGAACTATCATAAGTCTAAGTTCTCTGGGCAAAGCTGGAAGCAACATCGTCATAAGGAGACGGTTGAGCGCGGGATGCGTATCAATACGGTAAATACAAAGGAAATATGGGTCTTGGCTGGCTCTCGATGCGGTCAGAGCACGTCACGCACCCGGTGGATCATGGCAGAAAGATGACACTACATCATCCTCCCACCGCTGCATTTACTCCATCTTTGTATGACTCTTTTGTACCTGTTGACCGCACTCTCACCGCGAACTGTTCATTTTCAATTGGTCTATAGACTCTCAATGTGGGATTTATGAAACCGGGTAAGCAATTTGTTCCCTTTGGCTTATCAGCCTGCAGGGCCCATGCTCCATGGTCTGCTCTTACCCCCAAGGCCAATCCTGCCTTGCATCCATGCAGGTCATTCTGCAGAACGTGGAAAACGCCTGGCCTTTCATCTCCCTACCTTCTATGGTCCAGTGAGATGTTCGACGAGGGGCAGAAGGGTAGAGAGGCCCAAATCTGCACGTGGCGCTGAGGCTGGAGTTGTTGGGCCCAAGCTGATATTGAAATCTACCAGCTTGAAAACGACCATGTCTGCTCCAAATGCCCCGGTAATCCCCCCTCGACCGGCTCGATCCCCAAAGCCACCTTCATCTATAGATATGCCGAGAATTCCCCCACGCCCTTCGAACCGCCGTGCGGACCGATCGATATCCCCAATGCGGGATAGCTATGCTCCATCGCCCCTCAACGAGTGGAATGGCCCAACCATGAGCCGAACGATCTCAAATGATATTCCCCAGCGGCCGCCTAGTGTGACAATACCGTCTTTGGGAGAGGAGGGCATTGAATATGCTGATCTCGACGTGGGAAATGTACACGATAGCCTTAACCAGGCCCCAACAGAGACTCGCAACGTTAGCAGTGACCTCAAGATTCATGCACCGAGACCTTCATTGCCTACGTCAAGTGCTAAAGCTCAAGTGCAGGCGGTTACCCGCACAGACTCCCGGCAAGCTGCAGCCGCGGGACTAGGTCGGGAAAGTTCCCCAGCTCGCGACGAGTCCGAACGTCCCAGTCGCTCGTTGCACTCTCGTGCAAGTGGAACTCGGGCCGAGTCGTCCACCGCTTCGTCCGAACGTCGACACTCCGCACAGATCGCAGACGAGCATGGTTTCCGAGTGCCCATGTATCCAAATGCGGGTGATGTTCAGGCACCATCTCCGAGTCCTTATATTGAACAAGGAAACCATCGACCAGGTCGTAACCATAACCGCAGTCGTAGTGCTCGAGACTCGTCCCTGCCCCCCGGTAGTTACGGCCTCCATGGACACGGCGTACAGCATACCGATAAGTTTGAAAAGGCTTGGTATGAAAAGCACCCTGATGAACTTGTTAAGGAGGAAGGACAATATGGGCCTGGCGTGGGTACGCCTCGCCCAGATTGGGCTATGAGTAGGGATGATCTGAACAAAATTGTTCGGAGCTCAGAACCTACGCCTCCTGGAAGTGGTAGGCATACCTAACCCATCTGACTCAGAAGCGGGGAAAATTAACGATTATTTTAGGTGCTTCTCCTGGTGTTATCGGAACCCCAGAAGAAGAGGTTGGGTATCTCGCCTCGGATGAATACACGCATCGCATGGCTTCACCCCCACCCGATGCGCGCAATGAAAGTCAGCCCAGCGTAGAATCTCCTCTTCGTCAAATGAGCTTCCCAACCTCGGAAGTTGAGCCAAAAGAGCCGCCGAAGTCCCCACTTCGCCACGGTCAATCCACCTCTCGCGGGAACAATGCTGACGGCGAGGTCATTCATGTCGATGACCCTATGCATCCCCTACACCATCCAGATGGATTTGCCCCTACTCCGGTAATTGAAGATCAAAAGACTGAAGTGGAGGAGCAGAATGAAGAAGATGAACCTATTCTGGCGGCTGATCAAGTGCGTCCGGAGTCAGCATTCTTACACCCTGCAGTTTCACCATCTTTCGAGCACAGAGGAAGCTTTGACGAAGATTACCATAGCAGAACACCAAGCATTTCGCATAGTCGCTCCAACAGCAGATCGGCAAGTGCTCAAGGCGTGCCTATGCTGACTCGTTTTGATTCGCGAGAAGACACGCACACCCCGTTGGAGGATGTAGAGGAGTACGAGCCTCTCTTCCCAGAGTCGGAGACCAAGAAGGAGACCCCCCTGTCCGCGGCAGATCGCTTTAAAAGCCGGCCAGATGCCCTTAAGCACCGATTTCCAAGCCAGGATATCTGGGAAGATACCCCCAATAGTCTACAGCTTCATGCTATGGTGACTACCCCCGATCTTCCTCGAAGCGACTCGGAAACCTTTGAAACCCCGGAGCAAGAAGCTCAGCGGAGAATGCAGACATCGAAGATCGACTCGCACCAAGTTGCGTCTCAGATCCTGGGGGGAGAAGCAGTTCGCGAGAAGGAGAAGGTCCCGGCACGGCCCGATACCCTTAAGCAGCGGTTTCCTAGTCAAGATATCTGGGAAGACGCGCCCGACAGCCAGCAGCTAGTGACAACCATCGAGCCGTCAAAGGACGAAGTTAAGAGTCCCGAGGTACCATCTAAGCCCGCAATCCCTCCACGCCCACAAAGACAGACCCAGACAACGTCTCCCACGGAGAAGCGACAAGCACCGGTAATCCCGGATAGACCGAAACCTCAAATCCCCACTCGTCCTGTCAAGCCTAGTTCTCAAGTCACGAAGGAATCTCCGACAGAGGGCCAAACTGTACCCAAGGCGAAACCTGCGGTACCTGCTCGCCCGGGTGGCAGCAAAATTGCAGCCTTGAAGGCCGGTTTCCTAACTGATCTGAACTCTCGCCTGCAGCTCGGCCCTCAACAAGTAAAACCACAGGAAAAGGAACCCGAGCCACCCGCGGAAAAGAAACCGTTAAATGATGCCCGGAAGGGAAGAGCTCGTGGTCCTGCCAGGCGAAAGCCCGCTGCGGAAAGTGTCAACGCCAAGCTACCTACCATTCCCGAGATCAAGATCACTGAATCATGGAATGTCTGGCAGATCGGCCAAGACGGCAGTCTGACGGTTGGTGACAGCAAGCCGATTGTGTTTTCGGCCGTTCCTTCTGAGCCCGTTCCCGAGTCCAAGGCAGAGAACGAGAAGCCCACACCTCTTGAACCCACAGAGAAAGCGTCTACTGATACCGTCGATTCAATTCCGGCATCACCAATCGTGGCTGATGTCGTCTCGCGGAATACCGCGAAAGACCCTCAGAGTGGCCAAATTGAGACAGAACCTTCGACGACTGTGTCACAACCTGTTGAAACCACCGAGCCTGCTACCGAGAGTACAACTAAACAAGACTCTCAAGAATCGTCCCCGACTGAGCCAGTTATTTCCGCGCAGCCCCTTGAGGAGGCCGAACCAACCCCCGCAAAGATCGACGACGCCCTGGAGGACATGGCAGCACTTGCCGATGGCAAGAAGACGTCTGATGGAGATGTCCACCCTATCGAGTCCTCTTCCTAGGGTATCGGTGTGTTCCTTGTTTCTTCATTATCTCATACTTTGTTCTCTCATTCGCTATTGTCTGTGATGCGCCTCATATCGGGAATATGAAAGGACGAACAGTCATGTTATTGTAAAGTTGCCCTTTTTTAATCGGTGATTCGTTGCCATATTATAAATCCACCTCAGTGGTGCCCGAGGGCCTCTGATGCCCGTTCGCTTATTCTGAATATCGTCCTTTCTATACTTTTCTATTATCCAAATCGTAGCGACATCTAATGAGCTGGGCGTCCAGCACTGAATCCTATCCTATCACTACTAGTACATATCTGATAGCAGGGATTGGGGGTGTAGTATATTACTGGTACATGATAATCTCCACTTGCTTAAATTTAGCATCAAAAACAATATTCTGTGTATTTGCGTTTATTTGAGCAAGAGTTAAAACTTGTATGTATCAATTGGGAACATCGAACACTACTCTGGAGAAATGAAGCCCAGCAAAATTTTACCCTCCCAACCCCTTTTTTTTTTAATTTGGAGTACACAAAATTCTGTTAGTCTTGAATGACATGATGATCCTATCTCAAAACAAGCAAGCAAATTCAGAACGGCATCGGTATGAACTGCATGCCTTAGTCATATATGTTGATGATATGCAAATTGTAAATTCCAACTTTCCAGAAGACCTCTAGCTAACAGGAAGACGGGACAAGTCGCCCTTGCCGTCCTTGATCCATTCCGGGTCAATCAAACGTTCGCGTTCGGCATAGAGTTGCTTGTAAGCACCGCGAATGGTCCCGTCACTAACATGAGCAACCTGGGAGATTTCCTTCGCAGTTTTACCGTCACCCATCAAGTATGAGGCCATGTAGATGCAGGCAGCGACAATAGAGAGAGGCGAACGACCAGCGAGGTCTCCCATTGTCGTGACCCGGTCAGAAAGTGCAGACGAAACACTAGTGACCTGATATGCCAGGCCAAGCAAGTTGCAGAAACGATTGCAGAGGTCGCTGGGCTTTGTTGAGGTGGTTGCGGTGTAATTGGCATTGGGATCAACCACGCCACCACTGGACACGACTGCATTGTTTCGTTCGATGTTCTGTGCAGTAAAGAACTTCTCCAAGGCCTTGTAGATGCGGCCGATTTCCTTTCGCGACACTTTGGTCACAGCAAAGATTTCAGTGAATGTACGAGGAACCTTACACTGCCGGCAGGCGATGAAGATGCATCCAGCGATAATCACATCCTGGGACTTGCCCTTGAAAGCCTTGGCGTCGTCGACAACCTTGAAAAGGTATTTGGCGGTGTCTGCCACATTCTTGGGAATATTGAAACCATCGCACATGGCGCCAATTTCCTTGTAGGCAGCCAGAAGCGCCTTGTTGGCCTTCTCGCTAGACTGTTTGTTCTGGGCACGGTAGAGGTCGCGAGCACGGCCGGAAGCACCACTGGCGATCGAGGTTTCCAACTGATCACCGTTGAGCAGCGGGTTCATGGCATCACCGACACGGGACGGGTCGTCGTTATTCTGGTCATCGTTCGAGAAGGTACGCCATTCCGAGTGCATGTCAATCTCGCGGTCAGCGAGGACCAAACCGCAAGAGCCGCAGACGGTCTCGTGAGAGTCAGGGAATTCGAGATTTGGAGGAACTTCCTTGCATTCGGGACAGCAAAGAGTAGCCGAAAGATTTTTCTTCCAAGGAGCTGCCGCATCATTTGTTCCGACGGTTGCGTTGGCCATTTTCTGAGCGATTTGGGGTTTTTCGAAAAGAAGCGATCGTCGTTTGGCGATACCTTTGGCCGTTTTGCGAATGTGATATTTCCGTTTATAGTAGCAAAGAAACAACGGCGAGTACGTTTTGGCGGTTTGTGACAAGCGACGCAGGACCACCTACCGAGCGAACACTCGATAGGAAACAAGAACCGACTCTGTCCTCGGTCTGCAAGCCACTGTGTGCGCAGTCATGTTAGCCCCCATTCATATCCAGGTGGAAAGAAACGACGAGCCCAGGCCACTGTGGTGTTCGCTAGGTGGGTTGGAATCCCCTGCGACACAAGGCCACAGTCTCTCAGATGTAGAGGAGGCAGTCATTACCTTGCAGATGGGGACTACTACTTGGTGATCACTCCCTGGACGTGAAAGTATGTCTTCACGAGTCTGCGCTTTTCTTCAAGAGAAAGGATGCCACAGAAGCCTCGATGCCTCAAACTTGTCTGACCGCGATGAACCAGTCAAGGTCTCCGTAAGATATGGTCGTCTCACGAAAAGGGTCGTAGAACCTGACAGGTGGTTGCGATGCGTAGAGGGCAACGTCAAGAGTCGAGTTCCAGGGACAGGTTGAGGGCAGGTGAGGGGATCGAGGGCCAGGAGAGAGATGGAACAAAGACCAGCTGAGAGTGAATGAAATGCGGCAACGAGATGCTTTCTACTGGGGATGTCACGTGGTGGCATGTGATGAGTCAGCGGCGCCAAGCCGAGTCCGCCCGAGCAGAGAAGTCGTTTTGAACGTTCGACACGGAACGACGGATCAGACCTATCCTGACGAGCACCACCCCTCTCATCCCGCCTCAGCGACTACTCTCACCGTCAAGATGATGTCCCAGTCTCTCCGGGCCTCGGTGAGTCGAGATTGAACACGATGCGATGCGGTGCCTGACTAACGCGAACCTCCCAGCGCTCCCTCTTCACCCGTGCCACTCGGCAGCAGGTCCCCGTTGCCCGCACTTTCCTGACCTCCGCTGTCCGCCGCGGTATGTTGTCACCTTTCTTTCAAATGAGCCTCCGATATCCCTGCTATTTATCCCCGGACACTGCGTTGTATCAGATCGCCCGCTAACACAAGAACCCCTCACAGCCGACCCCGTCCAGGACCTCTACCTTCGCGAGCTGAAGGCCTACAAGCCCACCCCCGTCAAGGCTGGTGACGCCGACGCCCACGTTCAGAAGTTCGCTCTCCCCAAGGCCCCTGCCTCCCCTGAGGAGGCCAACCTGGCCAGTGAGCTCTCCGCCTACGAGAGCCAGGAGGTCGAGGTCGAGGGCCAGGCCGCTGCTGGCGAGGCCGCTCCCGTTGAGGAGTCCTGGTTCGAGGAGGAAGAGGAGGCTCCTGCTGCTGCTCACTAGATTGCCCTTTCTTCTTCTCTTTCGGCAAGGTCTGAGGAAATATGAGGGGAAGGTTGTGCATACCCGTGGGATGTACTAGATTGGCCGCCCCTCGGGTCCTGAAGCTTGTAAATTAGACCACCTTGAAACGCTTGATCTTTATTTTGTTCCTGATTGGTTCTATACTGTCTCTGGCTTCAGGCCAGTCCGTTTTCACCAGCAAGTATCCCAGCATGCGCTGCGCAGTAGCTTCCATATATGACCCCTCCGTTGAGAAGTCTCGCTGGAAGGTATTTTCCTGGTGTATGTACCTCCGATATCGTAGTTGTATATCTTTTATCCACCCAGCATGACCATCCCCACTAGGCAATAGTATATTCCAAGGTTGCAGTCGTTTAATTTGTGCAGCTGTGCCCGTCCCAACTTGTAAACAGTTATACCTGCAAGGCTGGTCTGGTCAACTTCAAGTTGATGCCAACTCCGTTACATTGAGGAGGAACTCGAAAAGATTGTCAAATACTATTGTTGCCACTGGTTGACCAAGGGGTGTCATCACATTTCAGATACACCGCAGGGGCGTTGCAACGTCTTTGGAAAGAGGTATATATAATTGGAAGCATTCCTACCAATTCTGACGGGCCAGAAGCGGTGGTCGTGAATGATGAGCACCATTCAATGTAGAATTCTTGCCGGGGAATCTCCAGGATGACCTATGCATGGAAATCTGCATATCAGTCTGATTTTGATAATAATTGCTCGTGACAAAAAGAAACGCCATCCATGAATAACTTTTACTAGCAGTATAGTAGATAGCCAGGATGAGGACAAGCAAAAAGCAAAAAGATATGACAAGAGTGGGATTCGAACCCACGCCCCCTTGCGGAGATCAGGAATTTGATGTTAAGGTAGACCTTAACCTGACGCCTTGGACCAACTCGGCCATCTTGCCAATTGGTTGAAAGAAACTGCCGTCTTTGACAATATAAGCCATAGGGCTCTGTTGATAGTCTGGCAAATGCGGCTCCCGGAGGCGCTTCGGCTTCGTTCGCGCGGTGGAGCCACTGCACATCGCGATGTACAATCACTGTGGGGAAAATCCCAGGGTTCGCAACGATTTGCCACTGGGGTGTTCCATTGTTTATAGCCGGTTGCCTGGCATCCCATTGGATATCGATGTACTGTATACATACTAACGGAGTATACCCAGGTACAACATTGATTTCTTTCCTGGCGGTCAGATCGTCTTGGTCGGGTTTCACCGTTGAACTATTGGTGCACCTGCAGATCGAACAGCTCATCTCGATGACACTGACGTGGACGTCGAACCCGAGCGCAGATAATTGTTTGTGTGCATCGTCGTCGAGGTTCTCTGGGTGTACATACTGGAACAGCCAGAGGGAAGCTAAAAACAAACAGGAACATCGCCCGGACTGACGGTCCATCTGTGGCTATTTAATTGTCTATTCAGCTGCATTGCCGATTACGATCGTTGGGTCTTCTGATCCGTCCAGATTCTCATGCATGGCCCCCCGTGATTGAATCGTCAATCCGCCTGGAAAGTCGCTGGACCCTGCAACAGCTACCAAGTACCGAAGTGGGCATTGTTTCTATGTATATCCTCCGAATGTAAAGTGCTGATGACTGGCGCAGTGGTTGCCTAAAGAATGTGGGGAGAAATCTCACTCTCACGCCTACCGGTGGCCTGTTAGGGCTGACAATGGTGCCATCGAAGCGATGGGACATTCCACGTCGTGGGCAATGAAGAATGCCAGAGGCAGCGAGCAGTCAGCTCTCAGGAATGGAATGAATACACGGTTAGCGCCCCGGATGTTGGCGGATCGGGTAACAGGTCAATATTGACGCTGCTGTCGGGGAAATTGAACTGTAGCAACCGTTCAACCAGTTCAACCAGTTCAACCAATTCAACCCGGAAACCCCGTCATTGGTCTCGTCCCAACTTTCAATCGGGACTGGCAAGACTTGACGACGCTCATGCATTTTATGACTCGTGCAACCTGCGGCAATTGGAGATTACGCGAGAATGATGGCTACAGCGGAGCCATGGATTGGAGGGAGGGAAAGGGAAAGCTAGGAGTGGAGCCCTGAGAGGGAGAGAGCAAAAGAGAGAGGGTCAAAAAAAGGGGAGTGGAGGGGGAGTGGATGGAGTACAGACAGAGACAGAGAAAGAGGTTCATGGTGTCTCACTTAAGAGGCTGTGTGAAGAAGGAATCAGATAGAATCACCCTTCAATCTCCAAAGGTCATTTTTAGTTACTAGATGCCGTCATAATTTTTTATTTTATTTTATTGTGTTTTATTTTAGTATTTTTTAATTTATTATTATTATTATGATGATGATGATGATGATGATGGTGTGAAGGGCAAGTTCAGTCCAGTCCTGCCACTTTGTCAAACTCTCTCTCTCTCCTCCCCCTTCCCTCCAACCTCAATTATTTCCTGTATATCGCCATCTCTCCCTCACTTCGCATCCTGGCTTCCCGCCTTCTCCGCCCCCCTCCAAGCCTCTCCCGAAATACCCATAATTAGCGAGAAAGAGACCCTTGTTCGGCCCATCCGCTTTCCCCCTCCTCCTCCCGCCGATCTTTCGCTCTATTGGCCTGGCGTCCTTGGACTTCGCGCAGCTGCAAAAAAAAACGATCGACCTATCTACTATCTACCCAGACCGACTCTCTTGTTGAATGTGCGAACCTATGAACAAGAACAAGATTTACTCTCAGTGTGACTGGTCAAATAGTTCTTAACAGATCTTTCGGACTCGGAACACTGGTTCGGACTCTTGCCGTGCGCCTTGGTCTCCACCTTGCAATGCAGCGCGTCTGAGGATCTTCTCTCTCAACGAGATTCGCTTCGGCGTGCATGGAGGAGCTGGCCTTCTTCATTACCTATACACACAGATACTCTCACAAGTCTGCGGTGCTTCCCGAGGGGAGATGTCCGTTCCTCGATAGCTGTTTCTCTGACTGCCTCCCTTCCTAAAGACAATGTCTCCGCCCTCCCCCGAGACGACAACCAATGCCAGCTATACGAACGATGACGAGAATTCCTTACTCTCTCGCGCCGCCAGCTACACCGACCTCCCCAGCCAAACAGCCTCTGAAAACAACCAACCGCCGTTGAGACGGACCTTCTCCGATTATGCTGTGCCCACTCTGACTGATTCGCCTACCAAGGAGAGCGTGGCTGCTGGGAAGGACATTTTACGACGTACCTCTCTGCGCTCGAAGAACAAGCCTCCCGTTTCGGTCTCCCATTTTACCTTGTCCTCATCGGAAGATCTGAAAGACGCAGAGGCGCAAGATGAAGCGGCTAAAGTACCGGAGACCAGAGCACCAGAGCCGGCAGCTCGCCCTTCGAAGAGTCGCTCTATGTCGGGGCGGATAGTGAGTCTTGCGCGCAAACCATGGGGCTCTTCATCCCGATCTCCATCTCCTTCGACCAAGAGAACCAAGCAAAGAGTAGAAGAACAATCCCCGACAAGGTCCGGACCACGTCAAACAGATGCGACAGACTCGGATTCAGGGCTACCTGCGCGCAAGCGAACCATTCTTTACAAACGACCACGGCGGCCCATGGTGGCTGTGGTGGCTAAGGGAGGCGGCGAGGATACTCCAGGATCGCCGAATAGTCCCTCCGGAAACTCATTACGGCACCGTTCATCGTTTGAAAAATTTACCGCATCTCTATCTGTCTCCACGCCAGTTCTGCCACCAATGCCCAAGGGCGCTGCGGCAAATGTTGCAGCATTTGCGAGCCATACAACCGATCATTCAAGGAAGAAGGACGAGCTCTGGGGTATATTTCGCGGGCTAGAGGCCGATTATCAAAAGTATGCATATCATCTTAATTTGTGTGTCCTCAATTGCTGACCCGAAGCCAGGTTCCAATCGAAATCGAGCTCTTTGAAGGCTAATGTGATTCGGACATCACTTCTTCCTTTCCTTGGCCGCCATCATCTTCATGCGTCCTGCAAGACCCTTCGACCCGAGGATCTGGATCGTCGAGTGAATATTCTCAATAAATGGTGGATTGGGCTACTGGAGATGCTCAACGGCAAGAACAACCAGTCAATATCAGGAACCGACAGACCGGTCTTCCTCGAGGCGGTGGTGGGTATTATGACACGGCCAGAATGGCGTATCCCGTTTCCTACCGCGCAGCAGAACGGTGGACCAGCGGATTCCTTGAAATACGCTTCAACCTCTGTATCGGAAACATCCGAAGGATCTGGCTCTTCTGGATCGGACTTCTTGGTGGAGTCAATTCATCATAACATCCGGAATATCTTCGTGCAGAACCTTCTATCCCAAATGGCATTCGTGGCGGAACGTATGTCCATGAGACACGCACCGGCTAGTCTGGTGGCATTTTGTGGAAAGGTCTGCGCATACGCCTTTTTTTTCTGTCCCGGAGTTGCAGATATCCTCATTCGTCTATGGAACACGTCACCAAACATATTTCGTCGTATCCTGGCAGATTCGGCTGAATTTCGAACCGGCAATATGCGTACGTACACCCAGGAGCTTGCGCTAAACTTTCCAACGGCTCTTCGACCTCTAGCCTTTCACTCACACGCGCCTTTATTGCGGTATCTACGTCAGAAACCCGAGGCTCCTTTGAATACCAGCAATGTTCCCTGGCATGGCCCTTGGATTGCCCGCTGGTGTGGACGTGACACAGATCTCTTCTTTGTCTTCATCAAGTATATTCATATTCTGTACGCGGAGTATTGCCCCCTTGATACTGAGAAAGCCAAGCGGGTTTTGGCACCAGGTTTACTCTTGGTGCAGGCGCAACTGCTGGTTGTCATCGAAGACACGATTTATAAGCAGTCCCTTCACCAGCCCGAGAGCAACCATGCAGCTGCAGCAATCACTTTCGACGACTTCATTGAATCGCCGGATGCTTCGGCTTCCTCTCACCCTCTAGGGGTTGGCAGGAACGGCCACCGATCCATGGCAGAGAATCGCCTCATAATTCTTCTCAGAGACTTCTTATCGGAATCCTCGTCGGAGCCAAATCGTGCTCGACTACTCTACGCAGAGACTTTTTGCGGGCTTCTCAAAATAGCAGCCCAGAAGATATCTCTGTTTGATCACAATGCATGCTTTCTACTGTGTGACTTTGTTGAAGAGGTCATCCCAATAATCACACGATACGCTCAATCGATCGAAAGAGAACTGTTCGACTGGAGCTTCTGGCAGGAGGTATGCCGGCAAATGATGCAGAGCCACAACTCTCTCACCGAGGTGCGGGTGTTCTCGTTCATCTATTGTATCTGGGGCACCTGGACTACGACGGATGAGAGGAAAGCAGGCCTTTGCTTGGATTTCCTCCTTCATGAGCCTGTTTTCTTCCGTTATTTCAGCCACTGGAGTCCGATGGTGCGCGCATATTACCATCGCCTCTTATGCTGGAGAATAGGTCGGTTCAATGGAAATCCGTCAACGATTGACTCGTGAGTGTGACCGGCTTCCCATTTGAATTACTTGGAAACTAACTTTTTTTTCTCAGTACCATATATGAAACACTCTCTGAACGATTATTGCAAGTGTGGGAGTATTATATTGGATTCCAGAGCAAGGCGGAAGAAGGATTCATTGCCCCATTGTCGTCTGCTCCTTGCACACCGGCCCCGGGACGACGGATTATCATCATTAGATGTGATAATCAGTTGTCCCCAGTGAACCTTTTCGTATCCTTTGACCGTGTTGTGCCTCCTGCTCCTCCTGAAAAGGTCACATCGCACCGGAGATCCGATTCCTCAGACTCGGCCGGCTCAGATGGCACACCCTCCAAGCGAAGATGGGGCTTATTCCGGAACATGTTCAGTAGCTCATCAAGCAACCGACCAACTGATAGTGCAGGAGGAAACAGTAGCTCGGATGAGTCCGACAGTGGTGGACCCGAACCATCCATGATGACGGAAAGCCGGTGCATGGATCAGCACGAGCCGACACCGAATAATAGTACGGACGAGCTCGCCCGACCAAAGACACCACACCACCCGTATTTTTTCAAATTCTCATTGGAATGGATGGATCGTCCACAATGGCCCACTAAGAACAAGCGCCTGTTTACGCCCTGTCTCCCAGTGGCATCGCAACTGCATGTACAACGCCGGCGTTCATCTTCCAAGTTCTCTGAGTGCGACGCAGACTCTGAGCGTACCTCCACTCAGGAGGACACTAGCGAAGGCGATAACCCAGAGGAGGCCGCAGACTCCAAGGAAGTCATCACAGAGCCTTCATCCGAGATCTCCACGTCTGAAAACCAGGCCAGGGTGCCAACCACCAAAGACTCCCCTCTCCCGGAACTCCCCTCCCAACCTCTTTACGACCACCTTGTGCCCAGTAAATATGCCGGTCGTGCGCTGGCAGAGTGGGCACATATTGTCTCTGAATGTGACAGTTTCTTCGCGCGGCGACGCGATGAAGGTGTACCTGCTGACCGCATGGTCGAAACGCCCACCCTGGGAGTAGACAGCTTCCGAAAATGAGGACGCATTCAAGTATTTCTCAACTCGACCAAGCCATCACCCACAGATCATCAAACCACTCTCACGCTTCGAATATAGACGCCTCTGACTTTCTTCGAAAGAGAAGAAGTCATGTGCATTAATTAATCTTGGCTTTTCTTTGATTCTTTTCTACATACCGTGTGCATCGCGGGTATCAGGCATAGGGCACGGCGTATCAGGGACCTGTTTTTACATCATTCACCAGGGCTGGGTTTTCCTTGTTTATGTTCATTCCTTTTTCTTCTCTTTTTCCTTTTCTCATTGTTTTGGAGCGAAATGGAAAGATACTTGCAGTGGTAATCATAGTGAGACGCCAATCAACTCTACAAGGGGAAAAAAAATTCATTTCAAAATATACCATATTCGATTTCTAATACTTCTAGATCTTGCCTAGATATCAAGACGAATCCTTGCTCGACTCGGAATTAGCTAGTTCCCGCGGCCTGCTCCTCGGCGATTTGTTTATTCAAGAGATAAAGCAGAGGTCCCTGCACATCTTCCCTCTCCATTGCAACTTCGACCAACCGGAGACCAGTTCCACTATGTACCCGCTCATTATTCAATACTTCCTGCAGCTCACCGCAGGTTCGCGCCGTGAAGATGCTATTTGCAATCTGCTCCTCGTCCGCCCCGAAGTAGTTGAGCGCCTGCGTGTGTCGCCAAAAGGGCACATCGTTGTATGCCTGCTTCCGGCCGTGAATGACCCTCTCGATTGTGTATCCTTCGTTATTAATGATTATTATGAGGATGTTCAGCTTCTCCTTGATCATGACGCTGATTTCTTGCGCTGTCATCTGGAGGCTCCCATCGCCGATGATTAGGACCGTCTGGTTTGAGGCACCAGTTGCTTTATTCTGGCTTCGCTTCGCGAGGGCTGCGCCCAATGTGGCGGGGAGCATGAATCCGATTGAGAGCCAGGTGACAGCGCTAAAGAACCGGGCTTTGGGTGGAAGTTTGCACCAGCGACCGCCGTACGAGGCTGTGCCGGTTTCCGCGAGAATGATATCGTTTTCTCGGAAGATAGGGTTCACGAGGCGATAGAAGTTATTTTGAGCAATAATGTCTGTATCTTTGATGTCACTGGTGGTGACTTCTACCTTGGGAGGACCGACTGCTTTGATGGTGCGGGTGTTGTCCAATGCCTGAAGGATCTGGGTCAGGACGCTACTGGCGGACATATCTCGGTAGGTTTCGCCTTCAATTTGGATTGTGTCGTCCTTGAATGAGATGGCGACTTTATCCTTTGGAACTGTTGTCCAAAAGTAGCTGTTGGTATCGCTGTAGTGCGGACCGAATGTTAAGATGAGATCTGCAGCTTCGAAGTATTCTTGTGCTGGCTTGTCGCCAAATGCTGCGGCGTACAGACCATATACATTAGGCAAGGATTCATTTATGAGACCCTTTCCGAAGACAGTGGTCCATGTGGGCCAGTTTGTCTTTTGAACTAGAGTATCAATTTGGTCTAAGATTCCAAGGGAGCGGCTCTCGCCATCCACAAGGATGAATGGGCGTTGTGCGCTGTATAGGCGCTCCAAGATTCTGCCGACAACTTTGGATTCGTGGGGAGGGGCGAGAGTGGATGGTAACTCGATTGGAAAAGACTCGAGATTGGAGGATGAAACGAGGAGATCTGGCATATCATCTGGAATCTCAAGATACACAGGACGTTGATGGATTAGTGCCTGTTGCAGGATCCAGTCGATTCTGTCCGGGGCAGTCGTTGTATCCGTCACCTTAATCTGGGCTGCCGTGATGTGAACTGCCATTGCAGAAAAGCGGCCATACTCGCCATCTGCAAAAGTATGGTGCATTGAAGCCCGTGTGCTTTGAAGTGGTCGTGGTGGCGTGCCAACAATATGGACAACGGGCGATCTCTCTGCATGAGCACCGGCGATACCGTTGGCGGCAGATAGTTCACCAACCCCAAAAGTTGTGACAATGGCGGACAGGCCCTTAATACGAGCATACCCATCGGCCGCATAGGCCGCGTTGAGCTCATTGCAGTTGCCCACCCAATGCAGGCCAGCCGGGACGACGTAGTCTAATAGGCGTAGGTTATAGTCGCCTGGGACGCCAAAGATGTCAGTGACGCCTAGTTGAAGCAAGCGAGTGAAGACATAATCTCCCAGTTTGACAGTATCGGAGCCCATGGTCATCGGATTTGTACCGAGCAGAGATGGGGAACTTGAAGATAGATGCAGTGGGTAGCTTCTCCCAATGTCTTTATATATTTGGACCGAGGCCGCCCCGCTTCCGCCTTCTTCCCCTCTCCAACTCTCCACTCTCTTTCTTCTCCAACATTTTATCGCCGACCAGCCGTCGGTAGCCGAAGGCCGATGATCTGACTTCCTTTCACCTCAGCCAATGGTTATGGCCTCGCGACTGGCAGCCTGTGAGGCTTGTCGCAAGTCCAAGTTGGCTTGCGATCACCAGCAACCAGTTTGCTCGCGCTGCCAGGCCACGCAAAGTGTGTGCATTTATCGCACTGCACCATTTAAGCGTCGGCGGGTTGAAAAGCCAAGGTGAGTAGTACTCGTCAAAACATGAATTGAAGTGATGTCGCGGCAAATGGCACTTTGGATGCTGACTGGCAAAACAGTCTAAAATCTCCAGATCCATCACCATCTTATAGCCCTAGACGCAACCCATACCCCAATCCTGGGTACCTGGGTTCTTCCAGTCATGCAGCAATTTTTAAGCACATCACTTCTGATGACCCTAGTGCTGGAAACCATGCTACAGGACCCGACATCCCAACCGATCAATGGGTGGGCGACAATCATCTGTTGTTGCAGGGTGCGGATGTCTTGAAGCATCTGCTGACCCTCTATTCCTTATCATCTATGAAGGAACTGGTGACTTTTTGGCTCGCGAAAGGTACAAATCTTGCACTTGCAGAGCCCTTTGTCGCTCAATGTGCTGAGAGTGTCAGTCAATTGTTTGAATCTCACGATGAAAACTGGCATTTGGTCTACGCGCGACGGCTGTTGCAGAATTCGGCACGGCCTCTGCAGTTCAACGCATCTACTGATCTGGCCAGTTTTTCCAGCCAGTTCTTAGACCACTATGCTCGATGGGAAACACTCGGTATATTCTTCGCCGCGGTCAGTCGCGCTACGATCGATATTCCCTTTTTCCCCGTCCTTTACACAACCGAGGAGCAGCAGTATACCCTTCGCCGACTCGCAACTAAGCTGAGCGATTTCGCTCTAGAGATCTCTCTCTCATTAGACTGCCTCAATGATTTACAGCTTATTATACAGTATGAGAACTTCATTGTTCACTCTTACGTTGATGGTGACCAGAGTAAGCCTCCAATCTCGTCACATGCGGTTGATGTGGGTGTCAGTTAATAGTTGTATCAAGGTTATCATTCGTGGCGTAAACTGGGCGATGTTATCTCCTCCACATTTGCACTCGGTTACCATGAGAATACCGAAGCCAAACCAGGAATACCGCCATTTCTCATCGACTTACGCAAAGCAGCTTTTGCTCGGATCTATTCGGCGGACAAGAACATTGCTATTTTTTTGGGTCGACCGCCAAGGATGAACAAGCGATTTTGCCATTTCCAGATCCCTTCTTGCGATTTGGATGCCCGATCAACCGGGGACACCCATAAATGGGACCCCAAGACCACAGCTGGGTATCGAGCCGATACCCGCTGGTCGGCTCTTTGCGCTTCACTCAAAGAGGAGGTATGGGAATTGCTTCAGGATAAAAATGATATTGCCTGTGTTACAAAGGCGAGGTACGCTCCAAACTCAAATTCACCGCAGAATATCAACGTATCAATCGAATACGAAGACTAAGAAAATACTTCAAAAGTGCAATTCAACGCAAAGCCGAGGAACAATGGCGAGCCCTTCCAGATCACTTCAGACTTGAAAATAGTCTCAAGCAGTGTGCCGGCAGTCCCTTTGAGCGGGACTTCCTCGCGCATGTACGACTAAATCACCTACACGTTCTCTTCTTACTTCGCCTTTTGCTACTGAATACCATGACAGAGCCGGATATTCCAATTATCGAGACTGCGGGACAGATGCTGGCTTTGGTGGTAGAGGCTATTCTTCTCCGCGACCAATTGACAAATTCCGGTACTGGATTGATATGGAAAGTGAGTAACTCTTCCGGTTAGATATAGTATGTCTCTCTAGTTATTTATCATCTAACTTTGGGCCAGGTTGCATACTACGGGCTTCCAGCAGCGGGTATAATTCTTCTTGCATTGCTGAAACAACATTCCCATGCTACAGCAAGCATTTCGCGAACAAAAATCCTTCGAGATCTGAGTGTGTTCGTTGCCGAGGTCCAGATTGGGACCATAGTGAGCCCCGGGGACCCAAACTACGCATTGCTCTCTCGCGCTACACAGACAATCCAGCGATTTCTGGACTCTTTCCATTCAGATTCGATCCCTGCACCACTGGAAACTGGTCATGAGGATGGAAACGATGATTGGGCTGCCCTTTTGAGCCAGGATCTGTGGGACTACGAAGCTGGGTTCTGGCAGAGCTTAGCAGACCATCCATCTTTGCTAGCGGTGGACCCTCCATTGCCTAGTGTGTAAAGTATTGATAACTCTTGATACCCATTTTAATTTGTGAATATAAGCAAAACTTCATTGTAGTGTAGCTATTCGTGATATTGTAAACATGGTGGCAAGTTGGCAAAAAGATATCAACCAACACCTCGCTATGGAGACCCAGTGGCTCAACAAGCATTGCTTTCCTGCTTACTAGCCCGTCTCTCATTTCGCCTCTTCTCCGACCACGGAAAGTGAACAACAGGAACGATGATGAAGCTGTTACTGCTGTCCGCGATTCCGGCAAAGGCATTATACCAAGCCAGGAAGGCTCCCAGGAGAGCAAACAGGCCCCCGGCCTTTAGAAGCTTGGCGTTTGGTAGTGCCTCCGCCGTCGGATAAAAATATCCAAGGGCAATGAGAAGAATAGCGAGGTCGACAACGAAGAACAGAGAAAAGAATGCGACAGTCGATTTCATGGTGCATAGCATCACCAGGAAAGTGAAGATGAACCAGCCCTGATGGGAGTTAGTTCCATTGCGACCACACAAGGATTTCTTTAAATAGACAAACCATGAGATAGATAGCGAATGCATTATAGAACATGATTGGCGAGCCATTGTCGGCCTCAATAAGGCCCTGTTCGATATTGAAGCCACCCGGAATGAAAGTAATCGCGATAGAGATCCAGAACCCGCCATAGGAGGAGAGAACGGTTGCACCGAATGTATTGCCAATAGCCATCTCCCTAAAAAAAGAAATGAATCATATCAGCATTTTGCGCTTCAGCTCTAGGGGCAGGGCGAAACTCACCACATTCCAGAAAGAAGTTGAACCAGGCCACCGTATGCCAAGGCAGGGCCAACAATCATGTTGGGCTTGTTGACACCACGTACATCCATTTGAACACACCCCAAGACAAAGGTAGTTAGGGCGAAACCACAGAGTCCCAATGGGGCAGGGTTCGCGACCTTGCGGTTCTTGGGGGACTTATATAGACCAGGCTGGAACTCGCCGCCGAAGGCCGGAAGGCGACTTTCTGCGGTGTTGACGTGTGCTAGAGGGCCATATCGGCCGACATCGACATCGTCTGTGTTTGAGTCGGAAGAGGAGAGGTTATTGAGGGGTTTCGTCGTATTGTACTTATTATTGTCGGAGGAGGTCATGGCGAATAATTATTGGAAGATTGAATGGAGGGTATATACTAGTAAGAGAGAAGGAGAGAAAAGAAAGAAAGGAGAAAGGGGACTGCGATTCCCCAGATGAAGAAATGACCAGAAATTGAAGAAGTTGAGATTCGGACCTGGGGTAGACCGAAGTGGATTCTTCTAGTTAATCAATTGAAAGTGCAGACTGTGCCAACTTTATAGACTTCATGGATGACTGCAAATCAACAAGTCCCCCTTTTGTCCCTTTTGTCCGCGTCATTAAAACATTCCAAGAGATGCTAGTTACCAGCAATATACTCTTGCTCCATAGCCATCATGGCATGCAACCAATGACCACGAATTTGCCCCATGGAGAGAATCCACATACCCAAAAATTGAAGCGTCAGATCCAAGCTATTGGAGTTTGATAAGGCTTCCGTACGACCGTCGGTCCAATCAATGGCATCATCGACTATGGATCTGGGATTTAAGGACGGTAAATGATCGACCGCGAACGAAGATCTGGAGAGACTGAAGCGCGGGGGAAAATGCGGAGTGCGGAGCAACCTTCCGCGGTGCGCATGAGGATGTGGATGCTTGGAACACAAAAATCCGCCAAAGTCTGGTTGCAACAATTGAATTGCATCGAGTGGAGAACCGGAGCTGACCTCGGCACTTTTTGAGTCCGCCAGAACCAACAGTTGTCCGAGTCCGATCTCAAGTTCCCGTTTCGAATAAACTCTATTACTGCCGATTGTGCAAGCCGAATACTAAGCTGAGTTGTCATCCAAATTGCAAAGACCTTGGTTGCCCCTGCGTATAAATCGGACTGTTTCGCTGGGTTTAAAACTAAAAATGCATTGGACCCAGTGAAAACAATCCACGAGGAAGAAGATGTTGATTTCTACGGATTGGCAACCATCCTTGCCGGGTTCCAATTAGATACACGGGTTCTTTCTCGGTGTATGTATTTATTTATTCAGGTCAAGCAGAAAATCTAGAGTCGCCACTAGCAAAGTAATACAAAGAAGCCCCGTTGGTATATGACATGCGAAAGAAAATGGTGGAAGCTTTCCTGAATATGCAAGGACGGATGGATGATGATGATGATGATGTAGTAGTAGACGAGAGTCCAGTCGAGTCAGGCTGTACAATGCTCGAGATTGGACTTGAAAGAAGGCGCAAGCAAAAAATGAGTATGACAAAGCGTAAGGGGTATGCACAAGGGGAAAGTGTGAGGTGGCTGTACCCGTAACATGGTGAAAAAGGTAAAAAATTTACAATTAATCTAAGAGCTGTTTGCTGGCAAAATGGATTGTGTTGGCAACCCGATCGATCCAATGTTGGGCGAGCGACCAGTTGCCGGTATTTATACTGTCCCGAATGGCAGGGAAGATCGAGGCATCATAGCCAGCCCATAGTTCAGGTCCAAAGACGACGTGGCGGAATTGAGTACGATTGGGGATCTACAAGAACCGTTAGCCCAGGACAATGGAAAGAAAGAAAATAGAGCGAGTACTCACACCACCACCCTCATCCAAGTCCAATAGATGAGTGTCAAAATTGGCCATCCGCATATTGTGGTTCACCCGTTGAATGGCCATGACATTGCTTTCATAGCCGCCAGAGCCCCAGACACTATCATGCCATACCCTAGTCCATTCCTGGAACTTGGCGGCATTCGTCTCAAGCTCCGTTGCAGCTTCATGCATTTTCTTGGTATCGACATCCGCCTTTTTAGACTTCACATATTCGTCCAAGTCATTCACCCAGCCAGTCATGAACCGGGCATAGGCTTCCATGTCGAATGGTAGCATGGGATTCTCCGAGAGATCCAGCAAAAGCAGACCCCAGAATTGGGCTAGAAGTTTGTGGTATTCAAAGCCAGGATCACCGAATTTGTCCATCCAATGAAAAGTTTCATAACAGCTGTGGTAAGGGTAAGGCTCCCCCTCAAACCCAAAATCAATGCTTGACGTGCCGGCAATGTCCTGGAAAGCAACATAGTCACTGCCAGCGCCGAGAGGATCAATTTTCTGGCCCTTTTCATCCCAGATATCCTTCAACGTCTTATTAGCAAAGGGGTCCGAGAGACGATTCAAGATCGACATCACCGAGTGCTCGAAGACTGGCGATCCTGCAACTCGGAAATTGGGGCCGGACACGCCCACATCCACGTTAAGATAGGCGTAGGCATTGGCGCGAAGCTCTTCCACTTCCTTCTCTACGTGTTCGGTGGAGCCGATGAGGTTGTACTCCTCCCCATCCCAACTAACGAATTCAATTGTCCGCAGTGGCCGCCACCCGTAGATGAGCAATTCACCAAATACACGAATCAGCTCCATGAAAACGGCTGTGCCACTGCCTGGATCAGCACTGCCCATACACCATGAGTCTCGGTGGTTTCCAATGATAATCTTCTTCTCGCGTTCCTCCAGTCCAATTATAGTGCCAAGAACATTGTAAATAGGCTGCCGCTCTTCTTCATCCTGTAAATTCATTAAATGGACAATCGGCGAATCTTGGTCTCCTGTCCACCATTTTTGGATGTTCGGAACCTTGCCGATCCATTCTTTCGGGACCTTGGAGCCATGGCCCTCTAGAGATTGTAGAAGCCGTTGCGCATCACGCCAGGAAATGGGAAGACTCGGGATCTGCACCAAGGCAGGACTGTCTTCCGGAGACATCCTGTCTTTCTCTTCGGGGGTCGATGCGTAACCAGGAGTAAGTACATCACCGACAACTTGAGACATGAGACTAACACCTCCTCTTTGGACACCATCTGCGGGCATAAAGCGGCCCGCAGGGTAGGCTTTGCCGTTGAAGAAGCCGTCCTGAGCTGGATCAGAGTATATGATGCAGCCAGCTGCTCCAGCGAGTTCGGCAGCTTTGATTTTCAGTGCGCGATCAGGTTGGGTTCCGTAATAACGAACGAGAACAATGGAGCCGTTCAAGGAGATGCCCTTATCGGCAAGCAGCTGGAAGTCTTCGCGGGCACCAAAGTTGGCGTACACGAGGGGGCCGGTGACGTTGCCGGACTTGGAATGACCGTGGAATACGGGGGTTTCCGAGTCATTTTCTTCGAGAGTGGCTTCCCAGACCAGTTGGGGCGGATCAATGATCGCCAGCTTGCGGCCATCATCTCGGGGGTAGTTGAGATACACCTGGAATTCTTCCCGCTCAACAGTATCGAACCCCGCGTTGTGCATCTCCTGTTCAATCCATTCGGAAAGGACGTAGCTGCCCTTTGTACCAGCAATATGAGCAAAGTCAGTGATCCGCCTTAAATTATCGACAATATTAGTCTCGTTTATATGACCTTGGATGAAGTTCTCGACGGAGGAGGCACTGTACGACTGGCCCATCACCATGCGGCTATTGAGATTGAAGATATCGCCGATGAAGAAGACGTAGACTAAGGAGACGACCAGGAGAAGAGCGAACATTCGAAGGACCATGATACATCCTTGATCGCGGAAGTTTTCTCGTGCATGGCTGAGGTCAATGGTTGGGCGACGGAATCTAGGCAGGCTGGGGAGGTATCGTTGCAGGGGTCGTTGAATCGCGGAGAGTGTACGGGTCAGACTAGAGAGGCGTTTGGAGAAGCGCTGGCGAAGCTGGGATCGCGAACCGGTAGAGGATTGGGCGGAATCGTCGACTTCCATCTGGTCAATTTCCCTTCGCAATTCATCCAGCGATCCCCGAGCCGAGCCCGAGACGGAAGAGGCGAGGTCATCAAGACTGTTCCGAACAGATTCAACGGTGGGCGGTTGGTAGTGGGAGCCATTGCGACCGAGCAGGCCTTGTCGTTCGGCATCGTTGCCTTCATCGAGATCGGATCGGGAGGAGGACGGTTGGGCGGTGGCTTCTTCGTAGGAGGGAATGGGAAGGGACGTGTACTCGAACTTATCGTCCCCCATGGCGGATGGTAGACTCCCAAGTTGAGCCGTGACAAGCGAAGGACGCGGAGGGGAAGGGGTCGATCATGATCTGACTTAGAAGAGAGCGAAAAACATGATCCCACAGGGAAAGTGAGAGTACAAGTGGGATTCAAAGGATATATTGACGGGGGGGGATGGGGGAGAGGATGAAGGATGCAGGTGAAGGTGAAGATGGAGAAGTAGTCAGCCACTGCCAATGCCAGTGCCAATGCTCTCTCTCTCTCTCCTCTCCTCCACTCAGCCACCCACCATTTCTCTTTCCACAACCTCGAGCATTTACGATCCAGAGAGAAATAGAAAAAGGTTCACATATTGTCTGGAATACCAAGAATCAAAAGCAGACCGGCAGATTGCAGATTGCAGACCGCAGACCGCAGATATACGGGGCGATCACTCCCCGGTGCTGCCCAATTATGGGGACGAGGGGAGAGTGTCCACTCAAAACAGGATTGGACTACTGTCACCGCTAGAGCGACAGTGACAGCGACAGCACAGACAGCTGAGAGACGACAAACCTCAACCTCTAACCTCTACAGATCTGCCTCTCCATCAACCTTGAACCTTGAATTCCATTTGGTCATACCCGGCATGAGGCCACGCGGAGACCAGCGGATGGGTGATCCACCCCGTGATGGATTGTTTCAAGGAAATCTTGCATGATCGTAGCTTGTGGATACGGACCTGACCCGAGATAAGATGGTGGCAGAATGGAGCACGGAGTACGTACAGCAGAGCCGAGCGAATATGTACTGTGTGGTACATTTACTAGTATGTAGTACCAGGGCGGAGAGAGTAGTTAGAAGCAGGGGTAGAGTTGTATACCGTATACATCTACATATATCGCGGGGAGATATACTAGATTCTCATCCCACTGGCATCATGCAGTCAGCACAACAACAGGGCAATCACCAGAAATCCCCAAGTACTGGCATGAACACATGAACACACATTCAAGGTATATTTTAAAATAGTCGATACAAATAATGATCACCCCTCGTCGGCTCAAAGGAAGTTCTCCACTCTCCGCCCAAAGAAAAAAAAAAAGCAGTGACGGTGACTGATCGTACAGTGTAGATCCGAGTACACAACACAATCTCCTTTTCCCTTCAGGGCCCGCCTTTTCCTTCTTAAGACTCCCTTTGCTCTCCGATCTTTCTTTCTCTTCATCACTGCTCTCTTTGTATCCTCTCCTCCTCCCCCCTTTTTTTTGTTGTTGCGCAGCTTTGCTATCTCAAAATTTATTCTGCCCCTCCCCCACCATGGCTGCTCGTCCCCAAAACATTGGTATTAAGGCCATTGAGGTCTACTTCCCAACTCAGGTACGTGCACATGACACTCTTTGCCATTGAGAAAGTTTGCAATTGCACCTCAAACAGACAAGACTGACTATGCATCCTTGGAACAGTGCGTCGACCAGGTTGAGCTCGAGAAGTACGATGGCGTGAGCGCTGGCAAGTACACCATTGGCCTTGGCCAGACCAAGATGAGCTTCTGCGATGACCGTGAGGGTGAGTTCTACCTTTTTTACTAGCAATTGTCAAGAATCTATGACCTGGAATCAAACCAACTGACCCTTGATTTCTCCGCCAGACATCTACTCCATGTCCCTTACCACCCTCGCCAACATGATGAAGAAGTACAACATTGACCCCAAGTCTGTTGGTCGCCTGGAGGTCGGCACTGAGACTCTTTTGGACAAGTCCAAGTCCGTCAAGTCTGTCCTGATGCAGCTGTTTGCCCCCCACGGCAACACCAACATCGAGGGCATTGACACCGTCAACGCCTGCTACGGTGGTACCAACGCCGTCTTCAACAGCATTAACTGGCTCGAGTCCTCCGCCTGGGACGGCCGTGATGCCGTTGTTGTCTGCGGTGACATTGCTCTGTACGCCGCCGGTGCTGCCCGTCCCACTGGTGGTGCTGGTTGCGTTGCCATGCTGATCGGACCTGATGCCCCCATTGTTTTCGAGCCCGGTCTGCGTGCCTCTTACATCACCCACGCCTACGACTTCTACAAGCCTGATCTCACCAGCGAGTATCCCGTTGTTGACGGTCACTTCTCTCTGCGCTGCTACACTGAGGCCGTGGACGCCTGCTACAAGGCCTACGGTGCCCGTGAGCAGACCCTTAAGGCCACTCAGAATGGTACCAACGGTGCTACCGAGCACAAGACCGGCCTGGACCGCTTTGACTACATCCTGTATCACGCCCCGACCTGCAAGCTGGTCCAGAAGTCTTTCGCCCGTATGCTCTACAACGACTTCCTGGCTAACCCCACCGACCCCGCCTTCGCTGAGGTCGCCCCCGAGCTTCGTGACATTGATTACAATGCGTCCCTGACCGACAAGGCTGTCGAGAAGACCTTCATGGCTCTGACGAAGAAGCGCTTCGCTGAGCGTGTGCAGCCCGGTCTTCAGGTTGCCACCCTGTGCGGTAACATGTACACTGCTACCGTCTACGCCGGCCTGGCTAGCTTGCTCAGCCACGTCGAATTCTCCCCCAACGAGCCTAAGCGCATTGGTCTCTTCAGCTATGGCTCCGGTCTGGCCTCTTCCATGTTCAGTGCCAACATCGTTGGTGATGTCTCTCAGATCGTCAAGAACCTGGACCTGAAGAACCGTCTGGACAGCCGTACTGTCCTGAGCCCTCAGGCCTACGACGACATGTGCAAGCTGCGTGAGCACGCTCACCTGCAGAAGAACTTCAAGCCTGCCGGTAACGCTGAGACTTTGCAACCTGGTACCTACTACCTCACTGAGGTTGACGACATGTTCCGTCGCAACTATGAGGTCAAGGCATAAATGGCGTTGATTCCTTTTCTTCTTTTTTTTCGGCCATTTCTTTCGCCGTTGGGTATGGCCATTGTTTAGACGGTTTCAGAAAAGATTCCCCCAAGCGTTCTGTTTGATTTTGCGTCTTGATAGAGCACACAGAAGGGAAGAAAGCATTAGCCCTTGCGCTACTTCTTTTCTTTCATTTTTTTTGTGCTATTTTTTAATTCCTCCTTTCACTGGGAAGGATGTGACGAGATAGGCTGGACTACCAGGACTAAGTAATGATATGACATGTGTATGCACAAATTACTCTTACTCGTATTTCTCTTCTAATTCCCTCCTAATTCTTACTTTGGGTATTCTGAAACAAGTTTGATTGCTAATTATGGGACATTTCGGTCTCAGGAACCGGGCACTATTGTGTAACACTGATCGCCCGGCGCGTAAATGTTCTCGACGCACAGCACATCTGTAGCCGCCGAGAGATCATCACACTTCACACTTCCCCTTTCACACTACCACGAACTCTCTCAATCTTCCCCCATGCTCCACTGTTCACTTTCCCCTGCTTCCCATGCACCCCAGTACTCGCCGAGCTATTTTTATCCAGCCGCTGGCTAACCGCCCAGGTTCCCAGCATGGCGATTTCTGAAGCACGACTCTTTCCCAACGGGGAAACGCCTCCCATCGGTGAGGCCGCTAATTACCTGGGAAATGCGACCTAATTGTTGCTGAATTTAGAAGCGTTCGCTCAAGTTGCAGCAGGCTAGTCCCAAGAAGGGATCTGAAGAATGACATCGAAGCCGATGCAAAATATAGCAACACTTTAACGCGCGACTGTCCGCTGAAACTGCACTATACCCAGATGGAGTCCTTGACGGAGTTTCAGCATTCCCCGTCGCGCGACTTCAGGCATTATAGTCGGCAGTTTCGCGTTTCAGCGCGTGGCTTTCCTCTAGATCGGAGACCAGGATCCCAAAAAAAGAATAGGAGCCTCCGTGGGCGTCCCCATGGACTACTTCTCCATGTTTCAGGTTATTCTGATCGTCTTGGGTTCGTCAGTGGGCCCTTGTCATAAGATATGCTCCCATGCTTGGCTGTTGTTTGAGCCTGCTGATCGTTTAACATTTAATATCCAAGCGTTCTCCTTCTGCATCGTGTCTCTGTTTCTTCAAGTGGCCGGTCTTCCATCTTGAACGGCCTACTCGGTCATTACATTGGTCCTCGACATTGACAATACATTCGTTACTACATACTGTCCCCACAAAAAACATGGCTGCTGTCGAGATGTCAAGCAAGCATACTCGCCGTCCTCCAACCATGTCACTGGAGTACGCTCGCTACCAGCCGACGACACCACCGGGGATTCCTCTTGAGGACTGTATCGGCTCGGCCCATAGTCGCAACGCATCCAATTCATCCATTTATTCCACCGAATCGTCACCTTGGTCTACCGTCACCGGGAACACAAGTCCTACCACATCGCCAACTCGTCATCATCATGGCCCAGCTCTCTTGCCAAAGATTCGACCTCAAGACGTAGTAATCGAACCTGTCTCTGCAGCTGGACCTCTTCGGCACCGCCGAGTCTTATCCAACACACGAAACCCACCGGGTTTCGTCCCATATCCAAGTAGGCCGCCAGCTCAGAGGAACCGGGTGGATGCCAGTAACCAAGCGCCCTTGGCCTCTCCTATTTCTCCAATTATCACCACTGGTCATGGCAGCTCTTCCGCATTGTCCTCGCCTGTGACAATTACCTCTTCAAACAAGCGAAAGGCTGGTGGAGGCCATTCTCGCTCTGTGTCCACCTCCAGCATCGATGAAGCTACTCTGAGCCGTTATGGCTATCCAACCTACCGTCAACTCCCGAAATATGTACCGCAGATGCAGTCGCAGACAACACCATGCACACCAGTGACCCCTGTAACACCAAACATTGTGGTGTATTCGTCGTACTCCCAAGGCCCACCAACGGCCGAAGCACCTCAGCAGCGCAGTCCTGTGCGCCCACTTCATCCATTGACGGTTCCAACACCGCAATACAGCTATAAGCAGACTCAACAGTCCCCGAAGCCCCTACCAAGCCCTCAGCAGGAGCTGATCTCGCCATCAACTAATCTGATGTCATACCTGACTTCTCCAACCCAAGCAATTAATCTTGTTCGTAACGTGAGCGTTGTCCCAACTCGTGGTATGCACGATTATTTCTGGTGGGACATTCGCAATCTCCGCAGCTGGACATCGTTTTCATTGGCGACATTTGATTCCATTACTAGCCTCACCCAGCTTTTAAAGACGGAAATCCCAGCAACTCTCGCCCCTCCGGTTGCAGTGGCCCCTTCACGACTAGCCCCCGAGTCTGAGCCTGGTCTGGTTGGTCTCATTCGAGACCTGTATGCACCACGCGTTAATGCTGCCCTGAAAGTTTCACAAGGCCCAGACCACCTTCAGTTATATGCCGCCCCAGATATGCGACACACTGGCCACAAGAACCATGGTCAACCTCATTTCCTGGCCAACTATGCCACAGACACAGACCGCACACTTGCTGGCCTCCCTCGCGGACGACTGGTTGGAATTGTCAAAAGTTTCGACCGTTGGAATACGGGCATGCGTAACGAGCCACCACACCGTCGTGTTGAGTATCTGAATGGTCTGGCTCATTTGCAGCGATGTATGCGTGAACACTCGTGTCGATATGGTTTCATAATCACTGAAATCGAATTAGTCTGCGTCCGCGCGGGCTGTGATAATGGCGGCGATATTCCATACTTTGGATTTCTTGAAGTGGCCGCCCCAATTCCACTCAAAACTGCAGCTACACAGCTGCCGACACCACACGACGTACCACCTCTGGCAACCCCCATCAGTGCACGATCATTCTCGTCGTCATCCCATACATCGTCAATTCATTCCCGTCAACATTCCCCCGAGTTGGAGGTGGACGACGATGCATGCGCAATCCCCATGACCGCAAGCTTGGCACTGTACTTCCTCTTGATGCTGTCGAAATCGCAACCGCTCCCTAACCAACCATCCGCCCACCTCAACGTCGGCGGGCCTGGCGCTCTTACGCGGCAGATAATCTTGCCTGAAGCGAAAGATAAATGGATTCCTGAGCCACAGATCGGGGAGCGCCGCGACGCTAAGCGCGTGCGTGGGTGGGTGTGGCCTCAAGATGCTTGGCACCGTCGGGAGGGCGGGGGTGTTTCTCGGTCGAAGAATGTGGATGGCAAGAAGAAATGGCATAAGTAGGTACATGGAGTTGGAAAAAGGCGTTTGGATGTTGGAGTTCATAAGTGTCGTGAGTTTTGGGGGAGTTTTTTGGCTTGTTTCCATTATTTTTCCCCAGGAATATTTTGCTTTATTATTTTGGAGCCTTTTGTTGTCTTTTTATTTTATTCTGTTTCTTCTTTTATCCTGTTCGTGGACTCTGTTTTGGGGGGCTTTTCTGGCGTGTTCTGCTGCGTTGATATTCCCCCTTTGTGTTTTTTTTTTTTTTTGCTTCTTTTCAGAATAATTTTATTTGCTTTTTCGGGTCAGGTCTCCTTCTGAAGTCTCATTCTCAGCCACATATGTTCTTCTTTCATGTATTAGTATGGGCTATTCCCTCCAGTGAATAAAGAAGTAGCACAGCTCTCAAGGTCCTCAGTAACTACCAGACCCCACAGTCTGATATGATCGGCCTGTGGAGAAGCACTCCCGATTGGGAAAGGGAGTTTCTTTTCGTTTTACTCTGGTGGCCCAAGCAAGGACCTTGGGGGAGGGAGTACCTCGGTGGCCGCATGTCTACATGTTCTGAGGACATTGCAGGAAGAAGCGGCAGATCCTCCTATATATAAAGAATTTCCTAATCTACCTTGACTTGAAGTATTGATTTTCGTTTCCCCCTTCTTCCGGAGTATACGTCAACGTACCCTAGGGTACCTCCATCGAAATGCACGCTTTATCTCCAGAAAGCGAAATTCACGATGTAATCATCATAGGTGCTGGACCTTGCGGGCTGGGTGTTGCTGCCCGCTTGCGAGAAGAAACACCCTCAGCAATGTTCACAGACGAAGAGCATCAACGATATCATTGGATCAAGAAACATACGGGAAGAATGAAGCTAGTTCAGGCCGGCAAAAATAAGCTCAACGGAGTACGGGCCGAGAAATTGAATGGTGGGAAGAAATGCCCATGCGATAAAACACAGAAAGAGAAGGAGGGAGATATGGTAGGAAATCGACGAGGGTCAATTGATTCAGCATCTTCCGTGCCTTCGCTTTCCTCGTCCACTTCGTCCGAGTCATCATACTCCACACTTGTCCTCGACGGTACAGGCGACCAATGGATGCAACGATGGAATAACGCATTCCGTATGCTGGACATTAAGCAGCTGCGCAGTCCTATGTTCTTCCATCCAGATCCTGGGGATCGAGACGGCATGCTGGCTTACACGCAAGAGGTGGGCAGAGAGGATGACCTATGGGAAATTTCTGGGTGTGTGGGAAAAGAGATGAGCAAGCACAAGAAGAAGAAGAGACGACAAGGTGGAAAGCAACAGTACGATTGAAACGAGCCCAAAATTTCAAAGCCTGGGGGATATCATGACTGATATATAAATTTTCTTCTTGGCAGGTCTATAGGAGGCGAGATCGACGAGCGAGACCGCAAGGACTATTACTCTCCATCTACAGATCTTTTTACGGACTACTGCAACTCCATTATCGACAGATACGGCCTCGACGAGCCTGGGCAGATCTTGAAACAGGAGGTTACCGATATCACATACGATTTTCTCCCCGAGCGTGGGGATGTACCGGTGTCAAATTCCAAACTTTTCACCCTTACTTGCTCTACTGGTCAAAAGTTCTACAGCCGGACAGTAGTGCTTGCTATCGGGGCTGGAGGGGCCGGTATATCTAAAATATTCCCCTGGAAGCCGTCAACAGAAGAAGAAGGGGCCTCAGCATGCTGCCACAGTATGGAGATGAAGATTTTCCCAAGTATGAATGTGAAGAACAAGATCCAGCGCCGGCAGCCGACCAATGTGGTGGTCGTGGGAGGAGGACTTTCGTCAGCGCAGATCGTCGATCTAGCTGTGCGAAAGGGAGTGACCAAAGTATGGCTCTTAATGCGATCTGATTTTAAAGGTGAGCTATAATCCCATCTACTGGGTCGAAACCGGGGTTTCGAGTTACGCATTTCAGTTTTTAGGGTTGCCATTGCCAGGTCTTCTGATAGATATCCACTAACATATATATCCCCAATAATTTAGTCAAACATTTCGATATCAGCCTCCCTTGGATGGGAAAGTATAAAAACTGGGAAAAAGCAGCTTTCTGGTCTGCTGATACCGATGAGGGTGAGCATATTTTCTCAACTCCATCAAGGGATACAAAAAATCATCTGACTCGTTGTATAGAGCGACTCGAAATGATGAAGGTGGCCCGCAATGGCGGTAGCATCACACCACGCTACACACGGATCGTGAAGCAGCATGCCGCACACAATCGCGCGTCGATCCATCCACGTACGGTAATTAGCTCCCACAAGTATAACATGGAGACCCAAACCTGGAGCTTGGTCACCGATCCACCGATCCCGAACCTGCCACCGATCGACTACATCTATTTCGCAACAGGGGCAGGGGCTGATGTCCGCAATATGTCCGTCCTGAATAATATGAATGCTCAGTACCCTATTGAAGTCAAAGCAGGACTGCCATGTCTGACAGATGATCTCATGTGGCGAGAAGACGTACCTTTGTTCATGACGGGAAGAATGGCAGCGCTCCGATTAGGGCCCGGAGCTCCGAATCTTGAAGGCGCCCGGCTTGGTGCAGAGCGGGTCGCCTGGGGCCTAGAAGAGATTCTGGAGAAGAAGCAAGAGGTTGGGGAACAGTGCGAGGGGTTCTGCGGGTTGGGCAATCGGTATGCCTCGCTGGTTAGTGATGATAGCACGGAGGAGTGAACTGCCTTTCCGGGGAGCTATGGGAACTAGGGCTATCTTCCCCTTTGGGAGGGGGTTGGTTACAAGTCCGTGCTGGATCGCTGATCGCTAGATACTGTCTGGCTCCAGAACAGCTTGAAGAGCTGCTTATCATGTAATGAAATGCAATTAAGCTTATTGTGCTACTCATCTCATCGTCAAAACTCCATAGGAACTGGACCATGCATTCCTCCCTTCATTCCGGAGCTTTTCAATTACCGGTTTAGCCCCGCCACGCTGGCTCTCTATCGGCGAAAAAATAGTAAGAATGTGGATAATCCCTTGTTCGGTAGTTATGAGGTCGAGATTTGCAAGAGCTATAAAGCTTAATGAGCCTGGTGCAGGATGGTGGCTTTTCTTATTTGAATATTCCGAGCTGCACGCCAGCTGCTGAAACGCGCGCCGGCAATAGGAAACACACCATGGAGCCGACAAAGGAACTCGAGTCGCCGATTGAGGCGTTGAAGGTTCTTCCCAACAATACGCATGGAAACTGGCTCAAAGATCGGGGATTGCGGAAGCTCAACATCGGGATCGCATTTATGTTCGCATCGTCCGCTGGGACGGGGTATAACGGAAGTTTGATCAACGGTTTACTGGTGTTACCTGCATGTAAGCTTGTCAAGCCAGAAGAAGAAAGTCCTGGCTAGAGACATAATACTAAGAACGCTCCGATTCTATAGTCAAAAGTCAGATTATATCTGGCCTCTCGTCAAGTGTCGTTGGCTTGATCATTGCCGCCACCTCCCTGGGTGCCTTTATGTCATTCATCCCGGCATCCTATATCGCTGACAGATTTGGACGAAAATGTTGTGTCACAATTGGATGCTGTCTGGTTATCATTGCATCTCTGGTTCAAATCGGCGTGAAAAGCCACTGGCTATTTTTTGGCATGCGAGTGTTAGCTGGGGCTGGTGTGGGCACTGCACAAACAGCTGCTCCGTTATTAGCAACAGAGATAGCTCATCCACGACAGAGACAAACGGCCACAGCTCTATATAATGCATGCTGGTGTATGGGATCGATCGCATCGGCTGGTATCACTTTTGCAACGCTGTCCATGTCAGGTAGCTGGTCATGGCGGGTTCCTTGTCTTCTACAGGCAATGTATCCTGTTACCCAACTGTGTGGTCTTTTCATTGTACCGGAAAGCCCACGCTGGCTGATATCCAAAAACAGAAAGGATGAGGCATATGTGATTCTGGCAAAGTATCATGCCAACGGGAGAATGGATGATGAGTTGGTTCAACACGAATACGAACAGATCTGCAACACTATACATGCAGAGAACGCAACTCCGAGCCACTGGAGCTCGTTCTTTGCTACCAAAGGAGAATTCCACCGCCTTGGTATCTGTGTCCTGGTTGGAGTCATGCAGGAATGGGCAGGAAACGGTACGAATATCCGTTTCCTTCTCTTTATCGTGACATCCGCTAATGTTGAACAGGCATCGTTTCTTACTACCTGGCTCCTATTCTAAACTCAGTTGGAATTTCACGGCCTTCCGATCAAGCTGCTGTCAACACAGGCTTGCAGATATGGAATCTGATGCTCTCCTCTACAGGAGCCGTGGCCTCGGAGAAGTATGGCAGACGCTTTATGTGGTTGCTTGGTACGACTATTATGTTGCTTTTCCTGTCCGGGACAACTGTAGTCTCAGGCTTGTTCATTGAGATGAACGTTACAGCTGCGGGACTAGCCACAGTGCCGATGCTTTTCCTTTTCTTCAGTGGTTTCGATCTCGCCTACTCGCCTCTTTTCATCGCGTATCCGGCGGAGATTCTCCCATTCCAACTGCGTGCTAAGGGTATGGCAGTAACACTGATGACGGATGCTGCAGCCTGCTTCTTCAACCAATATGTTAACCCGGTGGCGTTTTCGGTCATGCAGTGGAAGTACTACATCGTATATGTGGGCTGCCTCGCCTTCTTTTTGGTGATGGTATATTTCTTCTTCCCCGAGACGAAGGGCCGGTCTCTTGAAGAGGTGGCGAGAATATTTGATCGTGATTGCAAGCCCACTACCACTGTGGAGGAAGTCGATGGGAAGAGCAGCGAAGAGGACGAGGAGAAGTGACAGAAAACGTTGAATTACCGGGCGGCTTTACATAGTGTAACACGACATGAAATAAGCAAATGTCGAGCGAGTTGTCCTTGAGGTAACATTTGAAGACGAAGAGTTGTTTGATAGTCAAATTCCACGTCGCATATATCTCTCCTCTCCCCCATTTATCCAAAACTTTCCCAATTCGCAACTGTTCAATAGGCGACTGAATTGTATACTTACCCTGCGGCCAATCAGACAACGGCCGATGTTGCTGATACCGCCAGTTCCCCGCAATGCAACCTCCCCACCGCAACGACCATCAATCACTGTAACCTGCGCTCAGATCTCGAATATCTCCTAGGCTCCTTTGAAAAGAGTCTCTCTGACTCTACCATCTGATGGAGCAATATTAGAAATAAGAGAGGGCCTCGCAATAGAAACCTTTTTGAAAACGTCATCTTCCACGACTCAGAGCGATTACCTCGAGAGCTCAACCGCCTTTTACATTTTCGATCTAACGCTATGAAAGAACCGCAACTTCCACCTTCTGATATTGTCAAGAAATCAGACAATGGAACTACCAGGCAACAGACTCGATTCCTTGTCATTGGTGCTGGTTCTCGGGGAAATGCCTACGCGCGTGCCGTGACCAGCGCAACGCCAGGCATCATCCACGCCGTTGCCGAACCACATCCATTCCAGCGGCGTGAGTTTGGAAAAAAATACATTTGGGGTACACAGGGAGCCCCAGAGGAAGGACAGGAATTCACAGATTGGCGCGAATGGGTCAAATGGGAAACTTCCCGACGACAACAGGCTGGTAAAGGTAGCAGCGACAGCAGCGTCACGACAGGATCGAGCGCGGCAAGTCCCGTGGGCGTGGATGGTGTCTTTATCTGCACTCTAGACGAAACACACGTTGAAATTGTCCAGGCTATCGCGCCATTACAGTTGCATATTCTTTGCGAGAAACCGTTGGCCCTTTCACTACAAGATTGTCTGACTGTCTACCGGACGCTCCAACCGCCCGACAGCAAGACACAAAAGCCCCAGCCTCCATCATCGATCTTCTCCATCGGCCATGTATTAAGATACAGTCCTCATAATACTCTCTTGCGCAAACTATTACTTGCAGATCGGGTGATTGGTGACATCGTCTCGCTTGAACATTGTGAGCCAGTGGGTTGGTGGCATTTCTCGCATAGCTACGTTCGCGGTAACTGGCGACGTGCCACTGCCATCGGCGATGGCTCTCTACTCACAAAGTCCTGTCATGATATCGACTTCATCCTGTGGCTTCTTTGCTCGCCACCTTCGCTTGAAACGGCGCATGCGTCGGGCCACGAGCCACACTTTCCACGTTCCATATCCTCGTCAGGCTCCCTAACGCAATTCAGACGGGCACGAAAGCCAGTTGCAGCGAAGGACGCTACAAATTGTCTTTCCTGTCCTGCTGAGCGGGATTGCAAATATAGTGCGGTGCGAATCTATAATGACCGGCACCTGGCCAAGGGTCATACCAGCTGGCCAGTCAAAATCGTCAGCCCCGACATTGAAGATGTGCTCAAAGCACATGGCGCGAAAGCCGCGGAGACTCATCTTATATCAAGTCTAGAACAAAACTACGATTCCAAAACCGATGCAGACTCGATAATTGCTGCCCGTCCCTGGTACGGACGTTGTGTCTACGAAGCAGATAACAACGTATGCGATGATCAAGTCGTCACGCTTTCTTGGGATGACGAGGAGAAGGCACCGGGGCGTCTTGCAAAGACCGCGACATTCCATATGATTGCTCCCACAGAAAAACAGTGCGAACGCCGGGGGCGTGTCTATGGAACCGCTGGTGAGATTGAATACGATAGCAATCAGATTTCGATTTACGATTTTGCGACTGCAAAGACGTCGACGATCAATGTCCCCAAACCACCGCCAGACCAGAAGGAGTCCCACGGAGGTGGAGATTACGGACTTGCGAGACAATTCGTAAATGCTGTTGAGGCAGTGGTGAATGATGGACTCGATATTGAGACGGCACAGGCCCGCTTTGTTGGCTGTACGCTGGAAGAGGCGGTCATAAGTCATGCTGTTGTATTCGCGGCAGAGGAAGCGAGGAGAGAAGAGATTGTTGTTAAGTGGAGGGATTGGTGGCAGGCAAAGTTGGTGGGATCAGCTCAAGCCTGGACGGAATGATGTGCCCTAGGTTACCATGTAAGCATATATCTGAGAATGGGTTTTAATATCTTGACGATACGATGAGGTTGGGATTCTTATACAAATCGTGCCGACAAAAATGGATTGGCTACACTTGATTCATAAAAGTTTAAGTGGCTATAATGCGCTGGGAATGAACATCATATTACTAGAATGGAATATTCCCCGTTGCACGTCATACGTGGCTTTCGTTTTCGTTCGTCATGTCTTCTTGTTAAGGGGGCTCCTGATACCCATCCAGCGGGTCACACGGAAGAAGAATGGAAAAAAAAGAGTTTAGGTCTTAACATCGGGCTCCTCACGGCCAACATACTCCTTGAACTTGAGCAGGTTCAAGGCCAAGGCGATGTTATCCTTCAGGTATTCCTGGGCATTCAGGCCGAACTTAGAGCTGTCGCCCTCGTAGCGCTCGACATACAGACGGATGGTCGCACCACTGCTGCCAGTACCGGACAGACGAACAACGATGCGGCTGCCGTCGTCAAACTTGGTGTACAGACCCTGGTTCTTGGAGACGCTGCCGTCAAGGTCAGTGTAGGAGAAGTTACCGGCATCGGTGACCTTGCGACCGGCAATGGTGGAGCCGACGAAGGTATCGCGGTTGGCAACGAGGTCAGCCAGAGTACCGACAACCTTGTTAGCGCCGTCACTGTCGACATTCTCGTAGTCATAGCGTGTGAAGAAGGTGCGGCCGTAGGTCTTCCAGAAGTCGTTCTGGATCGAGGCAATGCTGGGGGTCTCGTTGGGCGTTTGCTTGGCAACACCGGCGATGACGTTCAACCAAGCCACGATGGCCCAGACGCCGTCCTTCTCACGGATGTGATTGCTGCCGGTACCGAAGCTTTCCTCACCACAGATGGAGATCTTCTTGTTGTCGAAAAGATTGCAGAAGAACTTCCAGCCAGTAGGAACCTCGTAGCTCTGCAGACCCTGGGCCTCAGCCACGCGGTCAACAGCGCCGGAGGTAGGCATGGAACGGGCCAGGCCGTAGACACCCTGCTTCTGGAACCAGGGGATGAGCTTAGCATGGTGGGCAATGATGGCCAAGCTGTCACCGGGGGAGACGAAAGTTTTGGCACCGTAAATCATGTTCCGGTCACCATCACCATCGCTGGCAGCACCGAAGTGCACACCGTTGTTGTCGACAGCCTCAACAAGCTCATGGGCATACACAAGGTTAGGGTCGGGGTGGCCACCACCAAAGTCCGGCTTGGGCTCGCAGTTCATGGTGCTGCTGGCGGGCAAACCGAGCTCCTTAACGAAAATGTCGGTGCCGTAGGGGCCGGTGACACCGTGCATGCCGTCGAAAAGAACCTTGAAGTCCTTGTGGGAGCTGAGGAACTCCTTGATCAGGTCGAAATCGAAGATCTCCTTCATCATGGTCACGTAGTCCGCGGTCGAGTGGACAACTTCCACCTCGAGGGAGCCATAGGTCTTGGTGCCAATGCTGGAGGTGTCAACATCACCAACATCAACATAGTTGTAGGAAGTCAGAGTCTTGGAGGTCTCGTAAATCTTGTTGGTCACCGTCTCGGGAGCGGGGGCACCGTTGGCCAAATTGTACTTGATACCAAAGTCATTGTCAGGGCCTAGAGATAGTTGTGTTAAAAATTAACATGATCAAACGAACCATAATAGCACAGCTCCCACTCACCACCGGGGTTGTGACTGGCGGTCAATAGAATACCACCAGTTGCCTTCCTCACACGAATCAAGTTGCTGGCAGCAGGGGTACTCAGGATACCATTCTGGCCCACCAGCAGTTTCTTGACACCGTAGGCGGCGCTAATCTGAGCGATCTTGGAGATCACCTCGGGGTTGTAGAAACGACCATCACCACCAATGACCAGGAAAGAGTCCTTGACGCCTTCGGGGATCGACAGGAGAATGCTGGTAATGAAGGACTCGGAGTAGTGGGGCTGCTGGAAGACCTTGACCTTCTTACGAAGACCAGAGCTGGGGACAAGATGTTATCAGCGGGGGGTGGGGAACCAAGGTAAACAATTGAAGGGGGGAAAGCCATGGACTTACGTGCCCGGTTTTTGGTCCGTAAAAGGTGTGATAGAGGCAGTTTGAACCGACATGTTCACAAGTGAGGAGTGGAAGTTGGGGAGGGGAGGCAAAGGAGGGAGGAGGTACAGAAAAGAAGGAGAAGGTTAAGTTGGCAAGTTCACCGACGGGAGGGGCTATCCGTTGTCCGTCATGTGTTGATCATCCCACCAAAGTGGCGTACTCCCACCACCTACACTATTTACCTTGTACTGCACAGAAGTACTGGGAAATTCTTGTCGGGAAATTGCATGCCAAGCTGCAGTATACCCTGAATTGTTCGTCGAACATGATCATAATGCAATTGTATCTCCTGGTGGGGACTAAGTTTTCTTTTTCTTTTTTCTTGTTGGCCCTTGATATGGGCGCGGGGCACCACTCCGGCTCTATTCTTAACACTTCGCCCAGCAGTCTGGGGGATGGATGAAACAGAAGCATAGAAAATATTAAAATGAAGAGCGGAAAGAAAATATTATGAATTGCAGGGTCATTCTCATGCAAACAGTTTTTCCTTGTAAAATTTCATCTCAGCAATGCTCTCGAGGATATCATCGCGGGCCAAGTGCACTTCGCGCTTGGGTGGAACATGTCTCAGTAGTTCCTCACTGCCCCAACGCCGCGCAGCTTCCTTAATGGTGCTCACATCGAGGATTCGATAGTGCAAGTGCTCCAAGATCTTCGCGTAGGGCTCTCGGGCCAGAAATGCCTTGTCCGCATGGACGCTGTTGCCAGCAAGCAGCGCAGTGCGTGGAGTGGGGACATAACGCTGAATGTAGGCCAGCAGCGAGTTGGCGGCGGCGCTGACGCTGGTCGTCGACGCACGCACAGCAGCGGTGAGGCCCGTGCGGCCGTGAACATCGATGCACCAGGGCGACATGGTGTCGAGGGTGGAGTCTGGATGGTGCACGACCACCTCAAACCCATTTGGCTCCAGCAGTTGCAACTGGGCGTCAGTGATGAAGCAGCAGATCTGGAGGATTTGGTCGGTTTCTGCATCGAGACCGGTCATCTGGGGAAGATGAAGATGATGCTGGTAAGCTCCTGCAAGACGCGATACTGATGCTTTGGTAATTACGGGATGAAGCTCACCTCACAGTCGATCCAGACCAGAGGATCAGAGGAGCGGGAAAGTGGCATCGTGGAGAGTGAATTGAAGTTGAATGTGCGAAAGGACTATATTCCCGTCAACCAATGCAATAGGAGAGTTCAAGCTCGGTGGGCATAAAAAACAGTGCACGGCCAGAAGGGTGGCGGGTAGAAGAATGGCTGACCTGGTGGAGAAAGTAGGCGCGCTGAAGCCGAAGACTCCTTCGGTTGCACGAGATGGGCGGAATCGACAGTGGGACTAAGCGAGCACACCGAGAGAGCATCATCCAGGCCTGATCATGATGGAAGCAAGGAGGGAAATGAAGCTAAGTGAGATGTTTTGCCATCCACACGGCGGCCTACAAATGGCCGTGCCGATTATCATAGTCAAGACCACCAGATATCACCCACCTGGAGAAACAGCCTGCCTCAGTAGCTACATCTACTGTCAAAAAGGAAAGACTAATAGTACTATTCTATATCAAGCTCTTACTTGGCACTCTAATGAACAAGAGCCACTTCCAAGCGGCACAGCCAATGTATTTCCTGTTCGGAATGCATCCTGTAGTGTAGATCATGGGCATAACGGCATCAAGGTAGAGAATCAAGGGGGGGAAGGAAGAGAAAATAAAAAGACGAAAAAAAGGGGCCTATCTCAAGTATCCGAAGGAGATGAAGTTGGGCGCATCGTACATCGTATCAATGGTCCTCTCGCTACCTCAACCCTTCATGAGTATGAGTGTCTATCAACAAAAATTCCCCTACAGAACCTCAAAGAAAAAGCCACCTCACCTTCCAAATGTCATTCATAGCTCTTCTTCTTCATCTTTTTTTGAGTCAGGTCCATTCGAGGCCAGCTTGTCTCCGAATAGCCCCGAATCGACGGCCTTGGAGTTGTTGTCGTTGCCAGACCCAAGAACTTCGCTGATACGCCCAGACGATTCGGCGATCCGACGCCGGAGAGCGTTTTCATCGGCAGTAGAGACGCTTGCCCGCTGCTTCTTCAACGGACTGCCGACAAAGCCATCTGGCTCATTAATGGTGGGAACAGGTTGATCAGGGGCCGTGGAGCTTGGGTTTGCTTTTGGGGGCGTTGTGGATCGCTCGGTGACTGGAGGAGTAGTTCCAGAAGCCGGAGTACCGGTAGATTCGGTGCCGCTCGCAGCCAGCGGCTCGGCTGAATGTTGACGTTTGAGCTATAAAAATGTTAGCGTAAGAGGTTGACAATCGGTTGAGATGCTGGGAATACACGTACCCGAATCTTGCGAACGCCTTCCTCCAGTTCTCCCTGGCGCCTTATATCATCAGGGGACAGGAATTGGTCATCATCCTTGCCCTCTTCATCGTCGGCCTTACTCAAGATGGGGTTTTCGGTGTCTTCATCATCGCTGTCCATTTCGTCGTCGCTCTTTTTGCCCTTTCGCCCAGAGTCCTGGTCCCTGAAGTTGAGGAAGCCAACCGTTCCACCAGGCTTGAGAGACCCGAGATTAGACAGATCCGCCTGAAGGGATTTCCGCTTCGCAGCGGGTGTATCTTGTGCCTTTTGGTCCTTCCAGATCCCCATCTTTTGCAATTGGCCTGGGTGCACATGTTAGTATTGGCAGAAGACAAGGCGCAGGGAGACACTCACGCTCGCCACGATACATGAAAGTAAAAGTTGCATATGGCTTGTCTGTAGGATCAATCCCAGTAACTGTTTGTGTACTGATAGTTTTCGGGTCTAGAGACTTGGGTTTGGCGAAACTCGTAGTATGGTCAACATCCGCATCCCCACCACTATTGCCTCCCTGTTCTCCCTCGTCATCATCGTGCGCATCGAATTGTGGAGAATACTCTCCCCTCTTGATCTCTCCAGAGGCCAAAACTCGGAACAGTGCAACCTTAATCTGTCCAGCGGTTTCAGGGATTGGGTCGTCGTCATCTGAATCAGACGATAGATCATAGTCCGAAACGTTCTCTAACGGATCTTTCTCGTCATTTCCGTACCGCATTATGTTCTTGGGTTTGGAGTTATTGGCATCCATTTCCATGGTATTACTTTCGGCTTGGCGCTTCGCACGGCGCTTTTCCATCTTCTGCCGCCGCCGTTCAATTTTAGCCGCCGCGTCCTTGCCTTCCAAATCCAAGCCGTTTAACCAACGTTCTAGGCCAACCTCGCGGAAAAGAAACTCGCGCTCGGCAATACCGCCATCATCGGAGTTGACCCAGCGCGAGTTCACCCAAGTCTCCTCTCCCCTACGCAATAATGTAGCCACCTCCTCCTTTTGTCTTCCGTCGAAGTAAATATAGGCAGCCACAGTTTCGTTCGGAGAATTGGTCAACGCCTGATATGGTGCAACTGCCCCGGAGTACTGGCCGCGCTCACTTGTCTGGCTCGGTAGTCCCCCGACTACCTTCGGCTTCGGGGAGGGACAATCGGACGTGGGTTTCGGGGTGGAGTAGGGAACATCTTGACCAGGATTGAGTAGAGTGATGGAAATAGCGAAAGTCGATTGTTCGGGTTTGCCTTTCGAGGAGTCGGGGACTTTGGGCGGGGGAACGGGAATGAAACAAGCTATCCGTGAAGCTCGTGACTGTCGCTGAATCGAGTACTCTGAGATCGGACCATCCGGGGTGTGAATGCTCACAGCAAGACCTTTGAAGCAAGGCATGGCGACGCTTCAGTAGAAGACCGGGAAGCGGTTTGCTTGGGAGGGGTTATGGTAGTGCGGCGTGAATATAAAGCAGATCGGGATCACCCCACGCTCGCGAGAGTGATCACCCTGGACGAAGGTTATGGAGGCTGTGGGATCTGACTCGGGCGGGGAGTAGCGTGTGATTGTTCACTTTTTTTCTGAGTCCCAGGAGAAGGGAGAGTTAGCTACAGCGCGAGAGGCGGTCAAGATAGTCCGATTTAGTCTGGGAGCAACCAGCAGCTAACTGGGTCTGGACCCCACTGCTGCTGGTATAGCGGAGGCTGGTGTCGACCGAAATTTCGTGTGCGTGTGGGGGGCAGGGTAGTTAAATAGCGGGGCAAACAAACAATCACGTCGTGAAGACTCTTATAGTCGAGCAGATGTCCGCAGTCCCAGATCCAGCTAAACCAGCACATCCATGAAGAAGAGAAACAGGATGCGCTTGGGCAGAGTGAGGGGCGGAGTGGACCAAAACACAGGTCGAACACCCACGTGATACACCTTATACGCACGAGAGCGTGACCTGTTGAGCCCTATGACTTTGCTGCAAATTGCCATCTGATTACATTTCTATTTCGTCTTAGCCCTTACACCTGATTATTTACAGCTCATATTTGAAAAAAGTCTCCTGAAGATAGCTATTGACTTCGTCATCCCCGCCGTATCCACATCACCTGACCCTCCCGACCATGGATCAGCTGCGATCCCCAGGGCCCGCTCGAGTGTGGTGGGAAAATGTCCCTGGCGGAGAGTATGGGTAATTTGGAAGGGGAAAGTCAGTGAATGATCGAAGGAAAAAAATCAAATCCGTGCTTTCTGTTCGCCTAAATTCAAAGCATACTAATACAGAGAGTTCAAATTTCCTTGAGCAAACAAAGTGCATTCCGAAATGTCACCCACGGATGTAAACTTGAAAAATCCAAACATCCCCCTAAGACTTCGTATCGTCAGAGGTAATACTATGTTTTTGAGTCCCTGTCACTAGCTTGTGACCTGTTTCCAAGTGTTCCAATTTGTAAAGAGGCTCCAGCTCCACATCCATACGGAAGACATAACGTTTGAACCAGTAAGGCAAAGCCTTGCACACCTGATATTTCATGTGAACTCGAGTGGGGACAGCAAAAATATAGTCCAGCTCCTCAAGAGTCCGTTGTTTTGTCTCAGGGACGAAAAGGAAAATCATAACCAGTGCAGTAACGTTCAGCCCACTAGCCCAAATAGTCAGAGATCTTGCAAATCCTTAGATACCAAGCACTAAACTTACGCATAGAAACCGAAGGCTCCGGTGGGACTCATAGCCCAGAGCATTCGGGGAAAGGTAATGGATAGGACGGCGGCCCAGCCTAGACAGGTAGCGACAGCCCAAGACATTCCAACCTCTAAAGTAATATCAGCGAGAGAGATCGTTGAAGAATGGAGAGGAACTTACCACGGTGGGATAGAGGAAACACCTCAGCAGAATAAGTAAAGGGCACGGGACCCTCGCCGGGGGAGTAAAAAGCAGCAAAGAGGAAGATGAAGAGGGCAATGGTACCAAGATGGGCCCCTCCGTTGCCTGGGACATAGAAGCAGAAACCAGCAGCCAGCAAGGTCCAAGCCATCTGGGGAAATGTAAAGAGAAGAAGGGCACGGCGACCATAAGTATCAATTGTCCAGATGGCCGGGAAGGCGAAAAGGAAGTTGACTAGGCCAAATCCCCAGGAGGCAAACAGTGCCTCCGTGTCATTAGCACCGGCACTCTGATGAAATTGTTAGATCTTTGATTCGCTTTCTCCCGTGTTTATTTACCAAGTTGGATACTCACACTAAACACGGTTGAGCTGTAAAAAGCAATGATATTGACTATACCCCGTTTAGCGAGATGTTAAAAGGTTAAGTATCAAGTAGAAAGAAAATGGGATGAACTTACTACCACACATCTGTTGAGCAATCATCACAGTGAACGAAGCCAGAGTAGCCCGGCGAACTCGGGGAATTGTGAACAATTCAACGAAGCGAGTAACATAATTACTATCTCCAATAACAATTTGCTCGATTTGAATCTGCGCGTGGATATAATACAGATCGCGGGCAGCTTGCAAAGGCGTGTTTCGAAGACGGCAGAGAGACCGATAAGCCTTAGCCATCTCCCCTCGTCGAATATACCAGCGAGGAGATTCTGGGCAGAAGTATACTCCAATGATAAGAGGCACCGCAGGGATAAAAGCTGACCCCAACTGTAAACGCCAGGAGAGTGCACCAGTATCCTTGACTGCAAGGTTTGCACTGAAGCCGAGGAAGATACCGAAGGCCGTCCAAAGCTGCCAACACATTACCAATCCGCCACGAATCACGGCAGGTGTATTCTCAGCGCAGAAGATTGGGACAGTGGATGCCTTGAGACCCATACCAATACCAAGAAGTAGGCGGGTGATAAAGAGCTGAGGCCAGTTTTGCGTGAAGCCTGAGCCGATAGGAGCAAGCACACAGAAGATAGCCGAGATGAAAATTGTACCACGGCGGCCCAGAATACGATTGCAAGGGTCTGACAGCCAACAGCCTAGGCAGGCACTGGCAATATAGGGTGCAGCATTGACAACTCCAACTAGCCACTGGTTTCGCACACTTCCATCCTCAGGTATACCAAAAGCATCAGGAAAGGATAGATTAGCACCGTTGGAACCGGTCTGGTCCCAGCCTCTATTAGTGGTAAATGTTAAAAGATGCGTTGTCCGAGGGATGAGCAAACTTACTGTACAGCAGCACCGATAGAGCAAAGAATTATAGTAAAGTAAAGAGACTTCGGCTGGCGCCATTTGTGAAGTGTTTCATCACGTAAAGCAGTCACTTCCGTTTCAGTGAGGTCTGGCACTGTTTCGAACTCCGCCGGATCGCGCGCAACCAGCGCACCCTTCTTTAGATCAGGTAGGATATCGTTAACCTGGTACTTATTGGCAAATTCTTGAACATCATGAAGGACTTGAGACTTGCTCAGATCGGCAAGGGGGTTCTTGATTCTAATTTGGGTTAGGCAATCTGCCAAGTCGGCAACCAAGCAACTCTGTGCACTTACTTGGCAGAAACATTACTTTGCAAGTTTATCTGCTCAACGTGATGACCCTTTTCCTCGATGCTATAATCATCGCTAGGCCTTGTTCGAATTAGCCCTAGACTTTGGGGTAGAGTTATGTTGATCCTACCGATCCGGCGAGTCAGCCTGCGTCACCGTATCCTTCTGCATAGTAGAAACAAGATGGGATTTGGCGGAGTAGAGTTGAGCTATTGGATGGCAACGAGTACTGGAGGTAATAGGAAAACTCAAAATGTACAGCCGGGACTGATATAAGTAGGCGCTCCAAATAGCTCGATGCCTCAAGAGGTAGGGGTATCGTAGAGAGGACAAACGGAAAGCCGGAAAGTTCCTGGGGGTTTCTTTAGTACCCTTTTATATCGCGCATGATACAGGGAACCCTTCCTTTCACAGCTAGTCCGGTTGAAAAGGACAATCCAAGCTCATTGGGTGCCGTTCAAGAAACCTTGAAGCCCACTTGAGCGAAATCTAGAAAAAGATGAGCTGTGTTCATATCCAGACTAGCACGACTAGTCCAAGTCAGATCTACTTCCTGAAGCGGGTATGCCCCATCCTGGGAATTGAAACGTGGGGTCAAGTTACCCACGGGGGAGGCCCCGACTCCTCTCAAAAGAGATCCAGATGCCTTCAAGTTGTAACTGCGGGGTGCAACTGTCACGCTTGAGACTTCCATGATGCAGGCTTTACCTTTTTACCGCGCCATGGTACTTGGAAACAATACGTCCTTTCCGAGCTGTGTAGCATGCCTTAAACAATTGGAATGGCGCCGGTACAATACATCAGAAAAGAAACCTTCTGTATCCATAAAAGATTTATTATATCAATGATTCGTCCTGTGGCTGTCCTTAGAGTGGGATATTGGGATCTTTCGTCGGAGTGGAGTCACCCGACACCGTGATGTGTCAAAACTCGGAGAAATAGAGGATTGTGCCATTCACATAGATTCTCTCCATACCGAACTCCACTCTCATCGGCCCATAGATCGCGTGGTCCTCTTGCCGTGTTCTTCCCACACCGACGCCCATGTGGCTCCGGTTGCGGAAAGAGATCATCACCTGAACGTCCTCCATCGGCCGCAGCGGGAATAGTGTTTTGGAATCGTAGATTGCTCAACTTGAGTCGGCTTGAATTCATCCAGACTGACCGAGAATCAGGAAAATATTGAAACGCCACGGGCTTCTTCGGCAACGCGACACAAGCCGGCACTGGCTGTGATTGGTCGGCCGAAGGGACTGAGGCATTGTTCGAGGGGCAGGCATTGGCAGCTGGCTCATTTGCACTTGCATAGAAACCCAAAAATATAAGTCGACTACGCCGGATGGGGTTTAAAGTGGTTAGCCCTTGCTGGCTGAAGGCTTGACTCTGCGGGGGGCTGGCGAAAATGTGGTGGTGATCAACCAATAAGCGTAAAGTGACGAGGCCTCAATGCAGAAAGAAAGGATCTAATGATTTCATCTGTCATGGTTTTCTCATCCAACATGGCCGTTCTTCTGGCGATGTAGGAAACAGCATTGGATATCTTGATGGCAGCTGGCGAAGAGCGGGGAAAGAATCCGGGGCCGTGGGGGGTTCGGCCCCAACTGCCTGCGACAGGAACAGACGCAGAGGTACACTTTTTAAGCTCCTCCGTTAGTCTTGGGTTTGGCTTTGCCCAACGCTCGCAGCCAAGGTTGGCCTAGGCCCACCCCATCTTTGCTTTTCTTTTTTCGACTTCCTCGGGTTACGCTTCCCCCCAACTCATCATGTCTGTGGCCGGTGGGGAAAAGGGGAGGGACACGCAACCCGATCTAGCGAGTCAATGCCGACATCATTCGGCTCCCCATGGGTGTGTCAGCTTTCGTTACACCGCGGACTGAGGAGAGGAGTCTTGTTAGTTTACCTCTAACCCATAACCTCTTGGATGAGCTTTGTCTCATACGAGAGATGAGATGGATTAAATAATCTTGATAGTTAATCCAATGGCGTCAAGTAGAGGCAGGGATTTGTTCATCTGTCCATCGAGACTGTAAAGCACTGGTCGGTATCATATCATGAATTCCCAGCAGTTTTCGGCGACGTATACGGCAACTTCTCGGCGAGGCTTGAGCGAGGGACCCTCTTGCCAGCCGGGACTCGGACTTACGCATTATCGAACGAAGGGGGCGAGTGGCTTTGGATCATGTGGGGGGTATGTATACTAGTAGTTAACTATCACCCTGCCGAACCCAGGTTTTCTACTAGATGAGCTTGGAATTTGCAAGCACTCCAAACAATAATTCAAACCCCCGAGGATATCGTATCGTGGGCAGCTCTAGAGATACCTACCCTAGAGTACCTGCAAGTTACGATCCTCGGAATCCTGGCCGCGGCAATGACATCATTTGTCAGCCTGGCGTGAGAGATGACAAATGGACCTGGCGAACATAGCATTCGCGAGGCTTCGAGTCTGATGGCTTGATCCTACATATATCAGCGATGTTCCCTCGCGCTTTCAATTACAATTCATTAAAAGCTACTTCCCGACTGACTCGTCTTTCAACTACAATCGCACCATACTCCACCATGTCGTCCGACATCACCCTCTATTCCTGGCCCACGCCAAACGGCATCAAGGCCTCCATCACCTTAGAAGAGCTTGGATTATCTTATAAGACGGTGCCTGTCGACATCAGTACTAATATTCAGAAGGAGGAGTAAGGTGTTCAGGCCTGCCAATCACTGTGTTGTCATGCTGACCACCCTCCCCAAACAGGTGGTTCTTAAAGATCAATCCTAATGGCCGTATCCCGGCCGTCCAAGACGGAAACCAGCGCGTGTTTGAAAGTGGATCCATCATGCTCTATCTGGTGGACAAATACGATACCGATCGGAAGATCAGCTATGCTCCCGGTTCACCAGAATACATCGAGCAGGTGTCTTGGCTGATGTTCCAAATGGGTGGTCTCGGACCGATGCAGGGTATGCACGCATGATATAGAGTCTAGTTTTATTTAAGTGGCTACATTTTCTAACGTTTCCAAGGCCAAGCAAACCACTTCCGCCTCTTCGCGGGGGCCCGATCAGATTACGGTATCAAGCGCTACATCGATGAGACGAAACGACTTTATGCGGTTCTCGAGTCCCGTCTCAAGGAGAGTCCCTACCTCGCTGGTGACAAATACACCATTGCAGATATCGCAAACTATTCCTGGGTTCGTAGTGGACCGTCGCTGTTGGAAATTGATCTTTCCGAATTCCCCGCCCTGAAGAAGTGGGCCGATGAGATCGGCAAGCGTGCTGCTGTCACGAAGGGTGCCGACGTGCCCCAGACTGGCCGAACGGAGGAAGAGAAGAATGAATTTTTCAAGGGTGCGCGTGCCAGAATCGATGGGATGACCAATTCCGATAAGCACTAGACCGCGGAAGCATTCCGTATCGTCTGTTTAACTACCATGCGCACGTATGTTTACTGACTGGGCATGAAATGATTGTATCGGTGGAAATAGTCTACTCGGGGTTTACCTCTCTTGAGAGAGCAGGTAAAGATATTCTTTGTGTCTCTTTATCAAACATCCAATGAAGAGAATTTCTTTGTTAAGCTTGGGACAAAGGAAGTTAAACTAGGCTCTTATTCAATATAAAAGCTTTCCTTTCCCTGCCGTATATCCTCGATTCGACGGTCAAGATCATTGAAGGGACGTTTTTTAGAATGTGTATATTCAAGTTCGTCTCCTATACAGGTCCACACAGCTGTGGACACGAGTTGCTCGTGGATTCAATCCAGTGCGATGAAGCCAAGGCCAAAGGTGAAAGCTTTTGGTGTGAAGCACCAGAGAAGAAGGGCGTTGTTCCCCGGATCAGATCATTAGACGATCTCATACAAAGGTTACGACCTGGATTCCCAAGACTTTCAGGCCCATGCCCGTCTTGCCTACACAAGGGCTGTCCCGATGTCGTATTGCCTACATTTATGTGGCGTCACTCAAAGGAATAGCGAAGGGGTGCTTCCTGTGACAGGCTTATTATTCTTGTACTATTTTTCACGTTTCATAAAGTAAGCTCAATATCTCTTGGCTTTTGAGAACATTTTTCAACTTTCAATCCAAATTGGTTTTCTGTTAGCCTTTCTATGACAGTCTAGTAGATTGTTCTTGATGGTCACCAATACTAATAGTCCCTGCACTCTGTTTCAACCAACAAGGATAACAACTAAGGGCATTTCCCGAGCTCGAATTGTCTATAACCTAGTTAATGCACGAAAATAAATGAACTTGCCATACGTGCACCCAACTAAGTAGAGTAACAATGGCCGATGAGTTAGGGAAACCGGCCCAAATTCGTATCAAAGGCAGCGAAGATTTCTGAGTCGTCCTTCAAATTTCGCCGGGTCGGTAGCTCCTCCAGGTCTCAAATCCAGCCTTTTCATAGTATCCCTCTAGGGCAACCCAGTCAACGAAGACCCCTTCAACGCCTCGTTGCTTCATATTCTGTATAGCATGGCAGACCATAGCCAGGCCGATACCAGATTTGCGGTGCTCTTCATCGACTCCCACGCAGCCAATCAAGCCTGTATTCGGACCACACATCTGGGGAAACGCCCACACATAATTGATAATATAAGCAGATCCTAGCATCAACGTCCAACCTACTTGCTGGCCCTGGGAATCATAGGCAACCATCACGCTATCCGGAAATTCGCTTGGGTGCAGCTTTACGTAGGCCTCGACCCAGCCCTGTGGAAAAGGTCAGTTAAGCAATAATCAAGAAAAGATGTATTCGGAGATCATACCGCCTTGTCAGAGAAGTTCTTTCGCTGGCCAATTAAGCATGCCTCGTAGTCCTCAGGCTTCAGTGGTGCAAATGTAAAGCCGCGTTCTCGAGCACGATTCATGTATTTCTCAGGGGCTTTGAATTCCCTGATATCCTGATATAGATCGACTGATCTGTTACCGGGGGGGCTGAGTCGCCAACCTCGGTGAGTGAAGAACTGTTGAATGTCTTCACCTAAATCGTGAGGTATGCCGGGCCAGAAGCGAGGGAAAGAACTTCCCAGCTTCAAATTCTCAAGACCAAATTGAGATCTAAAAAAGGAACGTGTTTCTGTCAACAGGGCTGTGCCGATTCCTTGATTCTGCGAGGCTGGATTGACGGCCAGAACGGCGATGTGAACCGTCTTCGGGGGCCCGTCAGCGTTGAGGTAGGCAAGACAAAATCCAACAATATCCTTTTCGATAGCCGCCACAAAGTGCCGCGCATTTGGACGGACAATCAGTGCACGTAAGCCTTCCCGCGGCAAAGGATAAGTTGGTATGGCTGCATCCCATATATCGATTATCCCGTCGACATCCCTCTCCGCATCATACAGTCGGAAAGTAGCTTTAGACCTGATTGAAGCTGTAGGCCCAACGGGTAGGAGTCCCTTGGAGGCTTTGCTTCCAAAAATGATATCGGCCGCCACGGTGAAGGCCTCAATTGTGGGCTCGTAAGTAGTGAGATAGGTCTGGATTTCGGGAACTTCAAGAAAGTCGTAGGGGTTGCATGCAGCAATCGCTACTAACGAACGAGCGTATCGAGGAAGTTCAAGGCCTAGTCTTTCTTGATAGGGCGACTCGCGCGCATTGAGGGAAACGAAGATCACAGTATCGGCATCTTTAACCGTATTCCACTGTTCTGCCGACAGCCCTGATTCCCCATACTTGATTTCAGTAGTGGCTGCATTATAGACTCGAATAACTTCAAGGTACGGGGTGGCTTCATAGGATCCCTGCCTTCCCATGCCCTCGCCATCTACCGCACCCCCGGCAGGGGTTCCATCGCCAGGAAAGAGCACCACTATTTTAGCAGAATGAGACAACGGGAGAGCACTGACGGTGTCGCGAACAAGCGTTGTAGAATTCAGGTACGCCTCCTGCGATAGAGTCGAGACCCTATTGTTTATGATATCGAGTTGTGCGAAATCGCTTTTATGCAAAGCGTCATCCCAGGTGAGAAACCTATCCTTCACTGATGCAACCCGACGACAAGCGGACCCAAACCGGGAGGCTTCAATTGCGCCAGATTTAATTGCCTCGCAAACCTTCTTGATAGAGCCCGTTTGCACATCGAATGTATGACAGATCATAAGACTGTCACTGCCAGCTTGTACCGCCAACACGGAGCCCTGCTCTGTGCCATATGTGGCACGGATGCCGTCCATTTCAAGACAGTCTGTGATAATCATTCCGTCGTAGGCCATATCCTTACGCAAAATCCCCAAGACCTTTGGTGATAAAGTGGCAGGGAGCTTATCATCGATCTGCGGTAGCGAGATGTGGGCAGTCATCACGGTTTCGACTCCTTCAGCCACAGCACGTCGGAATGGGATCAACTCTAGTCGTTCCAATTCATCTCTCCCCTTCGATATAATTGGAAGCCCATAGTGAGAGTCGACTGCAGTGTCCCCATGGCCTGGGAAATGTTTGACACTTGGAATGATATTTTCTTCTCTCAGACCCTGTGCAGTTGCACTCGCGAAGCGTCCGACGAATTCTGGATCATCGCCTGGGCTACGCACACCTATGACAGGGTTTAAAGGCTCTGAGTTGACGTCACATACTGGGCCATAGTCCATGTTGATACCAAAGAATTTCAGAATTTCTCCAGTTGATTTCCCCGCTTGATAGGCAAATTTCGGGTCATGAGTTGCACCAAGAGCCATAGGCCCGGGGACCTGGGCAGCAATCGGAGGAGAAATGCGAGTGACCAGTCCATTTTCCTGGTCGATTCCGATAAGTAGGGGTCGTTCATGGCCTGCCAGACGAGCTTCGTTCTGCAGAGCCAACGTCAGAGCCTATATTATCCCACTATTAGTCAGGCAAATTTGATTCCGAAAGAAGGCCGTCTCGAAATGTTCACCTGTAGCTGTTCGGCATTCTGAAAGTTGCGCGAGAACAGTACGATGCCACCAACGTGGTATTCGTGGATCAATATTTTGATTTCGGGACTAGGGATGTGGCCGTGGAAGCCAACCGCAAATAGCTATACAGGTCAGATCTCTCTCTCTACCATACTCTCGTTCTTCTCGCATATTTGGCCCTTGGGAACTCCTACCTGGCCGACTTGCTTTTGCAAATCACTCGATGCCATTCTGTGTGTGGAACAACCAACAGAGATAGAAAGGTTGCGGTCCCAAAGTGGATGCGGGGAGGATCAGTTGCAGTTGGCCAGCCCCCAACGTCCCCACTCGGCCAATGCAACCTTTCGCAGAAACCCTTTAGTAGAGAATCAGATACCAATAACCATACGGTGATCATCCCGTGATAAGAGATTCATTCTGATCGTCGAAGCTACCCTAGGCCCTAAAGAATGTGACCTTCTCGGAATGCGGGGTAAAAAAAAGCAAAGACACGCTGCAATCTGGGCTAAACTCTCCTCTTTCTTTACCCCGAATGTTCGTGCTCGGTGTGCTTGGAAGTGATGGAGAGTTCAACAGTCGATCAGATCAGTGGTGAACAGGCGCCAAAGCCTAATGCTGCTGTAGAAGTCGCAGATACGGCATCGCATGCTCGGAACACACTGGAAGAGTATGAACGGCTGTTCGGTGTCGATGAGGATGCCTACGAGCAGCCCACAACAACCCGCCGAGAATTGTGGGCATACTATCTGTATTACAATGGTGAACATATCATTTTTCCTTTCTAAGAATTCCTGTCATTTGATCTGACAAACAATCCCGGGAATTTGCAGGCGATAATGGCGTTGGTCCTGGGTCTTACAGCCAGGCCCTGTGAGTGCAGCATATCCGATGGGAGTCGATATTAGGTCTGATCATATTTAGGTTCCAATGGGCTCTCAATGGGGCAGGATATCAGCCCGATACTAATCCGCCGAAAGCCTGTACCGATTCATCTGCCTGTGTGGTACCCTGGGCCGGGGGTACTCGATCAATTTCCTCAGTTGTCCTCATTGCGAATGGACTATGCTTTGCCTTCATGACAGTGATTTTTGTCTGGCTTGGAAGTGCTGCCGACTACGGCTCATTCGGTCGGTGGTTGCTTTTAGGACTGACTGTCGTTTGTTGGGCATTGCAGTACGGCATGCTGGCTATCCGAGACCCAAACCAGTGGCCGTCGGCCATGGGGATGTATATCGTTGCTTATGTGGCATATGGAGCAACTTTAGTCTTCTATGCGGCGGTATTTCCTAGGCTGGCAAGATATACGCCGCATGTTCGTAAGGCACGAGAGGAGGATCTCCGAGAGGGGAAGATTACCCAGCAAGAGTACGACCAGATTGAGTCATTAGAAAGGAATCATATAAGGTCGGTATTAGCAATCTCCGAGTCATTAAAGCATCTCATACTAATTGAGGATGTAGTAATATATCAACTGCGCACAGCAATATCGGCTATCTCTTGACCCTTGCCCTCAATCTGAGCGTGCTGCTTCCTATGCAGAACAACCAATATGCGAACAACCTGGCACTCTGTCTGACCAATTCTTGTAAGAATAGATCCAGTTCATATCAAGATTGCCACTGATTGTTGGATAGATTGGGTGATATTGGGGATTTGGTGGTTTATCTTCCAGCAGAAAAGACCCGGTCCCAAGATTCCCAAGGGCTCAAGCTATGCTAGCATTGGCTTTAAGCAGATTTGGCTCGCTATGAAGGAAATTAGGGCCCTTCCACAGACATTCCTGTACTTCCTAGCATACTTCTTGCTAGCAGATGGGCTGAATACAACAGGTGAGTGGCTTTCATTCCGGCGGTATCAACCACTAACATTCGGAAGGAACCCTCGTCCAAATTATCCAAAATGACTATGTTTCATTTTCCTTTCTGCAAATTACCTATCTTGGTATCACACAAGCGGCATGTTCGATCACATCAACCTTTGGATTCTGGTACATCCAAAGGTATTTTAAATTCAAGACCAAGACCATGTTTCTTGTCACCAATTTCTTTAGCGTACTTATCCCGTTTTGGGGTATGCTGGGACTCTGGACCACCAAAATTGGCTACCACCATACAGTATGTGCTCAACCAATCAATGCAAAGCTTTTCAACTCACGCATCCTTAGTGGGAGTTCTATTTCTACAACATCATTTTCGGACTTTTTCAAGCACCGTACTACGCGGTATGCCATTTTCTCCTGCGTATGGTTTACCCAGTCTGACACCTTTTCATAGTATGCACAAACAATGATCAGTGAGCTTATGCCTCGGGGCTTTGACAACATGTTCTTCGCTCTCTTTGGAATTACGAACCGAGCCGTAAGGAGATCTCCCCCCATATCATTAGCAGTGACCTCCCGTTCTGACAACCCTTTTAGTCTTCAATCATTGGTCCCAACGTGATACAAGCCATAATCAATGATACTCGCAACAACTGGATGGGATTTCCCTTCTTGTTTGCTATTTGCACTGCGGCGATGATTGCCATTGGCTTTGTAGACATTGAGAAAGGCAGAGAAGACGCAAGGCGCTTCACTGAAAGGACAAAGGTAAATCGAGTTGTTGCTGAGACAGGCTTGAGCGTCAACGCCATCATGAAGGGGGCAGTCGCTGTCGAGAATGAAGATTCGGCGACACAAGTCGCAGAATCCTCAGGTAATACTAGAAGTAGACCTGATATTGAAAGGGAATCTTAGGAGTGCAGTCTCATGAATTCATTACATTAATCTGATTTATCTTGCAATCTATTTTGCTTTTGATACCGCTCAAGTATCCGAGGGTCCATCGGTTCATGACTAGAAAATAACACTTCATACTTCAACCTTTTTCTCATTATCTGGCTGAGATGACTCAACAATGTCGTCCTTCTTTTGGGTTGCCTTATCACGGTTTTTCGCATCAATCCTGTTGCGCCATTCATCGCCATAGATAGTAGTGGCCCAGACACAACCCCCAGCAAAGATCAAGAAGATGGCACTGATGGTGCTAAACCATCCAACTCCAATTTCCTCAACAGCTGGAAGCACGAGCCCTGATCCCAAAGCGGCGAAGACATACCGGAACATGTAGTTCCCTGCTACGACTTCAGCACTGCGCCCACTGGACTGCATGACATCCAGACAAAATGTGTTCAAACTGGGGAAGCAGAATAACTGTGCCACTCCTTGGAGGAACATGGCCAGGACAGGCACAGGGATTCCACCAACAGCCTTCTCAACAGTCCATCCATAGACAAGAATACACCCAGGGATAACGATACCCAAGAAAACGAGACATGACTTCAGGCGGTCCTCCGGTACACGTCTTCCACGTATGCGAATCCACTTCTTTACGGTGTGGTCCGCCCAGCGACCACCCATGAATGTACCTACCAGGTACCCGCAACCCGGGGCAATGTAAAACAGAGCAGACTGAATAGGGCTGGTGAGATCGAAACGCGGGTTCAGCACGTATCGGATCGGCGTCAGGAGGGAGTATTGATTCCAGACAAGTGCGCCGGCTGCGATTCCCGCGAAGAAGAGATTAGGGTAGGTGAAAAGGAGGATACCGACACGAAGGGGATTAACACGGTGCCAGAGGAACTTTGCTTGCTCTTTCGCAGGTTTGTCAGTTACTTCCGACTTGTTGAGATGTGGGTATGTCTCCGGGAAGAAAAAGAAGACGAGCAACGTTCCACAGCCTCCGAGGGCAGTTTGCAACCAGAAAACAACTCTCCAAGAGCAAAAAGTGACAATGACACCCTATTTGTCGGGGGTATGAGTTAGGTTTTCCGTATTGTATTTGGGGGTTGTGATGAAGTGATTGGATTCGAACGTACGCCGATGAAAGGGCCAAGGGCTGGGCCGATCAGAGTGCCGGAAAGAAACCACCCCAGTGCCGTTGCCCGCGCACGAGGCTCGTATACATCGCCAATGGCCGAACTGCCCACAACCAGGAATGAAGTGCCTTGGAAAGCTGTAAGAACGCGGAAGATGTAGTAGGCCGGTAAATTCGGTGCTAGTGCAGTGCCGATGCTAAAAGCAAAGAAGAGAAACGCGCTAACCAAGAAAATCTAATGGGGATTTCATCAATATACTAATCATGAAACGGTTGATGGTTTTGCAATTGGTTAACTCACTGGGCGTCGTCCCCACACTTGACTGAATGGTCCCCAGAATGGAGCAGCTATCCCCATGAATGCCAAGTACAAGGCGTTACTAGCGTTGATGATACTGCCAGTAGTGTTATAGGTTTTTGCTACCTCGGGAATACCAGAGAGAATAGATGTTGAGGAGATTGGGGCCAGAAAAGAGCAGAAGGAGAGCACGGCGACAATGATGATCTTACGAGATGGCGAAAAGCGCAAGTATTGTTCTGCATCGATTTCACGAAACTCGCTCGTCACCGGCATATCATGATGAGACATATGGCTCTGCACTAGGTGCAAATCATTCGTATGTTCGGCCTGATTGTGTGCTTTGGATTCTTTGGTCTGGATCTCCTCCATCGCGGGCATGGCGTCTTCAACACTCGAGACGTTCGAATGAATTGAAGACATGGTGTAGGAGAATCCCACTTCGGCCTTGGCTCAATTGAAAATACAAGGCCGAAGTTGTATAGTTGTCATTGGATGTGCTTTTCCTGTTTTGCAAAATAATCGATGCCAAAAAGATGGAATGTTGTCAGCGGAGGCTTTCCGCAAACATAGACTGGTAAAAATGAGTTACCCGAAACGGCAAAATATTTGAAATTGTAATTGACACAACAGATAGATTGAAATAATATAAATGCAGTTGGATATCTAGAACGATAGGAATGAGTCACAAAGGAGAGAGAAAGCAAATGGGGCAGACAGGCTAAAGAAAAAAAAAAATCAGAACGCCGTTCGGCGCTTTGGATTGTTGACCGAGGATCGGCGCGGGGGTCGCAGGTCAGAATCTTGCCAGGGCCATTCCCATTCCCCTAAACTGGATCAAACTGGGCCAGACTGGGGTCTGGTCGGCCAGAAAGCCGTGGGGGGAACTGAGGAACTCCCCAATGGCCGTTGCCACAACCGAAATCGATTCGAGCTAACGCGGAAAATAATCCGGAGTCGTGGCCGAAATCTCGTATAGGGCACAGGCTGGAAGATGAGCAGTCAATCCAAGAACAACTCCTCAATACCGCACGAAATTCCTAGTAGGACCAAAGAGAATCCCATTTGCGAAAAGAACAAACAAAAACGAACAGCAAAAGAAAAGAAAAGAAAAGAAAAGAAAAGAGACTGTCAACCTCCAGCTGTCCCAGTCATGGCGAACCCCTCCATGTGGCTGATATGACGAAGCGGACTCATGATTGTCTGCGTCGAACTTCAGACTTTGAAAGCAGAAGCAGAAGTAGGAGGGTCTTTACTTCTGCCAAGACCAAGTAACATCTTCGAGGGCATTGACCATCCCAAACGATATGAGAAGAAAGGCAAGACTTAAGACTTGAGGCAAAGAGTGTGGCTGTGGCTGTGAACATGACGTTATCTCGTCGGCGGTGAACCTCACTTCAACACTTCCCCACCCGCCCCCCGCGGCCTAGCTTTCTGGACTCTTTCCCCTTGATTCAAGGATTTCCTCGTGGTTCCGAAATACTCCTTCATTTCTTTCATCCCCAGATCAATCATGTCTTCGAAGAAAGAGCCTCAGAGCCAGGTCCCCGCCGCTAGCAAGGGATCGTGGTCAAGTTTCCTCAAGGTCAGTGTTGCCCCTCTGCTCGACGCGCAATCTTCTAGTGCTTCTCAGCCACCAACGATACTGACCGGCTGAAACAGTCGATTGCCTCATTCAACGGAGACCTTTCTTCCCTCACAGCTCCACCTTTTATCCTGTCATCTACTTCCTTGACCGAATACTCCGCCTACTGGGCTGAACACCCTGCCGTCTTTGTCGCCCCCGCTAAGGAGGCCGATCCCGAGAAGCGAGCCCTCCTCGTCCTCAAGTGGTTCCTCACTACTCTCCACCAGCAATACTGCAGCCGTAGTGAGAAATTGGGAAGTGAGAAGAAACCTTTGAATCCGTTCCTGGGTGAGCTTTTTATCGGCAAGTGGAATGACGATGCCGACCTGGGCGAGACCCAGCTGTTTAGTGAGCAAGTGAGGTAGGTGGTATCGATAATCCCAGTCTTGTCCAGGCACACCCTCGTGCCGGGATGGTTTTTTCTTTTTCTTTTTCTTTTTCTTTTTTTTTTATCTATGCTAATTCTGCCCAGCCACCATCCCCCAGCTACCGCATATGCGATCATCAACAACAAACATGCGATCGAGGTAAGTATAGAGGAACTCCGATATATACATCCCGCCACCGCCGGGGATTACGATTTGCCGTATGCTCACGTTACCAGCTCCAAGGATACAATGCTCAGAAAGCGTCTTTCTCGAGTACCATTCAAGTGAAGCAGCTCGGACACGCTCAGTACACCCTCACCCCACCCGGATCCAGCGAGAAGGAAAAATATGTAATCACGCTGCCCAACCTGCACATTGAATCGCTCATCTACGGCACTCCTTTTGTTGAGCTGGAGAAAACCGCCAAGATCGTCAGCAGCAGCGGCTATGTCGGCAAGATTGACTTCTCCGGCAAGGGCTGGCTGAGCGGAAAGAAGAACACGTTCACTGCGATCCTATACAAGGCTAGTGAGGGCGAAAAGAAACCCCTGTACACTATTGATGGTCAGTGGTCGGACACTTTCTCCATCAAGAATACCCGCACCAAGGAGGTCGAAGATAAGTGGGTCGTGAAAGACAACAAAACTACTCCCCTCGAACTGGCCCCCGTGGAGGAGCAAGACCTGTACGAGAGTCGTCGTGCCTGGAAAGATGTTGCCGAGAACATCCAGAGTGGCAATATGGATGCAGTTTCCGCCCATAAATCGCGCATCGAGAACGCCCAGCGAGAGCTGCGCCGCGCTGAACAGTCCGAAGGCCGTGAATGGGAGCGCCGCTTCTTCAATCGCATCGAAGAGGAAGATGACGACCCTCTCTTTAAGAAGCTTGCTTCTGATCTCGGGATCTCTGGTAATCTGGAGGGAGAGAAGACTGGCGGAATCTGGCGCTTTGATGCTGCCAGTGCCGCCGAGGCAAAACCCCCTTACCACAAAGTTGGTGGTGAGGGACTGGGCATCACCGAGTAAACATTTATTTCCTCCTCCCAATTGGTAACCGATGGGGACGATTCTTCTTTGGAATCTCACTTTGCTTGGATCGAGGTCGTTTGGAAGGAGGACCAGCCTACTTCAGTTGCTGGATTCTTCCTCCTTCCCCCACCAAAAGCCCATATATCTGGAAACATAGAAAGTTGACCTTTTGGTGTAGCCCTATTTTCTTACATTGTCGGGGATCATTTCAAGTTGCATTTCGACTGTATATACTAGTTCTGGATCGAGGCGATGTCGCTCATATTTGGGGAGCGGCTTCAACTACCGCCTGCTTAATTTTTCAAAGTTCATCTTCCATGGCCTTTTTGTTATATACTCAATACATTTCCCATCAAGAAATTTACCGTATCTCCCATTTCTCTAGAATCTTATCAAGTTCCAGCATAATCATGATGGGATCCATGGTTTATACTGCTGTGACCAAGCACGTGCTCACTTACTTTCTCAATGATGGGTCATGCTAACACTACCCTAGGGTTTAAACCTCACAATTTGAACTGGTTCAAGCTAACTGAGGACTTCTCGAATGGGTCTGTAGCTACTCGATTCATACCCTAGACTTTTTTTGGGCGGCCGTGTGTTAAGTCATGAGAGCACAACTGGGCCTGGAATGTTTGATTTGTATGGGAGCGTACATAACTCGTCACTTTTTGATAGGCCCAGCAACAACAGAGCCCATCACGATCTACCCCTCAACCAGACCCAGCAACCATCAATGATCAACATTGCACACGGTGGAGGACAGGAAATGAAAAAAGGGAACTTGCAAGCCAACCCCATTTTCACAAAATGGATACCCACACCGGAACCCGAATTGACACCATGAGCCAGAGTGGAGGAAAAGAGGGCAAGGAAAAAAAGAAAACCTTGGGAACATGTGTGGATTTAATACAGACCGCATCGACGGGGAGCGGTAGTAGCAAAAGGAAAAAAAAAAAAAGAGGAAAAGCAAGAAGGAAAAAGGAAACAACGTAAATAAGAGGAAACAGGATGATAACCAAACAAAGACACATTTCTCCGTACCAGGAAAAGCCAACCAAGCTCCCAGAGAGTAGAGATTACACAAATGTTGAGGTAAAGGAAAGATGAATAGAAAGTTTGGGTTTTTGTCCGGTCGAACAAGGCATGGGTTAGATCCATGCTTCCCCCTTCCCTTGTAATGTGGAAGACAAAACGTAAAAACCCCGGTTTCAAATCACCCGCAAATGCAACGCCATATGTGTTCGTGGCCAGGGAGTAGAAGGAAATAAATATCACTCCCCAACTTTAGTGGCCGTAGTTACCACCCCAGCCACCGCGGCCAGTGTTTCCGTAGTAGTTACCGAAACCCGCGCCGTAGTTACCGTAGCCAGAGGCCTGGTGAGTCTGCGAGGCTGCGCCCTGGTGGCCGCTAAGTCCACCCAGTCCACCATACTGGGGGTTCAGGTTGGGGTAAGTGCCGAAGCCTTGCTGGCCCTGCTGGCCCTGCAGCGGGGGGAGGCCGGTCTGGGCCTGGGGCTGACCAGGAGCGTTGTTGGTGGCGGAACCGGGGCGGTTAGCCTGTGCAAGAGACGGGCTGGGACCGCCGGTCTTGGCGGCATCAAATCCCTTGGTCTCATCAGTGCTCACAGGAGGCTGCTGGGAGACAGGGGGGTTGCGGCCAAAGCCAGCCTGGGACTGCGCGAAGACATCGGACATACCAGAGCCAAAGGCATTGGAGCCCGTGGCGGTCTGCTGGTTGTCAGAGGGCTGAGTAGAGCCAGTGCGGCCATAGACTGAGTCACGGCCAGGCATTCCCTGGTTGAAGGTAGCGGCGTTCGCAGGAGAGGAGGAGTGATCATAAGAGAAGGCATGGGGTTGTCCATACATTCCACCCTTGCCACCGTAGGGGCCATACTGGCTGCCATAGCCGTACTGGGTGTTGTGGGGCATGCCATAGTGCTGCTGCTGCTGCTGCTCCTCATAGCGGCGAGCGTCATCATACATAGGACGGTTCCGGCCGTACTGGTGCTGGTTCATCTGGTTCATGTACGAAGCATAATGGGGGTTGTTGTTATAGTAGGGGTAGCTGTAGCCATAGCCATGGGCCGCCTGGCCAGGCATGTGCTGGACTGCTGGAGTCTGGGTCGTGGCAGGCAGAGTCGGGTTAGGGGTATTGTGGCCACTGTTGGTCGCATCAACAGGACCATAGCGGCCGGGGGGTTGGGTCGTAGGGATTTGAGGCTGGGCCTCAGCAGCAGATACACCAAATCCAGCACCAGTCCGGGCACCGGCATCCTGGGTCTGGCCATAGCTGCCATAGTTGTTGTAGTAGGGGAATCGCTGGTCGGAGGCGTAGAAGGAAGAGTAATCGGCGCCAGTAGTCACGGCGGGTTGAGCAGGAGCCTGATTGGCGAAAGGCTCTTGAATCTGCGGCTGGGGTTGACTGAAGGGATCCGCAAAGCGAGAGAAGTCACCGAAAGATTCAGCGGTGGAGGCCTGAGGAACGGGGGGGAGGCCAGGAGCGGGGCGAGCGGCGGGGGTAGTCTCGGCAGGTCCTTGAGTTGAAGGAGGCAAGGAGGCCCGAGGGGCGACAGGAGAGTGTTGAGGAGGTTGAGCGCGGGTCTCGGCATCCTCGCGGTTCTCATCGATGTCCACGGCATCGCCATTGAGGCCCATGCTGCCGAACTGCACGGCTGCACGGTCGACCGCATGGTTACCCGGCATCACTACGGCCTGTTGCTGTTCCATAACACGGCGCTGGAAGCCAGGAGTACGGCCATGCTTCAATGCACTTCCTGGGAGACCAGACTGGGGAGCACGAGAGGGAGTAACGTTGGCCGCCAGAGAGGGGTCCAAAGCACTGCCAACTGTACTGGCGGCAGTTGCAGTAGGAGCAGGGGCAGAGACGTCGGGGATTTGTTCGAGGTTGGTTTCGGTCAAGTCATCGGCGGGCGCCTTCGCAGCGGCAGCCGGGATGGCTGGGATAACAGGTTCAGCGGGCTTCGCAACGGGAGTCTTCTGAGAGGCGGCAGGGACGGGGACGGGGACGGGGACGGGGACGGGGGCGGGGACAGGAGCGGGAGCGGGTTCGGGGGCCTTCTGTTGCTCAGATGTAGGCTCAACAGGCTTCTCGGGTGCGGGTGCGGGAGCAGGAGCTGCTGTCGGAGGCTTCTTCTGGGGTGGGGGAGGCGCGGGTTTGGCAAAGAGACTTGCCCAACCCTTCTTCGTGCCCTCGGGGATCACACTAGTCTTCGGCTCGGCCGACTCTGCGTTCCCGCTAGCTGTAGGTTGTTCGACCTCTTCTCCCACCTTGGCAGTCAAGGGCTCCGCCGCCGGGACAGCTGGTGCGGGTTCCGCAGCGCTGCTAACCACACGAGTTCCATTTGTAGTTTGGGCACCTGCCCGGCCACCACGACCGCCACGACCCCGATCTCCACGGGCACGTCCACGGCTTTCGAATCCACCACGGCCACGACCACCTCGGGCGGAAGCCGTAGTCGGCTCGGTCTGGGTGTTCTGGACTTCCTTGGCCTTGGGTCGAGTTCGGTCTGTGGCCTTCTTGACCTCTCCCCACTGCGACACGTTGCCTAACAAAGAAAACAAGCGTTAATACGATCTGGAAAGGATGGTGGATATGGTCTCGTAGACGTGAGGAACAGAAGGGGGTCTAACCTTCAGTAATGCGCACAATCGCATCCTCAAGATCGCCATTCGAGTCCTCCAAGGCAAAAATGAGGTCTTCATCTTTCCAGTCGGGGAACAACTCCTTGAGAGTGGGTAGAGTTTCCGAATACTTCTTCCTCATCTGTCCAATCTCGCCCTCTTCAAATGACGGAGCCTCTGAGTTGTCGGCATTCGCAGATCTGCTGCTTCCACCACGACCACCTCTGGAGCTGAAGCCGCCACGGCCACCCCGGGCGGATACTCTGCCGCGCGCAGACGATCGGCTTTGAACTTCGGACATGATGTTAAGAGTGTATGTGAGATGAAAGAAGCGAAATGGGAAGAAAGGTCACGATGGCGTCGCAAGGGTTTTCGGTAGGGAGGAAGGATCTGAATGTAGAACGAGTCGGATGCACCCTCGCAAAAGAGGCACAGCACCAGGACCACAAGGTACAGGGGCCGATAAAAATCCAGGCACAAAAAAGGGGAGGGAGATATAAATTGGTGAAGAGGAGTTTCGTGGGGAGGGGGAGGGGAGGGAAAGAAGAGGGATGATGTGAATGGGGAAGGCGAAAGCTCAGAGTTCTGATGTGTTGCTCGCAGTCGCAGCTGGTCTTGGCGCCGCCTGGCTTTTTAGCGAGTGGCGCCCATTGGCCCTGCAACTTCAGCTTTCTTCCTTTGTCGACTACGCGTCTTGACTAGAACTGGTTTTGTTGGTGTCTTCCATTAAGACCTGTTTCTTTGATCCAATCTCTCTGTGGAATTTCTACAATTCTTCCTTCGAAGACAACTGGGGACCTTCTCTTGTGTGTGCTCGTCATCCACTTTGGGCACCTTACGCTTCCTCTGACCGCCCACCCCTCGCGGCTGGGGGCCGATCTTCCTACATATACAGGACGCACAGGGGGGAATCGTACGATTAGGACTCACCGACAACCATCATGAAGGGAACCTCGATCTTTCAGTTCAAGTCGTGGCCGAAGATTCATCAGCCGCTGCCCAGGACACCCCGAGAGTCCCAACAGCTGCTGAGTGCCCTCACTTCCTCCTTCCGCCGTCAGTTGGACCACGCCTATCCGGTAGCAAACAATCCCAATCATGACGGCGATCGACAACCCTTGAATACCGACTCTTCCGCTCATGCGACCGATCAGCATCTACACACTATCCTGGACAACCCTTTATTTCGTATTGTCCCTCCCAAGGGGGCACCTCATGACCACCATGCATTTCGAAGGTTAGAAGAACAACGACGCCTGGCTACGGAGCCCATGTCAGTTTTGGACGAAATGGTAGCTTCGGGCTCTGCCACGACAACAGTCATCGTTGAATGCCTCAAATCACAACTTCTCCTCGCTAGGTCAACGAAGGACATGAAGGCCTCTCGAGCAGGCTCCAGAGTAGAGCACTGGTTCTGGTCCTCCGACGGAGCTTCCAGGCAAATGCTCCTTCAATCACGAGGTTCAACCGCTGCCCTAACCAAGTTCATGGTCGCCGAGGGTCTACACTCTACTGTATTGGAATGGCTGAGAATGGCGATGAGTCAGGACCTTGGCGGTTACAATGGCCGGATGACTGAAGAACAATCCCGGCAAGCCGTTAACCATCTTCTTGTCAGCTTCATGGATGCTGAGATTCGATACGGAGCTGGGTTTGGCTCGGCCCTGCAGTTCTATCTTCGGGCCTGCAAGATTCACTTTTCTAGTCACCTTACAGATGGCGTACGTTCTGGGAAACCAATGCTCCTTGCAGCCGGTGCTCATTTAAGCCGAGCAGCCATGGATCAAAAGCCATCCGTCGAGCAGGTCTCGGTCGATCTTTACGAAGAGTTCTCTGAAGTGATATCTACCTTGTCATCTTCTCGGTCCTTATTATTCGCCTCTGTGGCATTATGCTCTCCCGGACAGCCAAATCCACAACCCTTCATTCGATTTGTGGAAGGGCTTTCGCCAACTAGGTTTCAGGCCTGGACCGAAGCCAGGCGAGATGCTTTTCTCGGTATAGGTTGTGATGCCCTCCGCGTCTTAATCGACCGGAAGAAGATTCGAGAGGCCACCAGCCTAGCTCAAAAGATTCAACTCGTTCTTCCGGAGGAAACAGCTACCGCTTCAGTTGAAGCTACTCGCACCCGCACCTCGGCAGAAGAGGAATATCTCCTTTCCCGCTTGGATTTGAATTTGACATGACTGATGGATTGTAAACTCATCAAACCATTATTCATGTCTCTCCCGCTACCCCCAGCACTACTGTTCTCGGTGCCCCAACACCAGTGACTCGTCAAACCGTTGATAACGAACTAGCCACTGCTTAGTGCTGCGCCTCCTCGGCTTATTCACAATTCTTTGGGTTCCCCCACCCAGTTGCCGAGCAGGCCCGATGTGCCCTTTGAATACGGTCCTGCCTTCCACACAGTCTTCAATTTATGGATACACTATATTCAATCTGGAGAACCTTTTTCTCCGAACGCCGATCATCGCCCTGTGGCTGGCTGTCGGAGTGGTGCAGTGCGATGACGATGGTCTCAGGTACTCCGCACTGAGTGCTCCACAGTGGCTGCGCCATCCGAGTAGTCCAATTTTGTCCTTGGCATGCTCACTTTGAAAGGAAGACACCACCGAAGGACAAGGGCTTGAACGACGGATTTGGCAGAGGGAAATGACGTTGAAAATCTCTTGTGGTGAAATGGGGACCAAGTTGTGCGACGAGGGCCGGGGTCGCGGGCGGCGAATCAGCCCTGTAACTGCGTGGAAAGAATGGGGTTAGCGCCCCAGCTGCTCTTAGTAAACGTCACCGCGCAACCTCACCTCTTTTCCCCAAAGATCAATCAACTCCATTCCAGCTCCCGTGTTTCTTCGTAAACCATCTTCATCTTCCTTAACCCCCTTCGTCCTATTCTCGCGACTACATTTACTCCCCGCAGACTTCTCTTCTCCAGTGCACGTGCCAATATCTGACATCATCGATCGAACATGGCCAGTCAAGGCTTCGTCGTGCAGAGGACTCCTCCAGCTCCCGGTACGTTTCCCACAGCGACAGTGGCAGTTCTAGGAACAAATTGGTCGCACTAGACTTGTTAGATAAATTTTATCTTGCGAGAGCAAAAAAGACTCATCTCATGGCCCGGTGTCGTCGTGGTTACAACTTTCCCGCTTGCAGTATGTGCTGACTAAGGATTTTCAGGTGCAACACCCGTGGTCAGCGAGCACTCGCAGCCAGTTCACAGTGTATTGGCCACGCCCCAGCAGGAGTGTGAAACTACCATTTTCGAGAAATCGAAGGCTGCAGCCGGCGGTGAAAGTCCAGAGGCTCCCAAATCGACAGAGCAAGTCAAACCGCCTGTCTCAACGTCCACAGAGCACCCTCTCAGCGGTGCCATCGCATCTTCGGAACGCCAGACCCCGATCGAGAATCAAAAAGAGGTTCCTGAAACTTCCATCCCAGAGCCACAAACTGGTGAAAAGCGCACACTTGATTCCACTGTCGCCGCCGACTCGGCTCCCGCTCCTCCCCCGGTGCCGGCCCCTGCTCCTGCTCCAGTGTCCGATACTCCGGCTCCAGCAGGCCCGGCCCCTGCGTGGATGCCTGAAGCCGCTTCCACTACAGTGCCTGTCACACATCCAGCCCCGGCCCCTGCTCTGGCTTCAGCGATCGGAGCTTCCGCCCCTGCGCCGGCTCCTGTGCCAGCCCCGGCCGCTGCTTCGGACGAAAGAGACAAACCGCTCCCTGGAAAGTCAGACGAACCTGAACCTAAGAAGCAGAAAATTGACACCGAGGCTTCCAAGGATGCCAATGGCTCTGAGTCTTCGGGATCTAAGGCAGACAGCAACGGAGCCCAGAAGAAGGCTGCGCGCCCTAAGAAGGAGAAGGTGAAAGAGGCTGTGAAGAAGGCCATCCCGACTGATGGAATCGGTAGCCGTACCCGCAGCCGTACCAAGGCTACCTAATGCGCTGCCCTCTGGAAGCCTTCCGAGATGATCAGACTTCAACTTTAGCTGTGCTCATGTTTGTAACCCAGCTCTTTGGGCTCTTTGGGCATTTTGACGGTCTGTGTTCGTCTCTGTTCGACCATGAAGACGATATCTATCTACGATGGGGACTATTATAGGAGGTGTACTGATCAGCAATCAAAAGTATTCTTAACAGTCTTAGTCTAATGTACTGTAAACTCTTTGCGCTGTATTATTGGACACACCCCGACTACTTGATGCGGGAGGCACCGCCGATAATCGGGCTGAGTCATTTCCCCGGAACGGAACAACCAACCCCGCTATCATCAGTCATGGGTGATCAAAGTGCATTCCAGCGCGCACTTCTCTTTCGTTGGACAATTTTCACTTAAATCTCAATTCTCTTAAGATATCCATTATGCCCGGTCAGAAGATTTGGTTGCGTGCCGAGACGAAGCCTGCTGAGGCTCGGTCTGCCCGTCAGTGCCCCTCCCCCCACTAACATGGGACTCATTCCAAGGTGCCCGAGCAGCTCATGGAGGAAATTGCTTACTGATTAGTTGAAACGGATAGTTACCCCTACCACATGCAAGGCATTGATGGATGCTGGCTATGAAGTGACTGTCGAGCGCTCCACGCAGCGCATATTTGATGGTAGGTGCCCTTGATATGGACTTTTTTCGACCCCGCCGCACATTGATATGAGTCAATCGACTAATCACTTTTCCAGATGAGGAATTCTCCAAGGTTCGCACTCCTTCGCCCAGTCCTTTTCTTTCGGAACTCCAATAGTCCTAATTTATCTCATTGGTTATAGATCGGAGCTCCCCTTGTCGCGGAGGGCTCATGGGTTAAGGATGCCCCCAAGGATGCCATCATTCTGGGTCTGAAGGAACTTCCCGAGGATGACTTCCCTCTGGAGCACGTCCACGTCACATTTGCCCACTGTTATAAGCAGCAAGGTGGTTGGGATCAGGTTCTCAGTCGCTGGCATCGTGGCAATGGTCTCTTGCTTGACCTCGAATTCCTCACAGATGATGTTGGCCGTCGTGTTGCTGCTTTCGGCTTTTCTGCTGGCTATGCCGGGTCTGCTCTCGCCATCAAGAACTGGGCGTGGCAATTGGCTCACCCTGATGGTACTCCTCTGTCCGGGGAGGTTCCTTACGCCAACCAGAATCTCCTGATCGAGTCTGTTAAGGAGACCCTCGAGACTGGCAAGAAGGTCGCCGGTCGTGCCCCCAAGATTCTTGTTATTGGAGCTGTAAGTCCTATTCCAGCTAGTAAAACATCCCTTGTACTGTTCGCTAATCTTTGTGTAGCTCGGTCGCTGTGGTAAGGGTGCTGTGCAGCTCGCTAAGGATGTGGGTGTCCCTGAAGAGAACATCATTCAATGGGATATGGCCGAGACCAAGAAGGGCGGCCCCTTCCAGGAGATTATCGATGCCGACATCTTTGTGAACTGCATTTACCTCTCCGACCCCATTCCTCCTTTCGTCAACACCGAGACTCTTTCCTCCCCGAACCGCAACCTTTCCGTTGTCTGTGATGTCAGCGCCGACACGTAAGTCACCACTGATATATGGTATTGCGTTTATTTTCCATTGACTCGTTTTAGAACCAACCCCCACAACCCCATCCCCATCTATTCGATCACCACCACTTTTGACAAGCCGACAGTTCCAGTTACCCTGCCTGCCGGCACTCAAGGTCCCCTCCTCAGCGTGATCAGCATTGACCACCTTCCATCCCTTCTGCCCCGCGAGAGCTCCGAGATGTTCAGCGAGGCACTCCTGCCTAGTCTTCTTCAGCTGAAGGACCGGACCACTGCGCGGGTATGGAAGCAGGCCGAGGATCTCTTCAACGAGAAGGTTGCCACTCTGCCTGAGTCGCTGCGTGTTTAGAAGCGCTTAATAGCTACGAGATGAATGAGTTGATGGTACATTGATAGATTTCGGTTTGGATGAGAGGCGGAAATACTACCTCCAAAAGTCTTTATAGTACATGCCTATATAAAATATCTCTCTTGCAGGACCAAACACTTGACTACCTGGTCGAGATACAAATATTAGCACAATTTTATGGGTTGTCTAGTCTTTATTATTCCGTACTCGCGCTATTTCTACAGTATTTCAATTTTCCACGGTACACGCAATTCGATGTCGGTGCTTTTCTTGAGGCATTCCGCCGACGGCAGAACTGCCCCGCATATTTGATTGAGTTCGCCGAGCCCCTAACGATTGGGGAAAAAAACACCACTTCTCACAAGTGCCATATTTTTTCCAGGTATTTAGTCGCTCGTAGGTATCTTGTGAGAGTTGTAACCTGACTTTAGCGTTGATTCTGCCAATTATTGGAGGGTTCTAAGGTTAATACTAGTATAGAGGATGATATAGTACTGAGGTACTATTAGTAGAGAATCCCTGCACAGATATATACTTTGGTTAGTCCTAGCAACTATCCGAGTCATTTCAATTGGGACGGCTCGACACGGAGCGACCCCCTTAGCGGAAGACGTGCATTTACTAAGAGATCAGAAATCTTTGCTTTACCAGCCCCGGAGAACTACTACTTTCACCGGATCTCACCCTCAATGCGGGGTTTCGATCAATGGCGGACATCCGAACGATCCGATACAGCCAAGCAGAGGGTGCCGGTTAATTGGAATTTGGGGGAATTAATCAAACCCGGCAGTTTCAAGCAGAACTCTCACACAGGCTCGTACTAATTAATACCCCCGCCAGGCTCTAGAGAATGGGCTCGGAGTACACACTCTTTGGAGCCAAGTCCCATACCCAGTACTCTAACACTTGTGGCTCGTCATCGGAAGGGGGCCCCATTTTCTCCGCATGAAGTGACTCTGGTCCACTCCCGGCTGGTCTCCTCTTCTCCATACCGCAGAATTGAATTCTTGATCAGACCCTGTCAGCAAACCGTGTCTGCAGTACTGCTGGCTCCTTGGTTTTCCTTCGATTCCACCCTACGATACCTGGGACACTTTGCTTGTCGCAATTTGACCATGGGGAGATAATCCGCGAAATCTGACCTGCCTCGAAACCTACACCACGAACCGCCGAACCCTCCTCCTCTTCTTCCTCTTCCCTCCCGGACGCATTCCTGATGCAAGAGAAGCCGACGACAGTGGCCGCATATGCGGCTGGGGCTTCACTCGCAGCCGTTGCTCTGTTCTACGTTTTCGGGCCGAACTACACCATCGACGGAGACGAGTCCAATGACAGCAATCGCAAGAAAAGCATTATTGGTCTCTCCAACGTCGCCAATGACTGTTTTATCAACTCTGTATTACAGGCCCTTGCCGGTCTTGGGGATCTGCGCGTCTACTTGATTCGTGAGTTGCACCGGCGCGAGCTGGATGGCCCGGACATGTACCACGCGGTGCCGAGCGAAGACGAACTTCCACGTGGACAGCGGCCGGACAAGTTGCGAGATTTACAGCAGGGTATCATCACAAAGGCATTGAAGGAAATGCTGGATCGGCTGAACGAGCGTCCCATATATAAAAAGACGATCTCGGCGCGGGGGTTCATCGAGGCCCTTGAATTCGCGTACCGAACACGCATCAGCCGAAACCAACAGGACGCGCAAGAATTCTTGCAGATCGTACTCGAGCGGCTCTGCGATGAATATCACGCCGGTGTTCGGGCCCGGCGACGCGCACTCGGTCCTGTTGGTGCACCTGCTGGTTCAGGCGCTGGAGAAGCAGAGTCCGATACCGACGGCCCGGAGGTGGAAGTACGGATTGACGATGGATCAGCGAATGGGCTTCCAGCCATTATTGATAACAAGCTGAGAGAGATTGATAATGAAGCTGGGTTTCCTCTCGAGGGCAAACTGGAATCGCAAATTGAGTGCCAGTTTTGCCACTACCAATATAAACCCAATCAGACTTCGTTTGTGAATCTCACGCTTCAGGTTCCTCAGAAGAGCTCGACCACCTTGAACTCCTGCTTTGATGGTCTCTTGAAAACCGAATATATTGATGACTTCCGATGCGACCGGTGTCGCTTACAGCATGCTCTCGACCTGAAGGCCTCCGAAAAGACTCAGACTCGTTCCCAAGACGAACGGGAACGGTTAGAGATGGAGATTGAGCGGATTCGGGAGGCCTTGGAGAACGACCCCGAGCGGGAGCTAGATGGGATCGAATTTCCACCATCAGAGCTGGCGCCTAAGCGACGAATCGCGCGACATATGCGTATCACGTCTTTCCCCAAAATTATCGCGATCCACTTGTCGCGGTCGATCTTTGATCGTAGCAGTTCGACGAAGAACGCTGCAAAGGTGTCATTCCCCGAGCGATTGCCTCTAGGGGGTATCTTGAATCAGACTTGGTTTAAGCTTCTTGCGATTGTCTGCCACAAGGGTAGTCATCACAGTGGTCACTACGAGTCGTTCCGCCGCAACCATCTTTATGCACCATTCTCCACCCCTGAGGCGTTCAGCTCTTATGCCGCGAGTCGAGTTGCTAGCCAGAACGTATCGGAGGCGCCGAGTCCACGACTGATGCCACGCGGCAGTCCAGACCCTGATGCTGGTGCTAGCAGTGGCCTATCCAGGGCGACTTCATCCACCTCACTCTCGGGCACGTCGCCGTCTACACAGCTCACACCGCCACTGGCGCGTCCCACTACGTCTAGCTCACGACGTTCCCTCCAGAGTACCTTCTCTCGCTCGTCCACACCACAGCAAACGGGGGATTCGGACGGAAATAGTCCGTCCTCAGACCAAGGGCGGTTTAGCCTCTCATCTGCCACGCGCTCCTCGCGGACCATCCCCCGGTCATCGGCATTGGGTGAAGCCCAGCCCCCCACAGGGGTCAGTTCGCGACTTCGACGCCGTCGCAAGCCGAATGATCGATGGTGGCGGATTTCGGATGAGAAAATCAAAGAATGTAAAACCTCGGACGTGCTGGGCATGCAGAAGGAGGTCTACTTGCTGTTCTACGAGATTGAGAAGCCGGACTCCAGCCCGGCGGCAGCGATGCGGACATGAGAAGGTCCGGGAGGGAAGGGGAGGGCGGATTAGGATTGCATCGCATCATCTCTTGATTCCCTTCCCCTTCTTTTCCTCTCTTTCATCTTTGAGTTATAGTTACTGTCCATGCCTTCCACACCTACTGGCATCATGTAGACGATCGAGTTCAGCGAGTTAAAGCTCAGTATATAAGCAACCCACACATGCATCCGACCGGTTAGTGGGGCCGAGGAGCACCGGGAGAAGACAATAGAGAATAGAGATCACATCGATGAGAAGCTAGGTAAATGATCAAATGCAATATTATAGAGGAGAACGAGGAGAAGGGGCTGCGTACACCTATTCTCAATTGAGTGTGTTGTCAATGGCGTACTGTACTGTGTACGGAGTAGTGTACTGTGTAGGCAGTCCAGTATTGCCCCACGGCTGATGTCAGAGCTTGGAGGGGCACGGCAGACGGAGTACGGCCCACGGAGAACGTAATTCCCAGCACTCCCTCCCCATTCTCAACAAGATCTGGACCGATAACATAGCCGCAGCCAGGCAAAGGGCAAGTGGGATCGGCCAACCGGTCGGGTCTCTCTAGCGGATATTCTATTCCCATCCAACACATACCAAGGCATACCAAGGTGGGAGGAGGGGAAGTGGATTTCCTCGGTTCCCCGCCGGACGAACAAATTACGGAGGGACTTAGTCTTTCGCGGTTTACGGAGTAGTTAGTATTGTAGTAGTACATAGTAGGTAGAGGGGTTTATTCTAGGTCCATTCCAGGTTCATTGTACGTCAGATTCTTATTTTCAGATAGTCATGAACTGGTCTTGAGAGGAGGAATCAAGATTGTAGCTAGCCCCTGGGACCACCAAGCTGTTGTCATTGGCTCGTGATGTTGATGGAAGAGTAGAACTTGAATATAAAGCCGACGATCGGGATCATGCACGGAGAGACCCGGAGCTGTGTCGCAGGTTGCAGGAGTAGTAGGCAGGACTGGCAGTATAAGAGGGATGGCCACGAACTTAGACCAATTTAGTCCTCTGCCACTGAAATTGAAATCATTCTGACCTCAAGTTCCACGGGTCAAGCTCCACACACACACCGGTGAGTAACTTCGATGACGCCCCATGCCCCCCTCCCTGTTGGGTTTGAAACCCTGCCCGCTTTCGTCGCCCGGTAAAGCTCGACTGCTACTACTTCTTTGCTCTGACTTCTCTAGAGTTTTCACTTCTCCTTCCTCCTTCAACCTTCATCTACCCCTCCAATCCAATAAACCACACAATCACAATGGGTGCCCTTGAACAGCTCAGCCGCAAGGCCGGTGTCATCGTCGGTGATGACGTTCTGCGTCTCTTCGAGTACGCTCAGCAGAAGGGTTTTGCTATCCCCGCCATCGTGAGTGACCCCGCCATCATCACCGCCACCACCATCACCAGCACCTATATATCCCACAAACACAAGATTTGGAGAATCATCAGCTCACAGCTTCCCTAGAACGTCACCTCCTCTTCCACCGTTGTCGCTGCCCTTGAGGCTGCCCGCGACCAGAAGTCCCCTGTCATTCTGCAGACATCCCAGGGTGGTGCTGCCTACTTCGCCGGCAAGGGTGTCAGCAATGACGGCCAGGCCGCCTCCATTGCCGGTTCCATCGCCGCTGCCCACTACATCCGCAGCATTGCTCCTGCCTACGGTATCCCCGTCATCCTCCACACTGACCACTGCGCCAAGAAGCTTCTGCCCTGGCTCGATGGCATGCTCGACGAGGACGAGCGCTACTTCAAGCTCCACGGCGAGCCTCTCTTCTCTTCTCACATGATTGATCTGTCCGAGGAGCCCGTCGACTACAACATCCAGACCACCGCCGCCTACCTCAAGCGTGCTGCCCCCATGAAGCAGTGGCTCGAGATGGTAAGTTCTCATCTCCCTCTTAATACACTCCCAATGGCCTCGGGGCTTCGTAAGTTAACAACATAAATAGGAGATCGGAATCACCGGTGGCGAGGAGGACGGTGTCAACAATGAGGATGTCGACAACAACTCCCTCTACACCCAGCCCGAGGACATCCTGGCCATCCACAACGCCCTGTCCGCCATCAGCCCCTACTTCTCGATTGCCGCTGGCTTCGGCAACGTCCATGGTGTCTACAAGCCCGGTAACGTCCGCCTCCACCCCGAGCTGCTCTCCAAGCACCAGGCCTACGTTAAGGAGAAGACCGGCTCCAAGAAGGACAAGCCCGTCTTCTTCGTCTTCCACGGTGGCTCTGGCTCCTCCAAGGCTGAGTACAAGGAGGCCATCAGCTACGGTGTCGTCAAGGTCAACGTCGACACTGACATGCAGTACGCCTACCTGTCCGGTGTCCGTGACTACGTCCTGAGCAAGAAGGACTACCTCATGACCACTGTCGGTAACCCCGACGGTGCTGACAAGCCCAACAAGAAGTACTTCGACCCCCGTGTCTGGGTTCGTGAGGGTGAGAAGTCCATGTCCAAGCGCACCCAGGAGGCCCTGGAGGACTTCAACTGCTCCGGTCAAAATTAAAGGCACCCTTTGATCCGAGATGTGTTTTCACGGCTTGATGAAAAATTGATTTAGTCGAGGTCACTCTTCGCCCAGACTTGTGATTTTCATTTTCTATGCTGCCGAAAAATTGGGCGCGCCGGGGGACGTATGGCGTACCGGTTGTATGTAGCGATTTATCTTCGACATGTTGTAATGAACCATTGGAAATATCCATATCCAGTCGCTGACTGGCTGATTATTTGCTGAACAACCTCTCCTGTAGAAAGTCTACGTAGATTTTGGTTACACCTCAATATCTCTATACATTATAGCACGATACAATATGGACAGTCTACACAAAGGCGGGGTCTTTTCAGTACCGGGAACCCTGCCAACGGGAATGTAGTAGTTATGTAAGGACCGAAATGAAGGTCCTTCCCGGTGGATAGAAAGGGTAGGTCGTACTTGCAGGTGAAACTCAAATTCATATCTGGAAATTAAATGCTTCATACAGTGTAAGCACAGGGGTCTGTATGTACAACTCTGATTTGTTTTGGATATTGGACCACAACGATTGGTTATGATCACTTAGCTGTGAAAAGAACAATAGGTGGAATTGGACGATATTGATCTGAAATAGGTTCATCTTCCACATTAACCCTTTATGAGAATTGCCCCCCTTCCCCCCACTTCAAAGCTTATTGACTCTTATAAACCGTCGTGGCATTAGCAAGGAAAGTGTCAAATGCACCATCACCAGTGATGGGGGTGATTGAGTTAGGAAGATCCTCGCCATCGTCGTTCCGATCGTCCACAGTCTTGGCCTTGGTCTTTTTCACCCAGGTCTGGGCCGCCTCGAACTCGCTGTCTGCTTTCGTCTTGTCCCCTTGCTTGATGGCGTTCAGCATATTGATCAAGTGCTGGCAGGCATTTGCCCACTGCATTGCAACGGTAGACCATGGTGCCGCGTCGGAGGCGAACCCCTTCATATCCATACTTGGAAGAACATCGGGGAGCGTGGCAATGAGCGCGAGACGTTTCTTCAGCGCTGCTTCACCTTTTGCGTTGCTGGAATCGGAGGAAGCATTGTAGGACTTCCAGAAGTCCACGATATCGCTACTCAGCTCGGGTGCATGGACTTCAGGCTTGCGGTATGGCCAATTCTGATTCAGATCAGTAAATGCGACAACCGCTTCGTGGACGGTTGTGTTGCTGCCTGATAGCTCCCGCAAGATTGTAGCCATTGATTTGTCGGCATCGTATTTGGGTCCGTTCCATGTATAATCTCCATAGTTGGCAAGGGCGGGCATGGAGGCGTACGGTTGCTCCATCGGATTCGACGTAAAGCCCAGGAGATACTTATACAAATTGGCGGCTCGGCCGGTCAGAGGGTTGAGGAAAAGACGGTTACGATTGCCGTCGTTGACGGGGAAGTTATCCCACAGGAACATTTTGTCAGTGACATAAGTCGAATCGGCTCGTTGCACGCTTGTGTCATTAATTTGATCGCTGAAGACCCCTTCGCCGGTCCATTGAATACTAATGTTCTTGTTCAGTTGAGTCCCGAACTCCTTTTTATATGGATCTGGTGCACTGCCAGCATAGTTTGTGGGTACCGTTTCGAGATCCTTGAGACCATTGGTCTGAATATATCCCTTCTGGATGCGGTTCAGATAATAGGCCTGGGAGTCGGCCAACCAGCTCAGGTCATCTGTGCCGCCCGTGCTTCCCGTTTTATTCCACTTCTGCTGGTCAGCTTGGCAGTGAAAGCCGCTGGTAGGAATATCATCAAAGGCGATGTAGAAACTACTGACACCGAGCTTGCGGGCCTGGTCAAACTTGGCAACGGTAGCGTTGTAGTCAGCGTCGGATGAATAACATAGGTCATTTCCAGGTGAAAGAGCAAAGGTGAAGTCGACATGATTGGTATTGGCGGTTTCAACAAGTTCCTTGAGCTGATCAAGATCATCGCCTTCATAAAGAGTGCGCCATTTAGCGCGAAGCAACGGGTCATCCTTAGGCGTGTAGATGTAGGTGTTTATCTTGTGCTTCCCGTAGAAGACTAACTGGTCGAGACGAGCGTCATGAGACCACGGAACACCGTAGAAGCCTTCAATCGAGCCGCGAATAGACATCAGCGGCCAGTCTCGTATTTGGACAGTGGGTATATCATGGCCGTCGATCAATTGGCGAAGGGTCTGTGATGCGTAGAAAGTTCCACGCTTGTCTACACCGTTGAGGACAATGCTGGGCTGGCTTTTGTAGTTGCCGGATGCAAGAACGTAACCATCGGCATCAATTCCATCCGCGGAATTCCCCGTGAGTGCCTTGGCAACGACGGCAGCCAGACTGTTATCTGACTCGGTGCCAATGACGATCTGGGTGCCATGGTTGCTGGGGTGCGACGAAACAATTGCAGTGCCACCGGCAGAAGACACGACCTCCTTCACGGTGTCAATTGTGGCCTTGTCTGTAGCATTTCCGGTCACAATTGTAACATGACTGTTGAGCGACACTCCCTTCCCGTGTAATGTTATCTCTTGAGGAGGGGGCGAGACAGAAGGGAGTTGATCGTTATGGTTGTTGCTGGTGGGTGCAGCATTGACATGCCCGAGAGCGAAGAATGCGACCAGAAAGGCTCGAAGGCAGGTGGTGCAGCCGGGATAAAACATTGTGATGTGAAGACTGCCAATGCTTGACTCAGTGTTACTAGGCAAGGGCGTTCGTTTTATACTTATTACCACAAGTGTTTAGAGTGATGTTTAACACCCCCTTGCTAGCTTTATGACTAGCCGGGTTACATTATGCAGGTGAGTCTGATCACGGTAGGTAGGATAAAGCAAAGTACTTTGATTGTATTTTCAGAGAGACGTTAGCCAGGGGTGACATCGAAAAAAAATAAACTTCCTATTTCATCTCTCCTACTTCGCGTGCAACGTTACGATCGCCAAGCATGAACAAGATAGCTGTGGCTTAGAGATAGTGGACGAATGAATGACAAGATCCGAGCAAGAGTCTTCCGTGAAGCTTGAAGCTTGAATTTCAGTCAGTCGGCATTAAAGCTGCAGCTATTTTCAAAGCGTAAGCTGCAGCACCAACGTCATTTTTCTGGCTACCGAGGACTAATGTGCATATTCGTGATGAGCCTCGGGAAATTGGGAGCTGTCGGACGGGGGCTTGAGATCCTCAACATCCCCTGTCGCACTTTGGTGATTTATTGAAATTACCATGATAGCCGAACATTGGCCGATATGAGGAAAAGATCAGCTGTTACATTTTCGCTTAATATCTACTGCGGGCCCCATTTACCGATGAAATGCGGGGTTAGATGTTGAAGTCGACGTTCCCCCGCATCGGTATCAGGGTAGTATTTCGACCGTGACTATCGGCTTAATCTTGAAGACGCCCCTCTAAAAAAGAGGACTCCTCTACTGTGTTTATCGAAAGGTACCATCTGTGTCTATATCGGTTGGTCTCTCGGTATGACCGCACGCATGCAACTGTTAAACTGTAATAAGCATCCACCTGGTCGAAGGAGAGGGCCATCTTGACCTTCTACCTCCTCTGGACTGAAAAGCGCGGAGAAGGTCCTTCCAGATTAGCAGAGTGAAACACGAAAAAGAATTCCTGTTTAGTCATCTAATTAGAATTCCACTGCCACATTGACTTAATAACCATTGCACTAGTATTAGATCGCCATCAGATTGAACACGCATTCCATTTTAGAAGGGAATATTTGACTTACTGAATGATAGTTATACGACAATGATTTAATTTTTAGGACAGCAAAGGTCCCTTGCTATTGACCTTGGACAAAATGAACTCCTCTTGGGCCTAAACGGTGCAATCGATATACATGCTATTTCCAGACTATGTTTGGCTAAAGAAGGCTCCAAGAGATACATTCCTCAATCCGAAAGCGCCTACTTTATTTTACCATTGGCTGATAAAGCGATGACTGTCCATAAGCGGGGGAAGAGTGAAATTTCTTTTTGTAACACTAAGCACTCATAGTGAATAGCCTAGCTATCCCGGTTGCTAAAATGGTTTAAGCCCCAGGGTTGGCTCGAGAACCACATACTGCTGGAATTAAAGCTAATCTCAAGGTGGGGCCATATCTCCGGAAGATTGTTGTCGGTTTATAAATATAACGTATAAAATGTCGCGAGTCAACCGAGCCCTTCGGTACCTTGGATGCTAAGTTATTATCTCCGCTGGCAAGTGAGATAGAAACGCATATTCGAGCCATTCCTCATTTGATACCATCTCAAATTTCAATTATTTTCTCACCTATGATGGAGGTAAAAACGAATGGAAATGTACGAATCAAAACTGGCATACACATTGAAACGCATCAAGCATGGGAATGTTTATTTCTCCCTTTCCATTCAGACTCAATTTTGGATCTTAGAAGAGTCGAATCCCCTACGCTTTTTCTAGAAATGTAAACTGCAGAGCAGTTGGTGTAGGCACAAACACATCAAAGTTAATTATCATAGACCCGATTGGTTCTTTGCTGAAGACACGCATGGTGGTCAGCCCCACACTTTACCTGGTTTGGCGCAAGTAAACGATACTAACCATAGAGGGTTAGCGGATGCTCTGATTGCAGGTCGTGAATAAGCAGCCAGTTCTAGACTGGAACATCTTTCTTCGGATTTACAAGTATTGCTGGGGGATTGATATACCCTTGACTCATATTTCCCTGTTCTGCCAAGGAGAAACCATTCGGTTTCGTACATAAGGCTGTTTGGATGATGCTGAACCGGAAGGACTTGCCCTAACAGGCAAGGTGCAGTTATCGGAACACTCCCGAGAAAATACCACGAATCTGAGATAAGAGATACTTAAGCTGCTTCTAGCACTCGTTTGTCTCAAGTTTTGCACTGCATTGTACATTTAACAGTTTCAATTCAGAATGTTTCTCCCGAGTGTTCATGCCGAGACCGACAAGGAGGTTCTCCTTCAATTTATCAAAGAGAACCCTCTCGGAATCCTTATCACGGGCCAAAACTCAACCCAGGTGGACTTTTTGCAATGCACCCATGTCCCCTGCGTTCTGGACCTACCTGAGGAGTACGGTGGTGTAGAGCCCCGCCTTCGTGCCCATATCGCCAAGCAGAATCCCCAGGTTAAGGCTATGATCGAAGCTGTCCACGAGAAGCCACCGAATGTTTTGGAGCTGGACAACGATGTTTTAGTACTTTTCAATGGAAAGCATGACCACTATGTCACCCCGAAGTACTACACTGAGACAAAACCTACTACCGCGAAGGTTGTTCCCACTTGGAACTATTCTGCCGTTCAGGTCTACGGCAAACTATCACTATACTACGACTCGAAAACCCCCGAAGCAGGAGCCTTCCTCGCCCAGCAAGTTCATGATTTGTCTCAGCATACCGAGACGACTATCATGGGCTATACTGGTGGCGAACGACCGCAACCATGGAAGGTGGATGAAGCCCCGCAATCTTATACCGACCTCCTGAAGCGCAATATTGTTGGCGTGGAGATTAAGATCACGAAAATCGAGGGAAAGTTCAAGATGAGCCAGGAGATGCGACCAGGTGACCGCGCAGGCGTCATTGAAGGCTTTGCAAACCTAGGCAGCGAGACTGGTACAGCGATCTCCGAACTGGTCAAAGAAAGGGCCGAACTGAGCGATTTGAAGAAGGCTGCCGCCAAAGCCGATCAATGATGGGTCCGAACAACCCATTTATGAATACATAAAGTCGGTTAGGTAGATCCGACAAGGCCTGGTGTGCCTGAAGAAACATTTACTATAGATTCTCAAAAGACTTATGAAGCGCATGAGCGGAGCTCTTCATGTGGCAGTATCACTTGATCCTTTTCACACTTTGCGGGGTTAAGACTGGCATCATATCACGTCATTTTGGCATTGTCATCAGTATGGGAAGAAGCATTTATACCCTATGAAACCGTGGTAGGACAGCAAGAGGATAACGTGATCAGGGCCTGGAGCACGCAAACATTGAAGTATCGTGTTGTATCTTATTCCGGAGTAACAATACCAGACCCCGCTTGATAACGGCGTCAGCTTCGCGTTCCATAAATTTCGCAGCCACGTCTTCAACATTATCTATCGGTCACTAGGCGAGAAATTTGGCCATTAAATAGAATTCTCCGCTTACTCGACAGACAGAACACTCGTTTCAAGTAAAATGCCACATGTATAGCGTCGATAACTGGTTCAAATAATCCTTCTTAGACTTGATGGCTCATATAACTGATCTTGCGATTCGGCATCTTCTAGTTTCGTAAAAGGGAAGGCAGTAATATTCCCTACGTGATTGCATGCTTCGATTGCGTCAAATATACGAGACTGAATCTAATGGGTATTTAAGCACTCAGTCCCCCTGGATACCAGAGAACAAAAAGCAAACCATCTTATTGACAACAACCTCTCTTACATTTTTGCAAAGTTCATCATGGCACCATCCATTGCTGAGGCTCCTACTGCCGAGATCACTGTTCCTGTAAAGGCTGGTCTGGAAACAACAGCCACTCCGCCTAAGATAAGAAGAATTATCGATGAGGAAGGGGAAAATACTACCGCGAGTGTATGTCCTGTCTCAGGCTTGAACTTGAAGCCTCTTTGTGCATCACTGATCTAGTGTTTTTTATAGTACCCGAGTTACCTTCCCACTTGGGACCATGGCGAAAAATACCCTGCTTTGGAGCCGTTCACTCACCTCGAGCACGGGTTAAATGCCGATCCATCTTTGAAAGACCTCTTGACGGAAGGATCCAAGATTCAAAAGCTTACACCCACAATTGGCTCTGAAGTCACAGGCGTCCAACTCAGCAGTTTGACACCAGAAGGAAAAGACCAGCTGGCTTTGCTTGTCGCACAGCGCAGGGTGGTTGCCTTCAGAGATCAGGACTTTGCCGACTTGCCAATTCCAGAAGCCCTCGAGTTCGGTGGCTACTTTGGCCGACATCATATTCACCCTACTAGTGGATCACCGGAAGGATACCCCGAGGTTCACGTTGTTCATCGCAACAAGAATGCCTGGGAGCTTGATGAATACCTGGCAGAGAAGAATAGCAGTGTTTCATGGCACTCAGACGTAACCTACGAGCAACAGCCGCCTGGGATCACCTTTCTGTACCTCCTCGACTCTCCTGAAGTAGGAGGAGATACCGTTTTCGTTGACCAGGTTGAGGCCTATAACAGACTCTCACCCGCAATCAAGGAAAGATTGCATGGTCTCAAAGCTGTGCATTCTGGTGTAGAACAGGCTGAGTTTAGCTTGAAGCGTGGGGGAGTGGTAAGACGGGCGCCAGTGCAGAACGAGCATCCGCTTATTCGAACCCATCCTGTAACAGGAGAGAAAGCTCTATTTGTGAATTCTGGATGTGAGTTGTACCCAAACCCGGTTATACATTCAAGTGTCTTACTCTATATAGTCACTCGTAGCATCGTCGGACTCAAAAAGGAAGAGAGCGATGCGCTGCTAGGATTTTTATTAGCTCATGTTGGCCGCGGCATTGATTATCAGGCTCGTATCCGATGGGCCCCCAAAACTGTCGTTGTTTGGGATGTAAGTAGCTACTTGCACCACACAGAATCATCACCAATACTCACTGCTCACTATCTTATAGAACCGCATCACCGCCCACTCCGCAGTTGTTGACTGGGTGACCGGTGAACGTCGACATTTGGCACGAATCACCCCACAGGCCGAACGCCCATTTGAGACCCCCTATACCGCTTAAAAATTCGGTTCGTAGAGTTTAATTTTATGTCTCCAGTTAACAGGATCAACAATATACCATAAGAAGATTACTAGTAAGGTAATATTTGAATGAACTCCTCGAATTTGTGATCTATAATGAGACTCTAGAAACCAGGATAGTTTCATTTGAAAGATATAGAATTGGGAGCATTTGAATGCGTAAGCGTTCGATTTTATCTTTCTATCGAAAGATTAGAATTCAAATTACGCAGCTACATGTCACTTCAAACCCACCCTAAGTGAGATCGGAGGATTTCAAACCTATCATCTGCTCTCTCGAAGCCCTTGATAGACTTTCGGTGTAACGCCACGGGAAATTAGTACATCTCCCTCTGGATGACATAGCGCAAATTGAGCTTATTATTTCGATACTTCTCATTGGTCCAAATTTATGCACTTCATATGATGTGTCGCTATCAGTATTGCGAGGTTCTGAGATACAGCTTTAAGCAGCGACAGCGGGTTCCACAGCAAGTAAATTATGGACACGCAAATCTTCAATAACCCGCAATTCATTGGTCCTTATCTGTATATAGCATTTACTTCATTAAGTCTTCCTAAGGTTGGAGATTATTATGTAGAGCAAGTGCTTAACACAAAAGTATGATCCCTTAGCGGGCAAATCGAAAATCAAGTCTGCATAAATGATTAGACCATCGAAAAGACCTGCAGCTTTTGATTTCCTTCTCACCTTTTGTTTGTCATAACTGGATTTTCATTCAAGTACTCCTTTTGTTGCTCAGCTGTCATGGCGTTCCATTTGGCCTTGTTATACCTGTGGATCGTTGAGCTGGTGTGATGTACAAATTAGATCAACTGGAAACTCACCTGTTTTGCCAGTCGTAGTAAAACTTAGCGGCAACAAAAAGGAACAGACTAACAACAGCCAGGGCAATTAAAACCTTGTTCCCGTGTCTATAGTACGGCGAATCTTTTGTTTGATAGACCTGCCCAATGAAAGCGCATCAGCCTCGATATCTAAAGCGAGAAGAAGCTTGTTAGATGGAAGTCAGCGGCAAAACTCACATTAGCACCTGCAATAGCACTGATCTGTACAGACATATTGTATAATGCAGAAGCAATAGTACGAGTCCGCACAGATCCTGCATTCCGGGAGGTCAAAGCGACCACAACAGGATGAATGCTTGGGCTACCGACAAGAAGGGTAAGTATAGCCCATCGAGGCCAAGGCATACTCTTTTGGGGGAGTAGTTCCAGAGCAATTAGCAGGGCTAGATTCCAGACCTCAACACCTGCTCCCCAGAGCAGGCGTTGATTTGTGCGCTCTGCAATCCACGTGATAGACAACAGCATTATGATCCCAACTATAGCAGATGGAATCGTTAGCAAGTTTGTCTGAAACGTAGTAAACCCTTGTGTTCGAAGTTGCAGTGTGAGATAATTTGTTGCTGGTGTTGTAGGAATCAACCATATCAAGCCAAGGGCATAAATAGGCCACATATGATAGTCCTTGAGTGACTCCCAAAAGAGCCTCGGGGTGACTGCTTGTCTGTTGTGCATGCTTCCTTTGCTGGGGTCGTCGCGAATAACTCGGTTCACCATAATCTTTTCTTCGTATTCTGTAAACCATCCATCTTTTCCACGCAGGCCTCCTTTAGTCTGTACTGGTGAAGCAGGCATCCAGAAAGCTGCGATTATTCCAATGACACCGGTGAGAAGCCCCTCAAAAGCGAAGAGGTATTTCCAGGACCCGCCACCATTCGAATCCTTAATATGCAGGAAGCCAAAAGCCAAGAATGCGCCCACGATACTGGTAACCGTGTATGAGATCCAAAAGCAGGTCAGTCGCTTCGGCAGCTCATTGGATTTGTAGAAAAATGACAGGAAAAGAATCGTGTCAGGAATACTGTGTAGAATACGCGACTTGGTTCAGCATCAATCGCAAAAGCACCGCAAGGCAGCGTAAATACTCACAAGCCACCTTCTAAGAGGCCTAACAAAGCCCGCAGGGCTAAATAAGAAGACCTGCCCTTCAAAAATGCCTGGCAAGCTGCAACTAAGCTCCACATGACCATTTGAAGAGGGATCCACCGATCGGGACCCAGTCTCTTCGATATCAACTGGGACGGCATTTCTGCCACCAGGAAGCAGACTAGAAAAATGGTTTGACCCAGATTATAGTCATTTGTGGTCATTTTAAGATCTTCTAGAAGGGTGCTTGCTAAAGCTTGACTAATATTCCCTCGATCAAGTTGGAGAGCGAAAAAGGTGACACAGGCAAAGGTGCAAATTCGAGCGTCAATCTATACAAAATGGTCAGGCACAAATGATGATTATGCTAGGAGTCATAGGCAGACCTTTCTGACGATTTGCTTCTCTTCGTTCTCTGTCCATTCGAAATCCGGATCCCATCTATGAATTCCTTCGTAGCTGTCAATTGGTCGGTAGAGGTGATGACCTGCGCTAGCATCGAATGTGCTTTTCCCTTTGGTAGGAGAATTTTGCTCCAACTCCCGACCCGAAACATCTGTAGAGCTATCTCCCGGTTGATTCGTCTCATCTGTGGAGACGTTCGGATTCTTTGTCTCCTCGATAGTCATGGTACGTAGTTGTGAGGCGTTGCTCTAGTCAAGAGGCCTTCGGGTAATTTTTCTGAGAAACTACAGGCAGTACTATTATGTTCCTCTATCATTTTTATATTCTCCGTTATGCGGAGCTTTTTGAGATACAAAGAGCGTGGTCACGCAATTTCAATCGACAGTGGCTCAAAACAGCCACATGTCGTGCCGCCAGATGCGAATGAGGCAATCACAACAGGAAAACGTTCAGCTCAACAAACCCAAACTGAAAGGTGCCAGCTATCCATCTTTACTACCAATTTCATCCTCGTAGATATTGATAAGTTCAATTTATTCCGATATGGCTCACTGATTCTGACTGATCAGTCTTCGACGGTCTTGAAGATGTCATAACCGTCAAGTGTGGATGATAGTTGGGGAAGTGGGTCTCTTCGTCTAGGGCCCTTCCATCTCCTAGGGGAATCCCCAAGTATTTTTGCCCCGCTTGGTACAAAATAATCCTTTACATTCGATGTGATTTGTTCGCTTAACTGATCAAACGTGCCTCGGGGGCGGGGGAAAGGAAATTGTGGTGGAACCTGTTATTTCTTGTCGCGCATCTCGGCAAAATGTTCATCTTTTCCGAATTTCGACGCGTTGACGGCATTGATGGTGACTATGGAGTTATCTGCGGTCTGGCCTAGGCCTATCAAAGCATTTGTATCTCGTATTATGCACTTGAAAAATCCCTTCTCAAATTTCTTAAGGGTTCCAGTTGCGGCTGTAGGTGATGACACAGGGAAGCAACAGAGACGTTTCTGTGAAATATTTTCTATATCAATTCATTTCCAATACAATGCCCAGGTCGAACCGGAACCTTGGATTAATGAAGGAAAAAAGGGACTGTAGCAATCACGTTGTACAGCATACCCTCTTCGAGGGGTTCAAAATGATGAAGTAACAAAAACAGACCCCAAGTATGCCAAAAGTAATCACGTTTCCTGAATAATCGAAACTCCGTCAAAATCCAACAGTAAACCACCAATTTCACGCCTGGTGATGAGGAAAAAAAAAATGAAAGACCTGTCTGATCAGGGACCTCATAAATCATATTACAAGCCCAGTCGTCCATGGCGCCCAACACGGCCTGCTAGGAGGGCTCGGCGGCGTCCGATCAGACCAAGGTTCTCACGCCCAGTCAGCCCAGGACTAGCAATGTACTGGACTTGTTGAGGAGCAGCGACAACTTGTTGGACGGGAGCAGGCTGCGGTTTCCTAGTTCAAATATTAGTATACTAGCTCGGAAATTTGCTTGGCTTTTTTTAAAAAGGAAAAAAAAAAAAAAAAAAAAACATACATCTTGTGGGATATCACGTTCATGCCTACAGCCCCAATAGCCGCACCTACGGCAGTACTCCAGCCGCCTCCCATCTTGTGACCCATGTATCCACCAGCTGCACCGCCGACAACGGTTGATCCAAGACCTTTTTGACCCTCGGGGTCGTTAGGGTCATTTTGATTTGAAAGAGGCTCCTGGTTGTAATATGAGGCATTTGCACCTGTTGGCTGATGCTGCGATTGCGGAGAAGTGCCTTGGGGCATGTTGGCAGCCGGTCCGTATCCTTGACAGGTAGTATAGTATGGACTCTGTACATTTTGCTCGCCATGTTGATAGGTGTTCTCAGCGTATGGTGGGGGTCCATATGAAGATTGTTCTGATGGGTAGGGGCCTTGCGTCTGGTTGTGTTGAGGGGGATAGAAGCCCTGAGGCTGTTGCTCCTGGTAGTAGTTGGCCCCGTATTGCGACATGATTGATAGATGTAAACCGATGCAAAATATCAGATGAGATGCGATGAGATGAGCGGAAGATTTGTGAAAACCTTGTAATAATTCAATGGTGAAACTGGTTTGAAATGTGACCGAAGAAAGTAACATCTGGCCAGACGAGGAGCCCTTTATAGCTCGCTCATGACCAGCATCTGTACTTCAAAGACCCCGGATGAGCGGGTATTCTATTCATAGGGCTTATACAATTCAACATAGCCGCCAGAATTTTAACTCTTGCGAGTAAAGATCCGCAGTCCTTACTGGCAATCCTTCGGGGATGCCCACACGCATAGCAGTGATCGACAAAGCTTAGAGTCTTGGCAGAACTACATACCTGATTAGGTGAAGATCTACACATCTTGCAGAGGTGGCGGCTTTCGCACACTGTCTTTAGTTTGGGGGACAGCTTTAAAAGGCCTTGTCTTCACGTCCGGGATTTTTCGCTTATACGTCTCAATTGGTAACTACCTTGCCGAAGCTTGGCCGATCTGGTTACCCCAAATAGTCAGGCTGTGTAATCAAGATGACTTGAATGGTCAAGCTTCTCAGTTTCGGCCTCGGCTATACTTCAGAGGCCATGCACGCCGCCCGCAATCGCTCATCCGGCAAATGTTCTACAACCCTATCACCCCCCGATCCTTCAGCGGATTGCATCGAATCCGAAAACAACCATGATATTCCGCGTCACGAATAGCCGGCTAATCAGGGGAATTGCGTACGAAATTTCAATCCAATTGATGGCCTCAACCAGAGCGAAGCAGTTTGGCAGATCGACGACATAACCGAACAGATGGAGTCAGAGACAGATGTAGTGACTATATCCCCATCTGAAGATCAATCGGAGTAGGCAAAGGTCAAATGGAGAGAAGAGCTAGTTCCCAACCTCGTCACAATGGTGGGGCCGCCTCCTCCAGACCTGCAACGTCTCCCTTGCCCCGTCATTACTCCACAAGCCCGTCTAAGGCAAAGGAATCGTGGGTTTCTACACGCATATGTATAGGTAATTACCCATGGCGACATCAGCTAGGAGGCTCTCTCGGAATTGTGAAAGGCTTGAACGAGGTTAACAAAGTCAGTTCATCCTGAGCCTGCTTGCGCGGATCTATACCTGGTTCCTTCTCACATACCTTACAGGCTTGTGGGGAGATTGAGATAATAGTTCTTGCTGGGCCTATCATTAGCTCGATCCCCAATAGGGTGTGTGTGCCGTAGTTGGTACTCGAGAGTTTCAGATGCGTCAGCGCAAGAACAGTTACCTTGATCGAATCTTTCAAGAAATCTTGATGGCCAGGGGCCATCTTCTGAATGATCATGACTTTCAAGGACCAAGTCCCAAATTAACAACAGGGACTCCTTGGAGGACAGACGGGCTCGTTTGGTCAAAGTCTTTTTGCCAAGGAAGCAGTCGACATTAATCAGGCTGCTGCAAAATGGAGTAGTCCTGATATGGGGAAATCAAAGTGGAAAAAGGCAGTGGATAACATTAGATTGGATAGTGATGAAAGTCATGGACAGCTTGAGTTGCCGGAGGTTGCCGCGTTGGTACACCTACAGCTTCATAAGGCGATTGTAGAAGCTTTCTATGGAGAAAGGCAAAAGCCTGAAATTTTGCGAAATATGAAAGCCGCTGCAGAATGGACCGGAGAATTCAAGGATAGAAGGGCACATGCTTTAGACGTAAGTTGTGAGTTTGGCGTCATGAAGGAACACACATAAAAGAGAGATAGGAAGCCGAAAACCCCGGTACCTCGCTTGTCTTCCATCCGATCAACGATCTCAATCGTCTGGCAAATGGTGACTCGCTGATTTCTCTGATGACTGGCGGTTTGATACCGATCCCCAGAATAAAAAGCATTGCGGCCTCAAGAGTCAACGGCAAAGCAAGCCAGACGTGGATCGTCGAATGATTCGCAGGCTACCTTTCTTACCAATGGACCCGGGCAAACGCATAATTCAAAGATGTTCCAGTAGGATGTATTATATCTTCTGATGGTCAATTTTCGTACCGAACAAGAGGCCCATGTGTCAGTCAATCAAATTGTCACTTGAGAATACAGTCGGACAAAGGGCATGGAAACAATAATTCTTTGTACAGAAATTCAATGACTTAGCGAATAAACGAGTGCAATGGGGCAGACGTTGCATATAGTTCACTGATCAACGAACTCGCCAAGACCTTTTGAGGAGAATGTTAAATGTGAAATAAGCATATAATTCCAATAGGACGACAGAGACTAGAGGACATAGAATAGAAAGCAGCTCGAAGGTAATTGGAAAGGAATATCGAACTCTGAGGGCAGTTCAGCTTCGCGATATGGAATAAATGGCACCTGAGGCGTTAAGGCCACAATATCACGGGACCGGCGCCTCATCCCCTTCTCCATTACATTTCTCCTCTTTTTGCTCAGTGTTGTGTCACCAGAACCAGAGTTGGCCCTGAAACTTGACCCTCAATTGTTCCAGATGTTCCAGATGTTCCAGGCTTTCCCCTCATCCAGCGTCTGATTGGGTTTGCCACGGACCATTGTTCATTGGCCCACCAATGACATGCTATTTGATGGGGCCCAAGGGAGCAAATGCGTGTCACACACGCCACCAGGAACATAACAACGCCATCAACTGTGGAGTGATGGTAGTGGCAGTGTGGATGACTCTGTGGGTGTGTTAACAAATGTGTAGGTTTTCATCTTCTCCTTTTCGCAAGGGCCACTTTTCACCCACGACTTTTCTTGCACACGCAACATCATTGCTGTAACGGCGGGCGATCGGCAACGCCGCCATTCTAAAATTATCGAATTGACCCAGTCCAGACCCCCAAAGAACCCACTTTTCTTTCATTCTTGGGCTTGCTTGTCTCACTTCGCCGATCAGCCTTCATTTTCAGGCGTCCGAACACTCGTTCTGCAGCCACTTTTTCTTCCCTTATTCCCCTCTTCCCCAGACTGATCATTCGGCCTCTTCTCTCCGCTTTTTCTTCATGCAGAGCCATCGTTCGTTTCGTCTGTGATCTTGTGATCTCCTCTCTTCTTCCCGCGGACGCGATGGTCTTGCGACAAAGTTTACAGCTCCGGGACGAGACGTCCGGAGCTGACGAGTTCGTCAAGCTGATCTCAAATCCGTTTCGAAATTCAGTAAGCAGTTGACCGTGATAAATGAGTAACAGGAGAAGTACCTGCTAACAGTTTGGTAAAGTTTACCATCAGCGCCATCTGGGCTTCACTCGGCACCTCGATCGGATTGTCTCTTCTTCTCGCCCTCCTCTTCTCCCTTTTCCGTCCTCGTCATTCGGTCGTCTATGCTCCGAAGGTCAAACATGCGGACTCAAAACACGCGCCGCCACCAGTGGGCAAAGGTTTCTTTTCTTGGGTCAAGCCGGTGATTCGCACCCGAGAGCCGCAGCTCATCGAAACCGTCGGTCTAGATGCCGCACTCTTCCTGCGCTTCACGAAAATGTGCCGGAATATCTTGATTTTCATGAGCATCATTGGTTGCATGGTCATGATTCCAGTCAATATCACTCAGAGCCAGGGCTCCGGTCAAAAATCAGATGTGTCGGTGTTGAACGACATGACGCCTCTCTATGTGCTCAAGCCAACGGCAATGTGGAGCCAGGTTGTATGTGCGTGGGTTTTTGATATAATTATTGGATTTTTTCTTTGGAGGAATTATCGTGCTGTGCGAGCACTCCGCCGACAATATTTTCAGAGCTCTGACTACCAGCGGAGTCTCCATGCGCGAACTCTGATGGTCACCGACATTCCTGCTTCAGACCGTTCGGATGAAGGTATCTTGCGGATCACTGATGAGGTCAATCCCACGGCTGCTCTTCCTCGAGCCGCGATTGGTCGTACTGTGAGAGACCTGCCAGCAATCATCAAAGAACACGAGGAACATGTGCGAGAATTAGAGTCTGTGCTAGCTAAATACCTCAAGCGCCCAGGCCAACTACCTACAAAACGACCAACCATGCGCCCACCCCGCAGCCAACGCAGCAAACACCCTGGCGGCAGGGTGGATTCCATTGACTACCTGACAGTGCGTATCAGGGTTTTGGAGGAAGAGATCAAGCACGGACGAGCTTCGATTGACCGACGGAATGCTATGCCCTATGGCTTTGCAAGCTGGGAAAAAATTGAGCACGCTCATGCTGTTGCATGGACCTCTCGCAAGAAGCACCCGAAGGGCACCACGATCGCTCTGGCGCCACGGCCAAGCGATATTATCTGGGAAAATCTACCTCTAACAAAACAGACCCGCAGGTGGAAGCGTTTTATCAATGTGATCTGGGTCACTCTCCTGACCATCGTCTGGATCGCCCCTAACGCCTTGATCGCGGTTTTCTTGTCCGATTTGTCAAATTTGGGCCTTGTTTGGCCAGCTTTCCAGACAGAACTCGAGGCAGACCCCAACGTGTGGGCTGCTGTACAAGGTATTGCGTCTCCTGCGCTCATGTCGCTCGTTTACCTTGTCTTGCCGATCATATTTCGAAGACTCTCTATTCAAGGCGGTAGCAAAACAAAGACATCTCGAGATAGGCGCGTGCTGGGTCAATTGTACGCATTTTTCGTGTTCAATAACCTGATTGTCTTTTCCCTGTTCTCTGCCGCGTGGACTTTTGTGTCGACCGTGATCGAAAAAAGTCAAAACAATGAAGATGCTTGGCAGGCCATCGTGGATAGCGCGCTGTATTCGCAACTGGTGAATGCTTTATGCAACGTTTCCCCTTTTTGGGTCACTTGGCTTCTGCAGCGGAACTTGGGTGCGACCATCGATCTCGTCCAGATGATCTCGTTGGCGTGGGTGTGGTTCGCGAAGACTTTCCTATCACCAACACCTCGTCAGGCAATTGAATGGACCGCCCCACCAGCATTCGATTATGCCAGCTACTACAACTATTTCCTCTTTTACGCAACTGTGGCATTCACTTTCGCCACTCTTCAACCAATTGTCCTACCAGTCGCCGCGTTGTACTTTGGTGTCGATGCTATGCTGAAGAAGTACTTGCTCATGTACATTTTTGTGACCAAAAATGAATCTGCAGGTGCACACTGGCGTGTTTTGTTCAACCGCTTGGTCTTCGCTACCATTCTTTCAAATTTTATTGTCGCCCTTGTGGTCAAGTCTAGAGGCACCTGGACCATGGTGTTCTGCGTTATCCCGCTCCCATTCTTGATGTTGGGTTTCAAGTTCTACTGCTCGAAGACCTTTGATGATGATTGCTACTTCTACAACCGCGGAAATTTGAGCGATGCTGAGGCATTGGGCGCTTCCAAGTCCAGTAAGAAGGCTGGGGACCGTCTGAGCTCCAAATTTGGCCACCCAGCCCTCTACAAACCCCTGATGACTCCTATGGTCCACGCTAGGGCTGCCGAAGCTCTCAAGGAGATCTACCAGGGTCGTTTAGAGCACAACGACATGAGTGGTGAGTACTCGGACATCGCAATGAACCCGATGGTGGAAAACCAGCCTGGGAAGGCCGTCGAGCCGGCTCCATTCGAAGTGGTTCCCGAGAATCATCTCGATTTCTCGTATTTCAAGGATCGCCCTGATTTCCGTGAAGAGTTCGGTGGAGGCATCTATGGCAGACCCGAGGATCTGATGACCGAGCGTTCTCACACACCGCGCAGCACGTTGGGTGGCGAGTGGTCACCCAGCTCCTCTCGTGCTTCGTCCCCGGTTCCATCCCTGCCTTCGATGTCTGGTTTGAAAATGCCTGACAATTATAACCCCCAAGAAGGCGATGTTTTAGTTCATCCCGCCTTCCGTGCTCCCATCTCACGTGGCAACAGTGAGGGATTCTATCAGCAATCGAACGAGAGCGAGTCGAGACTCCTTAGCCATGCTCAAACTCCCGCTCATAGTGAAATAGCCAACCCGCTAGATCGCTGGCGGACTCGTGGCTATGGGCCTGTTGAACAAGAGGATGATCCCACCTCATACACGTCGTATGAGCCCTACCGTGGACATCACTAGTTGATATCTTTCAGTCTATTTTCACGAGGACGGCGAAAATAATCTGTGCATATACGTTTTTTTTTGTCTATTTCGGCGATGTTTTGCTTTTCTTCCAGGCACTGAGGCCATTTGTTTGACACGAAATCACGAATTTTAATCCTTTGCATCGAGCGGGACTCGTGAAATAATTCTCTATTGTACAAAACCATGTGAATATCATTTCAAATAAACTGATTTTGAAATAGTCCAATACTCTGTCGCCGTAGATGTGCTCGTATATATGGCTTCACCTCGAGTGCCATGTGCTTCACTTGCAAGTTACTCTCTTCACTAGTTCATCTGTACCTACTAACTACTAATGACATATTGCATTCGAAGTGTTCGGAATTTCAGCGCGCGTCACATTTGTGCTATGAAGAAACTTGCAGATGTGACAACTTAAATGTAAAAACTTGAATATCACACGGACAGAAAGCTCTCCAAAACACAAACAGATATTTGCAGTCCTTCCTTGAAATCCCCTTCCAAGCTCATAACTGAGAATGTTGAAGAGAAAGGAGTGAAGTCACTTCCTTTCCAAAAAAAAAAAAAAAGAACAAATCTCAATGGTCATTGCCATTGTGTGCAGCTGCGCTAGCATGATAGAATTCTTCGAGTTCCCAGATGCTGTTCTTCGCCCAGTCATGATTCTCCTCGGTCTGCTTTTCCAGGGCTTCTAGCTGCAGGCCTTGAGTATGTAGTTGACGATTGATCCTGACGACTTTTCTATCGGCCGCCTCCCAGTTGGCCGTTTGCTCTTCGCATTTTTTGAGTCTCTCGTTCACGCGTCTTTCCAACTGATCGATGCGCGTATTGGTATCTTTGATCAAACTGGTAAGTCGTTCGAGGGTTGCATCGCATTTATGCATCCACTTTCGGACCGAATCCATGAACTCGCGGTTCACTCTGGTGACATCGGGGGAAGGACGACTGCTCGCCAGATTTTCTCCATTGAAGGACCTTCGGGCGCTGTTATGACCTGGAAATCATAAATTTTTATCAAACATGTTCTATGTGTAGGTGAAATAGTTAGTATCCCTCGGGGGACTTACCACTCGGCTGGCTCATGTTGTCGGTGGATGATGAAGAAGAGGTGGATGACTTGACCGACAACCCAAAGATTGAAGATTATCGGAGCTGTTCAGACAAATTCTTTGGCGAGGTAAATTTGGAACTTGAAAGGCTTGAAAGAGTCGAGAATTGGTGAGAGGTAGAGATTGGAGAAGGGAAGTCTTTTAGAGCCATGGCCAAGTGAACTGAGACCACGACGGGGAATCTGGAAATCTCTTTTTGCACCAGATATCGATCCAGTGGTAGATGGCGCTATTTCTATTCAGCCTAATGATAATCTACTTCTTATCCATGTTGTTCATTGCTTGTATACTTTATAGTTGTATAGTTGTATACTAGTCACTGCCAAATCGGGATGGGAGTTCTCCAGTTCCGCCAACCTCGTTTGGCTCCACCTCCACTTCGATTCCCCCCATTCGTTTCTCCGAGTCGTTCCTCATTCACATCACCCTCTCTCTCTCCCTCGCTTTCCTCAGAAATCCTCCACTCGTTCGGCAGGTCCAGCTGTACAGTTTGTTCGCGCCCCGACCCTCGTCGATACCGCCTTGTTCCTTGCGTCCTCGCTTCCTTCGCAGCTCCAGGCTACAGTGGACCGTGCGGAGAGGGGCGCGCTGTTCGCTATTCGCATACCATCCGCTGCTTCTCGCCTTTTGCTAGTCAGGCTGCAGTTTTTCGTCAGTCTTTACTGCTCTTATTTTGTTGGGGCTCTTTTTCAGCCACTCCATATATTGTCCAGTTTCCCCGGATTTCATAGAGGGTGTGTGCCGTATATTTGCGACACCCGAGTGCTGGCGACCCCGAGTTTACCACAATCGCATGAAGAACATTTCAGTCGGAGGTGGAATAATAGCAAATCAAATACCAACTGTCGCCAGTCTCTTCGGTTTCGTCAAGCTCCAGTGGCCAATACTCCAAGTCCTTCGCTCTTTCATTCACTAACGACCTTGGCCATGGCGTGGTACTCTATCCTGCCGCCTCAGCTCATCCAATTTGAGAGCTGGGTAGTTCGGATCTTCGTACGTCCCTCGCCCCTGATACCCAGGCCTAATAGCCTGGTCTCATGTTCCAGTGGACTAACAAGTTCCAATTTCACATAGTTCCTTCTCGGTTTGATCACAATTGTCCCTTGGTGTGCGATGATTATCTTCGACGCCGGCCTATACCTCTATCGAATGGCCCTCTGGGAATTCCCTTGGATTGGTGGCCGCGCTCGCGGACATCAACGTCCCCGCGCACCGAGCTTGACCGAGCGAACAGAGGTACAACGACGCGCATTCGGATGGAAAGGCATGGAAAGTGATACCAGTGATGGTGGTCGAGAGCCAGAACAGGATAGGCTCAGTGAGGACTTCTCGGAGGAAGATGGTGTCGTGGAGAATGAGAATGTGGCTCCAGCCACCTATGGGCGGGCACATTCCAGCACGGACAAAGACGTAAAGCGGAGGAAGTCCGGGCTGGCATAGCCGAGAAAGGCTTTGCTGCTGGATTTCATACTTTACTTTGTCTTTTTCTTTCTCTCTTAATTCTGAATCTTGTAGCGCTCATGGAGTTATGGTTATGTTCAACTATCGGATGATGATACCCTTGTCGGCAGCCTCTTGGAATGGAATATGTGATATTGGGGAGGCTGCTTGTCACCCGTCGTAGGGTGAAACTCTGACTCTTATACTAATATGATGCTGTGAATATATATTATGTTTATATGTTTATCCATGGTTCCCCTCAATAATTCCAATGCCAATTAATCGGATCGGATGGTGGATGGTTCCGTCAAAGTGGAGATAGACAGCGAGTCAGCGACCAAAGCTTTGGAGAATTCCTGTTCAATATGTGCCCCTCTGCGGAGTCTGTGCGGAGTAACTTGCGTGCGGGAATGATTCATCCCTCTCGCTTGCTCCTTTCAACGTTTTGTCATGTCTATTCATGCATCTGCTTGGGGGTTGGAAGCTGGGGTAGAAGATCCAGGTTCACCTTGTGGCGATCACAGGAACCTTTGTCACATTCCACAAAACATGGCAGATATCTTCCATGAGAAGCTTCATATGCTTTTACCATATCATCATCTCCTAGCTGACTATTTGTTTGGTGCTGTCTTCGTTGGGGCATGCCTCTGCGTCTGGAGATGGAGCAAAGCACGCAGTCTAGCATCGGTGATGAGGCGGAACTCGGCTGGAGATGGAATCAAGAAAGGGCCAGCAATCAAGCCTTTAGAAGGATTCAACTGGGAGTCGACAGAGCCGCTGCAGCTGCGACCATTTCTTGGGAAGGAGAAGTATAACTTGACAATGGGTGAGACTATTTTGTTTCCCCGTAGGGCTAGGATTTGATTCATGCTGATTCATATGATAGCTATCGAGAATCTGGATCCATCAGAGCTAATTCAGATGGACAAGACATACAAAGACCGGATCGCAAAGCGCAAGGCTATATTAAATCGCCACCATGATATTGTCGTGGCTGTCAACAAGCCCGCATCCGAGGATACACGAATTCGTGCTGCAGTCAGCGAGCTCTACACATTCATTCTGGGCACTTACCTCCCAACTCGCTACCCCGGTATGTTTCAACTCAGCAAACCTCTGGATAATGAGACGGCAATATTTGAGAACCGCGTCACGGGTGCGAGATGGCCAACAGGCCTTGACAAGAGCACATCTACGATCCGGGCACTCGAAATCCTCACCCAAACAGTTGATGAAGAGTTCTTGATTCTTTTACCAGATCTTTCATCCTCGGAAGGCATTTCCCCTTACATCCTACAAGCTTACGCAACCTGTTTTCCATCTGGCTTCAACGTACGTGAGAAGCTTGGTCTTCGACTGGCAGATATCCATGGCCCAGTACCGGGATATGCCGAGAGGCTTGAGCGCAGCATGGACCGCTTTTTTGAGAGGATAGAAGTAGGTAGATTTATGAAGAGGGTGAATTGGGGAATTACTACAGAAACCGATCTGTTTGCTGCCTTTGGGTCTATGCATGCCTCCCCAACTTCAGATCCGCAAAAGGGACAGTATATTCAGCCTGGGATGTTGAATCTTGACCAGGTGAGTGGAAGAGCCGTTCCTGATTCTCGAGACTCTACTAAACTGTATGACAGACGGTTCTGCGCTGTGAGAGGCAAACTTTACATAGATTACCTCAGACTAGAGCTCTGGTTTTTGCATTCCACACATATACCTATCCGGTGCAGCAAATTAAAGATGAAGGCATGGGAGAAGAATTGGCTGTAGCTATTGAAGGGTTGCAGAAGGGAAACGTGCCGATGATTTACTCATACAAGAGAGGCGATGTTTGGGGTCAAGCTGTGACAGAGTTCCTCAGGTCTTAAGAACACGGTTAGTTAATCCGGTGATTTGAAATACAATCAACACTTTTGAGAAATGTGTATTACAAGTTCGTAAGACTTCAAGTCGTGATATATCTAAGTTGCTTTTATCTATCACACCGTATCAATTTACTGAAGGCGGTCCATAACTTTGATCAGATCGGATGCAACGCCCATGGCAGTGACATCGCCACCAGCACCAGCACCCTGGACGATCAGGGGGTTGGAGCCATATCGCTTGGTGTAGAAGCTAATGATGTTGTCGCTACCCTTCAGACCAGCAATGGCACTGTCCTTATCGAAATACTGGAGTCCAACCTTAACGGCCTTGGTGGCAACATCGATGCTGCCGACATAACGAACTACCTTGCCCTCCTTCTCGGCGGAGTCCTTGATGTTGGCCATTTGGGCATCAAACTCAGGAAGACGGGTCATAAATTGGCTGATACCATCGGCAGAAGAGGGCAGCGAGGCAAGTGCTTCGGGAATGAGAGACTCAATGGGGAAGGAATCAGGGCGAGAAACCTCCAGACCAGCCAGACGGGCCAGGATGGTAAGCTTGCGAGCAACGTCCATACCGTTCAGGTCATCACGAGGATCGGGCTCGGTGTAACCGAGTTCCTTAGCCTGTGCGACAACAGCACTCCACTGAGCGTCGGAGGAACCGGAAGCAGGAGCGAAGGTGTTGAACAGGAATGATAGAGTACCCGAGAAAACACCCTCAATGCGGGTAACCTCATCGCCAGTGGCAACAAGGTCCTTCAGGGTAGAGAGGACGGGCAGACCAGCACCAACGGTGCTCTCGTGATAAACATGAGCCTTGCCCTCCGCGGCGGAGGCAAAGATATCCTTCCACAAAGACAGATCGTCCGAGAAACCCTTCTTGTTAGGGGTCACGACCGAGATACCCTTCTTGAGGAATGTGGGGTATGACTTGGCAAGGCTGATGTCGGAGGTGTTATCGACCAGAATGGCACGACCGGGAGCAGATGCGAGGTATGTAGCAATCTCCTCCGCGGGAAGAGCACCGGTCTTGGTTACCGAAGGCGCGGCGGCAGCAGTGGCCCAGTCGGCCGCGGGAATGGCAGAGTAGGCCGGTGTCGGAGCGAGAAGTGTCTGGGAGGAACGAGCGAGAAGAACGAGCTTAGGAGGGTTTGGGAAGCGGGCGAGCTGAGAGAGGAAAGCAGTTCCAACACCACCAACGCCTAGTAAGACCATTAGTTCCTTTGGCCTCGATAATGGGATCTAGTAAAGATAGAGGTGCTCTTACCAACAACTCCCAGATAGATAGGGTTAGGGGACATGATGGAGGTCAATTGAATGAAATCAGAGAAATGGTTTCAATTAAAAGTAGAATGGATGCACAGGAATGTCGTTTAAGCACAATCCGATGTGAAATAGAACTGGATACTCTAGAGGAATTCAAAAAGTACTGCGATGTCGCGGGGTGTCCGCGGGGCAGCCGCTGACTCATGCCATATCACATGATATCCTGGAGGGTATTCTGCCATAATTACAAGGCATCAAGGTCAGGCAGCTAAGCTTTATCGCCTTATCAATGTCTTGGTCGCGACATCCTATTCCCCGAGGGTCCAATTCATCCCAGCTGCAATTCAAAGATATCTTCACAGCTCTGAGTCCATATCCTTCTCATAGATATGGGTGCCGACAAGAATAACCTTTATGGCCAACCTCCGCCTAAGAAAAAGAGCAAGAATGAGCTCTCTTCTACCTCCGGGCTCTCCTTCGCTGGCCAAATGTCTTCCCTGATCGCAAACGCCTCCGGATCGACGACTCAAGACCGATCCCGTCGCTCACGACAGCCAAAATCCGATCTTTTCGGCAGGCAGAATAAGGGCACAGAAAAGCGTGCTGCGGCAGATCTCGAAGAAACTGATCACCATGTCTCAAAACAAGTACACATGTCCAGCAAGGATATTGGCAGCATCGATGACGCCACACTGAATCGATCCAAGCAGAAGATGGAGAAAAAAGTGCGCATGTACAATGATTTGAAGAGGGGAATGTACCTGGCTGGGGATAGCAGTGATGAGGATGGAACAAGGTCTCATTCACAGTCTGATGAGTACCTGGCACGGCTTCGGCGCAAAGAGAAAGAAGGTCTTATCGACTTCGACCGCAAGTGGGCTGACGAGGAAATCAAGAAGAAGAACGGAGTCGAAGGATCCGATAGTGAAAGTGAGGCCGATGATAATGCTTCGATTGTCTCCTATGAAGACGAATTTGGACGTTCCCGACGAGGTACTAGGTCTGAAGCAGCACAGGCCGCCCGCGCGAAGGAGGAAGAATCCCGAGGCGATTCTGCTGCAGAAAGATGGCGACCCGCTCGCCCAGAGAACTTGATTTATGGAGAAGCTGTTCAATCCCTTGCCTTCAATCCGGAGGCGAATATCGCCGCCCAGATGGCCCATCTTGCATCTCGACGAGATCGGTCTGCTACGCCTCCAGACAAGGTACACTACGACGCCGACGGCGAAGTGCGCAACAGAGGTACCGGGTTCTACGCTTTCTCGCGCGATGAAGAAACCCGCAAGAGACAAATGGAGGAGCTGAAAGGTGCGCGAGAAGAAACCCTGCGAGAGCGTGAAAGGAAGAAGGAGAGAGCCGCTGTTCATCAAGCCAAAACCGACGAACGACGACGCGAGATTGTCCAACTACGAGCAAGGCGACTGACGGAAAATTTTATGAGCGAACTGGAAAGTGGATCTACCACTGGCCCTTCCCATCCATCCATTGTGAAGTGATATCCTTTTTTTTTTGCTTATTTTCCTTGTCAAGCCATTTTTAAGATACCCTGGGGCGCTGTTTATTTCACCTCTCTTTCTGTCAATAATTAATGTAACCCAAGATATTTTTAAATAAATATGGGACTTTTTAATGCTCATGGACATGAAATAAGATAAGACAAAGCGAAACTTGCACCAAGAAAAAAAATCGAGTAAAAATGGTATGAAGTATCTCAACCAGTACGCATATATCCAGGGCCATTCCTGCCAACAAAAGCCGGGTGTTCAAAAAGACCCATCACAGACGTAATATCCTTCGTGAATAAGCTTCGCTAAATCCAACTCCGTTAATCTCACTTTTAAGTCTCGGTCATCAAAGTCATCCAACATGGAAATTCGTCAATCATCATGCCAAGCTTCTGATTATTGCCAATGTTCATGGGCCCAGAAAGCGCAGTATTAGACATAGCGTACACCGCTAGTTTTCTTCTCGGCGAGCTCGTATATACTTTCCAGAAAAGCTTCGGCGTCTAAGAATGCATGAGGTTTCATTAGTACTGCTCTACCAACGTCTCATTGGTGACTTGCCATCATCTGTTCTAAACCTCAACACATGTTCCCCAGATGCTACCTGAGGTAGTGTATATTCGTGGGCGGAGAGAAGGACCTGCGGTTTCAGGTCACGGACAAGGATTGTTCTTGCATCGAGACGCTGGAGCCAGCCACGTCGACCAATGTTGGGGGTGACAAAGGCAGTCCAAACGGGGGCTCTGGTTCATTAATCATTATCAGACGACAGGTATCCAAACTGATGCCAATGAGGAATCGGCTTACCGGTCTCTCTCTCCTTTGAAAACAGACGATTGGAATCGAACCGCCTTCGTCTTTTTTTCCTGAAAAATGCGCAATGCATGTCTGCGCCCGTCATCCAATATTTGACTGCGACATATTTAAGTATTGGATAATTATACGTTGGAATTACTGTCAGGCTTACCCGCCGTAGACCTGTTCTTCACCCTCTAGCTCATAATCCCGGATGCCTGTCACGGGTTTCGCTGTATCCTGGGAACGAAGCGCTAAGAATACACAGAAGAACTCCACCATCGCTAATTAGAAATGGTTAACAATCATCCATATTCACTCAAAGCTCTTCTGAAACTTCACATACATTCAATGGTGTCGAATGCCAGAGCAGCCCACGAATGAAGTTCCGTACCAGAGTTGCGTCTTCGGCAAAGCTGGAGGGACGAGCCTGATCGGACGATCTCCAACATATTAAGTGGTAAACAAAAGTATTCATTGCCGGACTCTTGTCGATGTCTGATAATAATACGAGTTCGGCTGTCCGTCTCCCGTAGATAGAAGTAGACAGTCATGCCGGAACCGTCATCGAAATCCCTGGTGGGTTCTTTGGGTCAGCGTCCATGTAAACAATACCAATTGTTTCTTTTTTTCTTACAGGCGCAACAGCCGTTCAAATCCGTCTTCGATGAGATCGTTCTTAATCCCAGGGGTTGGTTTGCCAAAGCATCCTACTCTGCCTCGGGGGGTTAGCATTGTGCTTCAAAGACCAAGTTGAGTGATTTCCTTACACTTCACTATAAAATGCAATTTTTGTTTTTGTGCTGAAAACGTTAAAGGCCTCTTTGACCCAGTGAGTTTGTATGACATCTGAACGAACAGACTGGCTGGTATTGGTGGTTGCAGATGCGGACCCTGTGAGCGGCGAACTCGGGGCCTCTGGGGCCAATGGCGGAATCGGTATGTCAAATCCCCCGGAGACCGGCGATAGAGGAGATTGAGGAGAAGAGACGTTTGATGGACGAGCGCGTTCAAATGAGCCACGTCGTGGACGACGGTCACTGACAGGACTGCTGGGCGCAGGACTGTTACCACTTCCACTCCCCGTATATGGAGGATTGCGACCCAAAGATATGCGCCCGAATCGATCCGTCACTCGTTGGCGTTCTTGTATTGCAACTAGCGTCTTCAAGCCATCCCGGTGGGCATCCATGAGAGGATAATCTGGGGTCTTGCTAGAGATGGTTGAACAAACGTTAGCCCCATGTGCATTATCCTCGATTGGGGAAGGAAGAGGGCCTGCGGCCTACTTCTGCATCACATCACCCAGTTCACCAAGAAAGGTCCTATATCTTGCGAGTCGCATTCTAAGGGAAGTTTTGGACTCTTCCCAGAAGAACAGCTCTATCGTGCGCCATGCCTCCCTGTACTTTTCCGGTGGAGCCGCACCGCCATTTAAACGATGAAAGAAGCCGCGAATATCCTCGATGGTATACTTCAGACTCGACTGGAGCAGGGCGACATCACGCTGAACGATACGCCAATTGCGGTTCAGCGCACGCTCTTTGGAGAGGGCATCTAGTCTGCGTAGCGAGGAACTGATGGTGTACAGGTCGGCGATGAGATCAGTGATCTCAGCCTCATTCTCGGGGAGAGGGGCTCGGAAGAGCCTGAAGCTGGCCGCCACATCCTCGGCCTCGGTGGCAGATGCGCGCAGATCCATGAGTCCATACGGAGAATTGTAAAAGAGAGGAATACGAGACTGCGATGGGGAGTCAACCACTTCACCTCACGTGCAAATGCGGCTCTGTTTTCCCTTGCGTCGTGCGTGTTTGACGTGGTCGCGCGCGAATGGCGGGGGCGTGGTGGGGGGAAGAGGGAGACGGCCCGCGCTGAAATTAGGAAAAAGAAAACTGGCAACGATGGAAATTATTGAGAGAGGAAGTCCAGAAGATTATCGAGCACTAATCAATATATCATCGAGATTCTGGGTTTGTTTGGACTCCCATGTCAAGCAGTTCGGGGAAGAAGAGAGGATTCCATGGTTCGTCTCGTGGGTTTCCCCACAAAAGATATCAAAGTTATCAAACTTTGAATATGTCAGAGCTGAAAGACCGAGAATCTTCGAGTTGGTGGGACAAGGTCGCACAGCAGAAAGGTAGCTTGGGGTAGACATCGTATGATGTATCATAGCAATCGAATAATGAAGTTGGCCCATGTAGTTAGTCACCCGCTTGGGGGAACCGACGGCCGCGGGTTCGAAAGAGGTGAAAAGAGCAACCAGAAAGGATAGTGACAGACTTGCCATCTTTAATATAGCTTTTCAAGGAGGGGATAGAGCTAGAAATAAAGCCCGCCCCATTCTCACAAATAGAAACAAACAAAAATTTCTGCCTAGACTGTGCTGCCTCGTATATAATAATTCATCCCTAGGGTGAGGCTGTGCAGAGCTAATGAGTATACATCATAGTACTATCTACTAGGAACCCCATCCAAAGAAGTCAACCAGTCTTCACTGCTCAATAATTCAAAATCTGTATCATTTTGATGCATTAGCTATTATAGTCTTTGTTATTATCATTACACATTATGAATGGTTGCTGTGTATGGAGCAAGGGTACCATAAGGGGCCAAGTTGGATCTCCCACTAGCAACCTCCCTGGCGCAGCTTCAAGTTTGCAATATCGATAGCATGTAAGTCTGTGCCGCAAAAAAAATATAAGCTGATTCGTTTCAGCATCTCTCAGGGATAACTCGAATCGGTGCTTTCTTTCTTCTCCTGCAGTTGCTGATCTGACTCCAGCATGCGGTTGACATTCAGTGACCGCGTAAAGAGACTAGTAATAAGTGCAACAAATGTTAGACCGGCCATCGTGGCCCATACCACTTTCAAACTATCCGCATATGCAGCAACTATCATCTCCCGCCGGGGTGAGCTCGGCTGCATGGACTTCACAATCTCCACCAGGGAACTGGCTTCTTGCGACAATTCGGTGGCTTCCGCAGCCAGTTGTGGATAGGTTCGGAGATTGACCGCAAATTGTGATTGGAAAACAGCACCCCCAACTGCCACTCCGATGGCCTGCCCGAATGATCGTGAGAAGGTATACATGGTTGCGGCATGCGCTGAGTCCTGCTCCTTAGCCGCAGCCTGGGTTGCGTACCCTTGGCTATTGTAAAGCATTCCGAGCCCTAGCCCAGGTACAAGATTCAAGAATATCCAAGCAGGTATTGAGGTATTGGGGCCTAGCAGATACAGAAGGCCCATGCCCAGGGTACTCAAGAGCCAGCCGGCCCATATGGCCCATCGGAATCGACCCCATTTGGAGACCAGTACTCCGACGACGATTGAGACTGGAGCGACGGTAAATGTCTCGGGGAAAACACTCACGCCGGAGATTATGGCGCTGTAGCCTTTGACGCACTCGTAGTACAAAGGTAGGTAGTAGAGAAGACACCAGAGAACGATTCCGTGGATGCAGGTCCCTAGATATGTGACCAACGCGGTTCTCTCTTTGAAGATAGAAAGACGAACTATAGGGTCGTGCGGTACCTTGGCCTCGTAAACCACAAGGCTAGCCATACCGACTAATCCTAATACAAGTGGCACAATTGTACGCCATGACGACCATGGGTACATAACATTGCCCCAGGAAAGGGCAAGCAGGAGACTAGTGGCCGAAGCTGTAAGCAAGAATGCACCCATCCAATCAAACTTGACCAATTTCATAATTAAGGATCCAGGAACTGGGTTCAAATTCAGGAAGGCGATGACCATCACGAAGCCAATTGCACAGATCGGAAGATTGATCCAAAAAATCCATCTCCAAGATGCAGCCTCGGCCAGGGCACCGCCCATAATGGGACCCGTGACAGACCCAAATGCCCAAACAGCACCTCCATATCCAAAGTATGTTCCACGCTGGCGAAGTGGGACAAGGTCTGTAATGACAACCTCTGTGAGACTGATGATTCCACCTCCACCAGCACCTTGAATACTACGACCAACAAGAAGAGTGGTCAAATTCTGGGAGACGGCAGCGACAATGGATCCAACGGTAAAGAGGACTAATGCAAGGATGATCAGATATTTACGGCCGAAGACCTGAGACAGCGATCCGAATGTCAGTTGAAAGACCGTGCTGGTAAGAAGGAAGGAAGTGCCAGCCCAGAAGGCCTGAATGGCAGTACCACCAAGGTCGCGTGAGATGATCTGTATTTACAGTAAGCTGGGTAATCTCAATTTCAAATGGGACTCGTTCTGAGACTATAGTGGCTCACTGGAAGGGCTGTCGACAGAGAAGTGGCGTCTAAGGCCGCGGCTAGGGTCACGATCAGGAGACTGCCGAAAGCCGCCCAGAATCGCCGACTCGGGCGGAACTTAGGTACATCAACATCTGCTGTTGTAATGTCGGATGGTTCCGAGGTGGCGCCCATAGTGGTGATGATCAAAGACTAGTTAATTTGCCTTTTCGTGCGGAAGTAAAAAGGACAACACTCCCCCGGCAAAGACTTTTACCCGAGATTTTGGGGGCCACACCAGCAGGATCCAGGGGCTTCGGGGCCGAATAATGGATTAAGCATAGACCAATCACGTCGGATGATGCCTAGGTCCCAGTATTAACTCGCAAGTTCATAGATCGAGAGAGATGAAGTTGAATGTGACGGCCTAGACTGCAGATCGTTGATTTCAAGAGCCACAGACGGTCCACTAGCCGAGACGGGTACAGCGCATTTTAGTTAGTCGCAGTTTCAAACAACGAGTCTAAGGTGGTAATCTTTGAAATATTTTCTCTTATGGAAAATGTCAGTGACAGCCAGCTTCTGCTAGTGAGAACTCTATCATCTTTATCAATGCGGATAAACGTCAAAATATCCAGACTTGAAAGGTTCTCGGGTATCACGAGTGGAGATAGTTGGGATTGTGACAGTTGCTGATTCTGATCAGAAGTCGAACGGATTATAACGTTCAATTTTTCAAATTTCTTGCTCCTGTATTTTGCTAATAAGCAGATGGCCTAGAGGAATGAGCTTCGGCGCCTTGCTCCGACTCTAGACTATATTCTGTTGTGACATGAATAGCCAAGTCATTCTGGATATGGGCACCTGTAACCGACGGCCTTGGGTCCTTTGTACCTTCTAGTATATATTCCTCGCTATCACCTGAAGAGAGACGACCATCCATATTTTTCGTTTGCAGGACACTGTCGAGCTCAAAATTTCGCCCATTGCTTGCACTGCGTCTCGAGGAAATGAATGTCTTTGTGTTTCCCGATGCCTTCGAGCCAAAGTTGTTATATCCCTCGCTATTGTAATACGGATTCTTCGAATTTTTGCGGTTTGTTGAACCCAAAAAGCGTGTGTTCCTAAACAATGGCTTGATTCCCGGTAGTGATGCGACAATCGCAGCAACGAAACATTCGCGATCGGCCCAGCCGAGAGCGATCGGGAGGCTTGTGATACTGGCAAGCGAGTAGTACGCACGTAGTATGGTGCAGATCATGATGAAGATGCCCGAAGAGAACATCACTGCCAGGACAATTTTGCGTTGAAGGGGGACTTGAAGCTTTGCGAGGATGGGAATAGGGATGATGAGGATACACAAGTCAGATCTATAGACGGAACTGTCAGTATACTTTTCGGGGGTGAGGTGGGTAATATTTTCGTGTCATACAAGACGTTGAGAACTGCGATCTCAATGTACAGTGGTTGTCGAAGAGTACAATGATCTGTGGTCGTCAGTAAAGATGTTGATCCTCCGTGTAAGACTAGGGAATCACTCTTACCTCCTGGGTACGGTTGAATTTGCCAGTTACGATAGACAGGTGTGCATAGACAAACATGGGTGAGAATGCATACAAGCCAGGTGACAACACAGAAAATAGAGGTGCCAACGACTACGTTCCGGTGCCATGTCCCCGCTCTGTTAGAAACATGATCGAGTTAGCATCGGGACAGTATTATAGCAGAGCATTTACATACGTGAGCTTCCAATAAAGACAAAGCAAAACTCCCTTTAGACACCAGATATAACACATATACCAGATCCAGTTCATAAAAGCCAGCTTCGAGCCTTTGACCATGTCGGAGAGCTTGCTAACAGGGACAAGCGTTGCGGTCTGTTTGTCTAATCCGATATTGGTACCAAGTATATCTGCGAAATTTTTAGCAAGGCTAAAAGAGTAGCTTTCAATTTCCCAATGGCTTACCCATCTCATAGATATTCACTGTTTGGATCGTGAAGAATATCTGTGAATTTTGAATGGTCAACCCTTAATCTTCGTATCCGAGTTTGGATTGGCTTTTTCATACCATAGCCAACACTGCAAAAGCGTCATCTAGGCGCAATCCACGAACGCCTCCCGAATGTATTCGGGCAATCAAACGTAAAAGCAAAAAGAATATACCAATCCCATATTCACTGAAGGTCTCGGCATTCAAATTCTCCGCCATGGCGAAAATTCACAAAGGGCAACTTGAAGGTATGTAGCCGCTTCACACATGGGTAGGTAATTCTAAAGGGTCTATGCGAAACTCTCGGGGAACAAGTGGCGATTTAAAGTGGTCTGCGAAAGAATGGAATAAATCCACTTTAGTTGATAAGTCTATTTGGACTGTTGGAGCGACGCATAATATCGGCGTGATGCAAAAATAAATTCCGTTAGCTCTACTTTCCAAGCCTTGCACTTTTCCCATAGCCCCCGATTATTCGCCTTCTCGTCCCAATACCGACTGCCTGGGCAAGGCTATTGGGTATATCCCGATTCCCCATTCCTGCTCACGTTGATCCGTAGTGATTTGCCTATCACAATTCCGTTGAGTGATGATACAGCAGAACATTCAATGGTGGCAAGCATTTTCAAAAAGGAAAATGATCCTGAAAATCAAATAACAACGGTCTGCATATACCCCTGTTTTTCATTCGATATCTTCAGCTCTGACAGGAGTCTGACAGGAAGCTATAATCCTGCCAAAACTTTCATAGGCTACGCTCCACTTTTCGATGGGTACGTGAACACTGGGCGCCTCGAGCCGGTAGATTGGGATTGTCTCAGACCATTTTGTTACATTAGTCTCACTAGTAGTGTGTTCCTTGTGGAGAAAAGGTGACGGAGATGCTCAGGTGCATTAGCTCTTCTAGGTTCAGGATACAGTATGAGGGGGGCCCACCTAAGTGAGAAAGTTGCCGTCTTGCCATCTTGCCGTGGATGATAGGCTCTGAGAAGCACACAAAAGCTAGACAGGTGGGTCTGTCAGGACTGCTGACTACTTATTCGAGCATCGATAATCCGCTAAAGTTTCGAGTCGGGGATCAACATGGAGATATGGGCGGTGACCGTTAGTCATGAGATTGAAGACCAGCAGTCTTCTTGGCATCGCATCGGGAATAGAGTGTGTACGTGGTCTGGTTGTTGAGAGAACGGGGGCGAGAACGGGCGATGGGTCTCTGGGATGAACTACGGAGTATGGAGACCCCATTAACTAACTAGTTAACCCGCCGTCGCTCTCAGCTACCAAGGCAGATCGTCACTGCACATAAACATAAAGCCTCGTTTTCACAAAGCACTATTCAAATTTCTATCACTTTAGAAGTCCCGTCAACTTTGTATTTGCACAACACGTATGAAAATGACGCCTAAAGTTGCGTTGATCACAGGCGGAGGTGTGTTGAATTCCTCCGTATCAGATTGGTATGATATATCAACTTCGACTCGGGTACTAACAACGTTGATTTACTCAATTACAGCCAGTGGAATGGGGTTGGCAGTTGCTACGGCTTTATCTGCACGCCCTGATTGGGAGACACATATTTTGGACATCAACTCGGAAAGCGGATCACAAGCTGCCAAGTCCCTTGCCCGCACGACCTTTCACTATGCAGACGTCACAAAATACCAGGTCTTGAGCGAGGCCTTTCAGCAATGCTTTCAGACTCGCAAAAGACTGGACTTTGTGTTTGCCAACGCGGGCATGATCGAGCGTTTCAACTTTTACGGGTCTCACCCTGTTGGTGCGGGCGAAGATGTGACCCCACCACCGGAGCCTGACCTGCTTTCAATCGATGCCGACTTGAAAGGGGTTATCCTTACAACATACCTAGCGCAGCACTATTTCCGTGCGTCGCCAGACAAGGGAGTTGGTGCAAGTATTGTAATGACCGCTAGCTGTGGCGGGCTGTATCCCTCATTTTATTCCCCGTTATACTCTTCGGCTAAATGTAAGTTTGCTTCTTTCGGATACTTCAACTGCAACGGTCTTTCTTTTGTGGTTCTTCCTTGAATTTTGTGTCTGATACTCACGTTTGGAGTAGTTGGTGTGGTCGGTTTTATGCGATCCATCGCTCAACATTTCAAAGCGGGTGGCATCCGTGCCAATGCAATCTGCCCCGGGATCGTACGCACCAACTTGGTTGATCAAACTGGATGGAACGCTTTCCCACAACACCGATTCACGGAAATGGAGACTGTGGTCCGAGTGATCCTTCAGCTAGCCGATGAAGGCGAACCAGCGGGTCAGGGGCTCACCGATGCACGAGGCACTCATCTACCCACACAGAGCCTTTTCGGTCTTGCAGTGGAGATCTCAGATAGTGGAGTATACTTTCGCGAGCAGCATGAGTTTTGTGATGATGGTATGCGGGAGGTTATGGCAGCTACAGTCCTTGAAAATCAAGTCGGGGCTATTCTCACTGAGTAGAGCGAACGTTGCCCGCGATGAAGTCTTTGGAAAACTTTGACTCGGCTCTCTAGGTTGGACTGGGTGATTTGCACGAAATAGCTAATGAGAGGATCACATCCAGTACTATTCACATAAGTATGTACATACATACTCCGTACAGAGACGAACAATACAGTGGCAGCGAAATCAGTTTGAAACAGGGTTGGTCCGTTCAAGGTTATCATGATTAGTTCGGGGAAAGAAACAAATTAAGGAAAGCTCATGAGTAAAAATATGAAAACATGTACATAGGACCTTTGCAATCAACCCCAATAAGCACGAAGGCTTGGCTCTATAGATCCACTGCGGGTTGATGGTGGCTGCGTGCCGTCGTCCCGCGATCGACAGTCCCAAACTCTGGTACCTGTCAATACAGCGAAAGATCATGCCATGAGGTACATCAGTATATGCCAATGTCAATGTGGTCAAAGTCATCGTAGGGTTGAGACTGGAAGTTTCTTGTTGTTTATTTCCCCCCACCAGCTGCTGATCCCGTCACAGACTCAGCGAGATTGGCCCATCGTCGGGGATGTTCCGAGAATTTTATAAGGCTAAAAGCCTGAAAGGTGGTAAGAAAAAAAAAAAAAAAGAGCGGGTAGAGAAACAATTTAAACTCAATTTGACAGGAGGTAATTTCGAAATCATGTTCCAACTATGTGCTCTGTGTATAACGTACAGCGATCATCCACGCTTGATGCGTCACAGATGGGGCCGTTTAATGCATGCCAAGGCCATCAGGGCTTGGTGGTTGCGAGCCTTGCCTCGTGCGATTTGCTCGGCTTCACGGAATGGCATCCGGCAGTTGCGAGTCTTCGCCGTGCATCATCCGGAACAACGGCTCCCAGACTGTGATGGCCCGCTTGGTGACAGCCCCATTGCCGTACTCGGGCATGTGGTAGTAGATCAGCTTGTGAGCCGAGCACTCGAGCATCTCGCCCGCCATTCCGGTTTTGTCTTCGAGAAATACTCCATATGCTTTCAGAATGGTCTCCACGGGAGTCAGACTAAACAGAAAGGCTATGGGTCAGCGCGTCATTGTAAAGGCCAGCTTCGATATATCACATGTATGTCCTCACCATTCAGGAGTGACAGCTGCAATCATTTCCGGGGGGACGATCGGAGTCGCCACAATTCCTGGCATCACAACATTGATGAAAATATTCTCCTTTTGCTTCAACAGTGGGGCCACGCCGCGCACAAAATGGTTGACAGCCGCCTTGGTGCCGCAGTAAACAGGATAGGACTCGTGGGGGAAAACAGCCCCGATACTTCCTGTAATGATAACGCGACCCCCTGGTTGAGGATTATGTCTCATGAAGTGAGTTGCCAATTGAGTCCCATAGACGACGCTCTTATAGTTGATATCGACAACATCCAACTCTGGAGCCGGAGGAACATCATCGACGCCCTTGTTTTTCCAATCGTATATGTAGATAGATGATGTATCGACAATTCCAGCATTGGCACAGAGTGCATCAATGCGCCCCCATAGCTTGCGAACCTCCCGAAAGACACTGGCATATTGATCATAATTAGAGACGTCTGCGGGGAAAAATCGGGCATTATCACCAGGGAGACTCTTGAGAAGAGCTTCCCCAGCTTCATGCCGTCGGCCTACACAAGCAACCTTCCATCCCCTTTTGAAAAGATCTTGAGCAAGATCAATTCCCATACCGGACTGTAATAGAAACTGATTAGCGACCGTCTCAATATTAGGGCAGCCGTTTCTTTTCAAGGCAGTACTAACAGTGGCTCCCACAACAATGGCGACACGATCTTCTACATGCGAGCCCATATTGAAGGTACACTATAGGTACTTAGAATCAGAAAGTGAAGTTGGATTCAAACACCCCCTAAAGATTTTTAAAACAGGCGGATAGCAAGCAGGTCCAGCAGCTAGTCTTTGGAGTACGTACAAGATGCTAGTTAAAAAATAGTGCGGGACTACTTCTCGGTTGTGAATTTAATTACGCTTCACTCTCGATTATGTACTTTCAAAAGAAAAGTGCGGGTCAGCATTAGTCAATACAGCTAGCCTCGCGCTAAGAGACTTCCCCTAATCACATATCAAGTTGATCCTGCGACACTGAGAATTGTGGGAACGCCTCTTGCTGATCCACAATGGCCAAAAGTTCGGGACAACGGACTGGGCTACAGAACGCCCGTTCCCCTGCTGTCTTGAAGGGTCTCATCAATTGCTGCTGGTGGGGAGCCATGTGTCGATTGTGAGTGAGAAGCCTTTACGATGTGGGGGAACACTAAGCCGAACACATTCGAGTTCCCCTTTAACTAATGCAGGGAAGCTCAATGACTTGCTGCTAGCTACAGAAGCACAATTGGTATTTCTGTTCACTTTCCCCTCTTTCTTCATCTTCCTGGTTTCCAGTCTGTTGCCTTTCTTTATCATCTGGATATCTTCCATCAAGGATGACAAACGATAGAGAGAAAGATGCAGTGCAGGACACTGCTCGTTCTTCTGACTTGGGGTCGCCATCTCAAGATTCCAATGACCCTCTGACTGCGCCTCCGGTGGTGACTCTGAAAACGTGGATTGTTTCGTGTGTATGTCCTTTTAATGATGCCCATCCTCCATGGACTGTTTTTGATTAGACAACTCGATTTAGATTCTCTCCTGCGGTTATGGCTTGTCTTTCTGGCCTGTACCTGTTATGTCCGCCATTGGCACCTTGATTTCCGCCGACATAGGTGAACCAAATGGATACATCTGGTTTGTTCCTGTAAGGAATCCCATCAGATATGCTGGGTATAGAAGCTAAATTTGATCAGGCATGGACCATCTCGATTACCTGTGCCTTCTTGATCTTGTATGTCTTACCACAGAAAAGTTTCCTTTGTACTTCTCAATACTTATTTGTCTTGCAGTGGCCCAAACACAGATCTTCTGGGCAGGCGCTGGTTCCTGGTCTTGGGTAATTTGGTTTGCTTCATTGGTCATATCATTGTCGCCTCTGCCAAAAATACGAATCAAGTAATTGCTGGGCTAGCTGTCTCTGGTTTTGGTGGAGCCAATTGTCAGGTAAATCAAATTTTCCACAATCTTTTCATTGGGCTCTATGCTGAAAAAATGTATCTTCTATCTAGATGGCTGCATTTGCACTCCCTGAGCTCCTGCCGAATAAATGGCGACACATTGGTGTGGTCATTGCGGATCTTACCGTTTATATTGCCGTGATCGTTGCACCAGTCACCGCACGATATGGGTATGAGTTTGGTACTTGGACATGGAACTTCTGGGGAGTGGCCATTTTCCAAGGTCTGTCTTTTATCGGCCTTCTGCTTCTATACCATCCCCCTAAGCACCCGTATGTATCCGTTTCTCCTCCTTAACCAAGATTCCTAACTGACTATCATTACAGTCTTGGTGTTTCCTACCTGGACGCATTCAAGTCTTTAGACTATGTCGGTAGGTTTTGAGCCCAACCCAGAAGATTAACATACGGTGAGATCAAACTAATGCGGCCGCTTAGGTGCTTTTCTATTTATTGGTGGCGCGGTTCCCTTCCTGATGGGCATTGTCTGGGCTGGCGTATATGACTCCAAAGATGCACATGTTGTCGCCCCCTTGGTCATTGGTGCTGGCATTCTCATCGCATTTGCCCTCTGGGAAACTTTTGGCAACCTCAAATACCCGCTTACCCCGACCTACGTCTTCTCCAGCTCGTGGGGCCGTGACTTCACTGCGCCCGTTATCGCACTAGGTGTTGTGAACATGTTCTACTACTCGTCTAGCATTTTGTGGCCTCAGATGATCACTGTGTTTTATACAAATGGTGGTGCCGACTGGAAATACTCGATTGCTTTGTCCCTACCTCAGGGATTTGCAATCCTTTTCGGTGCGATGCTACTGACCACCTTCGGTAGTAAGCTTCGACATTGGCAGTGGCAGTTAACCGGGTCCGTCTTCGTCATGGTTCTTTTTGGTAGCTTACTGGGTATTGTTACGCCTGACAACAAGGGAACCATGATTGCATTTGTTTTCCTATCACAGGCTGGCTTTGGCTGGGCTATTTATTTGAGCATTGCTATAACGCAGATGGGCGTTGATCACAAAAACCTTGGAGTCAGTGGTGGTATCTCGGGCTGCATTCGGTTTGCAGCTGGTGCAGGTAATCCTTTCCTTACCTCTACATGAACCTTGAAACTTTAGATTGCTAACCATTTTCCGTCTCAGTTGCGACTTCCATCTACCAGACTGTCTTCAGCAAGAGTCTTTCCAAGTATATGATGGAGTTCATTCCTAGTGCAGCTATTAAAGCTGGCTTAGATAGCTCTAAGGTCGCTGACCTGATGACGGCTGTGATGGGAGGTGCTTCTGCTCTGGCAGAGTACAGCCCAGCTGTTGCAGCTGCCGCCGAGGCTGCTCTTAGCCATGCATACTGCAAGGCTATCTTGTAAGTGCTCTCTAGCCAGGCGGAATATCTTCTCCTTGAAGCTTACAGTATGATACAGTGTAGTAGCAATGGTCTCCATGGCTTTCGGCATCCTGGGCTTGGGAGCTTGCCTGTGTTGCAAGGACGTGGATTCTAAGATGACCAACAAGGTATGATACTCGGCTTTCTTCGGTATAATTTCCTCACCATACTAAGCTGCTTTTAATTCAGATTGAAGTCTACCTTGAAAACACCGACCTCTCTGATCGAATTAAGTACCACTGAACTATTTGGGCTTGTTTGCGGGATTGTTGAAAAGCATGCGCACTGGCATTTATGGTACGCACTCATGCCAGCACTCGAAAGCAAATTTGCACTGCAATGATATAAGTTATATTCATATCCTCGGACAGATATAGTATACAAATTCGCTGGCAGTTAATCACACTGGTACAACGATGTAAATGGAGTTCTTTTTTTCAATTTTGGTTAGCTGGTTATATTTACTAATGTTGTGTTAGAGAGGTGGTTGACCAAGCATTGGCTAGCTTCTCAGATCTGTTGCCAATTTTAATATATATGCTTTGAAATTTTCTCTATTTGTCAAACCAAAAAGTTCGACAAAACTTGAATTCATAAACAGCCAACCTTATGTCGCTTGTTAAGTGCGCATTCTATACAGTCCCATAGTGATAGAGGCACCCCCGCCAATCAGACAAGCCCCACCCGACTGGGAACTTTTTCAAGCTCACAGCTTCCCATTCTATTTTACTCTACTCTACCACATATTCCTCCTCTTTGAAATCCCCCCCACAATGGCCGAAGAGTTCAAGCCCCCGGCCCTTCCGGCCCCTTTTAACAACACCAGCCCTGCACCAGAACTCCTCACCCAAGGCGCCGAGGCCCATCTCTACAAGACCGTCTCTCTCGACCCCTCCATCCCCGCTGCCCTCAAAGTTCGCCCTTCCAAGCCCTACCGTCACCCAATTCTCGACCGTCGGCTCACTCGGCAACGAATAATCCAAGAGGCCCGTTGTCTCGCTAAATTAGTCCGCGAAGGGGTCAGTGTCCCCGCCGTTCTCGCGCTCGACTGGGAAGGACAGGGTGGTGATGAGGCCGGGTGGGGAGGGGCCTGGTTGATGATGGAATGGATCAACGGACCTGTCATACGTGTAGTACTGGAGCAATGGGAAGCTTGGATGAAACAGAATGCCTCATCGCTGGATGCGGTACAGTTACAGCAGGAGGAAGCTCGTGTCAGGGACCTCTTGCGACGGGTTGGCAAGACCCTTGGCGGGCTGCACAAGGCTGGCGTTGTTCATGGCGACTTGACAACAAGCAACCTCATGCTACGCTTACCAACTGAGGGGACTGGGGTGGAGACCAGTCCGACGGGTGTCTCGATGCAGGGCGAGGTTGTCCTGATTGATTTCGGACTCGCGTCGCAGAGCGTGCAGGACGAGGACCGAGCCGTGGATCTATACGTGTTGGAGCGAGCGATAGGTAGTACACACCCTCGGTCGGAACCATTGATGGAAGAATTGGTGAATGGATATCGAGAGTCTCATCGGGGCACTGCTTCTACGCTCAAGCGGCTCGAGGATGTGCGGATGAGAGGGCGCAAGCGGAGTATGCTTGGATAAAAGGACTCGTTCTTTCTATGCACAACCTGTTCCTCCTCGCCATTGACCGATGCTTTCTTCCCATATGGATAGATTTGATCTCATCTGGATCCTCAAAACGCCACGCTGAATCATGAAATGAATGTTTAACGACCAAAGTTCACCCGGGTTCTTCACGACCGGTCCTTGACGCATGTGCCTACGTCTGCCAATGCGAAATACCCCTTGTTCTCAACCACTCCGCGATCTTTCACCACAGCCGTATACTTCACCACCCACTGTGGCTCGACATCTCCCTGGATTCCATCATTTCCCTCTGGTGTCGAGGCCAAAATTCCAGCACCTCTCTCACCAGGACCCAGAAGTTCTCTCGTCGTCCCGACAGGAAGAATATCATTGCAGTCGTTGTGTGTGAGGAGCTGTATCTGCTCCTGTTTAGCGTATAGAATCAACGACTTGGGCACGACACAGCAGTCCTTGAGGTTGATCTGGTTGACGGAAGGCTTGAGTTTGGTGTGAGGCAGGAATCGTGCCAGCCGCTCGCAGCCAAACTCCGCCACTCCTAGCTGGGTAATCATACCCTGCTCATGCAGCGATTCCAGGACCCGCCAGGTTTGAACCATGCTGTCAAAGTCATCGGGCTCGCCGGTGTTCGCTTCGGTATCCTCCTCGTCACTATCGTCGTCTGCATCAAAATGAATACCAGGAAACGAGACGATCAGCAAGTCGATAGACTTCACATGTAGCTCCTTCAATACCAGATCAATCGCCTCTCTAGTGTGTGCGCATCGTCTCGAGGCGGGAATCCCCGGGAGATAGAACAGTTTTACAGTAATATCGTATTGATCCCGCTCCTCCGACAGCCCGGGCTGTGAGAAATCGATCGCAGGGATGTAGAGAGCACCCTCGCCGTCCTCGGTCCATGAGCGATAATCCTGTTGGGCCTTAGATCCAGTGTTCGAGCCATTAGCCTCTCCGTTGGTATTTCCATTCGCTTGCGACTCCGTGCCGTTGGACTGAAACTGTTGCGATGCGATGAAGTTGGATCGGAGGGAGTTGATCAGCTCGATATTGGATTTTTGCGTAAGGGGCTGGCGAATGACAGATGGTCGACCACCCTGCATGAGATTTCTGTCAGAGTCGAATTAGTCTCTTATCTTTAAATTCCCTCTCTTCCATATTAATACGCATTTGCCGGGCCGCCACTTACGAGGTAGAGAGAATCAACTTCATGGCGGCGACAGTCAGAAGGAGAGACACAGAGTACAGAGAATAGAACTGGCCTATTCAAAGACCTTTTGGGGGGAGGGATTATTTGGACGAAGAAAAGAGGTGGAGGGTAAAATGAAGAGCAGAAGCAGGCCCATTGGGTAAACCCCGCGATGGACCCCTCCGTGCCTGACAAATCCATTTGGTCCGCTCTCCGTTCGCTATCGATTATCTCCTCTCACTACCTACACTCTCCTAACTGACAAAACTGACAAAACTGGCTAATCGTCATCCACTGTTGGATCCCAATCTGTGGGACAATACTCCCCCGTGTCCAACATCTTCATATCCTCTGCAGACAGTTCAAAATCAAATACCTCCGTGTTCTCGCGAATTCGCTGAGGCGTCACGGATTTTGGCAGAGGCAGCAGACCCTAAATCATTCCACCAATTAACTTTTGTTCTCTCCTTCTTCTATCTCCTTCTCTCTTCATGTTGAATAAACTCACCATCTGCAAACTCCATCGAATCATCACCTGCGCGGGCGATTTGTTATATTTCTTCCCGATTGTCTGCAGCACGGGCTCGTCAAGTCGCTCTCCATGCGCAAGAGGCGAATATGCCTCGACGATGATGTTGCGCTTGTGTAGCCATGCAATAATATCCGAATGATCCAACCAGGGATGCAGCTCATACTGCCCAACGGAGATTTCGCCCCCACCTCCGTTCCGGATGTACTCTTCCAGTTCCTCCAGGTGGTGAATCCCATAGTTAGAGACACCGATAGATCTCACCTTGCCTGCTTTTTGGGCTTCAACAAGAGCCTCCCATGCGCCTAGGCGAGCAGCTTTACCCCCATATGGTGCATGAATGAGAATCCTGTAGTGGTGCGTTAGCCCGTTGTTAAAAGGTTTATACAGAGTTGTCTTGGTCTGCTACATAGACCCAAAGGGATCGTACAGATCGAAATATTCCTGACCTGCCTCACGCAGACTGGAGTTCACGGCTCGCTTTGTCTGCTCGTAGCCCATTGATCCCGGGGGGATCTTCGTGGTCAAAAAGATCTCAGATCGGTCAAGTCCTGAGTTCTGGATCGCACGGCCACATCCTTTCTCATTGCGATACATGATGGCAGAATCGACCTAATGAGGTAAAGCTTAGTTTGGATAGTGAGAATATCGGATCTTCAAACTACTCACATGGCGAAATCCCACTTTGAGGGCCTCTGCAGCGGCCTTCTCGGTGGAAGACGGATTGCTAATGTCCCAAATCTGTCAGGTAAATCCAAGTGCGGGGAGAAACATTGACTACCCACATCATATACACCTACAAATCAAGAAGAATTCATACATATTAGCCGTGCCTCTTTGTAATATCAGATAGCTTTCAAAGAACAACGAGATTCAGGCAGAATGCATTGGCATCTAGGGAGAAAACCACCTAAGATCGATCGGATAGGAGGACTTACCCCATACCCGATAGCCGGGATGTCATAGCCCGAGAGCATTCGACGTGTAGACTGGAGTGTCAGTTTGGCTGCCATCTTGTGAGGTTCAGATGCGCTTCGACGATTGCACTGAGGAGATACGTGTCACGAAGTCGAAAAGATGAGACGGCTGAGTTGGATGCGAACTTTAATGCGATGAGATCATTCCAAGTGGTGGGGCACAAGTGGACACCAACAGTCGGCGAATACGCCGTGGAGCCTTGTTGATCAAGCTGCTGTGCCCTTCAAATACGAAGAGATATTGAAGAATGTTCCTAGATGTTCGACTCTACGCGGGTGGTCCATTGAGACCTATCTACACAGTTTCAACCCTGCAATTGTTCACAAGCATCATCAGAAACATGTATTAAAGTCCATGCACTTTCTATGGATCCAGTATCACCTCTCTATGTATACAGCACATGGCAATCTTCTCATCTAGCCTTCTTGCCATGGTTTAAATTCCTCGCTGCTGCTCCTTCTGCTGCTCAGCCTCGGCCTCCTCCTTCGCCTTCCGCTCAGCCTCACGCTTCAGTTGATCGGGACGGCGAACGGCGATATCCTTGGGGCGGAAGTCACTGAATAGTTGCTTAAGCACATTCTCGATGAGCCAGCAACCGCCGTAGTCGAAGATCATCAGTACGGTCAGCGTGATCTTGAACTCGTTGCTGAACGGCACCAGACGCAGCTTCTCGTTAATCTCGGGCACAAACTCGGTCGCGCAGGAAAATGCAACGCCCGAGGCGGCGACGAGACCCCAGTACATGGCCTTGTTCTCGCGAATGGACTCGCGGAATGGCCGGCCCTGGTAGTTGATAGAAAACGTGGAGATCTGTTGGATCAGCTGGAGGAGGTAGATGGCGCTGTTGAGAAGGGAAGGCTCAAACTCGCCCTCGAGATCAACGTTTTCATCTCTTCTATAGTAATCGTTAGTGGAACCATCATCATTGACATTTGGGCGTGTTGAGCACATACGGTTCGACCTTGTAGACATAGTTCGACAGGTAAATCAGGGTGGCAATGTGAATAGCAAATTGTCCAAGAACAGATCCAATAATGTAGACATTGAAGATGTTCGGCTGGGGGCGCTCTTTGGAAAGACCCTCGACAGACTGAGAAAAGGGTAAGCATACGCAAGCATGGTAGGGCAGATGGGGACACGAACCTTGGCACGAGAGATGGACAAGAAGCAGACACTCATCAGCATACCGCTGATGGTAACCTGGCCATCACCAAATTTAATACCATCAAGATAGATCACACTCAAACTATAGGCGCTAATCAAGCAGTTCAACGCAAGAATCTTATACATCTGGATCGTAGCAACCAGGGTACAACGACCTTGACGGAGAATGTTCGGGATAGCAATAACATTGGCCAATTTACTGGTGAAGGGTGCGGCAACGGATGCATCTCCCAACTTGATAGTCGGGGGCTCGCTGTCATCCAGCTCCTGTTCCAACATCGACGAGGTGAGCTTATCAGCAAGACCAGCCGCGGCCTGTTGAGCATTCTGCTGTCTTTGTTGCTGGGGGGTCAAGGATTGTTGAAGGGCTTGAGCGCCGGGTGATGTAATGGTCGGGATCTCTTCACCCTGCTTGGCACCGGCAGCAATCGCAGCAGCGCCCTTGCGCTGAGCTTCCCTCTCCATGGCCTTTTGGTAGTGGGGGTTGGTAGGGCCAGGCGGGTACAGGTGGGCAATCTGGACTGGAACAGGAGGCGAGGGTTGATTGAATCGCTGCATCATGCCAACCTGCTTCTCGTATAGCTCCTTCATCTTGGTAGTGCGGTAGTGTTCGGCGATTTTGGTGAGGTCCTCTTGGGATCCATTGAGAAGAGCGACACCAACATGCGCTTGTTTAAGAGCACCAACATCGTTGGTACCATCACCACACATCAGAGTAGTGTAACCAGCGTCCTTCAGACCGAGCAGAATATCCTCCTTTTGCTTAGGAGAAACACGAGCATAGACCCAGGTGTGGCGAAGAAGGTCAGGCAGAGCCTTTTGACCCTTGAACTTAGCCAGGGCATAGCCAGTAATACAGATGTCCTTAGTCTTGATGATTTCAGGGTCCAGGGGCTTAGTGGGGTCAACATCGGTATTGAGCTTGTCATCGATGGTACGCCAAACGAGTCGAGTTCCAGAAGTATCATTTTCAGGGGCGTCAAGAATAACGACTTCACGGTCAACGATCTCAACCTGGCGTGCAACATGAACAGCGGTCAATGGGTTATCACCGGTAATCATAACGACACGGTGGCTGCTCTCATTCAGCATACGGACGGACTTGATTGCGTCATCCTTTAGGGGACATTGGAGGACTAGGAAACCAGCGAAAATCAATTCGGATTCAATCTCTTCGCGGGTGTAGTTGTTGACGCGGTTCTGAGAGATCTCAGCCTCGGTAGAGAGATATTTGTAAGCAAGGGCCAGGACACGGGCACCATTGCGAGTGAAGTGCTTGAAGGTCTCTTCATAGTGAGGAGGAGCGTTGACCAGCATCTTTCTGATAGTCTCGGGAGCACCCTTGACACCAACAAATGTGGCCTTGGCTTTCTTGGACGTCTTCTTGTCGTTGGTGGTCACAGTGGCAATGGTACTCTGGCGCTTCAAGGCAGAAGAAAATTGGAATCTTCTTTTGATCTGAACAGATTCAACTGGGCGAGATGCCACCACAGGAGAGGATCCCTTGCAAGTGAGGGTATCATTCTTGCCCAAAGTCCATCCAAGCCACGAAAGAGTGGCCTTCTCCATGGGGTCACCGACAACTTCGCCTTCATCCAGTTTCACCAAGGCGTGAGCACTAGCGAGGACAAGAGTAGTGTCAGGGCCAACAGTGGTAGCCTTGAACAGATCAGTATGGGCACCATCGGCCTCCACCTTGGCAGATGCCTGACCAAGAGTGAGTCCAGCAATACCATCGACGACAAGATCCTCTCCGGTCAGAGTACCAGTCTTATCAAAACAGGCGATGTCGACGCGTCCGGCGAAGGGGATGCGGAAGGGCTCAGTGCAGAAGATAGCAAATTTGCTCAAAGCAGCAAGACTAGTGTTGACGGCCAGACTAAGCTCCATAGGAAGCTCCGGAGGCACAACACTCGTCACGATAAGTACACAGTCCAAAAGAAGCTTAGATCTCTTGCGATCCTTAGAGACACCCTCTTGCCACACGTACCAAGAAGCCGCCAGTGCGAAGATCAGAAGGAACAGAATGAAGAGCAGGGCTTCAACGTTGTTGGCTGATACGCGCTCAGTAGAGTAAATCATAGTACGGACCAGGCTTCCCTGGCTAGTTTCGAAGCCAGTCTTGACAACCACGCCCAACGCGCCGTTGTCCGGGGGCATTGTAACACCGTTGGCAATGTTCTTCAGCGTCTCTTCTCCATTGCTGTTGGGGTGGGTAATCTGAAGAACCTTGGTTCCACCGTGTACAAATGAGTTCTTGTCCATGCCATCCGGTTCAATCAGATCCTCGCCAGGTCGTAGTTGGATCGAGTCCTTCAGAAGTGGGGTGCTCTCACCAGAGAGCATGGCCTCGTTCACAATGACGCTTCCCTCGATAAGGAGAATATCACAAGCAACACCGCCGTCCTCTTTGGTACGATTCACAGACATCAGATCGCCAGGAAGAAGTTGGTCGCTAGTGATTTCCTGCCACTTGTTCTCACGATAGACCCAGACATCGTATGGTTTGATACTCATTCCACGGAACTCATTAAGGGTCCGCTGGCGCTGCCAAACCACGGTGCTTTCGAAAGCAACGAGCATGAACAGCGTAAACAACGAGTAGTACCAATATTCATCCAGCATCCACAAACCCACACAGAACACTTGGAAGACAAAAAATGGTGCAACCGCGTGCTCCTGGAAGAGTTCCACAAATCCCGGAACAGGAATATCAAAGGTGTTATCGCCGTAATGGTAGTGCACAGCATCGATCTCGGCCTTGGTGGTTAGACCCTTGCTGTGCTGGAAGTACTGGAGAGCAGGCTTGGGCTCGGCGTCCAGAACGTAGGATAGCGGGGCAAAGGAACGAGTCTCGGGGTAGTAAAGAAAGCGGCGCTTCTGGAAAAGAAACGACAAAGTCTTCTTTCCACCGGAGTTATCGTGAATCAACGTGCAGATCTCGGCGGAACCGGCGTTCGTGACGGGGATGACTTTGATCAGGCGGGCGGAATCGATGGACTTGGCGCTGGTGGTAGTGAACAAGGTGTTGATGTTGATATTCCATTTGGTCATCAGCCACAGTAGCGACTGGGCCGTGATGATGGACCCCGCGAACACGAAGGTCCATTCCTGACCCTGGATATAGGTGTCATAGCGTTCGGGAGAGAGATAGAAAGCAAAGAAGGCAGGCCAGATAATCAGGAAAGGCCAGACGTAGGTATGCAATTGGAGAGGGAGGGGGTTATGCAGGGACGCATGTTCAATTTGGGGGTCATCTGCGAGTTTTGCCCTAGGGAGTTGGTTAGTCGGAGGCGTTCACTTAGGGATTCATCATATGAACCGAGAGGGGGTAGTAAACGATGGAATTCTCACATGGTGGCAATCGAGGACCGCGTTCTGGGTCAAACAAAGAACAAATTAGCAGCGCATAAAGAGACCTCTCACAGGAGAACCTTCCAAAAGAGTGTGCCTGATAGAAGATGCCACCTTCGATATAAAATTGGTTCCAGAGGGTTCGCCGCCCCCGACGCGCTAGGCGCTTATGTAATATTGTGGACCCTGCGCGCCATTTTTGGTGCCAGAACTCCCAGGCACGTAATTCTCCGGCCCTACTGTAAGTATACTAGTAGTTACAAAATGGGATTCACAATGGATTTACTCCTACGAGTAGTGGGAATACTAATTTATCTCATCGTGATTATATAGGTAGCTTCATAAAATCATTCTGTAAAGTACAATGAATTTCTTACTCAAAGATAAATCTATATGCCAAGTACTAGTAAGTAGTAACTATATATAGTTGAGATATACCTCAGGGTAGTTAATTACTGACGACTATCAACCAAGTTCATTTTGTCACGGTATTTTCGTTCAATTATCTCATTAGCGGCGTGTCTGAGGAAAGAGTGGCCATTCTTCTGTTTGATCGGTCAGTGCCTGATAAATGACGAGAAAAAAAATTGAAGATTTGTACTTACGCAGCGGGATACTGACTACCTTCAATCGTTACGCTCTCCGCGATGGTTCTGATATCTTGTACTTCCTGGTTTTCCAAATTTAAAAATGCAGATGCAATATTTTCATCCATTCGTGCCGACGATTTGGTGCCTGGGATGGGGAAAATATATGGCCCTTGGGCCAGTAGCCATGCAAGAGCGACCTGTGCTGGGGTACTTGCGTGGTTTTTGGCTACCTCTTCTAGTTTATGGACCAGTTTCAGAATCTTCGGGAAGTTTCCTTCCGCAAACTTTGGGTAGCTGCGGCGTAGGTCACCGTCCGGTAAATCAGCATGGGTTTGAAACTGGCCTGATAGGATACCACGGCCGATTGGAGAGAATGCTACGACAGCCACTCCAAGCTCGTGGCATGCCTGGAGAATATTCGAATCTGGTGACTCGGCATCTAATGTGAACAGACTATATTCCAGCTGTACGGCGGTGATGGGGTGGATGGCATGGGCCCGACGGAGAGTATCTTCTGAAACGTTTGACAGGCCTAGATAACGAATCTTTCCTTCGCTGTAATAGTATGCGTTCAGGAATCTGAGTCTCGCTGGGTAAAGTATTTAGGGAGAAGAGATTCTGGGAGCATACCTCTTGAGCTCTGCCATGGCTTCTACTGTCTTTTCAATGGGTGTAACCCCATCTACTCTATGGCAGTAATATAGATCGATGGTGTCGACTCTCAGTCTCTGCAGGCTTCTCTCACAGGCAGCCCTGACATAGCTAGGATCAGATCTGAATCGGTGCAACCCTTTAGGGTCTTGTTGGAGTCCAAACTTGGTGGCCAGAAAGACCTCGTCACGTTTGCCAGATCGATTAATCCACTCCCCAACAAGATCTTCGCTGTCGCCATAGATGTCGGCCAAATCCCAGAAACGTATTCCACCGGAATGGGCGTGATCCAAGAGGCTGACTCGTTCATCAATGGTACCAGATGGTCCATAGAATCCGCTCATGCTTCCAAAGCCAAGACCGATGGAAGAAACCTGAGGGCCATTTTGGCCAAGTGTTCGCGAAGGAGGCATCTGAGAACTGGGAACAGTACTAGCATCATTGGAAAGAACAACATCGGATGGAAGTTAGACCCCCTGGTTATATGCTTCTGGATTGTGCTGAATGCTGAGCCCGAGCTTTGCCCGGAGCTTTACCTGTTCGGCTGCCCGACAACTGGTAAGCGACCCAGTCAGGTTGGGCGGGTGGCCTAACAATAATGAAGGCATCCCACATAGAGCCATTTACTCTATGATTCATCAAATGCCCAGTGCCAGTATCAATACCCAATTTCCTTTCGTTCTACTTCCAGCTTCAAGTTGTGGTGACTTCAAGTTGAAGGGGGGGCTTGTCTCAGCTACGCCTTAGGGTATTGGTTAACCAAGCACTGCGTGGGCGAAAAATCTGCTTGTGGCTCATAGTGTCATAAATAGGTCCACTTTTCAACAGCCCTGCCGGGCTAGCTCAATCGGTAGAGCGTGAGACTCTTAATCTCAAGGTTGCGGGTTCGACCCCCGCGTTCGGCTATTCCTACAAATAACCTTAAGATTTCTTTTTTGCTGATCTTTTTGCGAAGTCCTTTTGTTGTGACGGTTCAGATATATAACCGAAGGTCTACGAGTATATAGCTTGGCACGTGAAGTGTGGTGGAATCATTGATATTTGATTTTTTGTTCTTCTTTCAAACCCCGGCAGTCCAGGCAAATTGTCCTTTTTATAGGAATCGAATATTTCATCGATTTATATACTGCTAAAGAAACAACACTGCATTATAATTCTCTATTCGGATCTCCTCCTGCATGTGCCGCAGCTAACGTGGCCCAGTCCTGGGCTAACAACCACGAGAACATCAAGTGACGAGTTCAACCACCTTCCATCTAGACACCTCGCCTAAGGGTGACTCAGGCTTCACTACATACTAGCACTATATAAGAGATATGAAACTAGTAGTTACCTAGTACTAGTAGTAGCGAATATGCAGTCCTGGCTGCCAATAACTCGAATTCTCCGGGTCACTCATATCCTGTAATTTATTTCCGGTTGTAGTAGTTTTACTCAAGTCATTGAATTCAGTGCTGTGATACCTACTAGGAGGCTGTCCCACTACTACTATCTAGTAACTAACTATATCTGAGGTATCAAGCTTGAAGAATTTGAAGCTCGTATCATGGTGTTACTTTCATCACCCTACCACCCTACGAAGCTCCACCGTTCCCTTGATCAAGCCTTTTCACCAACTCTGTCAGTGCCGCGATTTGCTCCTTGAGCTCCCTGATTTGAATAGTAGCATCGCTTGCTTTGATGTCAGGCGTGGACTGTTTAACTTCTTCTTTCCAGGAGTCGTCAAGATCAAAATCAACGTCCTCGGCGACGAATTCCCATTCCTGTCGATTGTCTTCGTCCTCTTCACCATGGCGGCGGTTCCATCTAATCTGCTTCGCACGATATGATTCCAGCCAAGCAGTAAGAACAAGCAGGGGTGAATAGATTATGCCCATCACGACGTCATTCAGTCTGGCATAACTTTCTCGTGACATCCACCATTCGAATGGCAGAACAAGACATAGAATCTCAATCAAGTTGAAGGCTAGCAAGAGATTATTAAATTGACCGCGTAGAACTTACAGCAGATGGACGGAACTTACGCGGAATGAAGACATTCTCATCCGGAGCACGAACGAATTGCATAGTTTTCTGTGCAAAGATAGCCATATACTCATCCGTAGCGTTACTCGAAATATCTTCATATGCACTGTTATAGAGAGCGATCAGGATATTCAAGAGCACTGCTTGTGATTAGTTTCACATCCACAAAGAAAGGAAATCAAGAACGTACCAATCATGATGATAAAGTTGAAAATATAGTAAAGGATGATACCGAAGGGGAACGCAAAGTCTTGAAAAATTTCAAACTCAGGACTCTGCATGATAGTATTTGCCATGCCTTGGATGATGGGCCTGGTGAGGGAGACAGGGATATCGGAATCCACTTGAGCCATTCCGATGAAAGCCTGGAAGAAACCAGCCAAAACAACAAAAAGTAGAGCAAAAAAGATCAAACTCTCTTTCATCATAACTCTTAGCACCACAAACATTGCACCAAAGAAACGGAAGGAATCTAGATAGAGCATCATTCGCATCCAGAACATGGGCCCGGAAAAGGCTAGGAAGTTGTAGCTGAGCTTGTTGAAGAGTTGTCGCTCAGCATCATGCTGCGAAGGCGAATGCGCCAGTGCGATAACACGTAAAACGAAAGAGATCGCAAGCAGTGAATAAAGAGTTGAGTTGAAAGCGTTCCAAAATTCGAGATAGTTCCATCCGACCTTCCAGAATTTGATGACTTCGTCACAGATGAATGCCAACGTCATTCCATACAGAACGCACTCTGCTACATCAAGATCGCCAGTAGGATTGACAGTGTTAATGACAGCCGTGTACAGCGCGAGATAGAGCAGCGAGAACATGATCTGACAAACATTCTGATAAAGAGGGGTTCTCATGCGATCAGGATGAAAATGAGCCCAATAGCTGGTGTCAGATTTCCCATGATACTCGACGAAATTAGTGGGATTGCCCTCTTCCTGGCAGATCCATCCGCACCAAAGATAGTGAATGCACTTCTGATAGCCGGCGGAGCTGATGATCCTGAGCGCATGAAGATCTACCGACCGTTCGATAACGTTGGCGGCATCGGTCTCCACACCTTCAATGAAGATCGAGTAGCGTTTAAGCAGGATGTGCTTCAATAAATAGTCCTGATTTGGCTCCGATTCGATTCTTTGTGTATGTTTTAGTTACTGCATAGGGGGAATCCTTGGAAGAGGGTAGACATACATGCGCTTTGCGATGACCTCACAAGCCACAGCACGAACTTCGTGGAGATCGGCATCCCAGAGCTCGTTGGAGGCTTGGATCTGGAACCATCGCAAGCAAACAAGCAAGCAATACACCACACTAGCGGCGTAATCGCCACTGGCAGCGTTTCTAGAGGTCTGTACCACATCATCCGTGATGATGCGGCTGTTTGGGTCGGTTATGAGGCCCTCCTCCACCTCGCAGGAGACGACCTGTTCAATTTGATACTTGAGTCTCAAGGCAACTTTTGCAATCTCCTTTGACGATTCCGAGGGCTGTGGCTCGTCGGCTGCATACGCAGGAAGAACTGGCAACAAAGTTATTAGTTGGTGTTACACGCATTGAATCAGCCATGACGTACGTCGGCGACGTTCCACTTGCAAGCGATGATGTGTCCGGCCGCGATCAATTCTAAAAAGATCCTTCCAATGGCCCATGTTGGATAAGTCGTTCTCGAAGGGTGTTATGTTCCGGTGAGTAACTAGGGCGGATTGGGCTTTTGAGGGGTTGAAGACAAAGCGCGGTCAGAGAAGCGAACGATCGGCAGATAAGATCCAAGCGCGTCCACCCTGCCCCATCCTACAAGGGTGAGCTTCCCCGCCAGTCACGAGTCTACACTAAAAAACTGGCATTAAAACATGGGATAAATACGAGATCGGAGATAGTATCCTAGAGCTCTAGAATAGATGGGATAAAGTTGTATATGGTTCGGGAAAGAGAAGAAGCTAAGAATGGCTCTTGAAACATCACTGGCATTGACCGTTTCGGTTGCATCACAATATATGTACATCAGAACTTGCCTCCCGTGCAGAACACACTCCATATGAAGAAGGTCGGACGACTACGAGGGCTTGAACCCTCTGGCACGCAACACCTGGCTCGGACGTGGATAGTTCACCCCCGGGCCCGAAGGGAAGGCGACTGCCTTTGGTGGAAAGGCAATTTCTGACTGCAATCGTACCCAGGAAGCACATAGAGCCAATCGAGTCTTATCTCATTGATCGCGTAAATGTGCATGATTTTCTCTATCCTTTTTTGCCCAATCCTCCGCTTCGATCGCGTTGTGCGTATGTCGCCAAGATCGATGTACGCCGGGCGCTCCGTGGTTCGCATCGTGGTCTGTCCATTACTCGTCATCACTCTCGGAGTCCTCGTCACCGCTGACTTCCTGGTTCTCCCGCTCACGCTTCTCCATGAGTTCAGCAAGAACTGCATCATCGTGCTCAGTGACGGCCTTGGGAGCCATCTTCACGATGCAGTTACCGCCGGCGGCCTTGATGTTCTCGCCGATCTTCTCAATCGCAGCCTCCAGCATCTGGATACCCACAGTCTTGTCCAAACATTGGCTGGTAAGAACGTAAAGGGGAGGAGCCACCAGCTTGACCTTAATCTGGTTCTCAGGAGTGTTGTCGGCCTCGGCGGTACGCAGGGCGGTCTTGACAGCGTCGATTCCATCGTAGCCGAAGCAAGTAACCTCGACATCGGCACGGACCTTGGTGGGGTGGGGTGTAAGCTTCTTGCTAATATACAGTTGAAGCTCCTTCTTCACGGCCTCGCTGTGGAACTCGGTGTCATTCCAGACATCGGGGTTGCTGAAGGATTTCGGTTAGATATTCATCACCCAAGAAATGTATCATCATTTGCAGCGGGGATTATAAACAACATACGTGATGGAAAGCTTGAAGGCATCGTGGGCGTGGCCGAATTTGCGGTTCAAGGGCCAAGCGATCTGCTGGTAGAGGGTCTCGAGAGGAGTCTGAGTGGCCTCGGCGACGTGGCGCATGATCGAGTGGACCGCCTTGCTCTTGTTGTATCGCTCTTCACACTTAATCACATCCTCAGGTGAAACACGTCGCTTGGAAAGATCGATGTATCCTATACAACGCTATGAGTCAGCTGGGAGGCCCCTCTCCGCACCGTCGGAAGATAACTGACCCTTCTCCTTGTCAACACGCAGCACGATTACAACCTCGTTGCGTCCGATACGGATAAGCTTCTGAATACTGCGGATACGTCTTCGCGAAAGTTCGGAGAGCAGGATCATTCCGTCGATGTTGTCGTATTCGAGCAGCTTCACGTATGCGCCCATCTCGGCAATCTACCGCAATAACGCCAAATTGTAAGCCCAAAATACCCCGGAAAGCCCATCAACTCGAGATGCCTGATCATACCTGCTTGACGTTGACCATGACATAGCTATCCACCTCAGGATACTTCTCCTCGTAGAATCGGCAATTTGTTAACGACATTTTGGCGGGGTTGCGCGCTTTTTTTTCAGCGGGGGAGATTGGGAGATAACGTGAACTAAAAGAGGCGGCAGTCCAAATGAGATAACGAGCTGGAACCTGGATATGAGGAACCGAGCGAATCGGAGGGAGATGAGGAGGGTCGGGGTGAAAGGATCTTGAAGCGGAAGCACACTCGACTCTCAATTCGCTTTGTGCAAAGCGGCGGACCTAAAACCCACATTGGACGAACGCACGTGACTGCTTTGATAGTCACCACCACGTGACTCACCGCCAGGGCAGAAAAGTGGGCTGCTCTTTCTCTCTTTCAGGGAAGGTGCGAGGGTGCTGCACGAACGAATCAAATTGGCAGGTGCCTCCACAACCCGCGACTGCCCAAAGTACTAACTTATGCAATTGCCAAGCATGGGCGGCCCTCTCCAATAGCCTTATAGCCTATAGCCCGCAGGGAATGAATTCTCATTACTCAGTCAACGTTGCTTTTGACTAATTCCAGCCAGTGGAATCGCCCAGGTTCAAGGAGGGCTGGCTAAACTACAGCCCAAGCCAGTTAACATAGGACGCGTCCCCGCTCTCTAGTGGCCACCGCCCTTGCTACGTATGTCACTGACTAGCCTAGCTTGTTAGCTAGAGCCCTCACCGTTTCCCTCGGCCTAGATTTTTCTTTTCCCTCTTTACAACTTGGATTTCTATCTGCCTTCGATGCTGTCGACGGAGAAGAAGTGTCATTTGCCCCCGACTCCAGCTCGAGATTGAATTGTAATCGCCTCAGAGCACCATGTCCGAATCAAGTCCGCTCCTCCGGCAGGAGTCAGATGCTCGTCGTACTCTGCAGGAACGGATCGTCGACGTCTTCCGCCCTAATAACCGTTCAAGATCTCCGGCTGGTTTTGAATCCGATGGTCTTGGATCGCACAATACCCAAGGACTTGGAATTTCAAGCGATTTCAATGTGAGAGCTAGTCTTCTGGAATCGTATGATAGCTCGGACCCAGTGTGTGGTGAACGCCGATGCAGTCATGGAACATTCTCCCCTCGACCAGAGGCATCCGAACGACAATCCTACTTGGGAACCGCCGACGGTCGATATGGATATGGTGCAACTGGATATATTGGCGCTGCGCCGGGTGGAGATGATCCTTCAGGGTCCCGTCCAGATTCGGAGTATACATCACAAATGAAGTCCTCTGTTTCGGCACTATCTATGAATGAGCACAAGAAATTGTATGCAACTCTGCCCTGAACCTTCTTGAGCTCTATTTATAGCCAACCTTCAACCAAAGAAGATAACTAGTCAAACTAACAGGACCTCTTGCAGGTACATTTCTTATTATATCCCCTTTTTCAACTGGATTAGACAATATCAATGGTCTTTCCTTCGTGGCGACCTCATCGCTGCAATAACGATCTCATCTATCTATATTCCGATGGCCTTGTCACTTGCGTCCAATCTTGCCCATGCGCCCCCCGTCAATGGTCTATATTCATTTGTCATTCATCCTTTCATCTATGCGATATTGGGGAGCTGCCCTCTCTTGGTAATTGGACCGGAAGCGGCGGGCTCGCTTCTCACTGGTGCCATCGTGAAAGCTTCTGTTCTTAACAAGGACTCCGATGACAATGGGGCTGAAAATGCTATCGTGATTGGAATTAGTACAGCAATGAGCGGTTCCATGATTTTATTGGCCGGGTTGACTCGACTAGGATTTCTGGACAACGTCCTCAGCAGACCTTTTCTTCGAGGTTTCATCACAGCTATTGGTTTCGTCATTTTCGTGGACCAACTGATCCCAGAATTGGGCCTTGCAGAAATCGCAAAGGATGCGAGAGTCAGCCATGGTACTTCGGTTGGAAAGCTCTCCTTCATTGCACGCCATACTGGAGAATGCCATGCCCTCACAGCGATTGTCTCCCTTGTCAGCTTCTCGATTATTATGTTGTTCCGGTTCGTGATAAACCCAGACTGCCACATCTCTCTTCAATGCTAATATCTCCTCCAAGAACACTGAAAAAGTGGCTAATGCCACGATTTCCCAAGGTGATATACTTTCCAGACCGGTTTTTGGTCGTGGTATTTTCAGCGATACTGGCCTGGCATTTGGACTGGGAATCAAAGGGCCTGGAACTTCTTGGACACACTGAAAGCTCTGGCAGTCTATTCGAATTCAACTGGCCATTCCGATTTGAGCATATGCATCACATCCGCACTGCAATGAGCAAAGCATTTATCATCACATTGCTGGGATTTTTCGAGTCATCCGTGGCGGCCAAGGGTCTGGGCGATGGCCAAGCCGATGGAATTCAAGGCATGCACATGAGTGCAAACCGGGAAATGGTAGCTCTCGGTGTCGCTAATTTTGTCGGTGGCTGCTTCATGGCCCTTCCGGCGTTCGGCGGTTATGGCCGGAGCAAGGTGAATGTTCAAACCGGAGCACGCTCTCCAATGAGCAGCATCTTCATCAGCGTCATTACTCTAGTAGCCATTCTCGTGTTGTTGCCTTATCTCTACTATCTTCCGGTATGTGAAGTCTGCCTAGTTTCTGCTGGATTTTCTACCTGGAATAATACGCTGATTCATATCTAACAGAAAGCGGTACTCAGCTCTATGATATCCGTCGTGGCCTATTCTCTAGTGGAAGAATGCCCACACGATCTAATCTTCTTTTTCCGTCTTCGTGGATGGACGGAACTAAGCCTGATGCTCCTCATTTTTACAGCGACCATCTTTTACTCCCTTGAACTGGGAATGGCCATCGGCATCGGCCTTTCAGTCATTATCCTTATTAAGCACGCCACCAAACCTCGCATCCAAATTTTAGGCAAAATTCCGGGGCCTGCGGCTCGTTTCGAGAATGCCGAATTGTACCCCGAAAATGTGGAGCTCGTTGAAGGAGCCCTAGTTGTCAAGATCCCGGAGCCTCTCACCTTTGCCAACACGGGCGATCTCAAGAACCGTCTTCGTCGCTTGGAGTTGTATGGCTCCAGCCGGGCGCATCCTTCTCTCCCACGTATGCGCGCACCGGAGCATAACAAGAACATTATCTTCGATGTGCATGGCGTGACAAGCATTGATGGTTCCGGCACTCAGGTCCTCTATGAGATCGTCGATTCATATACGAATAAGGGTGTTCGGGTCTTCTTCAGCCGAGTACCCAATGACAGCGTGTTCCTTATGTTTGGAAGAAGTGGCATCGTTGAAAAATGCGGTGGTTTGACGCACTTTGTGCCTCATGTGGATGAGGCGCTTCGATTGGCGGAGACCGAGGAGCAGTCGGATACAACCATCTAGGACCATTACAAAAGGTGACGATTTAGAGCATTTTGACCAACATCTATTTCATGATTCCTTGCTCCTCTGTACACGATGAATACTTTGTTTATTGTTGCTATTTCAGCCTGTTATGTTTACTCAGCGACAAAACTGCATATGATTTTGATTGATAGCGGGAATCTGTTCATTTCAATAAATATTGGAATCTCCCATCGGCGCACATGCATTCACCTGTCAAAAATATTGAACTTATAGAAGACCTGGCTAGCCTAGTCTTGAAAAGCCTGGCGCTTGGTAGGCTAGCCTACTCGTGTTTGGACGCAATTGCTTTTTTGTTGGCCGACAAAAGTTAGCCACTTTCCAGCGTTGAGCCTTGATGGAAAATGCATAAAGCCATGTTAAGCTTATGGTAGGCAGTAGTGTGCGTTTCGAGTTGTTTCATCGATCGTATAATAGCAATTTCACTGCATCTCGGATTTCTCGCTGCAATGTGCAGGCGTCTTTAGAGAGCCAGCAGGGTCCTGGGCAGCTTTGATGCCCTTTCAGCGTGTCAAAACCGAGGTGTAATGTTTGAATTGCTAACGAGAGAGACTCATGTCGCCGCTTCGTTGCCAATGACAGCCTTACGAATCGTCGCTTGGAGTAGTTTCTCACTCGCACCCTGAGCAGATGAAATTACACCGTCCTCGGGCTGATCGGCGACATTCAATTTCATGCGACCATCAATACTCAGCACGAAAGCAGCACAGGCAGCTTTTGAAAGCCTGACGTGTCTTTCGGCCACGCGCTCTTGTGCTGAGCCATCAAGGTCTACTTTCATCGCGAGATGAGTTTCCAAATAAGATGACAAATTTGGGATGAAAGGACTGCGAAGTTTCTGTTTGAGGGTACGTGTCCTTGAGTTTTCCGGGTTGGTCTTGAAGAACTGATTCAATGAGCTTCGAGAGATGCTGATGTTCATAGAACGCAATGCTGGCGCAATAGATGGCGAAAATGCAAGTGTGAGTTGGAGGTCTTTCATCACTTCTTCGACGGTGTCATTCGCAGTAGCTTGCGTGTTCGTCCCTCGCAGTTCCTCAATGAAATTTTCCATGCTAGAGCACAGAAAACTCGACGGCAAATGAAGGGTTGAGCAGTAGGCATCGAAGTTCGCTGATAAAAAGGAGATAAAGGTCTGTCGCAAAGCACTCGGGAATCTCGTTAATAGTAGTGGCAGGTAAGTCGACCCCGCGGGACGACTATCTTGGCGCGAGGTCGAATCTGGCTCTGCGAGCAAAGCGGCCTTATAGGTGATATTTTCATACTCCAGCGTTACCAGAATGCCGGGAAAAGCGGTGCGGTCCTCGGCTGCGGACTCTGTGGGAATTGAACGCCAATGGCAATGCTTGAGTGCCCCAGTCTTCGACAAGGCATCCTTATCTGCTGTAGTTGCACTGGCATGGAGTCCCGCGAGGACATCACCGGTAAGTTGGTCCCGTAATCGCGTCGCATACGCTTTCAATGCGTCTGGGTTGTTGAGAAGGGTCTCGCAGTCTTTCCCATGATGGAGAGGGGAAAGACGGTGTAGGGTCCAGGATGTGTTGAATAACTGGTCTAGTGATTCTTGTGCCATAGCTGAGGATATATCTAGGTTAGAAATAGAGACTGGCGCAATTCACATGGTTGTAGTTGCAGCTATGAAGTACGCCGATGATTTACCTGGTGTTCGCGCAACGCGCCGAATACAAACCAAACAAACACCCCAGAACGGCAACATTGGTCCCTGTCTAATTCGATTGTTACGAACTTATGTTTATGGACATTGGAATTAGAGCGATAGATTTCAATGGGGGTTTTTTCTGTTTTTAATTTTCATGCAATTCTTCGTATATTATTTGCTTGTTGCCTGTCTACGGGGAAAACCGTGGGAAATGCTAGGTATAATACGCCTTTCAACGCCGGGGAACGCTTAAAATCAATGCATCATGCCGTCCAACCTTCTCGTGTTTGACAATCGGCGCATCCAAACAGTATGGGAATGGAATTCCAACACCAAGCAACTTCAATATCATGAGGAAATGCTTGTCTGGAAGCCAGTTCCGTTCTAGCAGCATCAAACCAAAGGTCTCGTACCGAAGTGTGTATATTTTGGTCCGACGACTGACCAAATATGATCGAATTCATATGGTCTTTTCTGTGCGCTGTCATATCGTCATGGAAATTGTACATGAAGTCTTTACGCTGCATGCGTTGGTTACCTCCATCTCCAATCTCAGCGGAAAAGAATTCGACGATACGTCCGAATGGCGCTACTGTGAGTAGGGAGCTAATCCAGGAATCGTCTATCTCAGTTTCTGGCCCCATTGTGTATCGAATGTAAGAAACTAGTAAGTGCATGCAGTGGTGAGCGGCAAGCAAGGCGGTTGTATTGGTGAAGGGTGGGTTTTGGAGGATCCGCGTCTGGATATCGTGGTACATCCTTTGGCGCGCTTGAACGGTAACAGGGACGGTGATGCGACCGGCCTCGTATTCTCGAAGAAGCATGTTAGTATTCTCGCGTCGAGCAGACATGTACGACTCCAGGTAGTATAAGATGTAGTACCTGGACAGGGATTGAGTTAGTCCAATTGGCCGATATGTTAAGCTTCACGCAGACACTTACATGATTGGCGCCAGATGAAACCATAGGCTCGCCTTCCCTCGTTTCATTAGGGCGGTCCGCTCAGCTTTCTTGGTGGGAAACGAAGTTCTCAGGAAGATTGGCTCGGTTTGCACGAATCGGTCCATGATCCGGTCCGCCAGGTAGTAGCAAAGCCTGGAGGATTGCTTCTGTCTTTGTCTCAAGCCGTAGAGATACCGAAAAGTATAAAGGTGGCCTCCCCTGGCGCTCTTTGACGGTGGGAAGAGATCCGATAGCAGAAGGACATCATCTTTTGGGTTGCGGGTATAGGTTCGCTCGTGGTCGATGGGCGAAGGAAGGGTGCCATGACGTCGCTGGCGGAGATACCGTCTTACAATCTCATGTTCGTGTCTTGTGAGGAGCTCATTGAAGGCCTTACAGACCAGTCTCAGCGGGGGGTAATCAGCGGTCCCGCAGTAGCCAAATATTTGGATTTGGATCTCGACTGGGAGGCCCCATGGGGAAGGGATTGTTGGAGGTTCGACATGGTTCAAACTGGTCGTCAGGAAGATACACAGTTAGCAGCGACCCCCTTTTTTGGTCTCCCAACACACAGGATCAAAGGCTGAAACAACTCACCCTAAAGAAGAGGACGAGCCAGGCAGGTCGCGAGGTCGGTCCTTGGCGGCCGCCTTTCTCCGGTGGATCGCAGCTCGAAACTTTTGCACCGGTAAAAGCTTAGAAAAACCAGTCATGCTGGGGCTCGAAACCACATCAGGTCCGGCGAGGGACACCGGGAGGGGGTCGCGAGTGTTTATGACCAGCAGAAAGAAGAAGCCGACGACGACGAAGGGCCGCCCCCTCGTTGGGTTCTGACTAAGCTGCCAGACACAGCCTTGGGATCTGGAATTCCTGCGTCGTGGATTCCAAAATAGCTACTCCGTTATTTCGTACCCGTGGATGTAGTGATCCCCTGGCTGTGGGCCGTTGAAGAAAAGTAATTGGAGTGGTGAAGTCTGGTGGAGCCTGCAGAACTACCGCCGAGCCGAAGCCCAGAGCGTTCGGAGCTACATAAATGGTTAAAAGGAGATGCGTATGGCTATCATATCCAATCAATATGATTTCCAGGGTCTAGGAGTTGACTGATTCTACGCCCACAGCTAGTGATGAGGAAAGTCACGGACTGTATATATCCTCCATCCATGGATGCTTATATCCAATTGGTCTGCCCGGCGATCAATCCGAATACGAATGCCTCAAGATTCAATTGAGTCCGTTTAGGAACATATAATTTGAGCAGCTGTCCAAGTGGTCATTTATTGAGAATGTCAGTGAGCTACCTCCAAAGGCACATACTCTGGGATGAACTCCGTACATTTCTTTGTCATCGCCTACTAAGTATAGACCAGTTGGGGTGGATCGAGTAGACGCCGAACCAGCATTCCAAGTGGAGTATCGTCGTGGCGGGGCTGTGTTGATGGGATTGATTTGTCTTGGATTTACTGTCGCAGGGACAGATAAACCCGAACGAGGGGGTGCGAACGGATCAGCCTTGAGGCAGTGCTGAAAACTGGAGTGGCCTAGTTTATTGAATTAGTTAGTACAACTAACTATACTATAAAATCACTATACATACATACACAAAATACTTCTATTCTACATATTCGAGGCCGTTCTCCTAGGGGGTCGTGCGAGTGCGATTAACCGCAGTATTTTAGGAAACACATGCCGTAGATCTTCAGTTCATGATTTGTTCTTCTCCACTACTAATAAATTATAAAATATAAAATGCTAAGTGCTATATACTAAATACTATGACTGAGTCTTTCTGGATGAATAGTCCCCCATGCAAATTACGTCATTTCTAGCACGCATTGCCCCAGCATGGTTGAACACCTCACATCTTCCTTCTAACCCCATTCCAATTGCTTTCCTTTCCCTCCATGGTATACATGGTCGAGCTTTGAAGAATCCAACTCAACTATTATCTCCTCAACTTTCTAATAATGAGCAACAATATTCTCATTCTGGGCGCAACCCGTGGTCTCGGGGCATCCCTCGCTGCCTTGTATTCACGCAAGCCATCCCACCACGTGTTTGGCACCACAAGATCCTCAGCCTCAGCCTCGGGATCAGAGTCAGCAACGACTTGGCTCACTGGAATCGATGCATCAACCCCAGATGTAGGCCAGAAGCTTGTCTCGCAGCTCCCGGCGTCGACGAAGATCTCTACTGCGATAATCTCCGCAGGATACTTTGGGTTCGAGACCTTTGACAATCCCGATTGGGACAAACAGGTCCAAATGTATACAACCTCTGCAATTGGCCCGGTCTTTATAGTCCATCACCTGGTGAAAGCAGGCCTACTAGGGGAAGGAAGCAAGGTTATTCTTGTCAGCAGTGAGAGTGGCAGCATCACTCTTCGGCACGAAAAGGAAGGTGGTGGGAACTTCGGTCATCATGCGAGCAAGGCTGCGTTGAATATGGTTGGAAAACTCTTGAGTCTAGACCTCAAGTCGAAAGGTATAGCGGTCGGTTTGGTGCACCCAGGCTTCATGCGGACAGAAATGACGAAGGGCGTTGGGTTTGACAAATATTGGGATGTCGGTGGTGGTAGGTCATCCGTGTGACAGTCATTGAACTTCTTCCAGGAGCAGAGAAACAAGCTGAAAATTACCTTGTTAGCCGTGACACCGGATGAAGCAGCTCAGTCCCTCGCGTCTTTCATTGATAGCTTCGATATCAGCAGGACGGGTGAATTTTGGGCTCCAAGAGGACCCGCGTAAGCTTTACTTTGACCTCAGCTTGGATATTAGGAACATTGCTAATGTGGATTGATCTTGAACAGAGATATTGGAACAGCTGAAGATGTTCTTGGGAAGAACTTGTCAACTCCACTGCAACTGCCGTGGTAAAGAATGAGGTGTGACATTCATGGACACCCTTGAGTCTAGGGTCACCTTACTATCTATCAATTTCGATAAGCAAGCAAATATTTTACTACCACAGAACCCTCGGGAACCGAGATTTTGTTAAGAAGTTGTCGACAGGTTTGGCTTAGCACCCGGCCTGGCACACATAAAAACCAAGTCCCTTCCAATATCCTTTCGCTCCTCACGCCCTATCACCTTCGCCCCAAACATCTTGGCGTAGAAAGTTTGCATTTCATCATCACTAGTGAGCAACATGTTTCGACGAATGTGTGGCATGTTTTGTTTCGAAAAAACTTCCGATACACACTCGATCAGCCATCGACCAAGCCCACAGCCCTGGTATTCAGGCAAGACATAGACATCCGTTAGGTAACCAAATGTCACGCCGTCAGTAACCATACGTGCTAACCCAATTTGCTCTGTATTCTCCCCAGATAGTGTTTCGGTCTCATCTTGTGACTGGGGAGATGAAATCTGTTTGTATACGCCAAAACTCATGCTTCCATGGAGCATTTGGCGGAGGACATCCTCATCAAAAGGTTTGACCCAGTAGAGAAAATCCCTGGCGTAGGCTTCATTGATTGCTTTTACAGAAAGCAAAGATGGGTCTGTTGAGATGGCAAATTGGCTGTTTTCTCTTCTCCAAGTGCGAGGGGCAATCGATGCCATGGGCGGGGTAAAAGACATGGCGGGGCGACCCAGAAAGAGAGAAAGAAGAAAGAGAGAGAGAGAGACAGTGTATAGGAAAGAATGTAGAATAGAGACGGAGCAATCAAATATTGGACCTCTACCACAAATCACCCCAAAAGAAGAAGGATTGAGTGAGGCTGACGCTAACGACTGCGCGTGAGTCATCATATCCATTGCCGGGGCTGCCGGGTCAACCTTCGCAATCTACATGTATGTCACTCGCTAACCACTCGAGTTTCATCAAATGAAAGAATATAGATCTTAAAGGGACAAAATAACTTATGCTTCTCACTACATGAACTCCATTCAACAGGGTTCCCACCTCAATATCGTCAATGCGTTACATTTTAGTTACCAATACGTGACTGGAGTAAAGGCTCTTCAACGTAAATTGTTGATCTTATTGCATGGACCTAACTCTGGTCTCAACGAGATCCCATATTTTGATAATTACAGCTATCATTTTAAGTTCGCTCCAGCGTTGTAGAGTACTTCTAGTATGAGCACCTACATAGATCGATTGCTTCGTTGATTCCAAACAGTGTCGCATTTCGACAAGACAATTGGACCTGGAGGAATATTTTTAGTAATCGACTGATAAGAGAGTTTTCAATTTCTCTGTAAAATTGGAAGTATTTATACACCTGGATTTTGAAAGATCACTCAGTCTCAATGACGATGGCGACCCATTACGGAATGCCTGTCAACATAGGTAGTCGGCCGAGAGTTTAGGGGATGGAATAGTAGAGAGTGATCACGAATCGGATCCTAGGCGGGTGTTTATCAATTTGCGGAGTGATCAATGAAGATTCAAATGGCGTTTGGAGTGGGGTGGATGGTGTCGACAAGGACACCCCAATGCCCTCACGCCATTGCGGAAGCCGATGGTGTTAGCCATGTCGAATCAGTCAAGGGAATTTGACACAGCGGCCACGATTCGACCGAGGGTCACATCAACTCATCCCTTTTGCTAGTGGATAGTTTTTACACCCGCGATTCCTGACGTGTGAAATGGTCCGAATGGCGTGCATGGCTTTGTGAGGGGCCCTCATCCCATACATTAAAGATGGCCAGCCCCGAAACAAACATTCGCGAGGCCGTCGATACACCTGGATTAGACAGGGGATATCAAAAGGAACATAAAATATGACTCTATTAGAGAAACCTCAGATCTCGACCTTGCCGTCGATCCCAAAGATACAGTCCAAGATCGAATCGATCAAAGGACCGTCCAGCAGAGATGGAGCAACCCCGACAGTTACGATAAAAGATGATCTAGAATCAGAAACTTCAGTGACACCTTCGCTCAAATTGGAGGAACACCCTGTCGATATAGTGCGGCCTGTTAAGGTGGGCATTATCGGAGCTGGTCTTACTGGAATCACCGCTGGGGTGCTTTTGCCTGCAAAGCTACCTGGACTTGACTTGCGTATTTACGACAAAAATGCCGACGTGGTATGTCCATAAAAACCATGTCGACCCTCTGGTACATAGCTAATTCATTCTCCAGGGAGGCACATGGTAATTGGTTTTCGTCCTTCAATGCTTCAAGAAACTTGAAATTGACCGTTTCGATCGCAGGTTTGAGAATACATACCCCGGTGTCCGATGTGATATACCTGCCCATGCCTACCAATCCGGCTTTGCGCCGAATACTGAGTGGTCCGAGGAGTTTGCTCAAGGCGCGGAGATCAGGGATTATTGGCAGGGAGTAGCCCGGAAGTATGATGTGTATCAGTATGTTCGAGCGCAGCAACAAGTGCAAAAGGCAGAATGGCTTGAAGAGGAAGGTAAATGGAATGTTACAATTGCGCATGTTGACGGCTCCGAAAAGGTAATCTATACAAGCATATACACTATGGGCCAAAAGGGAGAGAGGCGTTGTGACTGATCAGTTTCTATCCCACCAGGTATACGAAGAAAGGTTGGACATCCTCATCAATGCGATAGGCCACTTCAATGCCTGGGAGCTTCCTGACTATGAAGGAATCAAAGAATACAAAGGGGCACTATTCCACTCTTCCAATTGGGACCACTCTATCGATCTGAACGGTAAACGAATTGCTCTCATTGGCAATGGTGCTTCTGGATTACAAGTTCTCCCTTCAATCCAGCCGATTGCAAGTCACGTCGATCATTATGCACGCAACCCCACTTGGATTGCCGACTCATTCAGCAGTGGGAATTCCGGGGTGCGTCGGTTGGAGCCCAATATTATCCCCGAGTCATTACGGGAAACATTCAAAGACCCCCAAACCTATCTGGAATATCGTACCGGAGTTGAGAGAGGATTTTTCCAGCGATTTGGTGCTATATTCAAGGATACACCGGAGAATCGTGAACTCAAGGAGAAATGGACCCAAATAATGTTGAGCCGAGTCTCAGAGAAGCCAGAGCTAGGCAATCAGATCCTCCCTGATTTCCCGCCAAACTGCCGTCGCCCTACGCCTGGGCCTGGGTATCTGGAAGCTCTCACGAAAGAGAACGTCAGTTACATTCGAACGCGGATCCAACGTTTTACGGCTACGGGGATCGTCACTGAAGATGGTGTCGAAAGACCTGTTGATATTACAATCTGTGCAACAGGTGCGAATGTTGATCATGCACCCCCATTTTCGATCATTGCCAATGGCATTGACCTGAAGTCTGCATGGAAGAAGGATGGCCTGTTTGGCTTTCCATATAGTTACCTTGGATTTGCCACTCCAGGTTTTCCCAATCTGCTCTGGCTAGGCGGACCGTACGCTTCAGGGCACAGTGGAACTGTCCCCAATAGCATGGAGAACCAAATTACGTACATTGCGAAGGTGATTCGTAAGGTTCGAAGCCAAGGAATTAAGTCAATTTCCCCTTCAAAGAAGGCAACTGATGACTTTGTCGAGTACTGTGACCATTTCTATCCGCGCACCGTTTGGTCAGAAAACTGCAGCTCGTGGTATAATGGTCGCCAACCTGGAGGTCGTATTCATGGATTGTTCCCGGGAAGCGCTTCCCATGCAAACTATATTCGTCGAGATCCTCGGTGGGAAGACTGGGATTACACTTACGTCAATGAAAGTGGTAATCGATTTGCGTATTTTGGGAATGGCTGGACTTCGAGGGAATTGGATCCCGATGCCAACCTGACGCCGCATTTGAAAATCCCACAGGATATTGATTTGAAAACTCACCTGGAGGGCTGGTGGGATGTGTGATTCTGGCAGCCCATAAGTGGTATAGTTATGAGTCTAGTGAATCCAAATGAGAAATATTCCTTCCGTGGCTTACCGTAAAGTTGTCGAGGAATACTATCTGCTGGCCAAAGCCTCAGGCTCCATATCATGTCTTCTTTATAGAACTTGAAGAGAATGTACAAAACATAGCATCTTGGAGTCTTTCGTGAGAGGATTTCACTGTTACACTACCTAGGTAGTTAGGTATATGTGCATTGTGTAACGCTTTACTGATGAGCTACTATTACCTAGTGTAGCAGGGAATACCGCTACTATTTGATATTGCATTTGATTGGCCGATTACCTGGCAATATGATTGGCTAATTGAACAAGGGCATTCATAGGCGAAAGGCTTCAAATATGCCATTAGATAGTAGAACACACATCTCTCTCCCCTCATCTCAGTGCAGTATATTGCTGTTGGTGGTGTTGTTCTTCGTCTTCTTCCCCATTCGACCCGTGCGTCCTGATCGCACTGCCTAGAGCATCATATCCTGGTTCACTAGGTAATAACTTGCATTATACTATTCTTTCTAGTTGGCTTCAGGCATGATATTTATTTCCACTGGCACCTATCGTTGGACTTATCCGAACACTTTGGTTGATTTGGTGAGAATGATTTTTCTTTTTTCCTGAATACAATAATGGTCCCTGTTTATTGTGATTCCTTCAGGCTGTATGGAGGTACCTCCTCACCTTCCCTCCAAAAGTACTTTGCTCCAGGGTGAGACTCTGGAAGTCTTGACAGACCTTGTTTCCCATAAACATTCTCCCGGAAAGTCCCTCCCTTCACAGCATAATCCGACCAGAAAAGGCCACGACGCTGTAGCTCCGGGAGCAAAAGGCGAATAACATCGTCAAAGGTATCTGGAAGACTGGCATAGCTGAGATTGAACCCATCCACATCGCCAACGTTGACCCATCGCTCCAGTTCGTCTGCGACAGTCTTCACGCTACCAATGATCTTGACCCCATTGCCACCCAGAGTCAGGTAGTCTGCAATGGTCTTCTTATCCCACTTCTGACCCTCGGTGCCAGGTACCGTGCTTGCCCAATGATTTACCATGCTCCGAACGGCAGGCTGCTCCACAAACCTGAAGTCCTGATCGTCGGTGTATGTTGACAAGTCATAGCCTGTCCACCCGCCAAATAGAGCCAAAGCGCCTTCCCGGTCACCGTATGTCTTGAGTTCTTCAAACTTGGCTTGAGCCTCCTCATCAGTCTCTGCAACTATGACTAGTGCCCCGGCTATAATCTTGATATCTTGCGGGTTACGACCTAGATCGGCCGCCTGTTGACGAATACTGTCAACGGAGGGGCGCACTAACTCCGCTTTCTGTGCGTGAAGGAAAACCGCTTCTGCGTGTTTAGCTGCAAAGGCCTTGCCAGCAGTCGAGGTACCGGCCTGCAGCAAGAATGGGGTACGCTGTGGGCTTGGCTCGCACAGGTGAGGGCCAGGAACCTGGAAGTATTTACCCTTGTGGTTGATCTGACGTACGGCGCGTGGATTGGCATATTGTCCCCGGGTGCCTTGAGTAGGGCCATTCTTCGAGGCTTCCTGTCTCCATGTCACCGCATCATCTCTCCATGAAGCCTCCCAAAGCTTATAGGTGACATCAAGATATTCGTCGGCAATGCGGTAGCGCTCATCGTGCTCAACCTGTGTGTCAAGACCGAAATTCCGAGCCGCCGAATCCAGATATGAGGTGACGATGTTCCAGCCAATTCGGCCATTACTAAGGTGGTCGACAGTTGAGAAACGGCGGGCAAGAGCGTAGGGTGCATCATAGGTGGTCGAGGCGGTCACACCGAAGCTGATACTCTCAGTTGCAGCTGCCATGGCCGGAATGCTGTACAGGGGGTCGTTGATGGGGAATTGTGCGCCGGCTGGAATGGTCGGATCTAGATTCGCGGGGCCCTTGTAGACATCATAGCCACCCAGGACATCGGCGAAGAAGATGGCGTGGAATTTAGCATCCTCCAGCTTTTTAGCCAGCGAGATCCAGTGCTTGATGTCCTTGTACTCCGAGCCCTTGTCGGTCGGATATCGAAATAAACCAGGATTCAAGTGTGCGGGGGAGTGCATTGCAAATGCATTGATAATGAGCTGTTTCTTCTCGGTAGAGCCCATGGTTGCGGCGCTGATCTGATATCGCGGGAAGATTGAGAGAGGAATTGAACAGAACTCGAACAGAATAATTGTTCGCGTAGCTTTGGAGGACTTCGCCTCCGATTTATTAGTTCTATCATCGCGTATTTCTCTTGTGTCAACCCCGCAGGTCCCTGGAGACTATGGCGTGCAGCTGCTCGGAAAGACGTGAAATTGGAGTCTGATGGCGTCAGCAACTTGCCCTCTCGGCAGTTTCTGTGGGTGAATAGAGGGGCATATCTGGCCTCGGAGGATTTTGTACCTCCAGGTGATAGTCAGGCACTGATATAATACACGACTATTATTTGATGGTTGGCTTAAGATGATTCTCCATGTGGGGTGTTGTGATGGCTCGGCCGATAGAAGGCATGAGTTGACGGCTCGTGCTCATTCTTCATAGATATTGCGTCTTCGAGATTTTATTTCCTATTTAATCGCTTGCTCTGATATGGAAAATTGCTCATATATGTTCATGTCCTCCGAGTTGATCTGAGATAATATGATATAATGATATTGGTACTGATATTTTAATACGAGCTGCTGGCTGCTAGAGCATGGATCATAAATAAACGATATGCTAGTATTTCTTCTATGAATAATGCACATAAAAACCCACAAGGTCCTCTATCTAGCTCATTTCAGACTCTTTCAAGCTACTCTATGGTAGGATCTTCGATATCTGTGAGTATTGTTGCTGTCAACCCCTCGACTAGGTTGGATGCAAAGCAAAGTTCGCAGACTCGGACCATATCAGGTTGGCGATGATCAATGCTAGTCGACGAAGAATAGATGCTAGACTGCTCCAATCAAAATATATTAAATTGCCAAATTGCCCTGCAAATTTAGAGTATATATATATATATATATATATAAAAAAAAGGCCGGCTCCAGATTGCAGCCTCTGGTGGTTATAGACAGCTCACGGTGGTGTGGACAGGACCCTTGTATTATTACAGTATCGGACAGCAAGTTTCAGTATGTGACCCCATATGTTATTGCGTCTGTAATACGACATGATTACAATACACGTTCCGATCTCGGCTACCTCAGCTAAACTACTTAACTGTCCCCGTAGCGAGAAGTATGTACATACAGTATGCCATGGTTACTATAGGCGTATGGTTATATCTAAACGATATAAATGAAACTTGATGAGGTGGCAATGGTTGTCGAGAGTGTATTGATGAAGTTGACCAGCCTGTCTCCGAGTCTCCGAGTCTCCTCACCTACTACTAGTAGGATATGTACTTCCCATCCGGCGTCCAACATATGTAGATCACACTCTACCATCAATCCAACGATCTGATTGTGCCGCTTCATCTTTGATTTCTCCATGAGGCAAATGCACGCCCGAGCGGGTCGGTTTTAACCAAGGCTTTAATTGGGCACTGCCCCCTCGGAACCCTTGGACGGCGATCACAAGGTTGGGGGCCGTAAGTCGGTCAGTGGCTAGCGCTTTTACTATTGCGTGAGGCCATATCCCAAGACAAACATTCCAAAGACTCTCCCATATAGTAGGTGCCCTCTGCCCTCGTGGCCCCTGCTTATCCCGAGAGAGATCTAAGAAGTCAACTTCTCCGCGCAGCAAATCTTCTTTGTTCGCGGCTCCGCCTCCTCCAACAGCGGCTTCGGAGAATCAGCCTTGTTGAAGCCCACCTTTGCAGCCCCCTGAGTTCCACTGTATTCGCCGGGGGCCGCTAGAAAACATCTGGAAGATTGTGGGCCTCACATGTGGAATGACGAGCGCCCAGAGGTTGCCAATCCCATCGCCTAGTGGACCTCTCTGCCAAGCTGCATACCAACATAAGAAAACATGCCCGAGAAGAGTCGAAGAATGGGAATGGAAGGATTACATTCGGGCATAGCTATGTACTACAACTGTCTATCTGGCTTGGTTCATTGGAACATACTTCGGTGTTATCCGATCTCATCCACAGCAGGACGCCACAGTCCTGTGTATGTAAACAAGACTCTCGTGCTCGTATTGCCCAAAGGATGACATATGGACAGTAGAGACTAGAGAGACCAAGAAAATAGCCTCACCAAAGTCAAACGACCTTCAACGCCTGGATCGGATGAATCGGCAGTCAGAAGGGACCAATCCGCAAGTCCGTAGCGAAGTGACTGGAGTATGCCGATGTTCTGCGCCCGGGACTCAGCCATGGGGCTTAGAAAGGACGGCCCTTGGGGGAGAGAGAAAAGTACGGAAACCGAACCAGTGATTCGCCCCACTGCGGAGAAAGCTCTGGCTGATCGGATCGCAGGGTACAGGAGTACTGTATGCAACCAGGTAAGGCCACTCAAAGCTCTCTTTGCCCAAGGTTGTTTACGGCCGAATATTTAAACTCCTCACCCCCCCCGGCTATCCCCTCATTTCTACATCCTTCGGAATATTCATCCGTCAACTATTCTATAATAATCAGTTGACTGCCACATTCCACCTTCATCTTTCATCCTTCATCCACCTTCCAAATCACAGTACTAATTACCACGATGTCCGTGAACGGTGCAAGTTCCGGCAAAGCTCCCGTCCAGGAGCCTCAGCCTTCACACCGCGATGACCGTGGACTGGTCAAGGTCCAACCTGCCCGTCTACAAGATCTCCAGCCAAGATATGCTTCCAAGATCGATCATGATGAGGACAACCCCGATGCTCACGGATGGTATGCGCAGTTGAGTATGTCGCCCTAAGCGTCCCCATCTCCTCGGGGATCACATCCGATCGCATCCATCTAACATTCAACCCCCTATTCTAGTTCACAGCCTTGGCGAATGTATTGGCTTCTGTGGTGCTATTCCCTGCTGCATCTGCTGCCCCAACCCTTTCAAACCCGTCGACCAAGGTCAGGTTGGTCTTGTTTCACGATTTGGACGGTTTGTACCACTCTAGCTCCCCCGCATTCGCGCAACAAGCCACTGACGGAATATCTCTAGCTTCGAACGCTCCGTGGATCCCGGTCTGGTCAAGGTCAACCCGCTCAGTGAACATCTCACTACCGTCGACGTCAAGATCCAAATCGTTGAAGTTCCGCGCCAGGTCTGCATGACTAAGGACAATGTTACCCTTAACCTTACCTCCGTTATCTACTACCAAGTTACATCCCCTCACAAAGCCGCTTTCGGAATCTCCAACGTGAAACAGGCGCTTGTCGAGCGCACCCAGACGACTCTGCGCCATGTAATTGGAGCCCGCGTTCTGCAAGACGTGATTGAACGTCGCGAGGAGATCGCGCAGTCGACATCTGAGATCATCGAGGAGGTTGCCGCTGGCTGGGGTGTCCAGGTGGAATCTATGCTCATCAAGGATATTATCTTCAGCAATGATCTGCAAGATTCACTCTCCATGGCGGCCCAGTCTAAGCGAATCGGTGAGAGCAAGGTCATTGCTGCTCGTGCTGAGGTTGAGTCCGCCAAGTTGATGCGACAGGCTGCCGACATCCTGTCTTCAGCTCCCGCCATGCAGATCCGCTACCTTGAAGCAATGCAGGCGATGGCCAAGACGGCTAACAGCAAGGTCATTTTCTTGCCTGCGGTGAATCAAACCATGAATCAGCAACTAGCCGCTGCCGATAACGCAGGCGAGGGACCGAGTAGCCATGGACTTCAACAACAAACGGGCATTCCTGACGATGGATTTCAACGCGCTATGAATGCTCGTATTGTCGAGGATATCTAAACCACCCACCTGCCGTATAACGCAGTCCTTCATCGGCTGTGCACGTGAAACCTTTCTTGCATGAAGAAATGACTCTTGCCTTCAATTGTGATTTATAATCCTACCCCGGAGGCTTTGTTGCTCAAACTGCGATAAGTAATTCGCTGTATGGGTATAATTGCTCGGGAGTTTCAATGTTCTGTACTATGACTGGACACGATCAGGTCCATGACGATACCCACCTTCTTTTTGCTTTTATGATTACCCCTTAACTCAATTTTGTGCTTCGCTGCGTGACTATAATAGCTTACAGCCTAATATGAGTCCAATTATATGATAACCCCCAATGGCACAATGGCCAATCATTATAAAGGGATCGAATAGATGACCCTATTGTAATATCTTTAGACTTTTTTCTTTTTCTTTTTTTAAAGGCAATGCAAATCCAGTAAACGCTTTCATTTTGCATTGGCTCGTAATTCTAGATCATCGACTCGACAGCTTCGTCAGATAGCATCGCTGTGACCGCCACCGCCTTGGGGCAAGCGGAGGATGCTGCGGTAACGTGGACAATTACTAGCCTGGCAGATCAGAGAGCCAGACATCTTCGCAATTCATCTTAGGCGTGCCCAAGTCTATGGCTTCCTCGTTGGACACAAAGACAAGGTTCCAACAATTCTGCGAAACCGACCATGGCTTCCTCACCGACCGCAAGAGCGGCCATCAAAGCTCCCAACCCCCAAGCCGACACATCGCCCAACTTCGCCGACCCAAACTTCGACCCCGCCGAGTTCCTCAATGAGTCCCTTTCACCATTGACGGTAGCATCCTTACAACCAAATGCCTCTCGAGTACCTGGCTCCGTACCCCTGACCGAACTGTCCGCACAAGTCCAGTCACTGCTGTCGCAGATGAGCGCTCAGAATGTACGCCTCTCCAGTACCCTCTCCCAACTCAGCGATGAGATACTCCGAAGCGGTGGGCGACTAGCATATGAGGTGGAAGTCCTGCGAGGAGAGACGATTGGGTTGTCAGAAACTCTGACGGATGTTCTGCGCAACGACATTTCTCAATTCGTCCCGACAGCTTCCTCCGCTGGCCGGAAGACAGAAAATCAACAGGAAGTGACGACAGAGGAATCCAAGCCCGAAACTGCAGAAGATGAAAAGACTACGGACGCGCAGAAGGACTCTGTTACGACGACTACGGATCCTGAATACATCACCAACCTCCGCACCCTCAACCAAGTCCGGTCACGACTCGAAGATGTTGTTCAAACTTTCGGCGATGCGATGGAATGGCCACTGCCACCCTCCGAGATCTCCTTCTCGTCGTCCTTCATTTCGGTTTCCGGGCCCGATCTGACTACGGATGGTCATGATCAAGAAGAGAAAGGACAGGAAACCATGAAGAAGTTGCGCAATCAAATATCCCAGTTGCTGGAGAGTGACGGTGGTGGACGTGCTGGGCTGGAAGCTGCCACTCGCCGCGTCGAGACACTACGGACGTTGGCGACGGTATGGAAGGGATCGGCAGAAGAGAAGGCACGACATCGATTTGTGGACACTCTAGAGAGGATCGTAGAAGAGCGCCGGCGTATCCTGGACCACCAACAGACAATTACCGATCAGAGCCAACGCGGACCCAAGTCACGGTCAGAGCAGAGGCGTGATAGTGACAGTGGGGCGCCTGGGGGAGGCTTGTTCCGCAACCTACAGCGATTGCGGGAGGAGATATACCTGGAGTAGACAAGAGCATACATATAATGTACTGTACAATCAATTGTACTTAATTCTCCGTACTTGCATAGTCGACCAATGATAATCATAACCAGAGGCCTACGTGTGCAGTGCCAGCCGCAACCGGGGCCCTCCCAGCCCTGCCGATCCCTACTCGTGCCATCCGCATCTCCCCTCGAATTGCGTACTTCCCGCGTGGCCTTGCTTCAACTGAAACAACACTCCAGCACTCTGCGAAATGTTCTCCTCACTCTCCATTCAACTGTAAGGCCACAATTCAATGGCTTCGTTCAGCCCGTCGCCACAGTTTGGCGAGGCCAAGTCGTCCGCCTCGACCTTACTGTGGCAGGTCTATCACTATCGTCCGCGGACGCAAAGGGCCAAAACTATCGCCTTCTCTGCCATCGCCTTTCTCGTTTGCCTATGGATGCTCTCATCGTCATCGAGGGTGAGTCAATTTTATCTTCTCTGGATCATTCTGCAACAGAGAAATACAACTCCAATCCCCGTGGCTGGCGTTCGTCACTGCGGCAAACTCACTGTGAAACGCCCCCAACAACGCTAACACTTCGCCTTCGTCTTGTCTAGCAATCCGATCCCGACTTTTGGACCAAGTTTCCATCTCGCCACCCATTTCTCGAGCGTCCGGAAGATGCGCAGGTCGTTCTTCCGCAGAGATCAGGGATCACAATCAACAGCACCCTCCCTCATGACTTGAAAAAGACCAACCCGCAACTGCACCTCCTGGTACCCGCCACCAAAGGCTCCCGCGGCACTTGTCGAACGCTGGTCTCATCAATGATCGTGGGATATCCGCCCCCGACAATTATAGGATACGGAAATGAAAAGCCCGGTGCGACGGATTTTGAACGCATGGTGGATCGCATCACTCGCGTGCGAAATTACCTTCGTGATAGCAAGAAGGTGAAGGATCGCGACTTTGTGCTGGTGGTGGATGCCCTGGATACCTTCTTTCAGCTCCCTCCACAGGTTCTAGTGAAGCGTTTCCAGGAGATCCTCCGCCGAAACAACCAGAAGCTGCAACAAAAATATGGAGTTGCCGTGATTCCACCGTCGAAAACGGGCGCCTCTCCCGGGGTAGTCCAGAAGTATTCCCAACGGGTTCTTTTTGGCGCCAGCAAGATCTGCTATGCCGATCTGGAGGATGATCCTGGTTGTATATCTGTGCCGGAGTCCTCGTTGCCTCCAGATGTCTATGGGTGGAAGACAGATATTTACCCAGATGGACACAAAAATCGGCCCCGTTATTTGAATCCCGGCGCTGTCATCGGCCAGGCCGCTGATTTGAGATTGATCTATGATGAGGTTTTGCACGTGGTGGAGCAGCGCCATAAGAGACATGGCGACTATCAGGCTCTGACACAGATGTACGGTCGACAGGAAGTGGTGCGTGAGCTGGAGCGTCGTCGCACCATTAATGGCGCCAAAGAATGGCTTTACAATCTGATCGGAATCTCCGATGGAAACAACCTGACGGGAATTAGTGTTCGACTAGAGACGGGCCATCGTTATGAGTATGGCATCGGTGTCGATTACAAGTCTGAACTATTCTTCAACCAACACATGTCTCGAGCCGACGTTGAATGGCACAAATTCGGCAACATCACCAAGTCCTCGATGCTCCAGGCCCAATTTGGCGTTCCCCGAGAAACGCGCATGCTCCTCCCGCCTGACATTGCAGCTCTGCCCAATCCCTTCAACCAAAGCCGTCTTGCCAAGCAACAAACTTCGCCGCCGGAGTGGAATTCCACTCTGGACAAGCTACCCACTATGCACGATCATACATGGCATACTCTCCCTCTCATGACGAACCCACACTCCGCCTCCGTCCCTGTTCTCGCGCATATGAACGGCGACCCGAAACTGCGCAATGCGTGGTGGGAGAAGATGTGGTTCTTTCCCTGGGGTCGCGCCTTGCTCCGCAAATATGTCCGTGCCTCACAAGGATTCGAGACCTCACAGTCCGCGCTCCTAGGTGGCCAGGACTGGTGGGATATGCGCGGTGGCCGGGGTGGATTCTGGACGGATGATGAAAACTGGATTACCATCTCAGACGTGTGCGAGGGTCAAGAACGCGATCTTTTCGACGATGATCTGGGCCCTTGGTCGAAGGAGAATGGGGACCCGGATCGGCCTGTGTATAACGAGTTTGGAAAGCTTATACACGGCAAGGGCGAAACGGAAGAGGAGGATCAGTTCAATTTTCACTTCTGGTGAAATTGTCTCCGTTCTATTTTGATTGGTTGTAGACTGCACAGCATTGCTCTGGAATTCTGCATATATTATTTACTTCCCAGGTTTCTGGACCTCGGGGGCTCTATTTTGCTTGATACCACATTTGTTTGCTTTTGGTTAAAGCATGGCTTCTATGCTACATGGCTATGCTTGGCGTTTGGATTAGATGCTTGTATTGTATTATAGATCGAAGAGATGCTAGATTCAGCGTTCAACTGGGACACGTAACTAAAGTAGACACTGCTCGTACTACAGTGAGTGCCTAGTAACAAGTTTGACACCGCTCTAGGATCTCCAAAGATTATTATAGATCAAGCAACCCAGTAGGAAACCAGTTGGCTACCTAGGAAAAGACACAGGGATCCGATCGGTTTTCATACTTCTTCAAATTAATGTATCCTAGTTCAGGGGATAGGCAACAGTTGATATGAATAAAGAGCGGCGTCAAATCTTCTTTCCAGCCACTACATCTTTAGTGGATCAGAAATTAGGGTTGTAACTTATTCTCATTGAAAACAATAATGGCTCATATTGACGATCATGCTATCGACATCATGCAACATTTGATTCCCAGATTGAACTCTCCTTCGTTGAACATGAAAAATGGCTTCACCATACCTCGTAGAAAAACAGCGTCAAGTAAGGCCCAGGCTAACTAGAAGGCAATAAGCCTCTGTCCAGTGATAACACCGTGAAACCCTTTCTGGACGCCCTCAAACCGCATGATCCCACAACTTTCACCTTCCAGGTGCGCGAATAGTCCAGCCAAAGTGATAAACTGCTTGGCACAGCTATTGCGTCTGTTGAGGCAGTGATAAATCTGTTGCTGGTGAATCGGGGAATTGAGATGTGAGGCAAGGGACGAAGACGCGTTGAACTGGCGGTGGCAAATGTAGCACTCCCAATAGTTACCGTTGAAAGCGTTCTGATTAACTTGGTACTTTGGTCGCTCCTCTCCTTCGGCATACCACTCGATCTGCCTGTTGGTGATGATGCCAGTGCGATCATTTTGCCGAATGATACGGTGGATGGCTTCACGGTTGAGGTTCGGGGCATTGGAACAAGCACCTGTCTCAATATGAGTGCAAGCACCACTCGCAGTACCAAATACCTTTCCGCAGAAGGGACAGAGGACTGTGCTTCCACGGTGGACTTTGGAATTCAAATGCTAACATGGTCAGTAAGGTGCTTGGCGAGAGCCAACGGAAGGGCTATCAAGTCATAGATTATAAATCGTCATAAGCTACTCAACATACCATGCGTAGATTATTTGCATTCATGAACCATCGGTCACAATCCGGGCAATATCTCTTGAAATGCTTCAGGGTTCGCATGTGCTGGTTTGCAGCAGCTTGAGACTGGAATGTCTTCGTGCAAGCCTCGCACTCAAACTCAGGAGCCCAGTGATCAAGGGCATTCATGTGCTGAGCGACTGCCCTAGTTGATCGAAATGATCTATCACAGGTTTCACATTCAGCCCAATGGTCGTAGTCGTTCATGCGGTCGTCACAGTCCTCCTGGTCGTAGAACTCCTCATCACAAGTTGCGCATTCATACATCTTGAAGAGTAATGCGTTGGTTTATCAGATAATGAGAAAGATAGAGAAATACCCTAGAGAGGGAGAGAGGGAGACGGCCTGGGGAAGACAATATAATCGGCAAACAATGGAGATGACCCGGTTTGGAAGGCGCGGGCAGCTGCAGAGGAACGCGGGCAAGTGCAATAGGGGACCCGAGGGTCTTTGTTTGGCTTTTCTGTCTAGTTTAGGGTTGTGTTACAGCCGTCAGGGTCCAATGCGATGACTCTCTCAATAGATAGTTTCAGTAAGAGATTATTTAAAGGGGGGTAACGGAGGGAGCGGCTATTATTGATAGGTCAACATTTACCCTAAATGAATGCCCTCGGGTAGATCCCACCCCAGGCCTTTTCAATTAACCAAAGGACAACTCGATATCTCAAGAATACCAAGTTAACAAAACAGTTATACCGACGCTGATGTCATATCAAGCTCCTCCAGACGTAAACATGAAATTGTATTGAAAATTGAGGAAATTAGCCTCGGGATATCAAAACCAGGAAACAAATACAAGCCACCACCTATGGACAACCAAGCTTCTAATTGCCGTAATTTTCATCGAGTGTCTCTCTCACAATCCCAAGGATGGTTAAGACATCTTCATCAGACATTCGCCCCTCACGCTCTTCAATCACAGTGTCGAAAAGCGCCATAGCACCGCCATCATCCTCGTCTTCGGCCTCTTCCTCTTCGCCCTCGCCGTTAACCTGAGCCTCATCGACATCCATAGCACCATCTCCATTGGTCATTCCATCTTCCGCTGCAGCACCAGAGTCCCCGCTACGCACGCCAAGTCCGAGGTTTAGAATCATGACCAGTTCCGCCTTTGTGAGTTTGTAAGGCCGCAACTTCATGATAAGATCACGGATAGCGTTGTCCATGGGTGTAGTCTCTGGTGCCGGAGGAGGTGGTGGTGGTAAGGAACCGTCCCACTGGTCGACGGTGCCGTTGGTTTTCAAGGTTCCTGTCATGGCTGCTTGTGACTGTGATTGCGACGAAGAGGGTCTGTTTAAAAAGCGGGGGTATCTTAGGATGTGAGGGGAAATTCGAGCAGCGTAGTTGTGGATCTGAGGGATCTCTGGTTAGCTTGGGTGATCTATAAAACATTTTCAAGAGTGGCATGGAGCAGTTCGGTTCAAAACAGCGTAGTAAGATACTGCTACCAAGATAGATCCTAGGTGTTGGAGATACAGAATCGTGTAGCTAGACATTCAATTCTCTCTTACCTCTTTCACCACAGTATTATGGTCTCGTAGATCTGGGCTTGGAACCCAGTTTCGTCGCGCATTTGGTGGAGGGTTTGGAGGGCGGCGGGGTGGGTTGGCCGACAGGTAGGCCAGCACCTCCACATTGGTGAGAACAGCAGACTGGGGGTCAAGGATCTGTATTATATTATTAGTAAAGGTTTCTCAAGTCACAAACAGGTCAAGCTACCCTCATTGTGCTCCGCGTGGACGAATATCAAGTAGCGGAGGTGACTTGCGGAGGGAAAATTACTCGCTCTGCCCGATAAATGTGGCGGTCTGAAAAGCGGTAACCCAATACAGCCCTATTTTGACAAACCTCCGCCTGCAGGGTAGTGACTACAAAAAATACATGGATAAGTAGCCCTACGCTGGCAAAAAAATTGAAATATGAACAGATTATCCAGCTAAACTGTACTGCCTTGTACCATCAAGCACCGTCTGCGCCAAAAGAAAAAAGAAAACGTTGAAATGCCCCCAAATGCGAGCTGGCCGCGAAACAAAAAGAAAGTGATATCATACAGATCCGCGAAGCCATCACATAGTACGAAACTTTTAAAAGCAAACCCTTACTCGCCCTTGCTCTTCTTCTTCTTCTTTTTCTCATCATCAGCTTCGTCGGAACGCTTGCGCTTCTTGCCATCCTCCTTGTCGGCCTTCTTAGCGTCCTTCTTAGCCTTCTTCAGGTCCTTCTTGCTGATCGATGACGGGTTTCCGGCGGCGTCAAAGGAAATTTCGCCACGCTCAAGCTTGCGCTGATACCGCTTGACGCTGAGACCGGCCTTCTTGGCCAGCTTCTCTAGCTCGGAATCGGCCGTACCATTTGCTTCGGCCTCAGAGTCGGAGTCGGCATCCGCCATCTCCTCATCAGACTCAACCTCCTGCACCAGCTTCTTCTCCTTCTTGGACTTCTTATCCTTCTTGGCGGGAGTAGGCTCCTCCTCGGCCAAAGCGTCGGCATCGGGGTTGTACTTGCGGGCCTCGTTCAGATCGAACTTCTGAGCCGCCGGAGTTCCAGTGGGAGCAATAGCCACACCACGGGGCTTGAGGGGCTTGCCCTCCATAGCAGCCAGCTTACGTTCCAGGTTGAAGCGAGCTTCGGTACCCAGAGCGGCCTTATCCTCCTCGGTGACATCGTCATCCCACTCAGCGAGGGAATCGACACGGATACCCAGGGAAGCCTTGGCGGCCAGGATACGAGCCATCTTGCCCTTGTTGCGACCAGTAGCCTGGCCAATCAGAGAAGCGTGGTAGATCAGACCATACTTGGGAGTATCGTGCTTGGTCTTCAGAGCACGGAATAGGGCCTTCTCGGCACCAAGGATCTGGATGGTAGAGGCAGGGCTCTTGGAGAGGCTGGTCAGGCTACCAGCGTGGGCAATAAGGCGGGCACCGACCAGTTCACCAACGAGCGCAGTCAGGTTGGGAGCAATGGCGTTCATACGGGAGGTCAGGTAGCCGGCAAGACGCTGGCGATAGTCGCTGAACTCAACGACCTGGGTGGCAAGTGCTTGGATGTTCTCCAGATCCTCCTCGCTGATCTCAGTACCCATGGAGCGGTCGGCAGCAGACTTGACGGCAGTCTCGATCTCTTCGGGCAGGACCTCGGAGAGATCGGCAGTCTCCCAGTTAGAGCGCATACCCATCTTCAGGACAAGTTTAGAGTAGGCAATGTTGTCGTTCAAAATCTTAGCCAACTCAGGGAAGTGCCAGCCGTACCATTCCTTCACACGCATGGCATAGGTGTTGAGCTCCTTGTCCAGATCATCCAACAGGCCAATGGCCTGGACGATCATGGTATCGATCTTATCCGGGGAAAACTTGAGCTTGTGACGCGCAAGAGAGTGCGAAAGACCAAGAGCCATAGCAGACATGTCACTGGGCGCCAGGCCGGGAATGAGGGAGGTCAGGTTCTCACGAATAGCACGAAAAGCATCGTTGGTAGTAGAGTCGGCGATACACTCAATGGAAAGACCGGGAAGCTTGCCAATGGCGTTACCTGGGAAATTTGTCGTTAATAATTCGTCGATTGTGGTGCAATGTATTCGAACATACCGAGCTTGGGGTCAGCGACAGCGAGAGAAACCTTCTTCTCGTCCTTGACGTTGTCCAAGAGGGAGGCAAGGCGGGGGGTGACCTTGCCCTCAATGATGGAAGAAGCCTCCTCCACAGCTGTGGCGGCGCTGTCGAACTTCTGGAAGCCCTTCAACTTGAACCTGCAGTCGATGTTAGCATCGCTGTCGGCCGCGACAAAATTTTTGCGCCTGGTTTGCAAATTGTCCCCTCCTCGCCAAACCAGGATCTTGTTCACAGCGAAGAGACAATTAAGACGTACAAACTGGAAACACCCTCGGCGGTGTTAGCATCTTCGGGCAGACCGTGCTTGAAGAGCTTCTTGTCCTTGGCCTTCAGCAGGGCGTAACCCGCGCTGGTTTCGGTCAGGATGAAGAGCGACATGGTGGGCGACCACGGCGTGAAAGCTGGCAAAATAAATTCAGCTAATGTATTGAGAAGCCCAGGTCGAAAGGCTAAAGAAAGACAGAAAGAGGGTGTGGACCGTGGACGCTTTAACCGTGGAGGAGAAATCTAGAAATTTTTCTTCGTGCAAAATTGCAAGAGGCCCACAGCCACATGTGGCTGTGGCTTACATAATGGCCTCCGCCATACGTCGGAGGGAGCTACAGCTGTTCCTCCCCCCCAAAACCATCTTTCCATTCTGCGCACCATGGAAGGCCTCTTCTTCAATGTAAATGGCGGGTCAGTGAATGAACACTTCTTGTGAATGAATTCCATACTAATTTTCCCCAGGTACGTCGAGGGCATTGTCCGAGGGTATCGGAACAGCCTTCTGACCAGCCAGAACTACTCCAACTTGACACAATGTGAATCCATTGACGGTAAATCAATCCTTGTGCCTCGAAATACTTCGTTCGGTCCTGATGATTCTCTGTTACAGACGTGAAACTCCAACTGGGCCCTTCTTATGGCGACTTCCTTGCCGCGCTCCCCCCGAACCCCTCCACCTCTGCACTTGCTGGCAAGATGACCGACAAGCTGGTCTCTGAATTCCGCTACCTTATCGCACAATCAACGGGATCAACTGCCAAGTTCTTGGAATACTTGACCTATGGGTACATGATTGATAACATCGCTCTGCTCATCACCGGCACCCTGCACGAGCGAGACACCCGAGAACTCCTGGAGCGATGCCACCCGCTGGGTTGGTTTGAGACTCTACCCGTGCTCTGTGTTGCGACCAACATCGAAGAGCTATACAATTCCGTGCTGATCGAGACCCCTCTTGCCCCATATTTCAAGGGTAGTCTGAGCCACCAGGACTTGGATGAGCTGAACATTGAGATTGTTCGTAACACTCTATACAAGAACTACCTGGAGGACTTCTTCAACTTTGTCAACACCCACCCAGATTTTGCTGGTAGTCCGACGCAGGATGTCATGTCCGAGATTTTGCAGTTTGAGGCCGACCGCCGATCCATTAACATAACCCTTAACTCTTTCGGCACTGAACTCTCCAAGCAAGAGCGGAGGAAGCTATACCCCGAATTCGGCAAACTCTACCCGGAAGGTAGTCTGATGCTTTCTCGTGCTGAAGACGTTGAGGGTGTTTCTCTGGCAGTCAGCGCTGTCGCAGATTACAAGACATTCTTTGATGCCGTGGGTCTCAGCCAGGGCGGTAGCGGTATGGGAGGTATGGGCGGCGGCCCTGCCGATGGTAAGAGTCTGGAAGATCTCTTCTATCAGAAGGAAATGGATATGTCCAAGTTGGTCTTTACCCGTCAATTCACCCCGGCGGTGGTATACGGATGGATGAAGCTGAAGGAGCAGGTAAGACCAGTCCAGTTTTAAACATCGACTCTATTATTTGATGCTGACCACAGTCAGGAAATCCGAAATGTGACCTGGATCTCGGAATGCATTGCTCAGAACCAGAAGGAGAGAATCGGAAACTTTATATCCGTCTTCTAAGCCCAGCCATCATGACCTCGCATCATTTCTTTTATTCTTTGTATTTACCACTCTGGCTGTGCAAATTCGCCAAAGCGAATAGCCGATTTCGTTGTATCGAGTACCCAGTTCGTTTTCCTTCTGAGTATCCAAGTGAGCGCATAACCTCCTTTGGCCGGGACAATGGCCACATCTGCTTTCGGCTATTCTTGGCTTCTGCTTAATTTCTGGGGCGTTAGGAAATTCCGTGGATTATTTTTGTGATATAGAAGAACAAGTTACCTCGAACAGTGAACTTCATATTGCTTTCTAGTTGGAAATCTACATGTACGCTCGTCGGTGGTTAACTACTATTAGTGCTGGGTATCAGTGTCCACGGAAGCCCTCCTATTCGCTTTTGTAACCTTGACCCCAAAGCCCCATCCGATATACTATTTGATCGAGTATTAGCCCCGCTTATATGGATTTACATATCCTCGGTTAAGGAAATATGTAGGAACAAGAAATAAAAAAGCAGCACACCTTTAGAGTAAAAAGGGTTTGTTTCTATTTCAATTCGGGCCCATATGTGCAGATGGTGAACAATAGTAGCAGCAGCTAGATAAAAAAAAAAAAAAAAAAAAAAAAAAGGTAAGACCCGAACAAGCGACGACCGAGAAAAACGACTTGAAACGGCTTAAAACCAAACAAGTACATACAAAGGCCTTCAAGGCCACGAAGTCTACTCTGACCACGGTTCTAGATTGGAGGAATTCAAGAGGAAATAGTATAAGGAAACGACTTCATGTCGACAACGCCCCAGTAAAGTCCAGAAATTCATTCGAATGATAGCTTGGACGATTAGATCCCACAGCGTCATTTTTTTGTTTTTCGTTCATTTGCATGAAATATTTTCTCCCATCACAATTGCGGGGAAATCAATCATATTGGAATAGAACACTGATACTTTCACCGTGGTGAACGCGGCGGATAGCCTAGTTGTAGCGGTCAGCAAATGTGGCGTCAGGGAAATGCAATCGAACTAGTGTGACTCACCTCAGCGAAAACGTGGCCAACTTCTAGGACCTCCAATTTCGGGCATCGGCGCAAGTGATCACCTTGGTCCACACTGTTGGTCACTACCACCTTGTCCAGCGAGCTGGCATTGATGCGGTCAATAGCGTCGCCGCTCAGAATACCGTGGGTGACCAGGGCATAAACCTTGGAGGCGCCTTCCTTCTTCAGAAGCTTAGCAGCACGAGTGATCGTGTTAGAGGTGTCTGCCAGATCGTCAATCAGGATAGCGATGCGGTCCCGAACATCGCCGACCAGCATCATGGTAGCATTTTGGCGATCGGTGATCTTTGTAGGACGACGCTCCTGTGCAACAAGAAAAGAAAAAGTAATTAGATTAGCCAGCCTGGCAATGGGATGGACATCGGAGTGGGGTGGTAATGGGGGAAAGAAAGACAAACGCAAGAGACCTACCTTGTGGATGAGAGCAAACTCCATGCCCATCTGATCGGCAATTGCAGTCGCGCGCTTGGCGCCACCAGCATCGGGGCTGACAATAACAGCCTGCTTGTAATTGGGAATGTTGCGTTGAATGTAGCTCTTCAGAAGAGGACGGCCGTAGAGGTTGTCGACGGGGATATCAAAGTAACCTTGGTACTGGGGGTCGTGCAAATCCATGGTGATGATGTGATCGGCCCCAGCGCAGGTGAGGAGGTCGGCGACCAGAGTGCCCGCCTGCGCAACCCACTGCTTGTAGCCAGGACGGGGCTGGAATGCATTGATCTTGGAAGAGTTGGAGTTAGATAGAGCGCTCGCGGAATCCTCCGGGGCTCCGTTCGTAGTGACAGATTTGATGGAATCAGTGGTATCACTGCGCGGCAGTCCATTTCCGGGGCGCCGTTTTACAGGGCTGCCGTTGCTCTCTTCAATCTGAGCCTTGGCCAGGCTTTTCTGGAGATTGTCGATGCCGTTCATCAACCCAAGGCCCTCGGGCTTGCCCGGTCCCGGAGTGGGAGGGGTACTTTCAAAAGTGTAACCATTGTTGGGCCGGTTAACGACAGATGACTTCACGAGAGGAGCCCCAGCCTTGTCGTAGGGAATATCACTTTGGCGAGAATAAGGGAAGAGAGGAAGGACGGCGGTGACCCGGCGAGCGGAGGCTGTCTTGCAGGCGGAGATGGTGATGAGGAGCTCGAGCAAATGGTCGTTGACCTTGCCACCCCCAGATTGGATGATATAGACGTCCTTCTCACGGACAGACTCCTGGATTTCGACCCGAGTCTCGCCCACTGCGAACTTGGACAGCAAAACCTCGGCAGGTGGGATTCCCAGCACACCGCAAATGGATTCAGTCAGCTGCGGGTGGGAAGTACCCCCGATGACAACGAGGTTGCGGACCATGTCGTTTGATAGCTGTGGCAGAATTTCCACAGAAATATTGGCGATTTGGAGAGGGTTCGGTCAACGGTTCAGTGGGATGGTGGTGGAGGTTTGGAGAAATTTGGCGGCGGGACGGAAAATCTGGGGAGCGATGTCGGAGCGGCAAAGGAACAAAGAGAGAAGGAAACTGTGAGTGGAGAGTGAAGTGACTACCGCATTGCGGGGTTGAGGGAGACCTGAAGAAGTCGAGAAAAGCAGGGCCAGAAAAACGGAAATGATAAAGCTCGTGTGAATCCCGCGATTCGAAAAAAAAGCCTCTTTGGAGAGTGGAACAAGACTTGGACTCGGGTTGGCTGGTATATTTCCGGCCTCAGGTGTCAAATTGCCGCATTAGGCCTAGTCTGGAGGGCAAAGCCAAACGCCCCGCAGAAAACGGCGACGCAATGCACGAAGATCCCCGGAATGTACTGCCTGGGAGGAACACATCATTCCATTTGCCGATAGATACAGAGATGCGTGCGTGCGCAGAGACGAATTCCAATATCAGGATTTAAGAATGGCCAGGAAAGAATGAAACAAGAAAGAAATGAGTAAACTGATCCCATGCTCCTGATCCGTAAATAAATGTTTGGAAGAAAAAAAGAAATAACACTGAGATTCGATCCACCTCGGCATTTAGGTTTGATAATGGACTCCCATCAGTCACCAGTGCCAACCTCCCTAAAAGATTGTTAGCATCGCTGCTGTTCATGGTTGTGGGGGTCGAGGGCAGGTTGAAGGCTCACAGGTCAAGTTGTACTCCGTTGCTCACTCCGTAATCCTCCAACGTTAATTGGTCCTTGAAGGGACGTTCGCCCTGGCGTTTGAGAAGAATTTCGTGAGGTTCCCGACCGATACGGGCGGCTACCTGAGCTTTGAATAGCTCTAAAAACAGGCGTTAGCGAAGCTTCTTGCTGTTGTCCTGGTAGTCTCTAGTTTCCCGAAACCATGGACGGAGAGAAGGTATCAAACTGAACATACTGATTGGATCTGACGCCAAACAGGGGATCGCCGCCTTGGTACCCAAACGGTCATTAACATGAACCACAATCATGGGCTCAGAAGACTGGGGGGCGCTCGGCTTCTTCTCCTTCTTCTTTTCCTTCTTTTCCTTCTTTTCGCGGTCTTCTCGGGGTACGTCTCGGTCGTCGCGTCGTCGTTCACGATCACCATCTCTGTATCTGTCCCCGTCGCGATCTCTGCGTGGAGAGCGAGGGCGATCAGCCCGATCCCTGTAGCCTCGATCTAGTCTGCGCTCGTCGCCGCGGTCATCGTCGTCGCGCCTCTTTTCCTTCCAGCGAAAGCCTCCGGTCTTTTTTGGTCGACCCCGGTCACCATCATCTCGCCGATGAGGTGACCTGCTGCGCGATCGGTCTCCCATCTTCGAGTCTTGTGAGAGTCGAGGAGAGTGAAGTTGGTGCCCGGTAGTTCAGCTCCGATGCCAACGGGGACTCTAGACAAAGCTGAGCACGTGATCGAGGGTCCTTCGAATGCCCCGCTATTCCTGAATCGGACTAGCTGATGTTTGGCTCCGATTTGAGCTTCACGCAGGTTGGGGCAGCGCTACGATCTCATCCTCACTGCGATCCACTACCAGATTATACGCGTCTCGTCGTCATCCCCCGTTGCCACAATGCCCGGCCGCTTGAGAATTCAGCGGCCGTCGCCGACGACCGTCAGCTTCACCGTCTCCAATGCTTCTCCACGCTCCAACTCCCCCGCAAAGATCCTCTTTGGATTCCAGGTCCTCCTGCGCGCACTCCTCTTTTGCTGTGTTATCCTTGCCCTCGTGGCACGAATCCGAAATTTCCTTTTTCTCCAGGGTGACAACATGGTTCAATGGCAGGCTATCTGGTCCAGCCCGTTCGGTGCTCATGTGTGTCACCTGGTAGACGGATACAATCCCTGGGTCGTGACGGTGATCAGTGTATTGGTGATCTATGGTGTTTTCAAGAGGGGATACACCGGTATGTCATGAAGGCCGAATGAGGAAGCTTATACCGATATATTGAGCTAATTCCAATATTTAGAGGAGTCCCTTCTTGTCATCCGGGGCTTTGGCATCCAGACCTCCACGTCCTCCTCAACTTACCTTTCCTCGGCTGCGACGAGATTCATTCCCACCACGCAAATTCAAGACATTGTCATTCATGAAGCATTCAAGGGATTCGAGGTGCGCTTCTACCTGGCCGTAATTGTAGAGGGCGAGCCAGACGTCTTAGTGGTCTTTCCGGTATGACATCTATTCGCATGATGTGCAGCTTTCTTAAACTAATCAGACGGGTTTCTAGCAATTACTACCGAAGCGGGAGATTCTAGAAGAAGTATGGCGGGGTTCTCGACGTTGTCTCTATGATGCTAAATCGTGATTGGGTACTGGAACCCTTCCTCTTTTCCTTTTGGTTGCCATGAAAAGGCTTTGTCAAACAGAATGGTATCTTCCATGATCTTACTGTTGCCTGTTCTTTTGCTCTTCCTCTTTCGCCGCCATTTTGCGCTCCTTTGATGCCAGCCACTTGGCATTCTGGACCTCTACAGGCTCGTTCTTCGACTTTTTCATAACAGGAATATACTTCCCACCTGTACGAGTGTCATCTGCGCCCTGCCAGACCTTAGCACCTCTGCTCTTCTTCTTCCCAGATCCCTGATTGCCATCGGTGTGCTCGGTCAAGCTCTGTTCACCCTGGCTAACAGCCAAATCAAGCAAAGCACCTGCCAAGATCTCGTCCATCTTGCGTTGTCTCCAGACACTCCATAACCCATCGACCAGTCCCTTCATACCGAACTTGGTATCACTTTTAGCACTGTGGTGCTTGTTGAGTCGTGAGTCGCCCGCGTATACCCAGTCTAGGGCGTCGTCGCGACTGCCGGAGTTTTCGTCTGGGAATATACAGTCCCACAGTACCAGCGGGGCATCAGATGCCATCTCGTATGAAGGTTTTCGTGGGGTTTTGACCACATCCAGCAACTCTGGAACGATTGATGGAAGTTCGAGTCCTTGTCCAACTAGGAAGAGGATTGCGACCATATGCCGAACTTGGTGCCACAGGAAAGCAGAGCCGTACAGAGTGAATGAGTACACTTGCGGGGGTGTTTCCGCAGACTGATCCGAAGACAGCATGTCTACATCCTGTGTAGAGTCCTCTCGTGGCTGGAATCCAAGGCGAGTCGCATAGCCCAGAGGAATGGTCTTGGGGTCGACATGCTCAATCTCGGAGCGAAAGATGATTCGTTCGAAGTTCTTAATTTGCTTGCTGGTGTCCAGCTTGCAGAAGTTCCGGAAATCGTGCGTACCTTCGAAATGCTTTGCCGCTTCGCGCATAGCTTCAATATCCAACCAACCCTCACGAATCTTCTCACGCGGTCCCTGGCCATTTCCGGACCGGTTTTCGAATCCAGATGCTCCTGGGGTAGGAGAGAATGCCGGCTGGGTGAAGAAGTATCGGTATCTGCGCTCGCGACAGGAAAAGCGGGCATCAAACTCAGGGGGAGGGTTGGGACACCAAGCAAGGACCCGGATATCGTCCGGTAGGACTCGGTTCAAGATCTGTACATATGAAATTTCATCGGCGATATCGTCCCAATCCTGGTCAGCAGATTGCTCTGGTTGTATGTCATCATTGTCATTTTCCTGGTTTGGTGTCTTAGGCATAGTCTTGGGTCGAGCACTGCGAACTCTCACTCCAATAACCTGTCCAAACGCGCTGACTCCACGATCTGTCCTGCCCGCTTTCGAGTAGTCGCATCCATCCCAATGAATACAGTATGGGCGTAGCTCTCGTGGCTCGATATCATTCGGTTCATCGGTAGAGCTTGTCTCGGGGAGAATCAAACGTGTTCGTTTCATCGCTTTCCACAAGACCTCTTCGATCGTAGGGAGCGGTGTGGTGTTCCCATTCGTGTGTTCGAGGCCATTATACCGCTGTCCAAGGTAAGCGAATTTAAGCGCAATAAACCTCGTGCTATACTTGGAGGGATCGAAATTTCGCTCCTTCTTGACAGGCTGGGACGGCGCAGGCTTATTAACGATGTCATCGGGAGAATGGGCTCGTTTCTTGGTAGGTTGGGCGGACGATGGAGGGGCTGGAATCGCGGGCTCGTAGACGCCTTCTGAGATCGGTGCGCGTGGTGGTTCTTGCGTGGGGGAGGTCGTATATTGCGTCGTCTGTGAGTGCAACTGTCTCTCGAGCTCTGTGATCCGATCGATCAAGCTCGAATTGGACCAGGTGGTGTAGTCTGGGCGCCCTTCGGTGTCGGCCATTTTTTGCGGAGAGAGCGAACGATTCTGGCTCAGCGAGCGCGTTTGCGACTTTGCAGCGCGTTGAATAAATGTACCTTGCGAAGAGAATTTCTTTGCAATCCTCCACATACCACCTCTAGCAATCTGAGCGGAATTGCTTTCAAGTTGATGTGGAAGATCAGCTGGGCCGCAACTGAGAAATTTGATGTCCACAGGGAAACTGGTATTTATGGTAATTATTCGTGTATTGTACTGTATTTCACCCCATCATCTAATGTCAACTTCACATTGGACCTGTATTTGAACGTTTTGGTGATCTGTGGATTCTCTATTGGTATAATTTCGAACATAAGTGCAGCTTTTAATATATATTCAAGATTTGAATAATCCTGGTACTATTAGTAGTACTATGCATGCACTGGCAGGGTTCAACTTGGTGCTTGCGAGATAAGCCAAAATATATTTCCCCGTCGGTGTAGATCATGCGGGACCGCTGGCACTTGCCAGAAAACCACTGGCACTCACTCAGTCTAGTAAAGCCACCCCATCGCTAACATCACACCCTGTCACTGTGCATTTCTAAAATGCTAAACTCCGTTCGGTCAAACGGCAAAGAAAAGCGATAGCATGTCTGAGACGACGAATCTAGAAAACGATGCGACGGTAACGCTGCTACTCTTGGGTGACGCGGGATGTGGAAAATCCACCTTTTTATCGTGAGTTATGACGCCGAGCCTACGAATTCCATGTTCACAAAGATACTCCAGTCCTGCATTTTACAAAAAAAGCAAGCGATCGTTGACCCAAGGACTGACTGTTGAACAGACGTTTGAAGAGTGGTCAACGATTCGAGCCATCTCAACCCGGGCCTGTAGTGGATAGTTTCCCCGAGCCCCTACGTGACAGTGACCAGCCGTTTATCTATGATATTCGATTCTCGAAGAAAAAGTTCACACTAGAGATGTATGATACCGCAAGTCCTAATCAACACTGGACATCACTTCGTCCAGACGTGGTCGTCATAGCCTTTGATATCTCCAATCGGCAGACACTAGACGGGCTCAGAGCGGTAATGAACTCACTTGAAATCGTTATTTTCTTCGCGAGAGCTAATTAAATTCGCCTATAGTGGAGGGATGATATAACTCGGTACTTCCAACATGGTCATGGTGAGCGTCTTCCTGTTATGTTGCTGGGGTTGAAGCGAGACCTTCGGACGGAAGGAGAGGGCATTATCTACCCACAGGAGGTACGTGCAGATGATAGTGAATGTGCATGACAGAGCTACCACTAACGTCCCTGCGAAGACATACCGCATTGCCCAAGAGCTCCGTTGTGATAGATATGCAGAGTGTTCGGCTGTGACAGGTGAGCTGCTTCCCGAAACATTTGAGGATCTGGCCCGGATGGCCGGGATGACAACCACCACGAAAGGTGGCCAAACCGCGGGAGGGTGTAATATTTTATAAGTTCATGTGGAGGTGGAAAGGAAAATGACAATCAAGATTTGAACCAAGACAGAAAATGATGTACTAGTAGGCAACGATTACCCGAGGAGGCAGTATTTTGTACACCAACACATCGTGTTAGGGTAGAACGTCATCCAGACCGAGAAATTAACATCCATGGATAGGGAGGACACCAGATCGAAGGCGCCGACTGCGCAGGTGATGGATTGTGATTAGATACACCTTTAACCAACCGTTTTGGTGTCTCTGATATAAAACCCATTTACACTACACGGTCTACACAGGACTTGAAATACCGAGCACACCTTTTTCCGAATACTAGAATATACATACAGGGAGAAACCAAGGTAACGATTAAGTCCACCTTGTAGATTGACAGCACAGGGCTTTCCCCCAGCCACAGATCTGTGACTGGATCTCTTTCCCTCATAAGCGCCAGTCAACAATTGACGTCGCTATCCCTCCCGGATGTGAAAACAAGAAAATCATGAAGAGTGCTGGTAAATGAGACCACTGATGCAAAAAGACTGGAAGATTCCCGGTGAAAAGCTCTTTTTCTTCTGCTGTTTTTCAGTTTCTTTTTTGTTTTTGGACACTTGAACAGAAACTAGGGTAGACATGTCAAGGGGTTTTCGGGAGATATTGAATTCCATTATTGTCAATGGATGCGGTGAAAAAAAAAAACAAACAAGAGCATTTCCTTTTCCCCCTGGTGTCTCGATGAACACCAGAGATCGTCACAATCATCCCAGAATGGCCATGGCTTTTTTGGGTTGATATCACACTTTCCCTCTTTCAACGCCTACCCAAATTACCGCCTAGCGAATTTACCACTTGGTCTCGGTGGTGGTGGTGGTGGTGGTCTGGGTGGTCTCAGCAGCCCACTCAGTGGTCTGCTGGGTGGAGCTGGCGGCCCAGTCGGCACCATCAGCCTCCCAGCTGGTAGCGCCAACAGCGGCGGAAGCGGCAGCAAAGGCAGTGCCGGGGGCACCAGCACCGGGAGCGTTAACATCCCAGTTGTCACCAGCGAAGCCGGACTCGACGGCACCAGCACCGATCTCCTCAGCACCGGGGGCCTTGGCCTCCTCAGCGACCTCCTTGTTCTCCTCGGCCTCAGGGTCGCGGTAGAAGTACAGATCGACGACGGTGTCCCACTCGGTCTCACGGGTAGCGAGGGTGCCGCGAAGGCGGAGGACCTCACGGGCGAGCATCCACCAGACGAGACCAATGGAGTGACGACCCTTGTTGTTGGTGGGGATGGCAACGTCAACGAAGTCGGTAGGGGAGTCAGTGTCGCAAAGGGCAATGACGGGGATGTTGACGTAGGAAGCCTCCTTGATGGCCTGGGCGTCGGTGCGGGGGTCGGTCACAATGATGAGACGGGGCTCCTTGAAGGAACGGGTGATGTAGTTGGTGAAGTTACCGGGGGTGAAACGACCAGCAATGGCGGTGGCACCGGTGTGGTGGGCGAACTTCAGGACAGCACGCTGGCCGTAGGGACGGGCAGAGATGACACAGACATCGGCGGGGTTGTCAATGGCGGCGATGATACGGGCGGCCAGGACGATCTTCTCCCTGTTCAATCGCGACCTGGGTTAGACTCTTGTCGCGCAAAGCACTTATCGCATGTATTTGTCAAAGGATCTCTGGGGGGATCGGGAGGTCTGTTGCTGCTGCATACCAGGTCTTGCCAATGTTCAGGACGTTGACGCCGTCGGCACGGGTCTTCCAGAGGTAGGGCTCCATGTGCACCTGAAGGTTCTTGGAACCCAGGTGGCACTGAGCGGCAAGGAGCATCTCAATGTCCTGCGAGGTAGGGTTGAAAACCGGGGGGAGCTGGGAGGGGGCCATGGTGGGCGATTGATTGATTGACGAGGTGGAAAAGATCAATCGTCTGGCTCTTGTCGTGGTGATGGAGGGAAAAGTCAAAGGCGGAGCTCAATCCTCGCCGCGCCGGAAGAATTTCGCTTGCGCCATTGTGAGTGTTAGGGCTAGGGCATCCATTAGGTAATACGATCCTATATGCCTCATATCTAAGGCACCAAGAATATCATAGTTAATGCCTGAGGCATAAGTCCCGAAAAAAAAGGACCATCAAAAGTAGACTAGCGTGATTCTCTTCGGTCCGCAGGATTTCCCGGCCAAAAGCTGGGAGTCGCGAAGAACTTCGACTACGCTGTCCGGAGAGTCATTGATTTCAGCCGGTCACAATGACTCCGCGTTTGTTCTTCCGGCCTTCTGTGAAGGCCTTCACAGGTATGCGATGAACCTGCACCCCCTACCCCCAGTATATATTACTTGCGGCGTTCCTAAATGAAATCCTGTTATAGGTTCCATCTGCGGCCAAAGCCCGCGGGTTGCCCTGTCGCACGCAGCGAGGTCCACCGTAAGGGCAGCGTCCACAAAGTCCAAGCCTCAGCAGAAAACTACAGACTTCTTCCGAGCCTCACAGGCGCGTCAACGCAAGGCGGCCAACATCTCCCGCCAAAAGGTCCTCCAGGCTGAGCGGGAAGCCTCGCTCGGTGATCCCGTGGAAAGTCAACCGACACCTTTCATCCAAGAAATTCAAGCCATTCAGAATGGTACCCAAATCAATTCCGGCTCAGACCTCAACTATTATCTCAAGTCCGACGAACTGAGCGGGGCGTTTGAATTCTCGAAGGACTTGACCGAGCCACTCCAGAACCCGGACCGCGATACCGCAGACCCTCAAGCGGAGAAGGAACTTACGGAGCTGCATAAGCAACAGCACCATAATGCCGAGGAAGCTATTCAGCGCATCGTCAATCTCAGCAATGGCAACACCAAAGATCGTCTTCGCCTGATTGTCCAGAAATGTATTGAGCAATTTGGTCGACACAGCACTGATACTATTTTACCCCCGAAGCCGGCCAGCGTGCAGGAAGAGTCTGCGACCAACCACCTTGAGAAAGTTCCCCGTGTTGGACCTGACACCGGCTCTCCTGAGGTTCAAGCGGCTATCCTCACAGCTAAGATTATGAATCTTTCCCGACACTTGCAATCCTCTAACAAGGATAAACACAACCGACGCAACCTTCAGATCCTCGTTCACAAACGACAGAAGCTGCTCCAATATATTCGCAGGAAGGAGCGTGGTGGGCCTAGATGGCAAAACTTGATGGGGACGTTGGGTCTTTCCGATGCCGCCTGGAAGGGAGAAATCTGCCTGTAGATTATGCCACTTTCTTGAGCTGGGGGTGAAAATAATCCTACCGGTATATCACACCCCAGTGCTTTGACTGAATCGTTCAGCGTGTTCCTTTGGGTGTGAATATGACACCGGGCGTGGGGCGAGATGAATTCTTCAGCCGGACCGCTTACCTCTTGTCCTGACGGTCAATATTATATGTACAAATAGCATTGTATTTTTTTTACCCAGAAAGCTTATTTTCGTTATACATTTGAATTATCTCGATCTTTTTCATAACGTCGAAAATCCGTTTGATGGCTGTACTGGCGTATTATATGGTGGATAGGTGCCTCGCTTTACGTATGTCTATGGCATACTGGTACATCTATATGACGGTGATCATCACTGCATCGTGTTTTTTTATCCTGCCTGTCTCGCAAACTCTTGATTGTCAAATACACTGTCACTCCTTACCTCGTCAGCATCTACCCTATATTCCCAGGGTTACCTTAAAAGCACAAGCTGCTCAGATACCAATTGATGCCTCAGGATCTCAACAACGAGGGCGGTCAGCCACATAAATATTCTGCCCAAGTCGCCTGCTGGGCGATCGCGAGAAATCGAAGGTCAACCACCGTGAGGAAACAGCTGCCCGCAGCGATCGCACTTGCCTTCAGAGCCAAAGTGACTCGTTGCCCCTTCCGCTTCTGGGGCACCGCGACACCTCTTGTCACGGCAACGGTCCTTCATAACAACATCGACACAACAACACGCTCTTCCTCTCTTCCTCTCACCACCCTTCTCACACGCCCTGTTTCCTCCCGCTATCAGACTTCCTGTCGAATACTCTTTGCTTCACGATTGAAATCTTGTTCCAAAACAACTCTCAATCAATCTTTTTTTCTGCCTGTAGCCGGCGCGTCATCATGCGCACCCGTTCCAAGCCGCTTTCACCGAGCTCCTATGTGTCGCTTGACGACATCCCCCGCCGTCGCCGTGCCACTCGAAGCACCTCTGCCCAGCCGCAGGAGTCACACGGGGTCCAGTCTGGAGTGTCTAAACCAGCCCCCAAGACTTCCAAGGCTCGTGGTAAGAAGAAGACTTCGACGCGTGGCCGAAAGGTAAGTGGACAGGGAAGATTTGAAAAGATCCCCAGGTAGCTAACAACTCGGCCTAGCCGTCTGTCCGCCAGTCAGCCAACGAAGTTCAAATCGAGACCAAGCAAGATGATGTTGATCGTGCCGAATCCCAAGAACCTGCCGCTAACGGTGGCCCGGCTAGCCCACCCCAGGACGCGGCAGCCTTCGAACCCGTGGTCAGCTCGATCGAACAACCAACTTCTGTTCTTCCATCCGTCGAAACAAATGATGTTGAAGATGTTGAAGACCCCAATGATACCGACAATTGTGAGTTGCCATGCGTTCTTTCTCGAAATCCTCCCGTGGTCGTTGCGTTTTCTCGATCCCCTTCTGTTGGACTTGCCCCCGCTCGAAGATTTTCCCAATCTTCTCCTCATGGACTTACCCCCGAGCGACTTTCTCTTCCCCCTGCTGTCCCGTCTCCTAAAGTGTTGGTTCCTTCCGCCTCACTTCGTCCCGAGGCCCCTGAGTCTACAGACATTCCAGCTACTCCTTCCCCTTTGGCCCATGAATCCTCCCCGGTCACCTTGTTTTCTGGTTCGGTCATGATTTCCAACTCCCCTGGACTCGTTCCTCGTTCCTCTGAACTTGAATCTGGTTCGCCAAAGCCGAACCCAAAGCCAGCTTGGTTTCGACTTAAGGATCCCTTGGACTTTTCGTTCCCGGACTCTCCTCAGGAAACGGCATCACAGTCTCCTTCGGAGTTATCTAAGCCCGAGACATGCGTGACTCCTTGTGATCATCGTCCATGGCAGCCGCAGTATCCTTGGTATCCACCTGGGTATCGTGAGCCGGAGCAACCTGAAGAAGACTTCCCCTTAGAACTACCATCCTGCTTCCCATATGAGAAATCTTGGAAATTTTCCTCTGAACCTGGACCTCGTTCTTCTGAACTTGAGGCTTGTTTGGACGATCCTGATGATTCCTTACCGGAAAGACAACATCGCCGGCGTAGACGTGGGCTTCCCCCCCCTGAACTTGAGCCTCGTTCTGTTGAATTTGAGGCTCGTTTGGGTGGTCGTGATGTTCGTCCATTGGAACCACCACACTTTTCATCTGGACTTGAGACTCGTACTGGTGAACATGGGGTTCCTTCTGGTCTTCCCGAGGGGGTTTCAGGGAATGGGTCTGATTCTCCTGGTGACCTGACTATTTCCACGGGTCATGCCCCTTCTAGTCTTCAGCTTCCTGGACAGTCATCTCCTCGGACTCCGCGGAAATCTGATCACTCCCCCTTGGCTCGTCGCTCCCCAAACTTGCTTTCTGACAATGAGGAACCCGACCTGAAGAAGCGTTTGAAGCGTTTGAAACGTTTGCTGATGAATATCAAACCCCTAACAGATACGAACCGGGGTCACATGGGACATAAACGCAAGCTCAGCAAAAGCAAAGTCCATGACATTTTGAGTCCTTCGAACAGTCCGTCAAGTCGTGTCCGAGTGGACAAATCTATCAAGACCACGCCGATCCGCCGAACCCGCTCGTCCTATGCTGCTATCTCACGTCGCCGGCGCACCGAGGCTAGCGGTCGTATCGATCGGACTCTGTACCGATTGCCCGAGCTTTTGTCTCAGAAAGAGACCGATGGAGGTCTGATTGCCACAGTTAACCCGATAGTCCCTCAAACGCCACACGCGGGTTCTTCTATGGGAGCTTCTGTAGCTGGCGGCGCTCACTTGCCCAATAATGCTCTAGTGACAGAAAATGCCCAGACAGCCGGCGAGGTTTCAACGGAAATAAATGCACCAGCCGCAAATCCTTCAGCAGCGCAACCGCCCGCTTCCCCCGGTATCATCCAGTGGGCTTTCAACAAGTTTTCTAGACGATGGACGGAACTTTTCGACAGACATACTGACAGTCAGCCGGTCGTTCCAGCAACTCCTGGTAAGTGAGTCCCGCACTTCAATCATATAGCCAGACCAACAGCTTATGTTACGAATTAGTTGCTCAACCGGCGGATGCTATGGCAACTCCATCCCAGTCAAACTTGCCTGCTACGCCCCATACCGATGCTCCACCGAAGCGTCGCTCACGCAGCTCGCTGGGGACAAGGTCCACCCGGTCATACTCTCTTTACTCGAGCGGACTTGATCCAGAACTCAAAGCTCGTTGTTATGGACGAATGGATTCCAAAAAGCCTTCTGAACCGACTCCCCCGCCAGCAAAGCGCAAGCGTGAGACGTCCCCGCGCGACACGTCCCCGACTAACATTCCAAATCCAAAGGGAAGTAGCTATGGCATGGATGACGATTTCTTTGGCTTCACCGATGAGGAGTATGCTGCCGAGGAAAAGCGCCAGGCTGCCGAAAGCAAGCGTCAAGCTGAGGAAGCAGAGCATGCCGAAGCCGGCGCACCTTCTGCTAAGAAAATCCGTCTTGATCCTCCAAAATGGCCAAAGCGTCGTCAACCTGCTACTAACATTTCATCTGTGAAGCGGCCAATTGGAGCTCCGTCACCTTCACGCCAGCCTGGATTCCGGCCAAACGCCCGGGGTACCTATATGAGCCCTGGTCTAGATCCGATCGAATCCAGTCGTCTGCTATCCGAGGCCGAGGTTGAGGCCGAGGCCGCCGTTCCAAATTCGCTTCTTCCCCACGCGGAGCCTCAGCCGCAGACCACTGCTGATTCGAACCCTGTGCACTCTGTTTACAGCCCCGATTCCCCTGGTGAGTCACAGGTCCCAGAGCCATTTCCTTATCATTCCGTACCTCCTTCCCCTTCGCTCCCACCGCCTGTGACAACGGGGAGACCCATTGGAGAGCAACAAGAACATGAGTTCCAGCCCAATCCACATGGGACGTTCGAAGTCCCCTACAGCTCTTCACCCCCTTCATCTCCACCGCTTAGGGCAACGGAGCGGTCGATCGGAGAACCTGTATTCGGGCAGAGCCCACGCGGAACAATCGAATTGCCTCATGTTTCTTCTGATACTCAAATGATAGACGCCTCAGATGCTGACAACCAAAATCAAGTCTCGAGACCCAATAGCCAAGATACTCAGGCTCAGCTGCAGAATTCCCAGACCGTTGCCCCAGAGCCTCAGTCGCCTCTGGTCAACCAAGTCGAGCAAGAAATCCACACTCCCAATCCCAATGGTACGTTCCGAAACCCACGTTCTTCGTTTTCATCCCAGGGAGGCAATTCCCCCTTCTCCTCGAATATCGATTTCGCTATGCGACAAACTCCTGGAATGGTTCACAATCAAGATGGGAGCCTGGCCAACTCGGCATTGTTTTCTTCCTCTCGGATCTCTGGTGAGGATGATCTTCTTCCTCCCTATTCTATGGAAGCTAGATTGCAATGTAGCCACCCAGAAACTACCAGCAACCTACTAGGAACCGCTGAAGTCCCAATGTTTCTTACTTCAGACCCTTTGGACGAACTCCCAGACATTATTGTGAATTTTGACCTAGACGGCACCCAAGCTGATGATTATGATGATGATACCGCAGCCGCCGTTTCCGACTCAGACGACCCCTCGCCGTTGACCCGCGCTCGCAGCAAGGCTGAACAATTTAAACCGAAGACCCCGAGTCGCCTTCGGGAAGCCCACCGTTTCTCCTCCAGTATGACTCGCACCTCACCCTTTACCCATATCGATACCGCGACTCCTGGTCCAGATCGTCAAGAACCGGAACAACACCCAGGCTTTCGTTACTTTGAGGATATGGTGGCCGAATGTGATGCCAACTGGCTGGACAGGCAATGCCCCAATGGGGACTTGCGCCAGTTGAAATGGCCGAAGAAGATTAGCCTCCTTGACCAGATTCGCTCTCATGGAATTGACCTTAGCGATGAGGCTATCGCCATTGCAGATGAGGCCTGGAATGACCCAGTGCAACGCCAAAGAGATACGGATGCGATGCGGACTGTGCTCGCAACAGCCATGAGAAAGCCCGTAGGTGATCCCGTTGACTGGTCTGCATGGGATTCACGACTCCAATAGTCGGCTCTGTCTCTAGGCCTTCTGTGCCATCGAAAGTGTACCATTAAAAGAAGTTGTATTGAGAATTTGCGCGTTGATTTACTTCATGACTGATGACACCCTGAGAGTTGCATTTTGACCATCTGTGGCGGGTCTTCTTTTTTCTTTTTTTCTTTTCAATCATCTTGAATTCAACCATGTTCCAGCTGGCGTTTTCATGTGGATTTCCCCTCATGTACGATAAAAGATTGATCGAGCTAAGAACCTGCTCTTTGTAGAGTTTCGAGACGGCGGGTATCTATGCATGTGTTTTTGAACCCTTCGATATTCAATTCATTGTTAATCTTGTTCTTGTATTTGTCTAATCGAAGCCTGTAAATTCTTTATTATCAGCGGCATTCGAAGCACTGCTGCTCTTCGCAGCACTCTTGGCTAGCCGCCGCTGCTCTTCATTTTTTGCTCTAATCTCTTCAACCATGCGCTCTGTCTCGCGGGCCTTTCGCTTCTCCTCTTCTGGTAGCTGTTCCCACCTCTCCATCTCCTTCCGTGCCTTCTTGGACTCTCTGCGTCTGAATTTCTTGTCTCGCGCCTCTTGATTTTGACTCCAAGAAGCATTGTCGGCTGCACGTCGTTTTCGCGAATCCTGCTGGTTTTCTTCCTGCGCACGTTCCTCCATCATCTCCTTGCGCCGCTTTTCTCGTTGTTTATCCTTGTATGTAAAATTATCCCAGTCAAGACTAACGCCCAAAGTGCGGTCTCCGGTAAAATTGCGTAGTTCAGGCATCTTGGGCAACTTGAGAAGACCCCAAGCTTTGCCAAGATTCTCCCAATCAAGGTCTGCGATGCGGAAGATACTGCTTGCTTGGTGTTTGCTATAGCTTCTAAGCCAGCTGACGAAGGCCTTTTGGCCCTTATCGTGATGCGCACGGTCTTGACGCATTGTCTTGCGGACGGCTTCCGTTGCGGCGGCAGCATCTTCGTCTGAAGGCATAGGAAGATTAAACGGCGTCACTGGAGTTTTGCGAACTTCCAGAAATGAAACATAATCTTCTTCCCGGCCTGGGTGAAGGAGAACAATGCTAAGACCTCGGCGTCCTGCACGTCCTGCACGACCGCATCTGTGGATGAAGGTTTTCGGGTCGGAGGGAGGGTCGATTTGCACGACCAAGTCGACGGATGGAATGTCCAAGCCTCGAGAGGCAACGTCAGTGGTAAGAAGGATAGAAGGAGTTGAGGCGGTGGTGAAGCGCGTGAAATTCTTTTGGCGGACGTTGGCAGGGTGTTTGCCATGGAGCGGAACGAGTAGAAATTCGTCACCCAAGATTAGGGGGAGCATCATCGAAAGATAATCAACACTCGAGCATGTTGAAACGAAAAATATGGTCTTCTGAGGTGTCGGCTGGACAGTTGAAAGGATTTGTTTCAGGATAGAGAATTTATGTGCCGGGGGTGTTGTCAGGTAGGTCATTTGCAGACTGATAAAGATGTTAGAATTGATACTTTGAATGGGGTTTCAAAGTAATCATAAACATACCTTGCCGGTGTGCGCTTGTCTTCGACTCCAGAGCCGCCTTTCACCTTGACAGCGATTTTGACAGGGTTGCGAAGACCCACACGGACGATTTGGTCGACTGCTTCACTGATACTGGCACTGAAAAGACCCGTTCTTCGCTGTTTGGGAAGATGACGGAGAATCTTTTGAAGATCATCCTTGAAGCCGAGATCTAGAAGCCTGTCCGCCTCATCTAGGACTAACATTTCGAATGATGATTGCGGGCAATGCACATGGGGCGAGGATAGAAGCTCTAGCAGTCTTCCGGGAGTTGAAACCAACACGTTAGGCGACCGCTTGAGGAACGAACTAAGATCCTCGGCAGGAGAAGTTGTTCCGCCTAATAATAGCTGTGGGACGACTTTCAAGGTCGAGGACGAGGATTTGGAGCGAGGGCCATCACCTTCGGGTGGGTTAATTGCCTCAGCCGATGCAGGGTGGAATTCGAGGAGTGATAAAAGAACTTGGTAGATCTGTGATGCCAACTCTCTAAAGAAGAACGTAAATTAGGCTCAAGTCTTTCTCTTCACAGTTGCGCCGAACCTTACCTGGTAGGGGAGATGATGATTGCTCCGATATGGTGCTTCTTTAAAGGCTCATCAAGTCGCAAAAGCTTTTCCACCACGGGAATCAAGAATGACAAGGTCTTTCCACTTCCTGTAACAGCCTCTACAACGACATCTTTGTGTGCCATGAATAACGGAATGGCAGAGGCCTGGACTGGGGTCATGCGGGTGAAGCCCATGGAGGCTACCGCATCGAGAGCCCATTGCGAGAGCGGAGGAGTAAGAGCATCCCACGCCCGGGATGATGATGCCGGCTTAGCTTTAGGCTTCGGAGCCATTTGTGTTTTGACGTGCAGTTCAAAGCCTTTGAGACGTTGATGGGTCTGGTATGGTATGGTCGGCCGCCCAAAAAAAACCCGACGCTTATCGATAAGAGACCCACACGTGACCCGCTCATACAGGAGGCCCGCGCCGCGGCATTGCCGGATGCGCGCAGACTTGGGGGCTTTTTACTTTTTTCGTTTTGCGCCTAACACTGCCTCGTTCACCAGGTGGCCATTTTGTTTTTCTTCTTCTTGTCCAGCCGATAATGCACCCCAGTTTTATCCTGTCCATAAACCACCCTTGTCCCTAATCGACCTTGTGCGGGCGCCGAGAACGATCGCCCATCATTAAGTCGTTAGGAAGATCATCGATACCCTGCGGCAGTCTTGCCTGCGATACCACGATACCTTGTGCCCGACCATTGTTTGGCCTGATTTCTACTCCGGCACTTCCGCCATTTTCCATACGATCGTTCAATATGCCTTCGCCATCAAACAATATCCCGGAGACCCCTCGAGTCATCTCTCCGTCACCCTCCCTCTCCGACAGATCAGACGCACGTGATGGATATTTTGCGCCGGTAACACGGTCAGCTGCTCGCCGACAACATCTTTCGGGCGTCTCCGAAGATAGTTCTGGATCAGGAAGATCTCGCAGTCCATCTGCTGCTACCCCTAGTCGCTCAACGCGGCAGCGTCGGTCCAACCCCATGATCCCGGCCTCGCCGCCATCTACCAACGGCAAAGCCTCCAATGGTTTTTTATCGCCAAAACTTCCAGATTCAGGGCGTGATATATCCCGATCGCCCTCACCACTCGGTCTCATCCCTTTACACTCTCGCTATCGAAACTTCATTCACCGTCATGAAATCCCCCGCAAACTTCTCCACGTTTCAATCGGTTTCCTGACCCTGGGTCTCTACAGCCAGGGGATTCAGACACTACAGATCACCCCTGTGTTATTTACTGCTCTAGTTCCGATAGCAGTCACCGACATCGTCCGCCATCGCTCCGAGAAAGTCAACAAATTTTACATCCGCTGCATGGGCGCCCTGATGCGCGAGACCGAGGTCTCTGGTTACAATGGTGTCATTTGGTATCTTCTTGGCGCATATGTTGTCCTGCGTTTCTTTCCCAAGGACGTCGGCGTTATGGGTGTCCTGCTTCTCAGCTGGTGCGATACCGCCGCATCTACATTTGGCCGTCTTTATGGTCGCTACACTCCTCGCCTCCGACCCGGAAAGAGTTTGGCTGGAACTTTGGCTGCCTGGTTTGTCGGTGTTGCCACTGCCGCGACATTCTGGGGCTGGTTCGTACCTTACATGGGAGCTTTCCCCAACGATCCGCAAGATGCGTTCATGTTCACAGGTCGTCTGAATCTGCTTCCCAACTGCGTTCGGAATCTTATTGGCTGGGAGCCATCGTCATCTGGGGTAGTTACGGGCCCACTGGCCCTTGGCGTCATGAGCGTCGTGTCTGGCGTTGTGGCTGCCGGCAGCGAATTCATCGACCTATGGGGCTGGGACGACAACCTGACCATCCCAGTTCTGAGTGGACTTGGACTGTGGGGATTCCTGAAAGTATTTGGTTGAATATAGTATTTTTCCTTTATTATAAATTTTCTTCTTATGGCACAGCAGGAACATCTCTTCTCATGTACTGGTGTTTAATGCTTAGATGATTGGATGTTTTAGCTTTTTCGGGCATGGCATTGCATCAGATTCGGAATCCGACATAGACAGGGCGAACAGTCGATGCGGTCTCGCCATTACGAATATTATTACCACAAATCGATTGATAGTTTACTTGGCTAGAGGATAAATATTGAACAATGGAATGTTTTTCGATCATTCAGGATCCCGCTAGTAGGTCAATCTTCTGATCATAAGATTACTCATTCATCGGCTCGGAGTTGATGAATGATCCTTTCCTTTCCAAGCTTACTAGGTACTACTACTCCTACTGTGCAGGAGATGCTAAGCTAGAGCTTAGAAGGTTGAAATAAGTCTCGGAATTGTGATTCAATTCCGACTGGAACGTGACAAGATAGGCGTGTATCCATCAATTTTCAGGACTAATTAGTGTAGTGGGGAAATAGGTGATGAATATGTGGAAGCTTGATGTCTGAGGCTTCTACAAGTTAGATAGTACTCGTTCGTCCTACGTACACGAATAACACACTACACATATCTCCCGAACACGTTTCCCGTTGCATAGAGGTGTCCTCCCCTCGGCTATCCCTTGTTATTGATCATTGAGACCGCTATCCTATGATGGCTGAAGCCTACTAGGACTGGTGTTGGTGTTGTTCTCGCTCTCGACCCGTCTGCTTGACAGACTGCCACAGCGCATTCCCCTTTTCATTAGGTAATATACAGTTCAAGACTCGGATTCAAAACCGGTAACATCAATTGGTTGAAGGGAATGAATTTTTGCACGCTCGAAAGTTCTTAAGTATACCATTCTAATTAACCAACTTGAATTATAGACGCACATTTAGGCTAGATGGTACTAGTATACTAGTGTGCCTCGGCAGTCTCTGGTGGTGCACTCGGTATCGGAATGTTACCTCCGAGCACCCACAGCAAATGATGGCACGTCCAAGATTCATTTACCATCGCAACTTCTGGTCCATTTTTCCTATATAATCGGTCATCTCGCTGACTCCACCGAAAGGTTCCCTTGATAACTCAGTTTGCGATTGGTACTGCATTTGCCAAATCTCGTCTATCCAGAAGTTCAACGGGCATCTCGAAAGTCTTACCAACATGGATCAATCACAATTCCGCGCAGCGGCTCATTCTGCCATTGATGATAGTATGTTGTCTTCTTCCCCCTCAATAGTCTCATCCGAGTCGCACCCCATCTTATGAATATCGTCTAGTCATCAACCACTTTGATTCTATGTCTGAGAAGAGAGTCCTGCCGACTGTGGAACCAGGGTATCTTCGCTCATTGGTGCCAGAGAATCCTCCCGATGAACCGGAAGAATGGACATCTATCCAAAAAGACATTGATTCCAAGATCAAGCCTGGATTGACCCATTGGCAGTCCCCAAACTTCATGGCGTATTTCCCAGCCGGAGTGACCTACCCCAGCATTCTGGGTGAGATGTACTCCGCGACATTCAACGCCCCCGCTTTTAATTGGCTTTGCTCTCCAGCATGTACTGAATTGGAAACAATCGTCATGGACTGGATGGCGAAAGCTCTCGGCATGCCTGAGTGCTTCTTGAGTTCCTCCAAAGGTGGAGGTGTCATTCAGAACAGTGCCAGTGATGCCATTGCCACTGTTATTACTGCTGCGAGAGAGAGACGAGCTAAAGAATTGGCGCTGGCAGATGGCCTGGAGGAGGGCACTCCGGAATATGAGGACCGCAAAATTGAGCACCAGGGGAAGCTGGTGGCCATTTCAAGCGATCAGACACACAGCAGTGCTGCAAAGGGCGCGTTGATTGCTGGTACTCGTTTCCGCGCTGTACACACTGAGTTGGCAGACAACATGGAGATGACTGCTTCTCGTCTCCGACAAGTATTAGAGAAATGTGAACAGGACGGACTGGTTCCGTATCACCTAACAATGACGCTTGGAACGACAAACTCTTGCAGCATGGACCGGTACGGTGAGATTACTGCTTTATTAAGAGAAAAGCCCGAGTGGCAACGTATCTGGGTCCATGTGGATGCCGCCTACGCTGGCGCTTCCCTCATCACGGAAGAATGCAGCCCTATTGCAAAGAATTTTGCAGAGGGTGTTGATAGTTTCAACATGAATATGCACAAGTGGCTGCTAGTCAACTTTGATGCAAGGTATGCTCCTCAATTTGCGCTTGGTGCTGATCCATCACCACCATCACATAAGGCTAATTTTGGCATAGTCTTCTCTTTATTCGAAACCGCCAGGATTTGACCAATGCATTTGATATGACACCAACCTACCTCCGCAATGCGTATTCAGACTCGGGAGCTGTGATTGATTACCGCAATTGGTCTTTCTCCCTGGGACGCCGGTTCCGTGCCCTCAAGATCTGGTTTGTCGTGCGCAGCTACGGCCTTAACGGTATGAAGGCATACATTCGCAAGACCATGGGCCTTGGAGACATCTTTGCAGATTTGGTCCGTGGACGGTCTGATATTTTTGAAATTGTGACAAAACCGGCATTCTGCTTGACCGTGTTCCGGGTGAAGAACCCCCGCGCTTTGTCCAACGGAGTTAATGGAGCGAACGGCACCATTGCTGTATGCAAAAGAGATAAAGATGCCGATAGTCTAACCAAGAAGGTGTACGAGCTTGTCAACTCTAGGGGGGAAATCTTCATCACCTCTACGGTGATCGATGGCGTTTATGTTATTCGGGTTGTCAGCTCCAACCCTCTGGCTGAGGAGAAGTACGTCCGCAACGCCTTTGACATTCTGGTTCGCACGACCGAGGAGGTACTTCAGCAACAAAACTAGAACGTTGAATGCTTGGAAAATGAGATATCGTCATATGAATAGAAGGATTTAGAAAATAAGTAGTTCCTCTACTTGTGCTAGACAGACATAATATGCATATCATTTTACGAAGACCATTGTTTTTGAAGAGAAAGCTCTCAATTTTGAGATAAAAAGAGAGAGAAAAAAGAAAAAAAAAAGTCAATACAGACATTCTCATTTCTCCCACCCTTGTCTTGTCCCCGTCCTTGCGTGCGAGAGAAAGAGGACCCACTTGTATATGTTCTGACCAATAGGAGTCCGCACGGATTGCTCGGTCTTGATTTCCGCGTTCCGAGCTGCACCTCATCCTTTTGCTTTTGTTGCGCAACTTGATATAATTGATCGTATCTGCTACTTACCTCGAAAGATGAGCCCTGGGGAGCACGCTGTCGAAAATGAGCCGCCATCATACGACCGAGCGAGGAAAAGAGCGAGATATACCCAAATTGCTTGGTATGCTCAAATCCCGAGCTCCACACGTTGATACTAACCAGTCGAAGCAACGAGTGTAAAAGGCGCAAGCTAAAATGCAGTGGTGGTACTACTTGCACACGATGTGATCGGGACATGGTCCCCTGCGTATATGCCACGAATCGCATGTCAGCTCCCCCAAGCGAGTACAAGGATGCACGGTATGATATCCTCTCCCCGCCGTTCGTATACATAGCGTGTGATGGCGCTGAGCAAACATCTAGAGTGGGGCCGAGATTCCATGCTGTAGATACACAGCTTGAGAGTCTGCAACGTCAAATACACGTTTTGTCGAATCGTCTGATCAAACTTGAATCTTCCACTCCCCAATCGGCAGCCTCGCCGAAGAGTTCAGAACCGAGTGGCTTGCATCGAATTTTAAACGCGCCCAAGTCCCCACATTATATTGGACCAACCAGCGCTGAATTTGGATTGAGTCAAACGCAGAATTCTTCAGCCGGTAAGAATGAAAATCATGAAGAGGAGGATATGGGTATTTCAGCTACGCCAAGTCCCGCGGCATCAGGGACGGAGGAGAGTTCTCCAGTCATTTCCACCAGAGGTGCACTAAGCCTAAGTATTGAAGATACATTAAACCTAGTACAGGTATATGAGGATAGTGTTGGAATTATGTATCCTTGCGTCGACCTAGATAGCATTCGCGAATATATTCGTGAATACTATCGGTCGAATGGCATATATGCGATCAACAGCGCATCAGAAGCCTTGGCACAGGATGCCCCAGATCAAGATTGGTTCACAGCCCGAGACATTCAAGTCTTGAAACTCATCCTTGCCACTGCGCTTTTAGCCGAGTCTCACGGCCGAAGTGAATTCGCCGCTCAACTTGCGGATAGTGTGGAAGATCGATTTGCCAGTCGTTTCAGGGTTGCCGAGGTGGATATGAAAGAAATTCTGATCATGACCCTACTGGTGCGCTCTACACTTTCTACCCTGTCTTTTTAATGACCGCTTGGACGTTATAACTTATCAGCGGAATAAAATAACTGACCTATTTACGACAATCAGTCTATTTTCCATTCCTACCGCGACGATGAAGTCATCGCATGGCGCATGATACGCACCGCATCTAGTGCTGCGATGGAGTTGGGGCTACACCGTCAAGAAACTTGGCAGAGGACAGGCGGTGTCTTTCCGGGCGAGGTTGCATGGACCTGGGCCAGAAAACTGTTTTGGTGCATATATGTGCTTGATCGGAAATGGTCTTTCGGGACTGGTCTTCCCTTCGGTATTCAGGACATTGATATTGATACCAGCCTCCCTGAGCCTGGCGATTCTACCCCTTATCTTACTTGTATGATATCTCATGCTCGTCTGAGTACGAAGATCTGGGGGCTGATCATGGATTGGCCGAATCGCTCACGGGTCGCCACCTCGGACCAGTGTGCTTATCTAGACACACAGGTACAGCAATGGATCTGGTCCATTCCGAGTGAACTAAGATTTGACCCGAGCCAGACACCTGATTGCATAACTGGACCTGAAGAATCGGAGCATAATGACCGTCTTATGATACTCCAGGTATTACTGGCTCTGCAGGGTAATCAATTGCGAATTCTAGTCTATAGACAAAATCTTCTTAGCAGTGAACGCATTGTGGAAGATCCCCAAGGCGCATCAACGGCAGTGGAAACAGCGAAGCGAACCATTCACATGCTTGAGCATTTCAGCAAGGTGTCGCGAGTATACTTCCAACGCCCAGAACCCTTCAATTACTTCCTGATATCTGCTTTAGCGGCTCTATTCTTAGCCGTTCTACATGCGCCTAATACATTTCGTCATGTCTGTCGACCCGAATTCTATACAGCCACAGAGCTTGTACGTCGCTCTGCTACTCGAGCCCAGACATCAAGACGCCTGCAAAAGATCATCCGCAGTTTGAAGCAGATAAAACTACACAAGAGCAACCCCAAGGATGAAATCACTGGATCTAGACAGCTAATATCTAGCCAGAGACATGGTGAAGTCAATAAGTACTCTGCTCAGAACCAACTCTCCACGCCACAGACTTCACAAGCTGGAGCTCGGGATATGTGGGATTTTACGCCAACATCATCGTCCTCGTTGAATATCTTTGGACCGCGTCAACCATACGACATGTCAAATTCTTTCTGGGCAGCAGGATCGAATCCTCTGATGGAAAGCGAGCACAACATATGCGAGGACTTGAGTAGCTTCTTCGAAACAGCCGGGGACCTCTACTTTGACCCCCAGTCCCCCAATCTCCCAAATGGCGTGGACATGGGGTTTTTCGCCCCAACAGGCCTGCCCCTCTCCAATGCAACAGATATATTTGAAGCCGATAACGAGGCGTTAACACGGGTAATGGCCGACTTGCTTTGATGTTGGGCCTTTGAGGATTTTCTAGGCTTTGAATCAAAACACCGTACCCCTTATTGACAATCCATCCCTGAGCAATAATGGAGAACACCTTGGCAGCAGTAAGGGCATATCACTACCAGTTAGAAATCCTGTAATTTTTTGGAGAGAAGATGAAAATTCCCGATGTTGATGTACATATCTAGCTCATGATGGGTACATAGCATTTGGATCCCACTATGCAATTTGAACGATTGTCAAAAATGCAGTACCCGGCGAGCCAATGGTACAATTTATCCTCTCGTTTGACGCCATTTCTAAATGCTAAAAAACAACACGCTGATGGGTATATGAAGGCATTTCAAATCATATCAAGGATGCTAACGCGAGGGAGCCGCTTCTTTTTGCTTTGGTCTTTCTGAGAATCTGCTGCCGCAGGTTTCGATAAAAACTGGGGAGATGTATCAACTTTCCAGAAACCATTTGATGTCGTGACGTTTTCAATATGTGCAATTGTTTGAATGGGCTCCGGGTTCGGACTTTTCGTCTTTTTGGTAGATTTCAATATCTTTTTTGGTTTCTCAGTGACCTGTTTCGATGGTAGGCATTCGGTATCACGTTCAAGCTCTGACAGAATAACAGACCCAGACGGGCTAGTAGATTGGTGATCTGGAGATGAAGAATTGTTCTTCTGTGAGCCGTAGGGCCCATGCTTCTGTGGGCCAGAGACCGATTGGCCGCTGTCAATTTCTGCGTTCCTTGGAGAAGCAAGCCGTCGGGAACGACGAGATGGGGGCTTCCGAAATGCTTCACAGTCTGGAGCGACAACTAGTGACAAAGAACCGATTGCTTTTTCCAGCTCGTCGACTTCATTTGCACGCTCTCGTCGGGATTCCCTTTTCTGAACTGGAGGGCGTGGACCTAGGATGTTTCCATCCATAGATTCGGGAATTCCCTCTGCTGAACGTAACGTATCACTTTCAACTTTCCTCCGTCGCCTGGATGGTGCTGGGGCGACACTGTGGGAAATTGAAACACTGAGATCCTCAAACCCAACTTCCTCGGTGCCCAGAACAGTGGCGCACGACCGCATGCGCAATGGGGTTGTCGAGGGGCGGGCCTTAGATGTCGGCGTAGGTGGCGCTGTACATAGATTTGAAAATGTTCCCACAAGATCATCTATCTCCTGCGAGAACACAGACATCTGACTCGTAGTCTCTTTCTTTGAATACATACTGGGGGAGACATGGTATCCCTCAAGGTCAATATGCTCCTGGAAAGAGGTATTATCAAGATAAAAAGATTTGCCAGTCCCTGAGGTTGATGTGGCAGCTGCAAGTAGTTGCGTCTTAAATGGGGGAGACAATTCGGACTTCTCTTTGGTAAGTGTACCATATTTCAAAATGCTGCCTCGTTTCATCCCTGGATCGATAGGCCCCTTCTTTTTGAGACCAGTCCGTCGGCTGGTTGTCTTCTTAGGAGCTGCTTTGCTGGCAGCTTTCTGGGCTTGTTCATCATGCCATTTTTCGAGAATTTCGGGAGCCCCAAGTCTGAGTATCGTTTCAAAGACCCAAACTTTTTCGATGCCCAAAGGGTCAAAGCGCTTTGTCACTCGCGTCTTCGAAGGCGTTTGCAGTGCTTTCGCCTCGCCAGCCACCTCTACATCATCATCTTCTTCGATTGTTTGTTCCGTGTTTTGCGAAGGCCCGCTTTCCTCGGCTAGTGGTTGAGGATTTGGTGGCTCGGCTAGAAGGTCAATACCAACTACATCAATAGGCAGGATATCTGTCTGAAGTTCAGTCATGCCGTCTGTACCAAAGCTCGTACGGCTCCGTTGTATCTTTTTGAGCCATGGAGTGTCACAGTCGGGTGCAAGTGTACCATGAGCCAGGCCAGTAACAGGTCGTTTGAGGCGAAGTCTGTAGGAGACGAGCGGTTCGGCCAATAGCCTGATCAGTTTTCTGGCCCCTGAACGATAGTTCCATTCAAGGTGCTCAGCAGTGAATCTTCTGATTTCCATCGGGTCAATTTCCTGATCCCATGCCTTTGCCAGGCGGCTTTTCAAGGCTTCCATTTCATGCTCGGTAGAAACGATCGGCTCAGCGTAGTACTGGAGAATTGCACGATCAGGAAAGGTAGGTGGGATTCGAACAGCCTTATGCTTTGTTGTGAAGTAGCCACTCTCGTTCTCGTCCAGCTCAAACTGCAATCGATCTCGCCAATCATTCAACTTTGAGTCCAGATCAGAAGGGTGCGACCCAATGATCTCCAAGAGGTCCTCGCCAAAGCCTGCCTTGGCGATTTCACCAGCCAATTTGCTTCCGCATTTCGGTACACCGGATGGCAAGTAGTCCCCGCCACTGAGCATTGCAAATAAAATCATTCCAGATCGATCGAATGGCACATTCGAAGCATAAACTTCGTTGCTCATATTGTAACGAGTGACATGAGTAGCGGCAGTGGTACCGGTACCATTCTCTTTCGAATAGCTCTTGATCATGAAAGTGGACCCAAACATTAAGGTATCGATGTCGTCGCTCATCACGACATCGACAATACCAGCCTGTTGCAATCGGGCGCACTCGGCCTCTGCCTCGCCCGGGGCATCATGCCATGGAAATCTGAACCGGCTGATGAGATCTTTCGATCGTTGAATGATCGGTGCATTTCCATGACCGCGTGATGTCGTTGACTTGCCCCTCTTAAAGGGGGGCTTTTGACTCCCATCGTAGACGAACAGCGGGTGAATTGGGAGGGCGAGGAGTTTGATCAATCGGTAGAAAAGGGTCCTAATCTCTGGGTTTTTGCCGCCACGACCCGCTTGCACTTGAAACAACCAGATTGAGATGTCGACTGCAACACGAATAGGCCTATTTTCACGCTCGAGATGCGAAAGGGCTAATTTTGATAATGCGATGCGCTCGCCTGTGCCCAGGACATTTATGAGTCTAGGTTCGATTAGCAAGGTATGTTTTAAACGGCGAGAGGGACTGCAGATCGTCGAAAATCCGCGGTTGCTAGGCACATTGGACTTGGATATATATGCGGTCACCCTCCCTTGTAAGCTGAAAGGTAGATGTGGAACTTACCCGGGAATTCCCATTATGCCGAGAACCCAAAATTATGTCGAGCTCACCACTTCAAGTTATCACGCAAATGAAAGAGCCATACGGAGGGAGAGGATGGCAGAGAGGCGTGGGTTGAGGTTGATGTTGAGGTTGGCGGTTGGAGAGTAAATAAACCACGGCCCGATGAAGATCCGTGCGCGTGCTCTTGCTCTCCTTCCGACTTGGTCAACACCTCCGTCATTCAGCCATCCTGGCTATGGTCTCGGTCGGTTTTTGACGGGCAAATTATTTGGCAGCGAGTCAATTCAATATCTGATGGCCGACAGAACTCTCATCCGTCGCTGAAGCCAGTTCCTTACCGTGGTGGATCCCTTTCGATTCGAGGGGCTAACACGAACGAAGATCGCGAGAACAACAGGGCAAGCTACACGCCCACCATGAGTGAGCATAAGCACAAGGTGTCTGCTACGTCCAACCTACGCCATAGCCAGACAGCTCGACCATCTTCTCCTCACACACCGCAGCAGTCGCTTCGCTCAGGGAACACCTCTTTCACTAGCACAACATCACCAGGCTCCTCTTTTCGAAACGAAGACGATGCAATCATTTTCGAGATAGGCGCGCGATGGTTCAGAGCTGGATTCGAGGGCAATGGCACTCCGGTATGTGTCAAAGGCTTTGGACCTGAAGAATCGCGGAGAGCAGCGGATTATCGTGGATGGATCCATGGGGACTTGGGCGCTGGACCGCCACCCAAACCCGTCAAGGCGGAGGAGTGGGTTCGGGACTATGAATTATGGCAGCCTGATTTGAGGACAGTTGATTTGGGACTGGTCGAGGATAAAATCGAACGTGTTTTCCGTGAAGTCTACAACCAGTACCTGTTGACTGATGCGGGCACATCCCGGCTAGTCCTGACCCTCCCTGCACTCATGCCACATCCACTACTGTCGTCACTACTTTCTACACTATTCAGCCGCTGGCGATTCCCTAGCGTCACCCTTCTTTCGAGTGCCACAATGTCCGCGACAGCGGCGGGACTGCGATCTGCCCTGGTTGTGGATCTGGGATGGGCCGAGACAACGGTAACTGGGATTTACGAATACAGGGAGGCTGTTACAAAACGGAGTACAAGAGCCATGAGAGCTCTCATGTTGGAAATGGGACGCTTTTTCACCGGATTGGCTTCTGGCAATGGTGACGCCCAGGAGAATTCAGGGGAGAACGATATCTCCGTGGGCTTTGCATACTGCGAGGAAGTCGTGAGCAGATTTTCATGGTGTAGACTTCAAGCTGAAGATGCCGAGAAGCCTGTTGAAACAGAACAGACTGTTTCGATTCCTTCCCCACAAAACCCAACGCATAAATACCAGGACCTGCTGCTCTCAGATCTAGCAAAGCCCGTTGAAAAGGTCCTGCTGGCCTCGGAGGTCGCTGAGAGTGATTTGGATGACGAGGAAAAATCAATTCCTTTGCTTGTCTATAACGCCCTGCTCTCGCTGTCGCCTGATGCAAGAGGAACTTGCATGTCACGCATCGTCTTTGTGGGCGGTGGAGCTCGAATCCCCGGTTTGCGCCAGCGAATTTTGAAGGAGGTACAACAGCTGATTGACCGACATGGATGGAGCGCGATTCGAGGCAAGGTTGTCGAGCGACAACGACAGCGATTGGAGGAATTGAGAATCTCATCCCAGTCCAACAGCCCCGGCCAACCCCCGGGCGATGTTCCTGCTGTTTTGATGGACGATGAGAAGCCCGAACCATCCAAGGAAGATCCAGAGATTGACTTTGTGGAACAAAAGTTGCGGCGACAAAACAAAGACACACCAGTACCTATTCAAGGAATCTTGCGTGAGGTCGAGTCCCTGGGGCCATGGGCCGGTGCGAGTCTAGTATCAAGCTTAAAAATTCGCGGCATGGTGGAGATCGAACGAGAGAAATTTCTTCAGCATGGCTTGGCTGGCGCGACTCGAGATGTCGAGGCGCCTGTCCCCGATCGTCGATCGGGCCTTCGAGCTGGGGATCGATCCAGCTGGACTCTGGCCGGATGGGCGTGAGCCGGATGGGCGTGAGAAACCAACGAATCTACTTTTTATGTGACATGCTGTGCTGCTCGGTAAATAGCACCTGGATACCCCCTCTGTTATGAACATAGATTTGAGATATTTACTAGTTCCGTGTTGGATGATGTCCATATATCGTAGAATCTACCCAGCCTCGGCTCGGGAAACAACTTGAAATGGAGTGCGGGGAGAGACCCACTGACAACTGACAACGTAACTTCAACTTGAAGTTCCGGCCGACTCGGAGGATGATCTTGACCAGCCGATTCGAGCTGTAGAGACATGCACCGAAGCTCGGAATGACCCGATTTAGTCCACCCCCACTGAGAGCACCGAGAGCCTGTGTCGCTTGTAATAAGAAGAAAGTATGGATTGGTGAAACTCCAATAAGAACTTGAACTTCCCTCACTCATCATACCAGGTTCGCTGCATATACGAAGATGATCCAAGAACATGTTTGAATTGCCAACGACATCAATGGCCCTGTTTGTCAGTATCTCCGGACAGTTTCAGTTAGTAACTTATTCTGACAATGATATGGCAGTCAGCGGGAGCGTAAGAGAAAACGCCGACACAACGTCGACAGTGAGCCACATGGAGCAACCGAAGGCAGAATACGCAGGCGTCGCTTGAGTTTGGAAGGAGATCACCAGAGAGATTTCTCCACCACAGAGAGTATTGAAGAATCCTTAGGAGAAGACACGGAAAAGGATACGGCCCATCTTGAATTGCTGCACGAGCGAACGCCTACCACTTACGTGGCAAGTGGGAGCATTGGAAGCACGTCCTCGACTACCGCAGACCAAACACAAAATCCAGATCAAGTTGTAGCAACAAACCCATATCTATCGGCCCCAAGCCTCAGCTCCATGGCTAGATCCCGCTATTTTGATGATACTTTGATCATCAACGAGGACCAAGCCAGATCGTATCCCATTGGGGATGCAGATGGTCCGACAGAGGACGATTGTCAACTGCTACAGCTACAAGGGGCCTTTGAACTACCACCACGAGCGGTGCGTGATGGGTTGATCCATACCTTCATGGAGCGATGCTCACCTTGGATGCCTATTGTAGAGCGCAGCTGGCTAGAGGAAAGTGGCTCTCAGAAACCATCCATGCTCCTTTTGCAGGCCATATTTGTCGCCGCAAGTAGAGTTACATCTGCACCTGCAGTGACTGCATACGCATCGACACATCAATTTTATCGGCGTGCGAAGGCTCTATTTTGGTCGGGGTATGAGAAGAACCCAATGACCGTAGTTGCGGCCGTGTGTATCCTTCATTGGTACAATCCAGAGGGTCCGGAACACGTTTCAACGAATACGAGTGGATTTTGGCGATATGTTGGAGTGGGACTGGCTCACCAAATTGGCCTACAAAAGGAACCTACGAATACAAGGGATGCTGCGCTCAGACGTCGCCTTTGGTGGACATTATTTGTGGGTATCATCCAATAGCAAATAGTAGTATTATTACCATATACTGACATATTCTAGGCCAGGGATTGCTTGATATCGGCAGGCCAAGGTCGCCCACTTGCAGTATGTATTGAAGATTGTGAGTTGGCCACGCCATGCCTGGAGGACTTCCAAGATTCCAGTTCAAATGGATCTCTTTTCATTGCATATGTTGAGATTAGCTCCATACTTGGGCATCTCACACAGCATTGCCGTCGTAAAACGCTCACGCGACAAACGCGACAACATATTGAAAACCAACTGTATCGCTGGACACGGGAGCTTCCGACATCTTTGCGCCTATTTCAGAAACCCACTGGAACAGAAAGACCCGGAGTGCAGGCACAGAACATACTCAGCCCGTACAGCTTCGAGGCGCGTCAGTTGCACATCGCATATTTTGTTTGCCTCGCAATACTATGTCGCCCCAGCCAAGGCAACTCTCCCTCTCCAGCAGTGATACTCGCTTCTTCATTCGTGGCAGGCATATTCGAAGATTTCCTAGCACGAGATGAGATACAATTTTTGGGACCGATATTTACGTTCCACTTGCTTGCTGCGGGGATCGGCTTGCTTTCGAGCAGGAAAATTCCGCCGCTATGGGACAAAGCAGTTTACAGCTTGCAAACTATCTACCTTTCACTGGAAGTTCTTGCTCAACGCTGGTCATCTGCCAAAGGTAGCCTCAGGGCACTGAAAAGCATCGCCAACGAACAGGAAAGCACGGCAAGGTCTGAAAGCAAAACTACATTACCATTATCACCAGAACACCAAACTTTCTTCCAAGGATTTGGCCCTGATATATGCTGGGCTTGGTCATATTTTATGCATTCAACACCCTTATCAGTTACTGAAGATTCTATTTATCAAGCAGCCGACTCTGCAGAGATATCACTAAATGGCTTCCCAGAGAGCCGTGACGCAGCGACAATACCCCCACCAGAGGAATATCGACCACTGACGACGGTGTTAGATCCCCACATCGGTTTTGGCATGGGGAACATGACAGAAAACATCAATGGTGGTTTCTTTCATAACCAGTATCAGGGCATGGGAGATTGGCTGTTCAAAGATCTGAACTGGACTGGGGAGGCTCCTTGGTAAGGTCACAATAAGTCATGACCAAAGCAATCTCCCCTAAAAACGATATAAATTACTAGAAAAATCACGAAATAATATTCAAATCCCATATACATTATATCGCTTTATGCCGCGGCCGGTAGTCGGCAATCGGTGAATTTCGGCAATGCACAACTGTGAGTGGGCCGTGGCGATCTGGGGATGCGGGGGAGTCAATCTATCCTGGAAATGCCAGAACGACTTAGGAGATTGCATAAACATAATCAAGAGGTGATTTCTGAATTTATCTAACTGAACCTAACAACTTTCAGCGTCATGTCAGATATACCAACGTTTACGAACCTCTCCCTGGAGAGGCATGGGAATGTTTTTGTCCTCACAATGCAAAAGCCCCCAGAGAATCGGCTCAACTCGTGGTACTGCCAGGAAATGATCCGGGCCTACCGTACAGTTGAAAGATTGTTGGGCCCTGATTCAGAAGGGGCTGTCATAACTCGTGGCAATGATGCCAAATTTTGGTGCACGGTATAGTACTACCCAGTGAAGAAGCTCGAGAGACATGCTAATAGATTTATCTTCAGGGGTTAGAATTAGATGAGTCTGACCGAAACCCATTTGCAAACACAGATGGATTCTATCCGGTCAGTTCCCTCTAAATACCATGATATTATGATAAAATCCCGCTCGATAATCCCGGTCTGACAATATGAACACAGCTTATTCACACCATTCTTGATTTTCCATTCCCAACAATTGCCTTACTTACCGGTCATACATTCGGGGGTGCTTGTCCTCTTGCCTTGGCTCATGACTATCGTGTAATGAACTCTCGTCGAGGCTTCATTTCGATGCCACCTGTCAACCTAGGGTTGCATTTTGATGGGATTGGGACTCTTCCTCGACTCAAGTTGCGCCCTCAGGTGGCGCGCAAAATGCTCCTCGAAGCACACAAATGGACTGCAAAAGAAGCCTTAGAAGATGGCATCGTGGATGCTATTGCTGAGCCTGAGCAGATGTTAGATACCGCGGTTGAATTAGGTGCAAAATGGGCGCCGAAAGCAAAGATGGGGTAAGTCTACGCAACCCCATAACGAAAATATCAAAACTAATCTTTCAAGTGTTTATGCGCTTCTTCGTCAAGAACTTTGGGGGGAAGCCATCAAAAAGTTTCAACGCATCAGTTACGTTCACAGTCGAATGACTTCTGCACCCGCTAAAGTAAAGATTTGAAGAAGTACAAGCCTTGCTGTGTCTTGGCACGAGTTGCTGTTATGTGTATTGGGTTATTAATAGTTTTATAATGCCATTTTAAGGAGGTGTTCAATGAAATTACACAGTGCTATATTGTGAGCCTTTCAAGTTCGCAGATCTATCATCATTGGTCTCGCTCTAACAATATATTACTATCGATTTTTTTCATCGCTTCAAAGCTTGGCCTTTAGCTCCTTACTCCATAATTGTATCTCAGGAATATCCTGATAGTTAGATGGAAAGAACTTGGGACCCAAAATCTTCTTCTGGACCTTACCAGTTCCCGACTTTGGAAGTTCGCCTTGAATAACACGCAGAATAGTTGGAATCTTGTATCCTGCAAGCTTACTCCTCAGGTCATCTCTCAACTCTGCCAAAGTCAGGCTCTTGCGAGTCGTACTTTGATCTGTCTTCAGGCTGATAGTCGCTGCAACTCGTTGACCAAACTCCTCGTCCTCGACACCAACAACCATAACCTCGGAAACATAGTCAAGTCCCAGGATTTCGCGTTCAATATCAAGGGCTGAGATCTTATATCCGCCTGACTTTATAATGTCAATTGAAGCACGACCGAGAATAAAGTAGTATTCCCCTTCTTTGCGAGCAATGTCCCCCGATTTGAAGTAACCGTCCTGATCGTGCGCTTCCGAAGTCGCTTTTTCGTCATTTAGATACCTTTAAAATGACCAGAGATTAGCAAAAAAGGCCCATAAGCTAAGAGAGACATTCGGGCATACTTGGAGAACATGTATGGACACTTCACAAGAAGGTGACCGTCATCTTCAAGTTTAAGAGAGACTGCCTCGGCCACACGACCAACGCTATTCCGTGGGGTTTCCCGGGTATCAAGATCAGTTTTGATCACCGCACCAAATTCGGTTGCACCGTATCTGGTCAGGATTGGCTTCTGTCGTAAGTCTTCCCAGAAATCTTGGACGGGGCCGGGCAATGCCGATGAGCCACAAAGCATGGTCCGAATATTTCTGGCCCCGGCAATATACTGATTGCGCACCTTGAGAGGTTGATTCGCAATGCTTTCTTCGTAATATCGCATCATGCGCATGTAAATGGTTGGTACCCCGGAGAAGAAGGTTAGACCACCCTGACGCCAGCGCTCCCATGTCCAAGCCGTGCTGAAGCTTCCGCTTCGGAATTCGATGCAAGCACCGGCCGTGAGAAAGGGAAGGAATGTGAGTCCCACACCAGAAGCATGGTGAACCGGTAGCGTGTGGAGGACGACATCTCTTTCGGTGATACGATAGAAGTCTCCGTCCGTTTCGGCGTTGCCAGTTAACCAAGTCCGACGCTGCACGGCGCCTTTTGGTGGACCCGTTGTGCCAGAGGTGAAGATCACTGCGCTCGCGCCATTCATATCCAGCATACGGTTTGAAGATATGACGATCTCAGCTGCTGCGATGGGTATGGGACGGAAGAAGGATGCGATGGGCGATATGCAAGGAACAGGGAAATTTTTCTTCTCGTCCATATACCGTACGATAGACTTTGCGAGGGGCTCACTAGTCGTGCTGGCAACAAGAGCGACGCATCGTGCCTTTGAGAGGAAATAAGTTGCCTCTTCGACTGGTAGTCCCGCAGCTGTTTTGATTCAGTTAGGATATACTTAAAGTGAGGTACTCAATTGGCTACCAACTTACCCATTGGCACTACTGCCGCACCCAGTGCAACGATAGCAACGAAGCCAACAGTATACTCATAACCCCCCGGAGCCAGTAGACCGATGTAAACTTCTTTATCCTCTACCAAGTCCCGAAGCGTCTGGGGGCTCATTCTTCGTCTGAGCTCATTACGAAACGCAAGCGCATCAGATACAAGATCATGATATGTCTTTTCGATGCCTGCGTTCACATCTCTAATTGCAATCCTCGATGTTTTGCGCTGAGCATAACGAAGAAGCTTATGAAACCAAGGTGAATTTGGCAGAACATTGTCTCCTTCGTGTGAAGGTACGTAGAGAGTACGGTCACCCATTGCCTTGCAGATCGCGTTCCGTTGCCCGCCTGGATAAGAAATGGTTGTAAATGGTAAGATCTCGCTGGACTTTTGGAAAAGACCGTTTATAGCCTCCAAAATTTGACTGTCTTACTATTTCTGTCTTTGAGATATTTTATTTTCTGTCTCTTTCTTTTTGAATCGGCTACTTACTTCCCCGCAGTCTACCCCACGTTGTTCGTCGAAGTGGCAGCCGGCATTCGGCATTCGGCAAATTTGGCTATACGCGGAACTAAAGCCTAGGTAAGTGGACTGAGGGGTTTGCGTGCATGTATCATTAACTGGAAAATGATTCCATTCATATAAGTGGAGCTAATGTACTGCTAAAAAGATACACTCAAGTGGTTAGTTACATGTTGGATAGGTATAAGCATCATGCCCGACTTCACAGACAGTCTTCGCCCGAGTCAACCAGATGGGCCCACTACTCTTTCCTGTGAGCGAGCACAGTCCAATCTCTCGGCAAAGGAGTTGAGCGGCCATCTTCTTTCGCCTGATGGATTTTTGGAGAGACAAGAAAAGATTCTGCCAATCTTGCAGCATGAGCCCCTTTTCTCCAAAGAAAACCAGCAGAACCTCTCTCGCCCCGAGCGATTTAAGTTGGGTCTTGCGCGTGCCAAACTGCTTCGTCGACTAAAAGACCAGCATCAATGGAGCCATGAGGAATACAAGATGGCGGAGTACTTGGTTGATGACGTCTCGCCCTACTTTCTACACCTGGAAATGTTTATCACCACCATCCGTGAACAGGCCAGTGAGGAACAGCAGGCATACTGGATGCCTCTGATTGACTCGTGGAAGATCATCGGTGCATATGCCCAAACCGAGCTTGGACATGGTAGCAATGTTCGTGGTCTGGAGCTGGAGGCACGTTGGGATAGACGGACTAAGGAGTTTATTCTGCATAGCCCTACTTTGACCGCAAGCAAATGGTGGAACGGGAGTTTGGGTCGTATTGCGAATCATGCCATCGTGGTTGCACAACTTCTTCTTCCTAAATCTGACACGACTAATGAATATGTATCTCATGGTCCTCACCCATTCATTGTGCAGGTGAGGGATATGAAGACACATCTCCCCCTGAGCGGCGTGGTTGTTGGAGATATTGGTCCAAAGTACGGTTATATCACGATGGACAATGCCTACATGCTTTTTGATCACTTTAGGTAAGTGCTCACAAATAAAAGGATTGATAGAAAGACAATCGAAAAAAAAAAGAAGAAAGAAATTGACGACCTCTCAAGGATTCCTCATTCTGCCATGTTGTCGAGATATTCCAGCGTGGACCCGAATACAGGCATCTACACAAAACCTGAACAGCCTGCTCTAGTCTATGGATCTTTGACATATGTCCGTGCCCAAATCGTGCATCATGCTAGACTTGTACTTGCACGTGCAGTCACGGTTGCAGTGCGCTATACTGCTATCAGAAGACAATCTCAAGATCGGGACGGCGACAAAACGGGACCAGAGATGGCAGTACTGGACTATCCTACAGTCCAGATACGTATTCTTCCCCTGCTAGCCACCGCATTTGCATTACACTATACAGGACAGTCCATGCGCGAGATTTATCAAAGTACTCGCAAGGATGTTGAGCAAGGTGACTTTCGTTCATTGGCTCACATGCATAGCATGTCCTCTGGGCTGAAAAGCCTTTGCACGATGCTTGCTGCAGACGGGGTAGAAACTTGCCGTCGGGCAATGGGAGGACACGGCTTTGGCGGGGGAAGTGGCCTTATACAGCTGAATAATGACTACCTCTCCAAGCCAACAGTCGAGGGTGATAACTGGATGATCACTCAACAGGTGGCTGCCTATTTGATCAAGAAAATGACTGCAGCAGTAGGCTCGCTAGATAGCCCTGCTAACGATGAGACCGATGCCATCTTCAAGGAATTTATCAGGAATCGTCAAAACGGACACTCTCCCACATCTGGCCTTGATGTGCTGGCAAGTGATTATGATATCGTCAAAAGCTTTCAGCTTAGGGCTACAGCCATGGTGAGTAGAACTCCTCATAACTCCTATTTCAGCACTGGGCTATTCTGACAGTTATCAGGCGTATGAGGCGTATGAGCAACGTGTGCACAAAAAGAAAAGTTGGAACAGCCTTCTTATCCAGTTGCATAAGCTGAGCAAAGGTAGGCCAGGTAAAGAGTCCTCGAGCTATTTGTCACTGCTAATTCTATCCAGCTCAATCTCAATCGATCCTAGTAGCTACCTTTTTCGAAGCGTTATCTACTGAGACCTCCCTCTCGCATTCCACGAAGAGCATTCTTTGGGACTTGTTCCGCCTTTTTGCATACTACACCATGGAAAATGAAGGCTTCGAATGTGAGTTCGGACGGCGATTTGATTTTTCTAGCTGATTTTTAGGCTAATATTGGAACAGTTTTCCGCTGCAATGCAGTCACTAGATCTGATTTAGATCGACTTCCTGCTCGTGTCCAAGAACTGATGTCTCGAATCCGACCACATGCGGTGAATTTAGTTGACTCGTGGATGATACCAGATTATTTACTAGACAGGTTTGAGAATGACCCAGTCCAATAAAAGTGACACAGAGCTAATCCAGCACATAAAATAGTGCCCTTGGTCGGTATGACGGTCGAGTATATGAGGATCTTTACAACCGGGCTCATCGACTGAACCCTTTGAACCGAATCACATTCAACCCGAATTACTGGGAAGATGAAATTATCAAGGGAAGCGGGGACACTGGGGCGAGTATACTATCCAAGCTGTAAATCTCTGTAAAATTGGAATGAAAATGAAATATGCTTTTCCTCCTCAGGAATGCTTTAGCCCTTAAGGTTCTATATTGAGATTAAAGTGAATTTGAAGAGTGGAAATTGACGTTACTGCAACTGGATCTCCAATGGCGGAGGAGAAAGGGCTGTTGGAGCAAGTGTAACATGCAGATTATGATGAAAGCTTGGCTAGTGGGATTAACACATTCGTTCATGTGCGCTAGTTATGTACACTATCAAGCCGATTGCTTCGGCAATCACCTATTGACAACCCCAAGCAGGAATTAAGGCATCTATATCTTCTGATGCAAGAACAAAAAAAAAAAAAAAAAAAAGACCATTGCGCTCCACACTAGAAAGTGCCAAACTGGTAGGTGGCAAAGTTGACAGCAGGGCCATCGTCGGGGCCGAAGATCTGGGAGGAGTCACGGCCCCACTGAGGGTTGTTGATGCCGTCAATCCAGTCTTCAGTTTCAATGACAACGCAGCCGTACTTGTTGACATGGGTCGCACCCGAGTCCCCGTTTGAGGCCTTGTTACGCTTGGCCTGCGACTCCTTGGTCGCGATGGTACCATTCTGGCCATTGCAAGAGTAAATTTGGATGGCAGCTTGGTTGGTAGCGACGTCCAAACTGATGCCGGTCTTGTCGGAGGCCAAGCGCACGGAGGGGACTACAGAGTCAGAGGCAGCGTAGGCAGCCGGTCGGTCAACGATCCAGCAGGTATCATAGCCGGTACAGTCATCTCCGCACAGCCCAGTAGTCTCCTCAATATCCTTACCGATCAACTTGGGCTGGCGGAAGTCCAAAGCACCCTTGTAGGCTGTCTCAACATCCAGAAGATCGCCAGTGGGAATCAACATGCTGTCCCCGGCGACAAAGCGTTGGGACAGAGGCAGTTGTAGAGTAGTGTCTTTCAACACGTTGTCATTCTGGAAGGCATTCAGGTTCCAATAGACATGGTTGGCCAGCATGATAGGGGTCTTCTTGGTCAGGGACAGAGACACCAGCTTCGTGGTCAGCTGGGGCAGACCCTTGGGGTTCTCGGCGGTCTTCTCAGTGGACACGCTGAAGGTAGCGTGCGAGATAACATCACCGGGGAAGTTCTCGAAGCCCTGGTCCAGAAGGGTAAATGTCACAGAAGAGTCAGAGTGGGCTGTGACGGTCCAATTGCGCATATCGTAGCCGATAAAGCCGCCATGAAGGGTGTCTTTGCCGCCGTTCTCATTCTCGGGGATATGATAGTCATGGCCATCAATGGAAAAGGTTCCGTTCTTGATGCGGTTCGCGTAGCGGCCCACGGTTGCACCGAAGAAGGTACGATTGGTCTCACTGTCATGAAGATAGTACTTGGGGTCGTCATAGCCAACGACAACATCCTGAAGGTGACCGTTGCGGTCAGGGACCAGGAGCGATGTTAAACGCGCACCGTAGGGGATTACTTTGGCGGTGATGTTATCCGCCTTGATGGTGTATTCGCGGAAGTGATCAGCGGAGCCCGATGACGACGGTGAAGGGATGGAAGGCTGGGAGGATGATGCTGCAGAGGGAGCAGCATTCGCCAGGGCCGGCAGCCCATAGAGGGCGGCGGTGACGTAGGACTTGAGATGCATCCTGACGGCCAAGAAAGTAGTTGCAGTGAGAAAGAGAAGACAATACACGACCAGGAGTCGAGGTGTGATCCGCGCAGGGCACAGGAATGCGCGGAGGCAACCGAGGGGAGGACGCATTATAAGGTGACAAGCTCCTTTCCAATCCCAGTAATCATCGTCATTCAATCCTTCCCAGGCTCAGTTACCTCCGCATGGCTCGACGCTAGGGGGTGAATGGGGGGCTGGGGAACCGGGGTAAACAGCGATTCACGAATTAACCGGCAGGAGTGGCGTGAGATGAGTCCAATGATTGGGGGGATTTGGGAGGGGCAATACAGTTGGAAAAAGAAAAAGCGGAGATGAGAAGACCGAGCGCAGCTGAGAGTTGAGGTGGGTAAGGCTCTCGGGGCGTTGGGTGGAGCAAGACAAGCCTTTTGGAATGGATGAGAACGGGGATGAGGGAAAAGCGCAATTCTCCGGTGGAGGGAGAGACCACTTGGGCACATTCAAGTTGCTGCTAAATAGAATTAGTTGAATTATGTACATAGTAGAAATAATATACAAACAATACTGAAACAACACAGCAGGTACTAGTAATTTTTTAATTAAATCGTTTAATTACTGGTACTATTCGGCGAGTTGAGTAGATTAGTCCGGGCCTAACTGGGAGATCCCATCGCCTACCAGTACACTGTATAGCTGGGACTGAACCTGCAGCAGCACTGATCCTAACCTGAATTCTCCGAATCCCCGCACAGGTCATAGACAAGGGTCTGAGCAAGGAAGAGAGTTGGGGCCAAAAGACAAAAACAAAGACAAAAGGAGGGGAAGCTCTGTCTAAGCATTATGGAAGGCTGTCAGTTACACCAGCCCATGCACGTTCGTTCACTGAAGCTGGCTAGTGGTCTGATACAAGTGCTGATCTGGTGAGCTGTCGACCATGCCACATGCTAGTTAGTTACTAGTACTAGTATCAATAATACAGGGCAAGCTGATTGTGTGGAGGTCAAGGTCTATGTGTAGATCTATATCACTCAGACTGCCAGTGTATGTATGATGGTACGAGTACAATACCGTGAAAGCCCGAATTCATCTGCATGCAGACTCAGGGCGAGTTACGTATATCTGCTAGTATCAGGGAAACGCGTAAGTTTAAAGCTTCATCTTCATAAAAGTCTACTCTTAGACAAAATAGGGTTGTTCGCTTCGGTTGCGACTATCATCGAGATCTATACCTTGATTCGATGAGTTCCCCAGAGATCGACCGAGCCTTCATGGAATCAAGATGAAAACTCAAGTGTGCCGACATGTCCCCCCATAAATGGTACCTCAAGACCTTGTGTCCTTACCACAATCTACCTCGATTCTGGGCTGCCAACATTGCTTACGGTCTACACCTTTCAGGCCATCAAACTTTCGATGATGTTGAGACCCAACTGGTTATCTTTCCAGCTGTGAATATTGTGAAGGGTGAATATAATAATGGGTTCAATTGATTGATATCTTCGCATAGGAATGGAAGAAAAAAGGAAGACGACACTGCGTGACTGACTGTATACAATCAGATTTCCCTATTGGGCACGATTACCTAATATTCCGGTCAGGCGGCAAGTCCAAGTCGTGCCGCTTCGGGAGTTTTGTTTACGCATTGCCCCGCCGTTCTGCTGGTGGGTGAACTGATTATTTGGCTATTTGGTGGCCATTGCCCTTCATTATTAGTGCATTCCACGGGGTGCGCTCTCTCCATGCCCCCCTCGCGGCACGCGTGCCGAGAATCCATCGCATCGCACCGAACCCGTCATGTCCGCCACCACGCGCAACTCGAGCTCTTCCCCCGATATCCTGGGCCCCCCAGGTGACGCCGAATACCTAATATCATCGCCAATCAAACCATTTACTGGTCGTCAGAGTTGGTACTCACCCGCCTTCAGTGCGCGCAAATCAACACCAGCCAAACGACCACGCGTGAGCCTCAGCCCGGCAAAGAGCGCGCATTCGATCCAATTTGACGATGTCTTGCTCCCTGGTTCTCCTACGATGAAGCTTGATGGTCTCCAGAGGTCCCCTTCGCCTTTCAAGGACCAACAGGACGGAAACGTGAGCCCGTGGCGCATTCGAGTCACGCTCGAGGCGACCCAGGACGAGGAAAACCAAAGTGAAATGCAGCTCAGTCCGTCGCGCAAGCGACTCCGACCGTCCACCGTTACAACAAAGGTTCCCTTGAAGGATGATCGCAGCCCGTTGGCGGAGAAGACACCATCGAGACCGCGTGGGCGCCCGCGCAAATCGGACACCAAACCCCCTAATGGATCACCATGGCCAGCCAGCGCGGGAAACACACCAGGCCGGCCAGGAGAAACACCGAGTAGAAAACGAGGCCGGCCGCCGAAGAGTACACCGCGGCCCCAGTCACAGGAGTCGCCTATCGTCGAAGATGAGCCAACATCAACTTTTGAACCACCACGCCTGCCCGAGATCGAACAAGAACCTCAGCATCAATTTAGCCCAATGGATATCGGCGAAGACGGGATTGCTGAGCCTGTGCGACGATGGGGCCCGCTCAATATCGCAGGAGATGGTGACTTGGACAGCGACTCACTTGGAGCGGATGATTTGCCCGTTGCAGATCTAACAGCGCCAATGCAAACAAATGGGGCGAGTTTGAATCATAGCACCACTCGGGAATATGGCAGGACGACCTACGACACGCCTATTATCGGGCCTACAGAGCAGCACTACCTCGATAACGAGGAAAACATACATTCCACTCCGTCAAAGATGCCATCTCCAACTCGAGAGAGGCGATCCTCATCAATCAGATCGGCACGCGATGTTGGTTCGGTGTCATCGCCTCGAACCTATCCCACTCCAACCCCAACTTCTTCGCTGGCCGAAGAAGACAATCAAGCGCTTGAGGCTCAAGCACAACGAACACAGGAGCATAATGAACACCAGCCTCTCTCCGACCCCACGGACGATCACGAAGAATTTGACTCAATAATGGAGAGTGAGGGCTTCACCATGGTATCTTTGGATACTCTTCCTTCAGCCAAGCAGATTGGACTAGGAAATCATGCTAGCAGAGCCACAGACAATGCTGCGAAAGTGTTACAAGATCGAGACAATGGGCGGATTGGCGATCGGTTGAAACGCAAACTTCCCGGGATCAGCGATCTGCAGAGTGATAACCATAGCTCAGCTAGACAAAGCCCCGCCATCAGTGCTTTGTCTTCAGGGTCTAGGCTTTCCTCGCACGCTCGCCAAGAATCGAACCATTCGCTCCAGCAATTCCCTACGGAGCCTGTCTTTTACCCCGATCTTTCTACAACATCTTCACCGGGGAAACAACAATCACCAGAAGGACCCAGAGAGGCAGAGGTGGAGATTCCTCATGAGAACGAGATAATCGCCCTGGATGATATCGAGGAAGAGGACGAACATCTGGAAGAAGAATTAGAAGAAGTGGAAGAAGTGCATGCGATACCCCATTCGTCGGAAATCGGCCGAGCACAATCTTCAGAAAGTAATCTTACAGATAGGTTGAGATCGCAACGAGAGGCAGAATGGCATGAAGAACGACAAACTGTCAGCCGGAATGCTCAGGATGCTGTCGATGCCAACCGCATGATATACATCGACAGTGATCATAATGCCTCAGAAGACGATGCATTGAGCAACCACCTACAGTCTGATTTCGGCTCTATAGCTGGAGAAGAACACGAGGAGCCAAAAAGATTCGAAGAAATAGAAGGTCTAGAAGAGCCTGGGGATTTCGAGCAATTTGGAAACGAAGATATCGTTGACGTTGTAGGCTCTCATAATGCCGACCAGTCGAAACCGGGCCCTGTTCTTTCCAGTCCCACCAGCACGAACCGGGACTTAGATGGCGAACCTGGCATAGGGAATGGCGACGAGGATGATTACGATGATATCTGGCGCCAGGAGCCCGAATATCCAAAGCTTGAGAACAGGCATGTTCACGAGCCCGAACCTGAGTCCGAGCCTGAGCCTGAACCCGAGCCAACTGTCAACCATGAAACAGAGGTGGAAGATGAAGAAGACGCTTTTGATGACATCTGGCAACAAGAAGCTCGTGACAACAGTTACGTTTCGCAACATTCGGAGAAGTCTGTACAGCGACCCGCTGAAGATGCGGTTAGCCCTTGGCGACAAATTTCTAAAAACCCCTCAATCAAAAACCACCTCAGCTCATCTCCGGCCTATGTGGACTTGGAAAAAGACGACCTGCGTCACTTGAATCCAACCCAAATTCGTCGGCTACGTGAACGTGAAGTAGATCTATCTGCTCTTCTTGCCGCAGATGACACACCAAACCGCGCTCGCTACTACAGCGGAACAAGCACGCCCCGAAGTATACTGCGATCTGCAACGCAGCACTCGTCTATTAATGGATCTGCTGTTAAAAGCGACCCCTCACGCAAACATGGGAAACGAGTTCGCTTACAGCCGCTATCCCAATCTCCTGAGAGAGAGCCGGAAGCCGAACAGGAGTCCCCTATTTTCCGGCATAATTACTCCCAGCAGGAATCTCAACCCGATGATGTGCAGGATAATGCCAGCGTTTCCGATGGAGCCTCTTATGAAGCCGAAGCAGCACATGGGGACGTAACTACCACCCCAGAGCTTCAGCGTCAGTCAGACGTGGAGCCTCAGGGTTCATCCTGGTTTCAACGAATTACAAGCCTCACTCCTAGATGGCTTAAGGCTCCTGCCCATGACGATGATGACGATTCCAGCTCTATCTCCCAAGAAGAAATCGGGAATGTTTCTGAAGATGAGCTAGAAAATCGTCAGATCGACCAGGGTGAACTTTCCATCCAATCACCCCAAGAGGGTCATCGTTACCATGAGCATGCAGCAGCCTCTGATCGTTCAAGCGTATCGCCCATTGAGGAAGAAGAAACGCCAGCGATGACAGGCCCTAAACCAGGATCTGGCGAGGCCATCCCTTCAGTGGACGAAGAAGAGGGGCATGAGAGCGAGGAGCGGGAGGCGCGGCTCGATCGGAGTAGTTCGAGCGATATTGTCGAGAACGACCTCGTGGACCTGAAAGAAGACAATAATCACTCGCCGAAAGGTCCGAGGCCGCTAGCCGTATTTGGCTACTTCTCTAATGACCACTACCTTGCCCTTCGGCGCGTCTACCAAATCGCAAAGCGCCATCCCGAGCGCTTCCCCTACTATGATGCACCAGGGCGAGCCCAAATTATCGGCGATTGGATCTGGACCTCAGATGGGCTCCACGGGGTTCCGATTTCTGAAGCGCAGTTCGCTATTATCGATCGATTTGTACATGAACTCTCGCATGCTGATATACAGTATGGTGGGTCGGGGCAGGTCGAGTGGACCGACGCTGATCTGCACCGAAGGTTGATTAGCATCATAATTGGCGAGCAAATCCGAGAAAATCGAAAGGCCCAGACAACCCGTGGGACTTCTGTTGATACATGGCGATGAACACATTCTGATTTTCTCTTGGCGTATAGTTGGTAACGATTATGATGGTGTCGTTAACTTGCTTTTTTTTCCCAACGTGGCACTTTTGGTATGATTCCCTCACGGTGTTTGGTCTAGACTTCTCTCGAGATACCTTTGCTTTTGTGAAATAATGGGCATTTTCTTTCTCTTTGTATTGTGACTTCAATATTTTCTCTAGCCCTTCTGTAATTGAAGTCTCATTGATCTTGTGCTAACAGTATGGCAAACTCTCACATATTGAAGTCTGGACCCATTTGTAAATTATAACCTTGGACAAATTACTTCAAGTTGTTCTTGGCTCGAAAACCTGCAACTCTGCCAGATGGAGATCTTAGCGAATTATGCCCGACACCTGCATCTTGATCCCTTGTTTCCCCGAAACTTGTTGCAGGTGGCGATGTATAGATCAGAAGAAAACATCATGTCACTTTCACAACAGCCCTGAGACATTAACTCTTTTTTCGCTTTATGGCCAAACCAGCCGTTCTGGTATATTCCCCCAAAGCTTCTCATTCACATCAATCAAAACCCGAAATATGTACTACTTGCTTGCGTCCTCAGGTACACGAACACTACCTTCGAGCTTGCTTTTGTTGGAGTCTGGACCAATGCCGCAGGCGTCAACTGCTTGCACCAACCAGGAGTCCCCGGCTTACTGATGTCTCTCGCGTGAGTAGCCAAGCAGATTAACGCATCTGAAGTACATCGGGCTCACAACCCCACCCGTGCGAGCGCCTCCCGCACGCTCGTTTTCGTTTGGCGGGTTGTCGGTCTGAATGCATGGTAGAGTACAACCCCTCTAGGCGACAAACCGGGCATATAAGAGAGCCAGGGGCGGACTGATAGACGAGGAATAGGAGAAGTAGAACATCCCAAGCTAAATACTTGCTCACGCTTCTACTCCCTGATCATCATTCTTTTTTCTTTTCTCTGTTGCATCCATGTTCAAAAGGTGCTCTCATGCAGGTTCTTACCCTCGTTCACCGTACTTTGCCTTTCTCCCTTCCCTGGAAGCGGCGCCATTCTACAGGCTCCACTTCTACTAAGGGGAAAGAAAAAGAGGATGAAGTTCCAACTCCCAGTTCTGAGTATAACTACCCTCAGTTCAATACCCAAATTTATTATCACGATGCCGAAATCCCCGACGCGCCCCTGCGCTGTGACGTCTCCCACGCCCTGCATATAGCGGTGAAGCAAGAACCAGGCCGAGAGGCCACGAGGGACGACGCACAGAACGATAACCTAGAAGCAGAAGACATATCAGACTCAGAATCGGACTCAAACTCCGACTGCAAGACCCACCGGCTCGCAGAGAAGTGCGAACTTTCTGCACGTCCCCAACTTGCTCGCATGGTCAGCTGGGCGAGCATTGTTCGAAGCCAGTGCCGGTGGACAACTGATCAGGAGAAGAAGCTGGAAGACGCAGAGAGGCAGCTTGCAAGGTGTCAAAAGGCATGGAGCTCAGAGCAAGAATTATGGTTAGCTTATGTATGTTGTGCTTCCCTCTTGTCGTTTTGTATCAAAATTAGAATATGGCATTTGCCCAAAATACACAATACTTCTCAACATGAGCATCACTAATCCGGTTATACTTTTTCTCTTCATGAAGGTACAAGCCCTCAGCGAAGAAAAGGAGGCCCATAGCGAATTTTTACTCTTGCGGACGAGACAGCAAGATGAAGAGCAGCATCAGTTTCGCAAGGCATGGAAACGACGTCGATCTTTGGAGGCTACTCTGCAGATGAATAGCTTAACAGTGAAGAGGAATACGGCTATGAGCATAAAATTTCGCCGAAATCAGCGACATGGGTATCTGGCGACCCCTCTGATAGCAACAGATTCCACGGCACTAGAATGTCGAGGTTGATTACTTAAAAGCAGGAATACTAGACTCTAGGTCTTGAGCATGACAATTTGAATGATACTTGAGTATAATAATTTTTACACCGAAACTCTCTCTATCACGCAATATGAGCTATTTAACCAACCAAGCACTGTTATCTTGATGTAGGCGTCTTTCAAGAAGTTCCCTTTCCGCCTTGCCCTGACTGCGGCCACTGGCGAAACATATCAGCAACCATATCGATTGGGGCCATCAAAAGTTCCGCGGCCGTTTCAAAAGGTGGTTTAGAGGGTGCTAGCGGATGCGAACGAGATGGGAGAAAAGTCTTTGTCCGACTCAACGACCGCGTCAATGCCTCACTATCCTGCTTGGAAATCGTCGCCTCCAAGCGCGCGAAGTCCTGGTCCTCCTCTTTCCGAATATGATTCTCCAGATCGCCCTTCAACGCCTTCAGCGTTGGGAGAAACCGTGGGTCCGTAGATCGTAGTCCTTGAAACATTTTCAACTGTTCCTTGAGATCCTGATGTTCTGTTCGGCCCTCATCCGCTAGCGCCTGGCCACTTTTAACATACTTGATAACGGCGGGATAGACCACGAGTTCCTCGCCAATCAAATGCCGAGCTAGTTCCCATGTCAACTGATTTTGGAAGCGCGTTTGCTCGTCGGGGCTTGTGGAGATGATGATTTTATGAACATGCCCCTCGAGCTCGCGATGTTCATGTTTGATAGCTTCTAGAATGCGAACGTGTGTGGTTGGTGTAGCGGCTTCATCTGTAAAGGTCCGTAGCGTAGGACTTATATTACCCCCGAGTAAAGGACTAAGAGAAGCAGAGCCTGAAGATGGAGTGGCGATAATTTCGGGGCTGCGGTGGGGTGTCGTTGTCATGATAGAAATGGCGATGCCGGTCCGATGGACAATCGAGGATGAGGAGTAGCAAATTGACCCGATGTGTTTGTACATAAGGAAGTGTTGAATCGATGTTGTCCTTTTTCTTTTGTGGAATTGAGAATTTGACTTAAGATGGTACTAGTTTATTGAGATCAGCGGTCCTTAATTCCGCTCGTGTCATTATGATGATGATCCGAGAATGTCTGTATTTAGTGGCTACTAAACTACTATGTGGCAAGCTACCGTAACTTTGTTAATCAAGGCAAGGCTTGAGAACATTTTACCTTCCTAGTCATTTGAGTCGAAGTTTACTGAATGTTGGGAAGACATCAAATGAGAAGAGGGAAACGGATGCTTGAAGCTTTCACTAACGACATTAAAAATAACAAATCGTACAATCATAGAACTGTGACATTGCTCATTTACCCAGAAATATTAAATCGATATTAATCAAGCCGCAGAAAGAAAGAACGGCGGAACCTTAAAGGAGATGCAAACCAGGAACAATGCAAAAATCATCATCCAAACACCAAAGCTCGCACCTCGATGCTCTCCCTCTGCCTCGCACCCACAGGCGTGCGAGGGTCCCAAAACGCAGTATGAGGCACCCACTGAGCAACATCACTGTGCTCTAGACCCCTCGAGTCCGAACATTTGAGTAGCAACCGCTCATCCCGCGTCATACCAGACCAATAATTCCACCTCTGGCCCGGATTGAACTTCACGCCCATTGTCTCGCCAGTTCGATGCGGGTATCGGTGTTGAATGGGGACTAAATCGTCTGCGTCGACGGATTCCGCCGATGCAAAAGCCAATGGCGCAGACTGGACTGGCTCCGCTGTAAGTGGTCGCCAGACATTCACGATGCGGTAGCGGCCTGCAAGTCGTCTCTCTGCTTCCTCTTTGTCTGGGACGTGGAGGCGGACTCTGTCTGCTGCGGCGCGCGGCGTCTGGTCCACATGTGCGCGGTTAACGGGTTGACGTGGGGCCCCCGGTTTCTGGCGTCGGATTGTGTGGTCGAAGATGACTATCTTTTCGGCGCCGGGTATGGAGGAGAGGAGGAGGGATTCGACTTCTGGGTAGTATGTTTCCCTGACGGCGGAGTCGGAGTCGAATGTTGCGTAAGTTGTTTTGGTGGGTATGTCGGACAGCGTTTGGAAGGCGTCTTTGTCGAGGTTGTAGCTTTTTTCGTCACCGCGGATGTCGTTTAGGTTGACTTGTTGAGTGAACTCGAGGTAGTTGCGTTGTGGTTGGTCTGCTGGCGGTGTTTCGACGTAGTTGAATGGGGCTGAGCCGTCAGGTGGTGGTGCGTAGAAGGTGATCTCGGCGGATGTTGGGCCTCGAGGGATATAGCTTGGTACCTCGATGGTAGCAGAAGTGGCCCCAGTTGTAGTAACAGTTTCTGTGGTGGTGGCCATGTTGTACGGAGATGTATGCTTATAGATGGTATAGATATGCAGGTAAAGTATGACGCTATGCGGTGCGGTGCGAAAGAAAGTACTCGATGATGATAATCAAAAATGCAGAGAAGACCTGTACTTATATATTCTCGTTTTCTGGGGAATCAGAACTGTAAAAGTCTCCGGCGTGATGAATTAGTGAGCAAGCTGACCATTCGGCGTCATTGGGAGCATTTGTCATCTCTCGGCGACAATTGCGGAGAACCGACTCGGACCACTCAACATGCTGCGAATGTGGCGATGACCCCATTTGTAACGGTGATCACCTCATCCATCTCCTGTGGTAGAGTCCGATGTCCCTGCATTTGCTATTTCTCAGCATGAACTTTGACACTTTGAGCGCAACTGGCACTGTTGGGTTGAGTTGATGACCAGGCGAGTGGCGTCATACCGAGGTATATCCTTCGGCATTGTACAGATCAACTCAGCATCATGATATTGTAGCCGAAGAAACCTGAAAACCATCAGGGGGCTAATTAAGGAATCAAGTTCAGTTGATTATGTAGCTCAATACAGAGCATAGGAACAAAATAGACATATGCGAGCTGGATAACCTAACGCCAAACCCCCCTTCGTTGCCATCCACAGATCCATCCAATTGAAAAAGACGATAGACAAACCCCCCCAAAAAAAAACAAAAACAAATGAGGGATTCTCATTTCCAAGACAAAAGAGAAAAAGGTCTTCAGTTCCTTCCTAGCTTACACAATCAACTGCTAGATATGTAGCCGACCCTGATGTGACACTCAGTGATTTCGCGTCCGTTTGCCGCCGCGCTCGCGTTCCGCCCCTATGGACGGGAACATCTCGGGACCCGTTTGGAGTCGAGCAGGTTGAAGCTGAATGTTCATACTCGGCGGGAAATCGGGATGAAGGGAGGTGATCCGACCCGGATTGGGAGGATGCCCATCGACGGGCTCTGAGGGAAGCGGCGCAGTGACAACCTCGATTAAGTGCGTGTCGATCCAGCCGGCTGGCTTGCTGTGTAGACGATCGAAGCGCGAGGAGTCATCTTCCGCCTCATCGTTTAGCAAGGATGTCAGCGGCGGCGCATTGCCCGTTGTGCGAACCTGGTGACCGGCGAGGACGTGGTATGGTAGGCTTGGACGGGTAGCGGGCTTGTCGGCTACGTCGGCCAGGGCACTGAGAGCGCTGTGCGCAGCTGTCGTGCGGGTCGAGCGCGTGACATGATAATTCTGACTGGCGGTGCGAATCATGTCTGCTGCCGTAGGCGTGCCATTATCTTCGTGGCCAGTGTTGTCCGGGGTGTCCTCTGCATCAGTGTTGTTACCATTGGTCACGGCACCGGAGCCCTGGTCGGCACGTTTGGAGGTGGAGAAGAAGTGCATAGTCGCGACATGCGCCTGGTTCGCGTGCGCACTCAATTCCTTGTCTGTGAAAAGCGAGTGAATCGAGTAGGTCGGCGCAGATTGTTTCTCTAAGTATGTTTTCGAGCGCTCGGCCGGGGTAGTGCCGCCCGCGTCCCGCACGGGAGATCCGACATCCTCCTCGGGGGCCTTGCGCTTGCGCTTATTCAACTCTGAAACGATACCATTGCCCAGCTCATCCAGGTCGACGCGGTGTCGGGTGTGTCTGGTTTTGCGGTTGCTATGAATACCGCCGGGGCTGGCGGGATTGGTGATACTGAATTGGTTGGGGTGCAACAACAGGGCGTTCGTGTCGGCGATGTCGAGTTGTTCTTTTTCGCGCATGAGACGGCTTCGTTTGCTCGAAATACTCTGCATTAAACGCTCGCGAAGGGTACCGGACAGCTGATTGAACTCTTCCTTGGCGAAGTGTACTCGCCAGTCGTATTCCCTCCAGTGTCGATCGAGGCTATTTTGATGTCGGTTCTGTGCCACAAATATTGCCCATATTAGTCAAACAACGCTCCTGACTCGATAATTGTTAACCAGTAAACGATACCATGACTTGGGTTAGATCCGAATCCTTCTGCTCCTTCACATTATTCACCTCCTGTACAAACTTCGCATACCACGTCCCCGACAGGCTCGCCATCTCCTTGGCGAACTTCCCCCCGCCGACAGTATCCTCAATCAATTGTGCGATATCCTCTGCTGAATCCTGCAGCAGACCAGTCTGGTAGGGGTCTGCATTGTTGATGAGGGTCATGTCGCATTGGAGAGAGTGAAGCTGCTGGCGAAATTGAGCGTCACGGTTCTGGCTAAATGTAGCAGTCAGATCATGAAGTCGGTCTTGCAAAGCCGAGCGTCTCTTGTCGCGCTTCGAGATCGGACCTGAAGCCCCGCCAGTTGGACTTGTAGAACGCCCTCGTTGTAGCCCGCCATGGTAGGCGGGCCCAGTGCCGGGCGACGGAGGCCCTGGAGAGTACGCCATAGATTGGGTGATCGTATGGTTTCAGGAGATGTGCGGGATATTTGGTATGATGAACTGTGTTTGATGCTGGCTTTGAGGTATGAAATCGAGTAAAAAGGACGGGATAGAGGGTACAGTGATTGCAATGTGTAGACCGGCCTGTCGTCAGAAAAGCGGACGGTATTGTCTAGTGCTCAATGCAGTTTAGACTCGGGCCTACATTTTGCCGCGCCGAACTACTGGAGGATCTTTACCACGTGAGTAGATTTTGAGGAGATACAATATAGGAGGGAAAAAAGTAAAAAAAGAATGGATTAGAGAACTTGTCATTTGAACCGACGGACGCGAACTAATTCTGCTTCAAAGAGAGAACCGAATTCTTATTATTTATCTTTGATGACGTATGTTCCTGCAGCATAGTACTTATAGACCTGCCATGCAAGCCTGAGCGTGGAGTCTGAGGATCACGGATCACTCGGATCCAACTCCTAATGGTTGGAGCCAATAGTATTCGAATAATAAAAAAGTGCATTAAGCAAACATTTCGGCGAGGCGGAAATGCCTAATAGTGCCTAACACTACAGAAAACATGAAGCCCCACCAACCTACCTAGGGTGTCCCTGAAAAGTTTTCAACCACAAAAAGTCGTGAGATATATATCAAGGGAATATTCAAGTTGTTTTGAAAGATTGAATTTTTGCATTGGATTGCAACCCAAATAAATTTATATCCATTACCAAGAAAATAATCATCAATTCTTGATCGCCAAAGAAAATAAAAGACCAACATCATGGGTATTCACGTTCGTTTCCATCCGGCCAAAGCAGAAATGCAGGACGGCACACACGACGGCCGAAATATAATAAATGATAAAAAGGGGACTGACTAACTCCAGGGACGCATGCCAGGGGTCCGTATGGCAGGATCGTTTTCTTTAAAACAATATATGGCTTCAAATGAGGGTGGGTGAGAAAAGAAGGTATTTTTGGGGTTCACTCGGACAAAGTAGTCACGTTGAAAGAGTTGGTCAGTGGGTTCGCCGGATTACAAACACACCCAGCTCGACTCCATCGCGAGGCTCATTATCCTCGCCGTAGGGTCGCTTCCGGATTCCTTCGAAGATTTCGCTGAGGAGCATGGCCGAAGTGACTTCTTTGTCACCCATATGCCCCGAGCCACCGGTGGACATGATCTTGTGAACCGGTGGCCGGCGGCCATTCTGCGAGTAGAGGCTGAGAACCTCCTTCATCCGGGCCTTTTCCTGGTGGATGAACCACTCCACCCAGAGATTGCGGTCCAGCTTGGCATTCGCACGTCCGGCGTCAGCAATCTGGAACTGTGACGATGGCGAGCTAAGTGACTCGCAAAGTGTGACGATATTTGCCTTCATGGTGGCAAAATCGTCCATTTGAGATACCGTGGACAACTTGCCCAGGTAGCGACCGACGTCGGCAGACAGGCCATTGACTACAACCAGTTGCCGCAGGAGAGGATCGAGGATAGGGCCCAGATACTGGGATTTGAATGTGGATGCACCTTTCTTGGTGGGGTAGATGAAGAGAAGCGAGCCTCCGTTGGGAGATAGCTCGCAGAGTCGGTCGACAAGGAAAGATGGACGGGTGGAGCAAAACACATCTCTATACTCCTGTGCAGAGGGCGGGGGGAGATATCGCTCAAGCACGGAAATGTGAACGCTATGAGGGGGAACAATAGGCATCGGAGCATGTGAAAGCTGCCGCTGAAGAGGACCTCGGAAATCGTGGTACGCACCAACCACCGCAGCGCTGGAGAAGACAGTGGCATTGAAATAATCATCGGCGGCGGTTGGAGAACGAGGAGTGCTTGGAGGGGAATGTGGGAGGTTGGACAGACTAAACTGTTCGGGAACCGCATGGGTAACGTTGATATAAGGCGAGTGGCCCGGCTGCAGGTGGTTGTGGACAGCCTGGACGATGGAGCAAAATATTGTATCATTCCTCGGGAGCGATATCGACTGATCTGAAGTCCTCGGGTAGGGAAGAGTTTGTGAGACAATTTTGACTGCCTCACCTCGTGGGTTTGACAATCCCAAAGAGGATACTATTTCAGAAAAAAGTTAGGGCATGGGAACAATGGGGTCTGTTGATATATTGAACACTTACCAGTGACGGTAATACCCTGGTCCAGCCATGATCCAACGTCTTGTTGACAGTCCATCTCGTCATGGGGGCCTGGACTACCCCCGGAGCTAGAAGTGCCATGAGACAATCCATCGGATGGGCTGCTGAGGGTATCTGATGGACCAGTGGCCGGAGAAGTATCCATGCCGGGGCTCTCATCCATCATGGCACCGGAGCTCGGCTCACGGTGGGGTTGAGTATCAAAGAGCATCATCTCGGACTGTGGGTTCCAAGCGATGTGGCTATCGTCGTCTGGTGGTGTCAAGGGAAGAACGGCAGGATATTCGGACTGGAAGGAAGGAGGAGAGTTCCACGGCGAAGTGGAGGAGTGTGAATGCGCCGTCAAGGGTCTCGGCCCGCGAGACACGGTGGTGGACAGACGAAGACGAGAGTCTGCAGACCGGGTGCGTGATTCGACACGAAGCGGCGAGCCCGGCGAAGAACTGCGATGTTCCCACGAAGGAAAATGCACCGCAACGCTACCCTTGGAGAGGAAGCGGGAAACTGGAGAAGGCTTTGTACGGAGGGAACCTTGCGAGGCTCGTCGACGGAGCTTTGCAGGACTTGGGCTGGTACCATCGGAGGAAGAATCAGGAAGAGAATGATTGGAGAGACGACGTTGGGTGTCGAGTTTCAGCGAGGTCGGATGCATGGTCAACTCGTCCGGAGTAGCAGCTGGCCCACACCGTCCATTGCACTGTCGATTCATCCAGGCAGAATCGGGTGGGCGAACAATGGCGGACGGCATAGGATTCGCCGGTGGGAGAAGAGGGGGGTGTGTGTGGGAGGGGAGCAGAGAAGGTAGGAGGTTTGAGAATTTGACCAGGTTTGAAGGAGGGCAAAAGGAAGAGAAGAGAGGGGAGGTAAGGGGAGGGAAAAGGTGGAAAATAGGCAGAGTTGTACAGGGTACCTCAGGCGAGTATGGCGAGACAGGGAGAATTGGAGGTACCGGGTACGCGTGCTGCGGCTACCGGGGGGTGATGGGGGGGTCCAGACGAGGTTCTAGACCGGTCGTCGAGTCATCGGTGGAATTATACCACGGAGAGGGAAAAGAGTCGAACTAAAAGAACTTCGAGAAGGTGTGCTAGTGCTAGGACTAGTGCTTGATTTATAGGTGCCACTTCGAATTTTCAAATTACCCTACAAGAGTCTACTTTGGATGGTGAAGGGGCTATAAGATCTTGTTTCTTCGTTGTTATGTGTTGACGAGGCCCCGTCGCGGTGCTAAAAATGTGCACGCAGTCTAGACGCTCCACGGAACTACGACTGGCTGGCGGGCCCCACGCGGCTGGGCGATCATTCTCGGTTCTGCATCGAGTTGATGAATCCAGGCCTTTGGATGGGTAGAAGGGGGCGCTTTTCCTCCTGTCAAAAGAAATATAGATTAGTTTGATGTCCCACGTTAGATTAAACCAGGCTTGCCCCCAGAGCAAGAAAATACAGATATGATCCTAAAGTGAAGTGGGTTATTCAGGGTTGTTCCATGGTGGGTGAGAGGACTCTTGTCTCAGGGTCATGTACCGGTACCTGTGTCTCGGCACCACTCACCGCTACAGCAGAAGTACCAGGTACATCCGCGCCCCCTCCGACACCGTTTCCGGACGCCCGCACAATTCTAGGCTTGGGTCTGTTGCCACTTGAGGGGGTCTCTACACGCTTTTGCTCTGCTCTGACATCCCACATCACACTCTCACACACGCCCAACCATGTTCAGCAGGGCCGCCGTCGGGCACCAGGGTCATTCAGCTGTTGCCGCACGAAGCCTGGTGTGTCGTGTCCAATAGGCATAGGCATTGGTATTGGCATAGGCATTACCTTTTTCTCGAAGACCCTGTTCCCTTCCCTAACTCCCCCTCCCCCTCACTCGGTTCATTCCGATACGATGGGGTTGGATCATGCCAGATGACGCCTCCCCCTCCAGATCAGATCGGAGGGCCGCGGGGGTGTCATTCATCGTGACCGTTGGCCCGTTGTAATTTCCACCGCGTTGGCCCCCGATTCTGGTTCGCAGTCCAGGTTTATCTCCCAGTCTCCACTCCAGTCTCAGTTATAGTACGGCCTTGCCACTCTGGGGGTCACTTGAACGTGTCATGGTCTTACGCAGCGAATCGCAATGAATCGCAATATACACAACACAATGCATGTCGTGCAGGGCGGTCACTGGGAGTAAGATCGACCCATATGTGCGATTAATGTGGAAATTATCCATCTCGAAAGCCGCCTTAAAAAAAAAAAAAGGAAATCCAATCACTGGTATGGGAAATGAAAAAGTGTATTAATCATATAATTTCATATATATCAAGATTAAATTATAATATAGAACGGCCAGTAATACGAGTACCAAAGATGGCCAAGTTTGTAGCTTTTCGGCCGAAGTAGGCCCGCCTTTTTCTGACAGGCTTGACCCTTCTTCACATCCCATGGATGAAGTAGGACCATGTTCAGATGTTCACGGTGCGACCGCACCAACCGGGCCCCGGAAAGCGAAATAATATCGCCCACAAATCCGGATTATAGGTCCGCGCTGCGAGCCCGGGGATCCTTGCGCCGAAGATCTCGGTCGCATGCGGAGGGGGCTGCAGAACGATGAATATGCACCTCTCCAATCAATCGCGTGGTCGGGCGATGATAAACTTTAGGCTAGGTCTGTAGCACACAAAATGTGCAACAACTCAGTATATACAAAAGTATATGCCTAAAGTCGGCATCGATTGAAAGCAGGCCACGTTTATCACCGTTCTGCCAGGGGTGCGGGGCCCTGCGCTATGCGTGGTATCTGATCAAGTGACCACACTGAGGCGAATGTGATCCCATGAAGCTAGTTTCAGTTTCGTGTTGGGATAATCTTTCCGTCTGGCTTCGAAGAAACCTTGGTTGCGGAAATCAGGACCCGGCTAGCGGGTTATGGCGTCATTATTCGATGGACGAGATAGTGATGTGGGAGATTCGGTGATGGGCAAAAAGTTTCCAAGGAAATTTTGAACCACTCAATCGAGATTAATTTCAAGAAGTCATTGAGCGTCGGCGCGATTGGGTGGGAGTGCCACCGCCCAGCGGTTGACGGAGCTCCCGGGCGCAATCATTCCACGAGTTCCAGGCCATATACGACCGGTAGCGTTGCTCTTCGCGACCGAGTCGGACCTGCTTGCGGGCAAAACTGGAGGGCTTAACAGCGATTGTGCAAGTCGGCGCCGAACGGTCACAGACCGGAATGGGGTTGGCCATGGGAATGGTAACAGTGGGGCTGTCCAAGGTCGTCCGGAGCTCGTGGCACTGTCGAACTAGCTCCTGAACGCCATCGGTCAGACGCGACGCCCGCTCTTCGATATCGGGCCAGAAGGCGTCGCCCCAGAAGGGATCCTCGCGTACGGCGGTTTCTAGGGCGGCAAGCCAGCAATCAAAGCCAGAGCGGTGTCCGGCCAGCTGGGCAGCAACGGTAACAAAGCGGATAGTGGGCTCGGAATGGAGGACATGAAGGACAATGCAAGCCGGGCAGCGCGCGGTGAGATACCAGTCGTGCTCTTCGGTGAGGATCGAGTGGAGCCAAGCGAAGGCGCTGCGTGCCTCGCCCCGGAAAGCTCTCTCGGGCTCGGCGCCCTTCTTGCTGGGTAGCGCTCGAGAAGCAACACGCTCTGCCTGGTGGTTGATTAAGAAAAGTGGAACGAGGAGGGTATGGATGATGTCGCGATGGAGGCGGAAGGACTCTTGTTCGGAGCAGCACGAGTCGCGATGCGCGGAGCAGAAGCTAGGCCCCTCCATGCCACAGTCTTGGCGGCGAAGTTGCTCCCGCATGGCACGGAAGGCTTCATTGCGTTCCAGTTCGAGTTGGTCGCGGAAGGAGATGCGAAATGGTGAAGATACGTCGTCCATTGTATAATATATGGGAAGGTACTGGTAGTCGAAAAGTGGTGGAGTGGATATAGTCGGCGACGGGTCGTCGATAGTTCAATGGAATATCATTCGGAGGATTTAGGGGTTTAGAAGAGAAACATCTCTTAGAAAAATCGTGACCGGCGAGAAGTGATGCTGTAGATGAGGAGAGTCGCAAGCAATTCACAAATTAAGAAACGAAAAAAAGAAGCTCTGTGGGGAACCAAGAACCGGATGCAGACTTTATTATAGACCCCTTTTACGGAAACGTCATGGGAACGACGCAAGACGGGGTGAAGATCGCAGAGGGCCTACTTCGCCTCTTAGGGGCAGCGTCCAGGGTAGAGACAGTCGATCGCAATGGATTTTCCCCACTGCTGACGAACGCAGCGGCAGCGGACAGTTCGATTGGCGGAGCTGGTCGGAATGGGTGGACGAGTGGAGATAGAGAGACCCCGTCTGGGTCAATCTGGGCAGTCTGGACTGCGGTCTTGCGCTTTGTTACTCCCCTAACTCGAAATCTTCGAACATGGTTCCAGCCTACTCTATCTTTAGCCCCTATCTCTGGTGGGAGCAGGCGAGGCACAAATGTCTTATTTGGTAATGTTTGGTGGTACCTGATAGTGTGTACCTCCCACTGTATGATACGTGGTAATCTTTGGTAGTACTGACGTTTGCTCTTGACGTCCTCTATGCCCGGAAATGACCGGAGGGGGTGGAGGGGAGCTCAAACGGCACAGAATATCGCAATCATTTTACTCCGTACGCAGGGAATATCCGACTCAAGTGTCGCCATTTCCATCTTTCTGATACGGCCTGCCGATCCACGCCCCAAGTCACCGTGCCCAACACCTAGACCACGAGTGCGGCAATGTTATCTGCCCCGAGCGTGAATAGGAGGGGGAAGATCCCTCCCATCTGGAGCAAGTGGGTAAATAAGAGTCTCCATCGTGGCATCGCGATATGGAAGGGATAGACAGGGTTTGGGGACTCTGATCGGGGATTCTTGAAGTGGGCTTCACACCGGAGAACGGAGCACTCGGGTTCGATTTCTCTTTCAGAAAGCTTCAAAATTTTATTTTTGGGTATGGTTATTCAGGGGGGTGATTGAAATCGTTATAGTATGGAGCAGGGAATAAATAGAGCAATCTTGAGCAGGGGGTAGCTCATCATGGGCAATCAATAGTTAGCCACCCGCCCCTCCCCAAAGAAAAAAAAATTAAAATTAAAATAAAATTAACGCCGAGGCTATAGCGGAGACTGGGGCTAACCGTTGTAGTACGGCTCGGAAGTCTCCGCGAAGACTGTGTGAGAAGCATTTCTTGTAACTACAACTTTGAACAGAAATGATCGTGTTATTCAAAACGCTTAAAAGCTATCGTCGACTTGTAGGATCAAAAGTACCTAGGTAAGGTCAGCAGATTTAATACTACTACTAATCCTCGCCTTCCCCGGCCTGTTAGTTACTTGCTGAGATATATTTAGTTTCGAATTCCGAGTTCGTGCAAAACACCTTGACCCAACTCGTGAAGAACTACTCCGTATGGGCAAAATCAAGTGATATACCTAGGTACCTGGGTATTCGCCGGAGTCAATGTTGGCCAATAGGCACGGTTTATTTGTAGATAAAAACGAGGAATTTCCAGAATAAACTCACGCAAGAACAGCGATTGCTAAGCTTATTAAGGTTCGGAGCAGACCCTAGATGAAGATCGCGAGCAGATGTCGGTCAAGGTGCAGAATATCGTTCGCCTAGTGCTCTAAATTCGTGGGAGAGATTTTTAAACGCCAGGGCTTTGAGATTTCACCATTACATCCAGCATGAGTCAATGTTCCCATCGATCAACCTGTGTACAACACAATTAAAGCTCTCATTCCTCATCTTGGAAAATCACCTACCTATCGGTGAATAGCAGGGAATTTGCTCGTGTGAACATCATCTCTCCAGAATTTTGTGATGCCAAAATAGGCGCTATGTAGCCTCGAGTATCTTAATAAGGCTTATCGTATGTCGGTTCGGGAACGACAGTGCCACACCAAAGAGATCAAGGGATTGTACCTCTATCTGGCTGGCTTGTATCTAGATGACTAGGAGCGGTGTAGCGATATATTTATTGATAGAGACCATGTTTTACCTTACACGAGGGTTTAAAAGTCACCAAGGCGCATAGACGATACAGATCAATAAAAGCGGTAGAGATTTTCCTTTCCAACCCATGTTCTGCTTTTAAGTACTTCTAATTGAGTTGATGGTTATGCACTCCCGCTAGAGCAGGGTTAAGGCTAGCTCCGTTTGTCGTGACTCCCCCACTAATGCCTCACGACGCGAGTTTCCAATCCACCTAACCTCTACCTCACACTGCATCTGTCTCTAATGTCTGTGTTGACTCCATTCCTGTATGCATAGTTCCACTTTTACACTTTCCAACGTACCAGGCCCCTTTGCCCCTTGGCATGTCGCGCCCCGTGGAATGGAGGCCGTTGTCGCGCTAAAGCACTGCTCCCACTGCAATCTAAGAAAAAAACCGGTTACCACAGCGCAGGAATTCTTGTTTCCCTTTTTCCCACTCGTTTGAAGGCCTGCGACCTACGTACTGCTTTTCCTTAGGGTAGACTCCTATACAGGGTTTTGGATTGTTGTAGATATTCTCCCTTTAGACGCAATCGTGCCTTCCTCCCTTCGCTCCTCCCTCTTTTGCCCTACTTGCTACTCTCTCAGCGACGCCCTCCTGGGCTTTTCGAAACCCCTCCGTCTCTGATCTTTGTCAACCACCACGCAATTGGTTCTACAGTTTTAAAATTACGAAATATTCTACCCAATCCCATATTGTCATTCCCCTCGACGCTATGTTACCCTCGCTCGCGCTCTCTGTGCCGCTGCTTCTGGCTGGCCTGCACGCCGTGACAGTGGACGCAGTCCCAACCATCTCCGCCGTGGGATCCAAGTTCTTCTACGAAAATGGCACCCAGTACTACCTGAAGGGTGTGTGGGGCCCCACTCTGAGCACACATGGCCTAGACTAATTGCTGCAGGCATTGCTTATCAGCTCACTCCCCACGACCCCCTCGTTGATACCGCCCAATGTAAGCGGGACATTGCTCGAATGTCCGAGCTGGGTACCAATGCCATTCGGGTGTACCACGTTGATGCTAGTGCCGACCACAAGGGCTGCATGTCGGCTTTCGCGGATGCAGGGATCTATCTGTTCGTTGATCTAGACACCTTCACCACCCAGATCGAGGAGGTATGTGAATCGTCACCTGCCTCGTTTTATCCGTTTCACTTTTTGTCTCACTTCTCTTCTTTGATTTGGTATTGACAAGAATATAGACGGATCCCCACTGGAACCAGACTCAGTTTGACCGCTTCAAGGAAGTTCTGGATGAGTTCCAAAAGTACGACAACACGGCCGGTGTCTTCGTCGGCAACGAGGTCCTGACCACCACTAATGGTTCTGTCGCCGCGCCCTACGTCCTGGCTGCTGCTCGCGATGTCAAGGAGTACCGGGATCACAAGGGCTACCGAGAGATTCCCGTCGGCTATTCTGCCGCTGATATCGCTGACCTACGTCCCATGCTTCAAAACTACCTCGCCTGCCAATCGAATGCCTCGGATCGGCTGGACTTCTATTCACTGAATGCATACGAGTGGTGCGGTGACTCTAGCTACACGGTTTCTGGATACAACATGCTGCAGAAAAATGCCACCGACTATCCCATCCCGATCTTCTTTTCTGAGACAGGCTGCAATACCCCTGCTCCCCGCACCTTTGACGACCAAGCCGCTATTTTTGGCGATAACATGGCCGATACCTGGTCTGGCGCCATCATTTATGAATGGATCGAGGAGACCAATGACTATGGTCTGATCAGCTACGGGCCTTCTGCCAAAGCGCCGACTACCAACACGATTGTTGAAGATGGCTATACCCGCAAAGGCACTCCCACACCCGTCTCACCTGATTTCGCCAACCTAAAGAAGCAGTGGGCCACCTTAAACCCCACCGGAGTTGCACTTTCCGACTACAAGAAATCGGTCTCCAAGATTTCTGCCATTGAATGCCCTGCTTCAACCAAGGGCGGCTGGGAAGTTGATCCAAGTTCACCACTTCCGACACTGGGACAGACCTATAAGAAGGATGCCTCAGAGGCTACCGGAAAGTCTGGTAACGGTGCTTCTGCCACTTCAGGGTCAACTGGTGCGACTTCTACGTCCTCCAGCAAAGACAATGCCGCTAATTCCATAGTTTCCACTGGTGGATCGGTTACCGGGAATATGCTTGTGGCCTCGCTGTTTTTGTCAGCCGGTATGGGCGCGCTCGCTTATTGGCTGTGAATGTTCGACTCTTTGGATGGCTGTCAGGAGTCAGGACAGCCAGCATAGAACTTATTGATACGCATTCTTGTTACTGTATTGTATAGCATAGATACGAGTTCAAATGAACAAACGATGTACGCTTAACACCTCTTCTCACCGTAGAATCCAGCTATTGAACAATTGACTTCTGATCAATCTGTGTGGGTAAGAGTAGTATTCACAAATGACTATACAAATGTGCGATCCCATATTTCTATGAAAGCCAATTTGTTCCGCATTTTGCGCATTCGAGCAGCTTCAAGTTGCCAACTTTTCTGTCCAGGTGAAGACCCAGAGCTTATGAGTATTGGTTGATAGCTCTAAGAACATCCGGATCGGAAGTAAGTTGAGGGTAAGAGAATGAAGTGCTTATATTCAAAATTCAAAATTAGTAGTCCCATCATTGGCACAAACGAAATAATTAAGATTATATGTGGTATGCTAGTAGTTGAAAGTCATCCAGCCATCAAATGCCCATCCTCCAAAGTACAATCGCACGTATTGATTCAACAGATAAAGCTCCTGAAATCTATGTATGAAAACTCAGACACTCAATCCCAGTGATGTTGACATCCAGATCCGGTAATGATAATTGAGGCGAGACTCGATCAATCGGGACGATTGGCTCAAAATCGTCCAATATGGACGGATCAACCTCATCGAAATCTTCATTCACAACCCCAACACCATCCTCATCCTCATCTTCACGTAACTCGTCTAGGCTGGTCTCAATATCACTACTAGCATCCGAAAACCCAAAATCAAACTCCGAAACCGACGATGATGAGAGAACAGGCTCCGTTCTCGCTAATATAGGCATAGAGACTTGCCTCTTGACTACACCCAACCTCTTCTCCCCAGATAGCTTCTTTGTATTTTCCTTGGGGGGATTCTTCTCCTGCTTCGGGGCAGATAAACAGTGAAGTGGAATGGCAGGACCACGGGTAGATGGTATCTCTTTGATCGCCGCTCCAAAACACTTCTTGACTCTGCTTGCGGACGGCCGCTTCTCTGGCTCTGGAGAAAGCATTGCACGGAGGACAATCAGCATGCGTGGGATAGCGTAGAAGAAGCGATCGCTGCCACGGTCTCGTCGACATCGTTTCAGTGCGTCGCCTTCTAAGAGGGCAATCCATGATTGTACCTGTACTGCATTGCGGGCGAGGTGGAATGAGGCGTCGGCCATTCCACCGCCACGACCGGCTGAGCGATTCCGCGCGCTGCGGTGGGATGCGAAGGAGGTTAGACTTCGCTTGCAGAGATGCGTCAGGATGTCGAGGATGATCGCGGCGAGGGAGAAGAGGTCTGCGAATGATTGGGAGATCTGAGTGGAATTCCAATTTGGGAGGGTACTTGACAGGGTAGAAGGCGGAGAGGAGCTTTTTGAAGAGGAAGATGATGATGTGGAAGATGTTACTGATGGAGTTGGAATCAGATTTCGTGGCCGTTTAGTCCAGAGTGAGTCGCGCTGCTGTGAGGAGCCCGTTGAAGTGGAATTTGTGGAGTTATAGTTTGAGGATGTGCCAGACGAGGAGGAGGAGGATGAAAAAGCGAATGAGAAACGAGACGGAGATTTCGGGAGCCCGAGGTGAATGATTGTTCCTCTGGATGCGGCAGAGTCTGGCCGAGGATCATTTGGCGAGGAGGGTGGACTTTCCTTGAGTGACGCTAGGGCAAGACGGCTGGGCTTCTTTCGCCGACCTGTTCGCCCGCCCGAGGGGAGTATCACTTTGCTAGGCGCTTGCTGGATAGGATGAACCGGACTAGCTGCGTGTATCCAACGTTCTGGCGCGGAATACTGGTATGATTCGAGGTCGTTAACTCGGGGCGGTGCAAGAAGAGAATCGAGGGCCTGGAACTGGCCTAGATAGATCTTGAAGTTTGAATCAACCAGAACATTGGAAGGCCGAATCGCAGTGTGGGCATGGCCACGAGCATGCAGCCAGGATAGCGCAGATGCAAGACAATGAGGCCAAGTGATAAGGGTCTGACGGCGATGCTCCTTGGTCAGACGCTTGAAGGTCAATGGTTCATCGGTCAAGAAGCTTTGCAAGGTACGATCTGTTTCAGCGCCAGTAAACAGTACAGATACATTGTCATCGACAAAATATGAAGCATAGATCGAGACAACATGCTGATGAGCCAGTTTTCTCAGGGCTCTAATTTCCGCGAGTACTTCGTCCGACGAGAAGAAGTGTGGCGCTCCACCGACTTGGACTCGGGTTCTTAAGAAGAGACGACACACTGATCCTGACAAGATCACCTTGTCGACTGTCTCGTCCCGACCTTGCACTCCATTGCTCGTTGTAGTTCGTATCACTTCCACCGGAACACCTTCATTTGCTGTATAGGTGATGTGTTCACCTTCAGCAATGCCGCGGACTAGAAAACGCCATTGGGCATGGAAGAAGCGGGCATCGAGAGCGGGATCGTTGCCGTACGGAGAGAGACATAACATATCAATATTTTGTTCTGCCATAGGCAGGTCATCGTCGTCGTGTGACTCATCGACAAGAGCAAAAATGCGATCGGGGATGCCTATCTCGTTGAGTATCAAAAAGAGGCGACCGGCTTTGGTCAGAATCCTTTCCATGTAGGTCTCGCTCGTGAGACCTTCACCCCAGCGGGGTAGATCGAAGAGCCGAGGAACATTTTCGGGTCGCAGATGGCTGATAATATACTTCGTATCGAGGGTGGCCTTAATTCTATCCTCGGGCCACCAGAGAGAGGTGTATTCTTGAGGCCCGACCATGGCCGGTGCTTCGTTCATCTGGAAACAATTGAAATTGAAATTGGGCAAGTCTTCATTCTCTGATTCCCGCGGAGCCGAGGGAGAAATATAACATCAAGTTATCGTCCGTGTACTGTATGACTAGCAGACATGGAAACAGGACCTAGTGCCAATTATCGAAAGTTTGCGAGTCCGATTGCGTCCAACGGCTAAGTTTGTTCCTGGGACGGCGAACGCCTACTGGCGGAGAAAACGCTTATCTCGACCCCCGCAAGGGGAATTGAGCAGCCAGTCAATAGTCCGGAGGAAAAATTGATATAAGTTCCGAATGTCAAGATGTCAGCAGTAATCAGTGACGTGAAGCAGGCGAACCACGCCTTAACAATGGAGTGCGGCGAAAGCCAAGGGATGATGGATCGAACAATAGGGACGACATTATTAGATGAGCCAACCAATCCAAGCCCGCGAGCTTATCAGTGTCCTCCCAGATGGTATTGATCCGATTTTCAGAGTAACCGCTTCGAGTTTAGCATGATGTGTGAACTCCATTTTGTTCAACGGGCAGTGCAATATTTGCGTTGTCTGAACTTTGATAAGCGATTGATCTTCGGCTGACAGATGCACGGATGAGTCTGGGAGGACTGCAACTATTAAACACTTGCATAGGACAGATTTATTATTGAATCGTAACCATGGAATATTAAATAGTCGAGGAGAAATATGTATCTATAGAGAGAAACTTGAATATGTCAGCGTTCAATTGGGAGAGTGATCGTCGTAGAGCGCATCATGATCTTCTCTAGTGTCCTGCCTGACGCTGTAGGGGAGAGCTTGAAGGAGCAGCGATCGGTCGCCGCATGAAAATCAACTGGGATGTGCCACCTAGTCAGACACCATACATCCAGACAGGAGCTATGCTAGTGCTAGGCCTAAGTAAATATCATGATGGCTTGATAACAGGGATCCCTCCTCGAGAGCTGGGCACATCCAATGTGATTGGTCCGAGATTGGAGGCCTCCCTAAGAGATATCATGACAGGATAAAATATGCATAGGCAAAACAATCCCTATCCTTGCTCAAATATGAGATTATAATAATCCTTTCCGTCATTATTTGATCATTCAACGGGTCGATTCTGAATTCACTCGATTAACGGCGAACAGACAGGCAAAAATGTATACTCTAGGACCTGTGGAAGGCAGAGGAATGCTTCAATTTACTTGGTCATGCGAAGCACAAAGTGACTTGAAGAAGGAACAGCGAATCATAACGATGAGATTTCCACTTCCCATGTTTCCTCATCCTCCAAATGGTAGATAGTGTGGGTCCTTGAGATGGCGTTCCTCTTACCCCACACAAACTCCAGCGGGTTTCTGTCGGCTGAAGTGATTCCCAGCGAGCGGGGTGAAATACTCCCCGATCTTCCGACCAAGCTACTTCTTTCTTCTTCAAATCCCTGTCTTCTCATTTTCTCATTTAAGTGGCCATAACAGCAGATATGCAGGATGTATGAGCGACAACGGGTTTGGCGGGCCTGCCAGGCATGCCGCCGCAAGAAGGTCAAATGCGATGGCGAACATCCGTGTCAGAGTTGTACTCGCAATAAAGTGGAATGTGTCTTTGAGCCTTACAGCAATATGAGACTGGTTGATCCACAGTGAGTGCATGCTTTGTGATGACCTCCCTATCATAGCAAGTTTGCTGACCTACCGACAGATACGTGATGAAACTTGAAAAAAGATTGGAGCAAATGGAGAAAAACATGAAAGCACAGTCTGCTCCCCAGAGAGCCACCAACAGACATCTTCCACCCCCGAATTCATCGCCCAATAATGGACATTCTGGATATTCTCAGTTCCAACCCGAGGCACACCCGTCGGTTCCCGTATCCGACAATCGTGTCGTATCCGACCCGCTCAACTGCTTGCGAACGCGTGCAATGGATGGGAGTGTTCAGACAGCAGAGATGTCTTCTTGTTCCCTCACGGTAATAGGAGAGTTAGACTCACATGCTCAGGGTGAAGAAGATGATGGTGAAATATTTGCCGCTCGGGAGGACGGCGCAGAAGATGTAACAGTCGGCACCGGGACGATTTCGGCCAACGTTCCGCGACTTGAAGAATCACTGATACAGACCTTGGTTGACGTGTTTTATAACTCGATATATCCGATCTTTCCAATAATCCATATCCACAACTTTCAACCGCAATATGATCGCTGGCTCTCCGACCGTGAGAACACCGATAAGAGAAATGATAAGGAGTTTTCGTTCCTCTTATATTCCTTGCTCGCAGCAGCGGCATTAGTCCTTCCCAAAGATCATCCAATATTTGACAAGGAGGAATGCCAGATTTACAGGGATTTGGAATTGGGCAATATTCTTTACTCACATGCGTCATCCCTGATCCCCGAGAAATCATACCAGCGGAATACAACGTCTGCAACTAATACAGTTGCCGCTCACGGAATTCTAAGTTTATACTTAACGGAAGCAGGGAGGGTGAATGAAGCTTGGATCACTGCCGGCCATGCGATGCGTCTATACCAGGGCTTAGATATGGAATATAACGGCGACGATGATGCAGCATCGATTCCCGCAGATTCCTTTTCGATACGGAGCAACATGTGGTGGTGCTTGTACATACTTGATCGATCTCTATCAACAGCACTCCTCAAGCCGCTAGCTATCGATGATGCCGAAGATGAATTAGTATCATCCGATGACGAGGAACGCCAGGCACCGACCCTAGAGGCAAAAACAGATCCTTGGTTTTCGGTTGTGGCAGATTTCCATGTCACGATGGGGCGGATTTATCGATCTGTTCGAAGAATCCGTAATTCTCAGCCATCTCAAAACTCAAGACTAAGAGATACGCTGAGATCATACGTGAAAAAGCACGATGCAGAGCTCGTGAAGTACTATACCAAGCAGGTGCTTCCAAGGATGGAAGGAGCAGACTCACAGTTAGAGCCTCTTGCCCTGCAAACAATCGCTGTCTCTTCATACTATATTGGTGTTGTACTTCTATACCGAACTTTCATCGAGCGACTCAACATTGCAGAACCTGAGGCATTTCTGCGTTGTGCTGAGGCCGCATCAAATTGCATCAAAGTTACCCCCGAAGTGATGGCCAAAGTTCCAGCTAGTCACTTCGTGATCCAACAAAGTCGGGCCATATATGCGAGTGCAGAGGTGCTTTTACATTGCATGCGCCTGGCTCGAAACCCGAGTTTCACCAACAAAGCATGGTCGGACGTCGAGAGGGGCTTCAATATGCTACGAAGCATCAAGATCCAATGGCCTGAAATCAATAAATACAAGTTGCTGATTGAGAAGGACATGCAGCTCACACAAGCAGACCTTAGCAAATACGACGTTTTCCAGAGGACTTTCGACCAATTTGGGCAGGTCGCTTTTGCCCCGGGACCAAGTGGAACACTGGACCTTTCATATAAGAGCGACTACGTTAATAGAGAGAACACAGAGGAACAGGGAGACTTGAAAAAAGGACCAGGAGGGCTATATCGTCCAAGCACACCGGCTTCTGAACGACCACAAAAGCGACGCAAACTCTCGCCAAACCTCTTTGGATCACATCCACTCCCCGCAAGCAGCGGCTTGAATATGGCTCTAGATACCGAAGAATCCTTAAATTATTTTACGAGCAATGAGGCAACAACAGATGATGATTTCCTCGGTGACTTGATTTCACAACCATCCACGCTAGGGGACCCATCATTGGATTTTTTTGGGGATCCAATGTTGATGACCTCAATTGATTATTTTCTCTCGCAATATGAGGAGTAATTGAATTTCTCTGTTTATTTCAAGCATATGAGAATCTTACATAATATGGCTCCCTAATGCGAAGGTGCGACTTGTCCACAAAGGCCACATTTCCGACTGCTTTCATTGTTCATCCAATCGTGGACCACATCCTTTACCTGCGTTTCAATATCCTTACAAAAGAATGAGACCTCCCTTATGACAGTAGGATGACCTTTGTGCATCTTTTCATTTTCACAATACCATCTAATACGATCAATAGAGGTAGGTGGGCGTGTACGTTCCATGACCAGGCCAATCGTATCCTTGTATCGCCTTGGCGAATGGGGCGTATTCCCTGAAATAGACTTGGTCAGTTAATGGGCTTCTAGTTTTCCATCTGGAAATGTATATGAAAGTCTGATCCTGTACCGGGGACTAAGAACGTCTCGCCTTCGTGGATCACGACGTCTCGAAACTTGCCATTGTCAACAATCTTTAGTAGCATATCGCCCTTCAGTTGATAAAACCATTCCTGTGTGAAAAGTGGCCATTGTTAGAAAAAAAGAAAACGATGTGAAGCGATATCGGCAGTATCTATACTTCAGTTTCGTTGACTATGTGTCGGAGGGAAATCAGCAGCACTTCCTTTATCTGCGTACGATTCTTTCAGTTGTAGAGATGATACTTACTGTGATAATCATTTCTGGTATTCGGGCCTCCGACTGCCATCAGAAGAAAATCCTTTCCGTTATATAAGCATTTGTTATTTATGGGAGGCTTTAAGTGACTTGAATTCATATCAAGCCAAGAAGCCAGAGCGATTGGTCCTGGAATGGGGCCTTCAGAGGTTGACGAAGCTTCCATGATCACAGCAAGTTTTAAGGAACAGTAGATTGAAAACATCTATATAAATGGTAAGGATCTCCCTTAAGTATCTCTTAAGTAGTAAATATAGTCGCGTGCATACCTACGTTGAAATATTACCAGGGCTCATATCCGCTGACCTAATCTGATCTTCGGGTGGGGCTACGCGGCGCGCTCTGCCTTCCGATTGACCAGTCGGATCTATCCGAAGAAAGTACAACGTTATGCCATTGACTCGAACATGATCTTTGCTGGACCTTCACGTGGGTGTCACGATCAAATTCTGCCTCAAGTATTAAATCGAGGAGTAGGGTGTTCTTGGTCTACAATATTCATATCGATTTCACCCGCGCTCTTCTTCTAGTGGTCCGACTCGCTTACGTCCGTGACCCAATATTCAATTGGAAAACTACATCTAATTTCTTCAAGATGACTTTTGGTGCAATGTGTTGCTCATGCAACTCTGAAAAACCAAAGGGACACACTGTTCACGAGCAATCGAGCCTGGATACTCCTTTCCGAATCGACATGCATACACATATTATGCCGCCATCCTTGCCCGACTTTTCCAATTATGATGAAGCTTCGAAGGGAGACAGAGAAGGCTGGATTAATCTTCGACCACACGATGTATTAAAAGTCGATACGACTAGCAAAAATGCTGTGTTAGCCCAAAAAGTGGACATGTTCGTGGGCGATAAATTCTTTCGAACTGTTGAGCCCAACTGTTTTGATCCAGTCGTGCGCATAGAGGAAATGGATGCCACGGGTGTAGATATCCAAGTTATCTGCACAGTACCTATCCTATTCTCATACGACAAACCTATAGAGCTGGCTAAATTATTAGTCAGATACTTGAATGACCATATCGCATCGGTCTGCCAGGAACATCAAGGACGCTTCGTGGGATTGGCAACTGTTCCATTACAGGATGTTGACGCGTCAGTCATTGAACTCGGACACGCCAAAGAGACGCTCGGATTGAAGGGAGTGGAAATCGGTACAGAGATCAATGGAAAATCATTGGACAATCCTGAATTTGAGCCTTTTTGGACTGCTTGCGAGGAGTTGGACATGCCGATCTTCATTCATCCCTTGGGGTATGAGCTGGAAAGGGAGAATAAAAGTCGATGGGGAAACTATTGGTCTGCTTGGCTAATTGGAATGTACGCGAAACCTCCCCTTAAACATGTCATGATTCTCACCAGTTGTGGACTAAATAGGCCGAGCGAGACTGCACTAGCTATACACGCAATTCTCTCATCGGGTGTCCTGGTACGCCACCCTAAACTTCGATTATGTTTCGCACACGCAGGAGGCGCTTATGTGCCCCTGCTTGGAAGAATTCAACACGGTTATGACTGTAGACCGGACTTGGTTGCACATAGCTCTCAAGGCATATCTCCTCGGAACTATCTTCAATCCCACCAACATAACATTTGGCTGGATAGCCTGGTACACGACCCAGATCTTCTGCAGCTAATCTGCAACAAAATAGGACCTGAAAGAATTATCATGGGGAGTGATTATCCGTTTCCTCTTGGTGAGATGCCTGTCCCAGGTGAAATGTTGACCAATGACAAGCTGGTTGGTGAATTGTTTTCATCAGAGACACGGGCTCGTATGCTTGCTGGGAATGCAATTGAATTTTTGGGGTTATATGACATGTTCAAAGGCAAATGATGCATGTCCATTGGCAAAGATAAAAATCCAAGTCTTCAGTTTCAGTTTGTTGTTCTCATACAATAAGTAATGATTTGGAAATTTTGGAGGCCATGGGAAGGTCAAGAAAATCCCAAGCCACAACTACTGCCAGGAGTTGGGACTATGTATGAGTCGCTGCGTCGCTAAATTGTCTGCTATGGACCGTTGTAAACAAAGACTATTTTATGTACCGAAAAAAGAGAACCAGAATGAGTAAAGAAAAGAAACAAAAGCATATAACAGCAGCACATACTGTCAACATATAAAATTAAGCGTATACTGTGTGTTTAATTACGACGCTAATCCGGATTCGGTATGACTTTTGCTAGGAGAGTGTGATATTTAGAAACGGCGATAGTTATGGTGCTCTAATTAATCGAATGACAGAATGACATCACAAAAGTTGTCTTTGGCCACCTATATCAACAAAAATGACTCCTGGATATGAGATAGAACATTCAAGTTTGCTGAGGTGCCTTGAAAACGTGCCAATCGGATGACGGTCCGAGCCGCCCCGGGGGGGGGGTGGAGGAGCGATTTCTTGATTTGAATTATATACCTACTTGATATCCTGTATCCTAGCTATTCATTAGATAATTTTCTGTTATGCTCTCAAAGATTTTGAATTATTGGGCTCATCATCAACATGGAGCTGGTTACTCAGCTATGGGAGCACGGTAGCTCAAAGAGCGCCGAGGATCTTTTGGCAAGCCTTGCAGGAGAGCCAATACGATTACAAAACTTTATAAACAATGGGTTTCACAGGAAATGCGACCAGGAAGATTGGATAGAATCATTTAATCCTCGATCTGGAAAGCTTCTCGCTCATATCCCGCGCAGTACTACCTCCGACGTGGAGCTTGCTGTAGATGCTGCTACACAGGCATTCCCGTCTTGGTCTCAGACTTCTCGGCAAGAAAGATCTGATGTCTTGATGCGTATTGCAGCCGTCATTTCCAACAAAAAAGAGACGTTCGCTGTATGGGAAAGTATCGATCAAGGAAAATCACTGGCGAGAGCTAGAATAGAGGTGGAGCGTGCAATCTCCAACTTCCGGTTAGTATTTAACCAAAAGTCGCAGCATTCCGTGGCCTTAAAGTTGCGATAAAAGCTAAGAATATACTCCAGATACTTTGCAACTTATATTCTACATGAAGAAGGGGCTGTTCGTTTTGTGGATGGACAGCTGAGTACCCTGACATACGAACACAGGTCAGCTGTAGGCGTATTTGGGCTCATCTCGCCGTGGAATATGCCGCTATATCTCTTAACATGGAAGATTGCTCCTTGCATCGCATTTGGATGTACAGGGGTTGCTAAACCAAGTGAAGTCACAAGCATTTCGGCGTTCTGTATGTATTATACGTATGCTACGATATGTATGCCGAACTGACCTTTTAATCAGTACTCGCAGAAGCGTTCCGACAAGCAAGTTTACCACCAGGAGTTATGAACATCATATTTGGGGATGGACCCGGCGCGGGTTCGGCACTCGTAAAATCATCTCGCGTGAGAGGTATCTCATTTACTGGAGGAACCCGTACTGGGATTCAAATCAGGAAAGACACGGTCACTGATATTGGCAAACATCTCTCACTGGAGCTTGGTGGGAAAAATCCAACGTTGATATTTGACGATGTCGACTTGTCGCAAGCAGTGCCTCTGGCCGCATCGGCCGCATTTGAGAACAGTGGGCAGATCTGCCTGTGCGGTTCCCGAATCTATGTCCAAAGAAGTATCCTGGAAAAATTTCTTTCTGCATTCGTGGAATACGTGAAGCAAAACTATCGACTTGGGGAGAGTATTGGACCTGTCGTTTCGCGAGAACATTATGCCAAGGTGAGATTTTACCTACGGCAAGCACAAGAAGAAGGCGCAGAATTCCTCACTGGAGAAGTTCCTGAAGAAGAGCCCAGCCATGGATATTGGATAAACCCGACGGTGCTGAGCCATCTTCCTGCTGATAGCCGGGTGATGCGCGAGGAGATATTCGGACCCGTAGTTTCAATTTCCTCATTTGAGACAGAGGAGGAAGCGATTCTACTAGCGAACGACAATCCCAATGGCCTCTCTAGCGTTCTTCTTACACGAGATGTATCTCGAATGCGCCGAGTTGGGGAGCGAATCGATGCTGGATTGGTGTGGGTGAACTGTTGGTTAGTACGGGAACTGAGCACTGCTTTTGGGGGGATGAAGTCATCCGGAGTTGGCAGAGAAGGAGGTGCGCATAGTCGGGACGTTTTCACCAATCTGCGGACTATTCATGTGCGTTGATGAATGCACATCCTGTTGTACGGCCGGACAATATACTCGGAGATGGAGCCGAAGCCGCTCGGATCTATCCGAGTCCGGTACCATGGACTGCAAATTCTAGTAGTTCTTATGGGAGGGGTATCCTCTCTTTCTTTAAATCCAGTTTGGTTTTCATTCTACTCTGTTACCTTCAATTTCGAACGTCTGTGGCTTTAACTGCACCTTTATTCATAATGTCGCCAAGTACCCCTTACTTCCGCCCTGCTGCTCACGCTCAGGGGCTGGCCAATTATCCGCACGCACGTACCGTGCAGTCTCCTGATGGAAAGGGCTCCTATCTCTACGTTTCTGGGACTTCATCCCGACGCGGCGATGGCACATTTGCGGGTGCCACTCTCACAGCTGACGGTACTCTCACCCTTGATATTCGACAGCAGACCGCAGCCGTGCTGTCCAACATCGATGCGATCATTCAGGGGGCCTCTAATGGTCGAGCGACCATTCGAGATGTTGTTGATGCAACCATCTTTCTTACAAATATGAAAGATGATTATGCCGGAATGAACTCGGAATGGAACCAGATTTGGCCTGATCGCAACACCGCTCCAGCGAGAACGACAGTTGAGGTGCGGGCATTGCCAAGGGAGGAGATAATTGTGGAGATCAAGTGTACAGCTTACTATGTGCAATAAATAACTCACATCATAGTAATATCAATATAGACACTTCACAAAAGAGGGGAAAAATTTCCATCGGCCACTCGAGAAAGACCTGTACCAGACCGATCAAGGAACCCTGAAGTGCTAAATCCAAATCAAGAAGTGATTGATGATCTATTTCTACTAGTACTCCGTACCATGTCTGGTTCAACACAACAATGCCCTGAAACCGACGATACGGATAATTAGAAGGGACGGTCCGGCTCATATGCTGATCGTACTCCTCGGGCGTATGTCTTTCTTGAGAATAGTTTGTCGAACCACTGTGCCCTTAGTTTCTGCACGCAAGTGGCTAAATCAACATGCGACACGGAAAAAAAATCGCGGGGTAACGATGCAACCGACTCGGAAGCCAAGGGAGCTTCGGTGGGATAGCAGTCTCCACGAATAAATAGTTGTGTAAGTTTGAGCTATGATCAGCTATCAGAAATAGGAGCCCCGGGCATTTTACAGAAGAGGCCGAGAAATATCCCATCTCCGGGTCAAGTTATTCATGAAGTATGACCAATGGCACCTTACTGTGGAGCACCCCTCGGTTAATATTAGAAGGTTGATTTGCACAACTTGTTTCCTCCTTCAGAAGAGGGCTGTCTCTCTTAGAGGATGCCGATCAACGCGCATCGCAAGTTGTCTCATGCTGAAACAAATAATGGGGTTTATAAAAGCGCAGACTGCACGGGTCTTTGGGGCCATTCGAGAGCAAAAAGTCCATCATAATTTCAATTTCTTTACCACTCATCAAAAGAGCCAGAAGAAGCTTATAGAAAATTGACCCTGTGCACCGATCATGTATGCTGCACCTTTTCTAGTCGCCATACTACCATATTTGGTCTCGGCATTGCCAGGCGATAAGCAAAGTCTTTCGAAACGCGACAGCACTCTTATTCCGACTTCATGCTTCGACTCAACCTCGTCACTCGCCCAATACTTTGAGTACAATTATCCTTGGGGTGACACTCATAATGGTGCTGCAATTATGAAAGAATCGAACTCCGTGATTGCTGATACCGGCATCCTCACCCTGAATGCGACATACACCGGCGCATCAGACTACGCATACGACTCGGGCACTGTTTACGCGAAGCAACAATTCACTGTTGAAGCGGGCGGTGGATTGGACTTCTCGGCCCAGTTCATTGCACCAGTTGAAACAGGCACTTGGCCAGCCTTCTGGTTAAACGGCGTGAACTCGTGGCCTCCGGAAATTGACATCGCCGAATGGAAGGGGTCTGGTGATATTAGTTTCAACACTTTCAACACCTCGAGTGAGGTACAGGCCAAGGATGTAGAGTATTCGAATCCAACAGGTTATCACACAGTTCTAGCAGAGCTGCGTGATGAGGATGGAAGCAATGTCAGCGTCAATTTCTACTTGGATGGAACTCTCATAACTACTCAATATGCCTCCGACCTCGTGGGTCAGCCTCTGAATCTCATCATTGATCTGCAGATGGAAGGCAGCAGTGGAAGTCCAGGTCCAACAGGCAGTAAGTTCTACTTTGATCTGTTTACCCCGTGAGTCATTTTGACGTTTCTCCCATACTGAAATTTACATGTGAATTGCAGCAACGCTCTTCCAAATCAAAAATCTTCAAGTCGTTGATAAGAACTCTTGATATTGGCTTTGAACGAAAACTTCGTCAAGCAGTAGGTTAGAAATTCGCGGATCTAAATCAATGAAATGCCCTCCTACGAAGACGCAAGAATACTCTATCAACATTTTCAATACCACGGAAATTCTGATTCCTGATTCAGCACTCTTCAGTCCCTTTGTGCAGAGTCCATCTGTGTAGGCCATTTAATATCCAGGCAGCGCAATCTGTTCACAATTTGCCCTCGCCTTTATTCCTCACCTGGATTCCCTCCTTCCAGAAATTTGAAGAAGGTAAGCAGGTTTCCATCATTATCTTTTATCGTAAACTGTCGAAAGCCCCATGGCTTATCGTCGATCTCCTCTTCAAACTCGATGCCAGTTGTGCCTTTAAGATAGGCGTAGAACTGATCCAACTGAGATGTACCGAGAGCAACCATCGCCTGGGATGACTTGAAACTTTCGGCGTTGACTTTGGAAAAATAAAAGTTTGCCTCTGCTTTCTTTCCAATGAATATTGAGCAAAAGTACAGATCAGACTCTCCAGCCTCAGGCTTGATGCTGGCGAGTTCGAAACCAAGCTTCTTGGTATAGAATTCAATCGTGTCATGGATCGACCGGGACTCAAACATCGGTATCACTTTCCATGCCGAATTGACGATATTGGAAGCCATCTTGGAAATATTGGCTGGAATACTCGATTAATCTTCTTGGTTATCACCTCTGATGCTTGATGAAATAGGTACCGGTGTTCGCTTCGAGCATCCACAGTGCGGGGTGTTCGTTAGATATGAGGTGGGGTTCTCGTATTTAAATATAGATACCCCATTTCCTTCACGGCGGTGAGAGAGCCGCATTTGGGAATCTACACTGTCCTTCTCTGAGGCTTTTTACTGTGGAATATACCAAGTCGTGGAAAGAGAAGAAAAAGACAAGTGCCGACCGTCAGTAACTAACTAGAGGGCTTTGTTATTTATAGCCTACCAGTTATGAATCATCTTGAAATGTTAACATATAGCTTTGCCATTCGTTCATAACGGATAAAATTTAATTTGGAAATTTCTGAAATACCAGTAACTATCTTTAACGGACTAAACAAAACCGCGAACTTTAAGGCCATCCGACATTCTCACGCGAGCACGGACACATCACTAGTGCAACCTTGTGATTCTGATTATTTTCGGCTCCGGTCCACATTTCCCCGCTGAATAAATGCTCCTAATAGAGTTGCGTGTTTGTGGCGGATTTTTGAGTCGCTGGGTTCCTATTTATCCGCCCTCGGGCTTTCTATCGGATCGAGTTTTCTACAAATCTGCACGTACTTTGGAATTTAAATAGCTATTTCCTCCGATTCAATGCCCAGTATTTAGACTCAAACATCTACAGACTCTGCCTTTTGTCGTATTTTCCATACAAGTATTCGCCATCATCATGCCGAGTGTGGTATCCAGATTTGCTGCCCCGATAGTCCTACTGTGGACAATCGCTTTGCCCACCGCACAAGCAGACCAGCGAGTCAAAATTACCACTACGCCCTATTCTAATACTTGGGAAGGATGGGGGACATCACTTGCATGGTGGGCAAAGGCTTATGGAGATAGAGAAGATCTGGCCGACATCGTCTTCACCCTGAACTCAACTTATTGGGAACCTGGTGATGAAACACTGCCCGGACTAGGGCTCAATATCGTCCGCTACAATGCAGGAGCTTGTTCGTGGAACACCATCAATGGATCTGTCACCATGTCAGCATCAAAGAACATCCCGGCCACTAAACAGATCGAGGGTTATTGGCTCGATGGACTGAGTTCAGAACCCAGCTCTTCTAGCTGGAACTGGACAGTGGATGCCAACCAAAGGGCTATGATGTTGCAGGCACAGGATAGGGGTGCAAATATCTTCGAACTTTTCTCCAACTCGCCGATGTGGTGGCAGCTCAACAACCACAACCCCAGTGGTGCTGATGGTGGTGGTAGTAATTTGCCCTCATCACAGTACAGAAATCATGCCATTTATCTCTCTACGATCGCAAAGTACGCCCGGGACAATTGGGGAATTACTTTTGACTCTATAGAGCCTTTTAATGAGCCATCTTCCAACTGGTGGAAGTCTACGGGGACTCAAGAAGGGTGCTACATCGATGCCGACTCACAGAAGGCGATTATTCCGATTCTTCATGAAGAGATAAAGACGCGCGGTCTAGACAAGACCACTATTGCTGCCTCTGATGAGAATTCATTTGATCTAGCTGTGAGCTCCTGGAATACTATCGGCAAGTCTATACAACAGTCAGATGTTGGTCGAATGAATACACATGGATATCAAGGCTCAAGTGGTCCACGCGATAAACTCCAAAAACTCGCCCGCGACATTGGCCAGAAAGTGTGGGATAGTGAGTATGGAGACAACGATGGGACAGGAGATACTATGGTCAAAAACATCATGCTGGATCTGAGACTGTTGCGACCCGATGCGTGGGTACAGTGGCAGGTCCTTGATGGATCCGACTGGGGTCTAATTGCGGCCGACATATCTTCAAGGACCCTTGGTGGTGCGACGCAAAAATACTACAATCTTGCCCAGTTCACTCGTCATATTCGACCTGGCATGAAAATACTCGAGACGAACTCAACTGTCGCAGTCCCTGCTATTGATGAGAAAAGTCATACTTTGGTCATCGTCGCTGCTAACTGGAATGAAGAAACAAATTTCAGCTTTGACCTCTCGAATTTCTCCAAGGTCCCTGCCAGTGGTACCAAGATCCGCAGCTGGATGACAAACGCCTCTGGCGATAAGCTATATACTTCTGTTGATAATCTTGTTATCCATGACCAGAGGATCTCAACTTCATTCCAGAACGGTACTGTCCAGACATTCGAGATTGATGGGGTATACTTGTAAAAGATTGCAAGAGAAAGCAGACATGTTGCACTAGCCTCATCCAAAGCTAGATGATAGTCAAGAGCTGAATGAATATTCTTTTATTTTATAATAATAAACACCTTTCTGAGGGCTTCCATGGAGCCTCAGGCATCTAGCCAGGCTGTAAACGCCGTCATGCAGCTATATTAGATAGCTTCTTTCATCCGTAAGCTCAAGGAGAACTATCCTTCCTCATCTTTCCTGCGTGCTTCCAGATGCCCCCAGCTTCTGCCTGTTAGCACATCTCGTATTGTAGATCGATAACGTGAAGACTTTAAGAGTGCAATTTCCTTGTGCTCGCGTATCCGGTCCAATGCCCGGCCGACAATCGCCCCGAAGCCGACGCATACCCCAGAAATGCGGGGTACAGGATACGGCAGTGTAAGAGTCCATGCTCCAATTTCTTTGATTCTGGTATTGACTAATGCAAGCTTGGGCTAAGTTAGCCGGTAAAACTAGCGTGGCTAGTAGGAATCATACAATGCTTGCTGCCCACCCCTAATTGTTCGGACCGGAGCCCGCGCGATATTCCGGAGCATCAAAAACCCAGTCCATGACCAATGATCTATATAGTATCACTAGAACCATCGCCCCAAGCACCAGACCGCTGATTGTGTCAGTGACTATCACCAAATATGACCAAATATGACGACTTCGCGGCAGAGGGTGAAGCAGACAACTACGACTTCACTGGTGTCACCTTGAAAGATGTTATCCCGAATCGCAGCAAGCCGTGGTGGAAGGATGGGCGCTTGATACGGCTCAACACATTACTTTTATGTGCCCTCCTTACTCAAACTGCCCAAGGATTTGACGCGAGTATGATCAACGGTATGCAGGCGCTCCCAGAATGGGTTCAATTCTTTGGGCAACCGAAAGGAGCGCGGCTTGGTGCCATGACATTTGGTCCAACGGGAGGAGTTTTGATTTCTATCCTCATATCAGCTCAGCTCTGCGACAAGTTTGGACGGCGATATCCCATTTGCGGTGGGTCTATACTCATTGTCATCGGCTCTGTCATTCAAGCTGCATCGGCAAACTACGGGATGTTCGTATTTTCCCGGTTCCTTGTTGGCTTTGGCCTGGGAATTGTGTCTGTTGCCGCTCCTCCTTTGCTCTCCGAAGTGGCTTATCCAACTCACCGAGGTAAACTGGTCTCCTTCTATTTAGTCTCATGGCCGCTTGGGTCTTTGATTGCGGCATGGGCTACATACGGCACATTTCGCATGAACTCTTCGTGGAGTTGGAGACTACCTAGTCTGCTCCAATGTGTCTTCTCTTTGATACAGGCAGTCCTCAGTTTATTTGCACCGGAGTCTCCTCGCTGGCTGATCTACAAGGAGCGTGGGGACGAAGCACTTGATATATTTATTCGTTATCACGGTGACGGTGACCCTCGATCTCGCCTTGCACATTTTGAAATGGCTGAGATTACTGCAACACTTCAGTTGGAAAAGCTTCAGAAAAAGTCGCGATGGGGAGAGTGGATCTCGACCAAAGGCAACCGACACCGACTATTCCTGGCATTGTATATACCTGCGATGTTGCAGTGGTCCGGAAATGCTTTGATATCGTACTATCTTCCAGAGGTGCTAAATTCGATTGGCATAACCGACTCCAAGACCCAGCTCACTCTCAATGGTTGCATGTCTATCTGGAGTCTAGTTTCTGCCTGTTTCTTTGCAACACTAGTGGATCGAGTTGGTCGCCGAGGCCTGTTTCTGTTTGGCATGGGTGGCATGGGAATTTCCTATATTATTTGGACAATATGCTCGGCCATCAACGAGAAAAAGAACTTCAAGGATCACAGTTATGCAGGTGCTGTCTTGGCTATGATCTTTATTTACCAGGCGCTCTACCACGCATGTTCACCTGTCGCGCCCACGTACATCATGGAAGTGGTGCCTTACTCCTTGCGATCAAAAGCGGCGATGCTCTATCAGCTCACAGGCAACCTGGCAAGTCTCTACAACAGCTTCGCAAATCCTGTTGCAATGGAGGCCATCTCATGGCGATACTATATTGTGTGGGTGGTTATGATTTTCGTAAATTTCACATTAATCTTCTTCTTTTTCCCCGAGACGAAGAACCGTGGACTGGAAGAAGTTGCTGAAATTTTCGACGGACCCAATGCTCTCTCTGGCACGAATGCCATGAAGCAATTGGGTCTTGATGTTAATGCGGAGAATGCCGTGGCCGTGAGTAAGGACTCTAAATCCGCAGTGGAACAAGTTGAACGCGTTTGATGACTTCTCACCTTACGGAGATACTGTGTTAGCCTGGAAATTTGGTATTAGTTTTGATAATCCATTTTTTCCATCTTAGGATGTGACTATGACAGCCTCGTAGATAGCCGTAAGAGGGAAAGACCCGGTGGGCGTATCTGCGTGGACGATGTTCGGGCGGAGATGACCCGATGGCCAATGGGAGTGCCCGTAGTGCCTGAGCGTGGTGGGGGTAAGGTGGGGCTCCCCCGCACTTCCACTCCAATCATCCGATCCCCTCCTTACCCTATTCCATATTCCATATTCGATACAACGCCGATCCTCCGCGCAAGATGTCGGCTATTGTTCTCTCCTGCTTTCATCCATTTACATCAGGAGTGAAGGCATCATTTTCCTAGACATAGTCTGAGACATTGGCTTAATGGACCCGAGCAACGCAACCGAGGAGACTAGCATCACAGGGGCTGATCAAGACCGGCCATCATGCCAAGGCTGCCGGAGGCGCAAGTTGAAATGCTCCAGGGAATCTCCAACATGTTCACAATGTCAACGACTGGGCTCTCCATGCGTCTATGATACCAAAAGGAGCAAGCCTGGATTAAAAACTGGGGCGGTCGAAGGGCTGAGTCGCCGAATTGGTATGGTCACGTCTTTCGATACACATGGAATGAGGGTTGGATATACTAAATGTGACACCCAGAGGTGCTGGAAGATGCACTTCGAGAGGTCCAGGCGAGAGAAACTCGCCCCCTGGGTGTTGGATACCAACAACCATCGAGTCCCGTACACAGTCAATTTGAAGGGGTCGTGAACCTGCTCTCTACTGCCTGCGTCGAGCTGTGTAAATTCAATAGCCGCAACAATCGCACAAATCGCACGACAGATGACACTATCCCGGAGGGGGCCCATCATCACTCGCCAAATTCTGAGCGCGTGCCTTCTTTAGATTCGCATCCAGCTCGCCATTCCCGAAAGAGACGAAGAGTCGACACTTGTGGCAATCCAAATATCGAGCTTCAGTTGCCCTTGGAGGACCTAGAATCAACCTCCAGTCTACCTGCACCTAACGTACTCGAAGAAGTTGTGGATACATATTTCGAAAGAATTCATCCTTGGATTCCAATTATACATGAAACTAGGTTTCGACGGCGAATGCACGACCCGGACCAAAGAGAATCTTTGGTGGTAATTCTCCACGCTATAGTGGTGGCGGCAATCCGATTCAAATGCTCCGATCCTAATTTGGTCTCTCAAATAGAAGCAGAGTCCAGGGCTAGGAGGTCAAGGAGTATTGTTGTTTTGACAGCGATGGATGATCTCTCGGTCGAGAATCTGCAGGCTTTGATAATCATTGCTTTTGACGATGTAAGTTGAATATCTAAGCCATATGCCTCAACAGTGTTAACTGGCATAAAGATTGGTAACGGAAATACCTCCAGAGCCTGGTCAATCGTCGGATCTTTAACAAGGACGGTGGAATATCTTCGACTGAGTGTCGAAGACGAGAATCATGATACTCAGAGATTACTCAAACCTTTACTCTCCCTCCCACCATCTCGCAAGTGGGTAGAGGAGGAAGAGAGGAGGCGAGTATTCTGGAATATTTTCAACTTAGACCGATTTTGCTCGGTCGCAACAGGGTACCTTGCACCCCCATCATTATTATCTTTTACCATCATGGACTACCGCAACTAATCTTGTTTCGATCAGTTGGAATACAAGCCTTACTGCAGATGACGTCCATAGAAGATTGCCTGCTGACGGAGGCCTTTGGCATCGAGAAGAGCAAGTAACGACGCCATTCTTTGGAATTTGGGACCGATCCGAAGCAAGAATTGGAAATTCCATTGCTTTTCTTCCAGCCCAGTACTCAAACGCCCCGAAGAGCCCAGAGTCATCAGCAGAATCCCCAGCACAATATGGGTCCCCACAACAGGCGTCTCCTGGCACCACTCAACCAGACATGTCAACAGTGGGAGCTTTTGCCTATTGTATAGAGGCAACAGAATCCCTAAGTCGGGTCACGACATTTTTCCTTCAGCAGAAGATCAATTTCCATGACCGACGGGAGGTTAGCAGCTGGCTGACCCGGTTCAAAGAATTGGATCTTCGTCTTGTGCAGTAAGAGGATATGTTTACCCCGGTTTTCTGGCTAGTTTCTAATTCCGTGTTAGTTGGAAGATGTTCCTCCCTCAGAAATGGAGGGATTCAAATATTTCGCGCCAACCAACACTAGTCAACATGGATCCCAATCTTACCCTTGCACATGTGACTCATAACACGTCAATGATTCTCTTACACCAGCGTATAGGATATCCACCTGCAGAGTGGGCGAATATTGTTCGACTGCCTAGTGTCTGCAGCGCTGAAACTTGCCAAAATGCCGCGGTTGAGATTCAAAATATGACGGCTAAATATTTGGACAATACCCCCACTTTTCATCCTGTGTCGAATCAGTTTGTTTTTTGCGTATTTGTCGCTGCTCGTGTTCTGCTAGGTAAGAGTGAAGCTCTCATCCCGTCTATATTTCGGTTTGAAAGGAGAAACTGAACAGATAGCTGCAGTTCACTGGAGGTACTACAACACCGAGCTTCCGCAAGAGCTTTGGTATCTAGTCGAAAGTCTCGAAGCGATGGCCCGACGGTGGCGCGGGTCTACTTCATCCAATTCATCGCCAAGTCGCTGCCTGGCCAATACATATGCAGACCACCTGCGTGATCTCCATCAACGCTGTCTAGCTGATTCCAATTTTAATGTAGATGTGCTGGGATACTCGAGTGTCATCTCAAATCATCATGCTCCGTCTACCGCCGGATCGGTGGTATCAAGTCGTTCCCCGCTGGCCACGCAACACCCACAATTCTCAGAACCTTCGCCAAAAAATGCTCCCCGCTCAGGTTACTCTAATCCTGTATCAGAATGGTGCCAGACTGGCGAGTTTGCCCCTTCTGAAAATGCCAACCTACAGCTTAATCAGTCCATCATGAACTATCCAGTCAACAGTCACCATCAAGCGGATGAGCTTTCAAATATCTCCTACCTTCTTCTCGACCAGAGATTTATGGACATGGATCGTGTTATCAGTTTGGAAGATATGATGTTCACAAACACTATGGCTTCAATAAACGATCAAGTGGAAGATAATGTGTTAGGGATGAATGGACAAATGTAACAATACTTGGGGATTTCATCGCAGGGTCCAATTTTGGGGGAGTAGGGATTTAAAATTAATTTATTTCAAGCTACTAAAACTCTATCACGATAGGCCTAGATGGAATTGAGATGAAATGTCAGACAAGCCCCATTCGAAGTAAACGATTTCCAAATTCGATCAAATAATAGTCCCCATAAACCAGACCATGATCCCAGTAACGGCGATGGTCGAGGGCATTGTAGTTTGCAGTTGCATTTTTCAGAATAGCATCAAATATGGCGTTGGGCTGTAAGCTTCTCACTGAAACCTGACCACCCTGAACTGTAATGGAGGCCTTCTCCTCTGCTAGAGAAAAGGCAAGGGCATCTTCGACCAACAACAGCGCAGCGTCGAGATATCGACGACCTTGTGCATATTCACCACGGGAAAGTAGACTTTGGGCTAGGATCAACATTCCATTCGCAGCAATTGCCCCGGCTGATGAATCGCGTAGCGGATTTGTCTCGTCCACTGGGGCGTCCCAGTCCCAGAGCGGGACAAAGCGTCCACAAGTACGACTTGAAGTAGAACCATTGGATGCGGCATCGGTATGTTTGACTTTGCGCTCTACACATATGGGAGACATCTCCAGCCGAAGCAGGAAGTACTCGGCAAGTCCACAGGCAGCTGTAAGAAACTCCTTGTGGCCAGTCCACTGAAAGCTTTGTGCGTAGCCAAGGATAGCCCATGCTTGACCTCGAGCCCAGGTTGAATCTTTCGAGTAGCCCTGACCGGTACGAGCCTCCTTCAATTCACCAGTATTTGGATCGAAGTTGGTGACATGAACCGTGCTGAATAGAGGGCCATTGTATCCCTCCCGGTGTGAATAGATGCCAGTCTCGGGGCGAAGGTGGGCACGTAGCAGTTTATGGGCATGTGTGGTAGCTGCAGAGGAGAGATACTCTTTGCCAGTATGCGCTGCCGCATAATAGAGGAGATCAAGGTTACACAGTGAGTCGATGATCACCAAAAAGTCTTTGTCCATGGATGTGATGTTCACGCCCTTTTGTGTCAATTGGTCCCATGAGCGGATGGCGCCCACTTTTGTATTATATCGCGTGTAAAGGCTTTCCGCGGCGGTTATAATTGTCGAGAGAGCACGCTCATCATGAAATAGCTCCCAGCGTGGACGCATTGAAGGCTGGATGATGAAGGACATGTCGTGGGTATCTGTTCGGAGGCCCATATTGTGAATTGGTTCCGACCAAATCTCACCCAATTCGTGTAATTTCTTGAAAACCGAAGGGATATCCCTCTTGATATTTGTTGCATTCGGAAATTTGATCATACGCTCAATTAGAGAGTATATCGATCCAGGGAAAAAGCCGCATGTCCAAAAGTCTGCTTCGCGGCAATAGTACTTCCCAGCTTCTGGTCCAGACTGCGGGACGTACTCTGGATAGGCAACTATAGGATTCTGAAAAACCTTCAATATGATCCAATTTTGTATAGATAATCGTTTACAACGAAGGAACTTACGTTGTTTTCGAGGCATTTGTCTGCTGCCCGCAGAATTTTGGCCATGATATTCTCGCTGTACAGCTCGTGCAGTCGATCACCCAGGGATTGCGACATATTAGTCCCAGATGCCTGTTTCGTGTTGAATAAATCGTCCCCATGGGATGCCAAGTTGGGAATTTCGGGCTTTTCGGGACCTTTCAAGGTTGGGCTGCCACTGAGGTGATCCAAGGGGGTATTGGAAACAGCCATGGTCGGGAAGCAGGGATTCGACAAATAACAATGATGCTTATCACCTTTCAAAAACCTGACAGGCTATGTCTATATAGCTTTTACCGGTGTTGCACTTCTAGCAAGACCCATTTGAAGACTATGGTCCCCTATTGGTGCCACCGGCCGACACCTCGCCCGATGCCCGAGACTTGACCCGAGCCCCGAAGCCTGGTGGGATGATACATTTGGAGGGGTAACATATCAATCAAGATGTGAGGACTCCTACCTCGTGTTAGTACTAGTAACAATCACGATGCCTCCACTGGAAGGCTTCTCAGATAACGCTTTTTGCACCAGACAGGATGTGGCCACTGCGGCTCTGGCGCTGTTGCGTCGGCTCACGCCCTACTTCTCGACTGACAAGGGCCGCATCCGTCTTCCGATCTCAACTGGCGTCCATTTTGATGAAACAGCCGCCCAAGTCGAGGGTTTCGTTCGACCTCTGTGGGCTGTCGCAACACTGCTCCAGTTCGAGTCTTCTATTTCAAGCGATAATCCAACCGACGTTGCTCTAGCAAATAAGATCCAAGAAATCACCAAGCCATGGATTTCGGGGTTTTCTACAGGCACAGACCCGCAAAGCCCGGACTACTGGGGGACCATCGATGATATGGACCAGCGAATGGTTGAAGCCGAAGTTGTCAGCTTTGCACTGTTAGCACATCCGGAGAAGTTGTTTCACGATCGTGACGAGAACACACAACGGAACATTACAGCATGGCTCCGTGGAATGAATGGAAAGAAGATGCCGCCCAATAACTGGCGATGGTTTCGTGTATTTTCCAATCTTGCGCTTGTTAAAGTTTGCGGAGTTCCGTTGAGTGACGTGCTTGACGAACTGAAGGCCGACCTCTCAGTCCTAGATTCGTTCTATCTCAAAGATGGCTGGTCGGGCGATGGCCCCTGGCTGTCTACACAGGAAGAAAGCGAGCAAGACTTGGAATTTGAACGAACAGGGCGCCGTGATCAAATTGGCAAAGGTCGTCAGGTTGATTACTATTCCGGCAGCTTCGCCATTCAGTTTAGCCAATTGCTCTTTATTAAATATGCGGAGGATATCGACCCCGAACGAGTTGCTCGATATAAACAACAGGCACGCGAATTTGGAGCTGCTTTCTGGCGCTATTTTGACTCTGGTGGTATGTTGATGCGTCGTCCATGCAGTCTATAGCTAACTTCCCCAGGATCTGCTATCCCATTTGGTCGGTCTTTAACATATCGCTTCTCATGTGGCGCATTTTTCTCAGCGTTGGCAGTGAGCCCAGTACAGGATATGCCATGGCCTTTATCGACACCCGGCCAAGTCAAAGGGTTCCTCTTACGCCACCTCCGGTGGTGGGCAGAGCACTCAAGGGATATTTTCTACCACGATGGAACTTTAAGTATCGGGTGGCTCTATCCGTAAGTCAGTTTCTTTTTATGGTGGGGAAATTCTTAAGTATACGGAGACTCGGACTCATCATTATCGAATAGCAATATGTACATGAGCGAAGACTATAACTCTCCTCAGTCTCCTTACTGGTCCCTGAAAACACTAATTGCCATTGGTCTTTCACCGGAGAGTGAATTTTGGGCTGCAGAGGAAGAGCCTTATCCCTCTCTTTTTGAACCTCAGATTGTCTCTGCTCCTAGACAAATCCTCAGTAATCATCCTGGGGGCAATCACCATTTCTGTCTGTCTCCTGCACAGTTCGTCGCTTGGCCAATGAAGGCAACACAAGCCAAGTATTCCAAGTTCGAGTACTCTTCCAGCTTTGCTTTCTCCGTTCCTACGGGACCCCTGATTCAGCAAATCGCACCAGACTGCACACTTGCTCTGAGCAGAGATGGAGCAGAGACATGGGCTGTTAAATGGAAATGTTGCGAGGCAGAGTTCCCGACAGTTCACTTACGCACGTCGGCTGGCCTACGCCCTATCACTGTTGCGTCGGTCAGATGGTTCCCCTGGGGAAACAAAGAAGTGGAGGTCAACACAATTCTTATTCCCCCCACAGACAGATGGCCTGACTGGCATGTTCGAATCCACCGCATTCGTATCTGGGGTCTTCTCTACAGCTTACATACCGTTGAAGGTGGATTTGCCTCTCCGGGTCGATGCCAGCAAGACGGCTCGAAGCTGCCCACAATCAGTGACATGAACGATAATATGAAAATCGGGACAGAGGGTGTGTTCGTGACCCCCGAATCTGCCTTGATTCTTTCTTCGGCTGGTGCTAGTGGAGTTTCCAATGGACCGGCGAATGGTGGCTTTTCTGCTAGGGCACAGGCTTTGAAGCCAGACGCCAACACGAACATCGCGTGCCAAAGAACCTTGATCCCTATCATAGAACGTGAGTTAGTCAATGGGCCATGGCCTGGTAATGATATACTCTTCGTCACGCGCGTGTTTGCGGTTTCTGCATCTGCCAACTCCAACCGCAAGGTTGAGAACCTGACAGAACGGTGGCTAGATCAACCGATTATTAATTTGAATGGGGTTGACGATAAATCTGACGCCATTATCCTGCCAGTGGGGATTGGAGTTATATAAAGCATGTCATGGTCTGGATTTGATATCGACAATATAGCATTACGTGAAATACCAAGAAACTGTCGGGATGTTTTGGATGAAATTTTTGAATGAGTTCACGAGGTCTATCGCATGCGATTAGGGAGTGAATATTACAGTACAAATCAAATACCTCGTGGTGGGCATGAAACCAGTCCGTTCACGGCTCGAATCGTCGATCGTATGTGTACCAGCTGTCCAGGTTCCCAGACAAACAGGAGCGTGAAGGAGAAACGTGAGAATTGAAAATGACAATGCACTCGGTACATTCAGAAGAAAAGGAAAAGGAAAAGGAAAAAGGAAATCACCGGAGGGAAGTAGTGTAAAAAGTCACATAGGCCCAACGCGAATGGCCCAAAATCAAGTCACAAATTGAAATGTCTAGATGAGGAGGCTTAACAAAGCCACAATGGGTCCCATCAAAAGACCCGAAGCAATTGAAATGCTTGGAGCCGCATTGAAAAGTGGCGAGGCGCTGGGAGAGGCGCCTGCGCTGGCTGTGGGCTGTCTGTGTGCACTGGTGCTCCAAGTAGAGGAAGCAGCAGCAGGCGCAGGGACCTTTCCTGTATTAACGGGAGAAGCGCCGCTAGGACCAGCCGGTACAAGGCCGACAGTTTGGGTAGCGCCCGCAACAGTGGCAGTGTTGGTGATGAAGGTGACCTGCGGCACAGTGACGGTGCGAGTCCCATAGGTGATTGTTGTGCAGGGAAGAGAGGGAGCAGAGGTGACCGCGCCAGGGGCTTCAGTACCTCCCACAGGACTGACACCACTGGTAACTGTAGCAGCAGGTACTGAGACATGTGGAGCCAGGGTAATTGTAGTGGGGACTGCAGTCACAATGCCAGGGTTTTGGTCAACCCAGTGAGCGCAAATTCCAGTGAAGTAGGACAAAGCAGAGGAAATCTCCTCCTTAGATCCACCCCAAGCCTGAATACAAGAGATGACCTTCTTGGTAAATGCCTTGTTGGGGCAGAAGCACGAAGCATCACTGTTCGAAGTGCACTTAGGGGCCAGGCTGAGCCAAGTGTTAAGACACTGAGGCACAGTGCTAGGGCAAGGAGATGAAGGAGCTGGGCTGGAGCCGGAGACGGGCGAGGTACCAGAAGGAACGGTGCCGCCAGTAACAGACACGGTGCCACCTGCAGAGGTTGCGCTGGCAGTACATTTAGTGCAGATAGTAGAGGTGGAAGTCAGAGTGACTGTGGAAACAGTTGTACCGGTAGTGACGATGGAAGAGCCGCCAGTTGTGATGGTGTTCGTGACAGGGCAGGTGGTAACCGTGGTGTATGTTACCACAGTAGTAGTGGAATCCTCGGGGGCAGCGGGGGTTGACCCGGAATCAGCGCTTGATGGAAGAGATGGCGCTGGGGTCTCTCCAGGGCCGGTGGTCACTGCGGGTACAGCCGGGGTAGTCTCAGTGGCACTGCTAGAACACTTGGTGCAGACAGTCGAAGTGGACGTAAGAGTCACTGTAGAGACAGTAGTACCAGTGGAAATGGTAGAAGAGCCGGCAGTGGTAATAGTGCTAGTGACGGGGCAGGTTGTGACTGTAGTATAAGTTACTACTGTAGTCGTGGAATCCTCGGGCACGGCAGGAGTCGAACCAGCATCAACACTAGTCGGTCCAGATGGCGTAGAGGTTACAACAGTAATAGCCGGCGCAGTCTCAGTGCCAGCCGGTGCAGTCTCAGTGCCAGCTGGAGAGGATCCAGGGACAATAGGAGTGCTCTGGGGGATACCAGGAGCTGTTGTGGAACCGGTACACTTGGTACAGATCACAGAGGTGGAGGTCAAAGTAACTGTAGAGACTGTAGTGCCTGTAGTAACAATAGAGGAGCCTCCAGTGGTAACTGTACCAGTCACTGGGCAAGTAGTGACAGTAGTATAAGTCACTACGGTCGTCGTGGAGTCCTCGGGGACGGCAGGAGTTGAACCAGCATCAACGCTAGTTGGAGCAGATGGTGACGAGGTGATGCTAGTGACTGCCGGTGTAGTCTCAGTCTCAGCTGGTGCGGTCTCAGTGGCAACTGTGGTAGAGCCAGGAACAAGAGGCGTGCTCTGGGGGATACCGGGGGCGGTTGTGGCACCGGTGCACTTGGTACAAATGGTAGACGTAGAAGTCAAAGTAACTGTAGAGACGGTAGTCCCAGTGGTAACGATAGATGAACCACCAGTGGTGATCGTGTTTGTCACTGGGCAGGTAGTGACAGTGGTGTATGTAATGAGAGTGACAGTCGAATCAGGAGGAGCCGATGAGCCGCCAACAGGCACGGAGGGAGCCGAAGTACCGGCCGGAGGAGCAGGTGAAGTGACAGGTGAGCTTTCAGTGGGGACAGCCGGGGTCGATACGACAGGGGACGTTGCCACAGGAGGGGTACCCTCGGGTACTGACGCTGCAGGGGTCGACTCGGCAGGAGGAGTTCCAGCAGGGGTGGTGTCAGTGACGGGACAAACGGTAGTGTAGGCTGGGATTGTGGAAGTGACGACAGTGGTGGAGTCGGCAGGGCAATCAGTCACTGTTGCGGCGCAGCTAGTAATGGTGATCTCGCTGGTACTGTAGACAGTCGATGTGGTCCACTTGCCTGGGGTACCAACAGGGGCGGTCGTGCCGGCAACCGGAGTAGTTCCACCGACAGGAGTAGTTCCATGGCCGGGAGTAATCCCCACGCCAGGAGTGGTTCCAGCACCAGGAGGAGTTCCAGCACTGGGAGTAGTGACTCCAGCAGCCGAAGTGGGAATTGAAACCGATGGGCTGTGAGGAACAGAGCCGCCTGGCTTCCCTGGCACAGACACGACAGTACCTCCACCAGGGACGGAGGCCGTGGGGGAGGAGATGCCTGGCACAGACGCGGCTGGAGTAGTGGCAGAGCCAGTAGGCAAAGTTGTCGCAGTATTCCCGGGAGTGCAGTCAAAGCCAATCGTGTAGATGCCGAAATCACAGCTGTCGTGCTCACTGTCTTCGGGCAATTCGAACGAGACGGAAGTCGCGCCACCACACTGGTCGTTTTCAATGGTGGTTCCAGAGGATGAGCAGGAGGCAGTGTTCCGGCAGGAAGAGCCGTCAGGCATGTTGTAGATGATGTGCAATTCTGTCTCTTCGGAGGTAGAGATATGGAAATGAGTGACGGAGAACGCATTTTCACCAGAGTCAGCGCCACAAGAAAAGGAAGGGCCAGATGAGCTGCCACCGGCTGAGCCGCTGCTGGAGCCGCTGCCCTTGGAGGCAGTACCAGTGATGCATTTTTGCTATGGTAGAAAGATTAGTAGATGATACCAACAAACAACGAATGGAATATCATATCACCACATACACCACGCTTGGAGAGACCAGCTCCCGCAAAGCTATTGCTGCAACTAAACCCAGAGAAGTCGAAGCCTCCATATTGCGAGAACGAGCCATCAGCCAGGCTCGACCAGTCGAAACCCTTCTGCTGGTACTCGTTACACTTGTTGGGGGAACGACCCGGACTGGAGAAGCATTTCTCGGACCCCCAGTACTAAAAAGATGTTAGCAAAAAGCACTCCTCCGATGCTTTAGATATGCTCGACATACCCCGGTAGTGGCTTGTGCAGCAGCCAAAAGCGTTGCAAACGCGAAAGAAGTAGCACCCTTCATGGTGGAAGAGTAGTCAACGAGCGACAAGAGAATCAACGAAGGGAAGGGAAGGAAGAAGATAGAGCCCCTTCTTCAAATTTATTTGAAGGAGTAAGAAAAGAAAAGGAAATCAAAGGAAGATCAAGTGTCGAGAGAATGTGGATGAGAGAAGAAGAGAGCATCCACCAGGATGGTGGTTGGGAGGAGAGAAGGACAATAAGAAGACGAAGTGAATATCAACAAGCCCAGGCAGGCGCGCACACACTCTCTCCCAGAGTGTTTGAAGATCGGTGAATAGGTCAAACAATGACAATTGAAAGGAAACCAACAATAATAACAATAACAATTAAAAGAAAAACGAGTGTCGAAACAAGGTCGAAACACAACAAAAATGGACCGGGGAGCTGCCTCAATTGTATTCAAATAGTGGGCGAAGCCTTCTTTAAACTGCACGAGCATAACCGCCAAGGGTCTCCCCGATCATTCCATCCTTCCCCTACTAGCGCCGTTCGAGACCTTTGAGCTCAGCTTCTTTTTTCCAGCATTGTGACGGGCGAGTGGTAAGACATTTTGTCAGAGGGTCCGTTGCCTGTTCCAATCGGCACAGGCCTGGTCGGAAAGATGAAACGACATGGCGCCCACCGTTGTGCAAGGGTATCCATTCAGCGCACAGTACTCCATAAATGGAACAATTCTAGTGCAGGAACACGCTGGAGCCGCTGCAGCCAAGGGTCCCTGTTTGACAACCACAGACAGACTTGGTTGACACCTCCGCTGGGGATGGGACCTTCTCCGGTGCGATCCGTCGACGAAAGAGGACTATGGAGAACTCAATGAGCCAATGGACGCAGAAAGCTAGGGTCTAAAATAGCCCCACGATTTAGGGGTCGTCTGGGAATAGGTCATGGTTGTGCAGAAAGCCGCCGGATCGACAGCGATTTGCAGGAAGATGTGCGTGGGATGCAGTCACGGTGCGAAAGAGGCTCGATGCCTGACTCGGACTGCCTGTGTACGATCATCAGCAGGGCGATCGGCTTATGATCATCACCTTCAGGCAGCTTTTCCCGAAGTACAGCACGGGATTTGTTTTGATAATTCCCTCCAATCCGACTCCACCGCGGGGCATTCGTCTACAGATGGTAACAGCGCTAGTACGAAGAGCATACCAATCGATCTGAATCCCAAGGCCTGGTGCACTCAGCCCCTTGACAAGGCCATTTCCCCAGGTTGCATCTCTACAAACTGCGACCGGCAAAGTGGTCTAAACTGCTTAGAGGATTGTCCTGCATCATTCGCCTGCAGTATGGGCCCAGAAAAAAAAAAAAAGAGAGAGAGAAAGAGAAAGAGAAGGAAAACCAATGTGCAGAAAGGCTGTTTGCCGCCGGCGTCGCGCCTTCACCATCTCTTGAAGGAGAGTGGCTCACGGGCATCTCCACAGCAGTCTTCGGCAGCGCAAAAATCCCACCTGAATGTCACTACCGAGCGACCCCGTGCTTTTATGGCTATGTGATGCACTCAATCAGCGATCAGCGATCACACTAGAACCTTACAGCAGTGGAGTTAGACGCCGGGCAGCATTGCAATTGTCCAACCAACACTGCTCGCGCCGTGATAATTCCCACGCGCCAAAAGCAACCATCAGCAGGCAGCGAGCTACCAGTCCACCATGTACAGACGATAGAGACAAGGCATTAGGTATTCACTATTGACTTCCGTCTACTCATTTGCTTTTTCAGGGGTAAAACCCGACCAGGGGGATGTGGCGCTCACCTGGAGCTTCCAGTTGTCTTGTTCCACTGTGTGGCGTTGGTACCTGGACGGACGTCTCGTTTCTTCCGGGGCCTGGTTTGAGCCAAGAGTAAACCTGTCAAGCTTCAAACAGTCTAGAGACGCCATCGAACGGAGTTGCTTAGCCCTTACGGCGAAGCGAATGACCAGTCAAGAGTCCCATCCGGACAAGCCCTCCAACAGAAAATCGACACGCCGTTCCTGCATTCCACCCACCCATATCGTGTAACTGAAGCTGTCCATCTCGAGCTTGTCAATCTATGTATTCTCTCCACCTGCCGATTCACCCCCACTTGACCAGTTGGATTTCGGAGGGAGGGGTAGGTAAAAGTCGAGGTATCGGGTGGATCGGCTTCGGCTTGTAGAGTACCCCTTCCGAATACGGAATAACTATGATGGTCTTTTTTTGATTAGGATTACTCAACTGGAATACCCAAGGCTCAAGCGAGAGGCTCTTTGGCAGCCCCGTGGCGGTGGTGTTTCATGATTTCCTTGCACAAACCCTCGGCTAAAAATATCGGCGAATCAGGCGGCCATATGGGTGTGATGTCGAGCCGCCAGCCTTGAACAAGCAAAGAGAACATATACTACTGTATATACTACATAGTAAGATCTAGTCAGTGGATCTTTGTTTTTTCTTTTTTTCTCTCATGTCTTCTTCCCAGGTGAGTTGTTCAAGCTCCACTACACATACAAGGTTGCATCGTTCATAACCATGCAGGGTGTGTGGCTTGAAGATGCTGAGAACTCGTTTCAGAAGTGTCCTTGTTCGCCTTGGGGCTAGCCAGGGCCCATTTTCTACGTAAGGACCCTGATAGTGCGATTTCATCTGTTCTGCAGTTTGGGGGTCCAGGTGACAAATATTTTCTTGACCTGTCTTCTTTTGCTAATGTAGCAAATATAGTAAAACGATGAATTTGAGAGGGGCAATCTACATAATGCCTAGATGAAGGGTTTGGTGAGCATTGGGCCACTAAGCCCCAGGGCTCTGAAACCAGAAGTGTATCAGCAAGGCCAAGCCGGCTGCACGGTCGAGATAGCCCGGCTTGGGGAAGCTTGTGTGTGGGAATTGACAGTAAAAAGATGTCGTAGATGCTATATGGTAACCCTACACATCATCAACATTTACCCCGACATTGCGGACGGGTTCTGAGAACATGTCGAAGCCAGGCAGATTGGTAGCAGAGAGATTTAGTTGATAGGCGTTAGCTACCGGATGGATATTACTAGTTACGTGCTGGTCATAACTTGGAGAACGATAATTTCGAAATTTTTTTAGATTGACTAATTGGAATAATCACAACACATCCATTGCTCATCATAGAAAGAAGTTCAAGATCAAAAACTCCATAGAAAAACAAGAGGTATCACCATCTCCCGCCTATGGGCGAGGAAGAACATGGCATATCAAAAGGGACAAAGAGAAAGCAAGGGAAATGAAAGAAAGTTGGCAACATAAACATCCAATGCATAGAACAATAATCGATCAACTTTTGGGTCATCAGAGCCAGCATCGATCAACTTTTGAAACATGGAATGCGGGGTGCGCAGCTGATGGAATTCCCCATCTCCAACGGCAGAAATATAGAAATATAACTTGACCAAGAGATGAGGGCACTGGCTAGCTCCTCGGGGGAATTTCGGCTGCGGCCCATGAGCCAAGTCTACCAGAGACTCGAAACAATTGAACGGCGTCCGTGTGTATCATGCGATCTTATTTAAATCGAAACTTCGTGAATCGTCAGGTGCTGGATGGTCCAGCAGATATCTGCCCAATATGGCACTTACAGTGCGGGAGGAGCAGTCGGGAGGCGAGCATCTTAGAGAGGAACTTGAGTGCGGCGTTGAGCATCCATAAGCTTACGGCGCACGGCCTCGCCTCCTGCATAGCCACTAGCTTTGCGCTTTCGAGTTGGCGTGCGCTGATCAGTGTGCTTGGCATGTCTAAACACGCTGGCTGGCCGAGAGGGAGAGTTGGCGGGCATGAATTCTCGATGTTGAGGTAAACGGAGGAGGGCCTGATAGCGGTTGTGGTTACGACGGAAAGCGGTAACGATACCTTTGTCAAGGTGATTCAGGAAGCGCTCGGCATTGCTGTCATGCTGTTCGGAGTTCTTGCGTGTTGGGGTTGGAGTTCCCATGGGCTGCATAGTAGACCCACCAGCCATTGGAGACATGAGAGCATCGTCATCGAAAGGCTTGCCCATGTCATCTTCTTCATCTTCGTCAGAAGACCCGTTACCGAAGTCGATGAAATCATCGACATTGAGAGCAGACTCTGGATCATCCTCATCGTCGTCCTCAAAGGAGCTGTCAACCGTGAAATCTTGTGATGGGTAAAACGCCTCAGGGGGGCCCATGACTTGACCTCCGGGAGTGAGATCGTTACCAAGCGCAGTCATCATCAAGTTGGCACTGGAAGCAAGCATGGGGCTGAAATCGGTCTGGTTCGGCGAGGTGAGGGCATCAGTATCACTCTCGTCGACCAAATGCAGAGTAGTCTGTCGAGGGCTATTGTTTGCAGTCCCTGGTACGCTATTCGCAGCAGACTCCAGCCAGTCATGTCGTGATGAGGCATAAGCAGGGATGATGACAAGATGCTTGCCAGTGCAATCGACGAGAGCAACAGGCTTGTGAGGGTCGGCCACGAAAGTTCCCATTATGGGACCACGGCGACGGGGGATGCTATCGGTCTTGTCATCGCCAGTGGCAGTCAGAGAGTCGGTAGAGTCGCGGCGGAGAAGGGATCGGGGATGTGTGATGGTCGCTGGTGGAGGCAAGTCCTCATCGGTAGTATCACCATCGTCAGCTAGAGGAGCGAATTAGCATATCAACTCGGTAAGTAGGTAGGTCACCAGCGTACTCTCGTAACCGCTGAGGCTACCCTCAGATGTTCCGTCAGACTCGACGTGATAAATGTTGCCATGACCGTAGTCAGCATCGCCGAACATTTCTTCGGATTGTCGGCGATGGCTGCGGAGATTATCGTGGTCATTCTCGATCATCCGGCGTAGCTGAGGGTCTAAAGAATCTTGCTGAAGGAAGTCGCCCGGAATCTCATCGTCTGTGTGAGACTCGCTGTCAGAGGAGGAATCTGATCGTTCCTCGAAATGCACACGCCTAGCGACTGGTGTTTCAACAGTTTCACTGGCAATATCGGTCTCCCCGAATGTGTGCATGGCAGTGTACAGCTGTTCCTCGTCAAAAAAGGAGGCGGCCGGTAGAAGCATGGAGTCTCCAAATATCTCGCTGCTGTTCCACTGACTATCATTGGTCTCGGACGGTGGCAGCATCCGGTGCTCAGACTCATCCATGATCATCATTTCCTCGAGCTTTTCTACATCCTGGTCTTCATCGTCGCCGTCGGTGATGTAGTCCACTCCGGCGTAAATATCGTCAGAGCTATCAATGGAATCGCTGGCATCACTTCCGAAGTCATCTTCGTCGTCGGAAACCCGTCTTCGCTTGATATTTGCGGGTTGGCGCCCCGTCTTACGGGAAGTGTTTGGGCGGCGACGACCATAAGACGGGGCGTGGGCCAGCGGCCGGTCCTCCTCATCGTCCGCATCATCCTCAGAGTCGTCCGCCTCCTCACTCAAATCATCGAGAGATGAGACGCTTGAAACACTTGAGACGGATGAAGAGGATGCCCGGCGTTTTCGGTCAGATGAGCCGTGCCCACCAGATCGGCCGTTGCCCGACTTTTTGAACTGGCCAACGGCCTTAGGTGTGGTGTCGAGTTGTCGCATGATTTTGGTTTCGGGAATTGTAGGGTAATTTTTGCTAGCCTTTGCGAGGTTCTTGGGGTTTCTTTTGGAGTTGATATGTCTCGATTGTGGCATTTGAGTTCTTCGAGATGAGTGGTCGGTAGGGAAAGTGGGATATCGTAGAGGATTTTTTTTTTTCTTCTCCCGGGGAGGTTGGATGAGGAAGGAGGTTGGAGATAAGGTGAGGAAGAGGTTAATTCTCAGCGGTGAAATTGGCCAGAGGATTCCAGGTGTGGAGATCTTTAGATAGAAAGGGATTTGAGAGGAGAAGGGTGAATGTCGAGGGCGGATGAAGGAGAGAGGGGTCGGTAGGGGAGAGTCGAGATGTTGATATTTGTCGTAACCACGAAAGCACCTCTAGTCCAGCGGGGACGTCAAAGTGCTTCTTCTTGGACTGTACTCAGGGGCAATTCCAACGCTTCAGAGCGGGCGTTGAAAGAGGAAACGATATCGTCAAGTGGAATTGAAGGATCGGAGCTGCTGGACTGGGGAACCAGGGATGGTTCCCCAGCGAGAGATTTACAGCTGCACGGAAGCCATTTGGAATTCTCGACGATATCAAAAGTGGTGTTTGAGGTAAAGAGGGGTACAGAAGAAGTGAAGTTTGCGGTTGAGTCGAAGAAAAGTGTTGGAGATGGAGGAGAAAGAGGAAGAGAAGTCGAGTCGAAAGGGATGTCGAATGTCGATTTTTCCCGCCAAAACGGAAGTGGGGCCCTTCTCCATTCTGCCATTCGCCCACATTGTTCACCGCAGTTTCTTGCACCAATCACGGTCCGCCCAGATGCAAGCAGGACTACTCCATATACTACCAAGTCCTACTATGTACTCGGAAGATGCACTTGTTGGAGTAGATGAGTGGTACTATTATTATATGATTCTCCCTCTCTAGGTTAGGTGGGGTATATGCAGTTTACTCGAACATACTTCATTGCTGAGTTCTTGCATGAGGCTAATCATCAAGACCCGTTCTCAATTCTAACAGTCTAAAAAAAAGAGGGGAGGGAAAAAAACTAAACACCCCTAAGCAACGGACAGGCGCATCATTAGCAAATCCTGCGGGTCCAGCACGGTTCCACGACCCGAAATGTCCGACCAGCCAGGAGCAGCCAGAAGCAACCTAGGCAAGGAAGAACAGAGAAAAGATGAGAGGAGAAAGAGAAGGAGAGGGAATGAACTAATTCTACAGTACATGGCCCGTTCGAAATCCCGTTTGGCATGCATCCTGGACGTAAACCTGCACGCTCAGGGCCGCGGCTGACCCGTGCATGATGATTCATAGCCCGATCAGAGTCACGATACGATGAATCATATTGTTGACACGAAGGCAATTCTAATTCCTTGGGAACTCTGTCGTGCTTACGATTGGCCGGATTGGAACCTCGTTTGGATTTTTCCTTCCTCGGTGGCAACTCGGGACTGTCCATTCCGGCGTTGCTGGAGCTGCTGGACCCGGCCAGCTGCGCCCCTCCTGATGATCAAGGCCAACCATCGATTGATCACTGCCGTTCCCTTTCTCTTCTCTAAAGGATAGAGGAAGAGGGGGGAAAGAAGCGGTAAGCAGGTGACAACAACGCGGGATCCTGCCTGCATGAGATAGATCGACCGGGCTGATCAGCTTGGGCTCATCACAGTTGGGCGGCTATCTCCCCCGAATTCTGCTGCAAGGGATTCTCACATTCGCCCCCTCCATCTCTCTCGTGGTGCCTGCAAGATCATCTCCGCCCCGCAATGGCTCGGTGGAGCTGAAAATTCTCCCAGTGCCAATAACATCAACTGTCGATCCACGGCCGAAATCCGCTCGGCGCTAGCCTATTTTTAAGCCGACACGCCGCCTCGGAGAACACCTGTCCTGCTCGTTCCGAGGCAGAAACAAAGAGAGAAAAATCTCGAAGAGCAGAGTGGGCCTTGTTGCAAATTCCAATGGTAGATCAAAAAGTAGCCTAATTGTTGTACACCTAGAAAATCAAAAGATAATATCGGAAGGCCCTTCAAGTTGACACCTAAATAGTTGCCTGGTAGTAGTTAAGTGCTGGTTGATCCTTGTTTTTTGAAGACTAGATATTACATGAGGGAAGTCTTCAGTATGGTCAATGACACCTTGAGCTATCTTCCGAAATTTCTCGATATTTCTGAAGATGAAACGAGTGGAGGTAAATCAAGGAACCTAAGCGCCCTAATAGTTCCCCTTCCCCTAAAACAGAACCCTTGTTACTTGAGGAATCACCGACTGCCATCAAACCTAACCCCATATGTCAAGCTTATTCGTAACTCAAGCTCGCCCTGGGAAACATGCTACGAGCTCTGTTGATTGCAATTCAAATCATAAGAGGATCTAGTCGTTCATTCATGTCATCAACTTCTAGTTTGATAAGAGAGGTAGCGGGTGCAGGAATAGATCAGGTTGTGCTTGGGCGAGTGTACAGAAAATGCGCGGGATCTACTACAGATGAGAGGTATCAAACGAAGCCTCAGGCTGGTTGCCGGAACAGTACGATGATTGGTATCTGGCAGTGTGTTTGATCTGTGTTTTTGAGAAAAATTGGACATCATATATTTCCCCATGTAGTAATCTAGCGGTATCAATTCATGAAACATCAAAGCAGTCAAACTATTCCCATAATTGAGGCAATTCTATCATGTGCCAGGGTATGGAGAAATGTTAGGATTTGGCTCAGCAGGCTGTTTGGACCGGCCGAAAATAGACAAGCGAGACTTTGACCGAGTTGGAACAGGACCTGGTCGGGGACTTTCGACCTCGCCGTTGCCGCTCTGCGGGGACGAAACACAAGTCACGTCTGCAGATGAGGCCCGGGCTTCTTCGACCTTCTTCACTCCTTCTCGAACCTCTTCAGATGAAGCACCCTGTGGAGCTGTCGTGGTCAGGGTTTCCGTGGCGCGGATTTTGCCCTCGGGATTCTCTTCGTTGAGCTTGTTGATCTCCTCCTCTGTGACCAAGCGCTCATTTTCTAGACGAACCTCGCGTCCCCGTTTATGACAATACCATAGGACGAAGAGCAAAACTATTCGGGATAAACTATTAGTGCATGGCTCAAAAGAGGCTATACTTTATTCCACTTACTGAAGAGGGCCAGCGACCAGAGAACATTCATACCCAGTACGGCTGGAAAACGAGCTCGTAAAAAGGTCATAATCGACCGAAGCATTCCAATGATCGCGGCAGGTTTAGACACCAGCTCCTTCAAATTGGGAACATCAAGACCCATCTTCTCCGCCGCCGCGGCAGCCTTGCCCACGTTTTCCATGTTGACGCCACTCTTGGACGCCCTTTCACCGGCCACGGCGATCATCTCTGGTGCTAAAGTCTGGGTCCACTTCTCTGGAAGTTTCTCGATTAGCTTTTGCATGGGACCGGGAAGCTTGGTGTAGGTATCTTGGAGTTGTCGATTTCCGTTTGTCAATAGCATCTCCAAGTCGTGGTACGCCGTTGGGACGCCGTTGACAAGATCTTTGAAGATCAGCTTAAATTTGCGAAGCAGTTCCTGTGTATCTTCGCTCATCGAGAACACCTTATTATTCTCTGCTGCCAGGTTTAAGTGTTCGAGGATATCTTTCATATCTTCCTCGTCTTTGCTGGTTTCTTGTCCATTCTCATTGGAAGACGGAGTTGAGGCGATATTTGGATCGGGCTTAGCTTTATCTTTGCTGCGAGAATCCTTCTTCTTTCATAAAATTACCCATTAGTGCGCCGTAGGTACTCGCATATTTTTGAGGGGGTGCACACCTTCTTGGACTCGGGATCTTTCTTCCAAAAGATCGCACTCCACCGTTTCTTCTTCTTGTCCGGAGCGCTCGCATCTAGGGGTTTGGGGGGCTCTGATTTTGTCTCGGTGATTTCGGACTTCTCACGCGCCTCCTCTCCCAGCTCCTTTCCAAACTCTTCTGCTGGCGAAGCGGGAAGAGGAACATCTTGGGCGGTCTGGCTCAACGTAGGGTGTGCAGGGCTCTCTGCTACAGGCTCAGTTGCTTTTTCATCCCCTGGCCCTGCCGAAATAGGTATATTTTCTGATTGGGCGGTAACTTGTCGCAGGAAGTCTTCGTCCTCGGAGGACAAGACAGGGTTTGGAGTTTGCATGATCTGGGAGGATCGACGGCGATTTTTGACCTGATTTAAATAATCCATAGCCATGGTGATATCGCACTATTATTTGAAGTGTTCGTCTTCGGGAGGGCAAACGAGCGAGTGTCTTGGACAAAGAGAGAACCAGATGAAACGCAACGGGCGCGTAGAGAGGTAGGGGGTTGGGCGCGTGCCCCTGGGTCGATAGATCAGCCTGCAAAGCAGCTAAATATGCAGAAGATCGACAGTAGTTTCGAGCGACGTCTACATATGACACTCGACGTGATGCTGAAGGTTAATTTGTTTCGCGCAGCTGTTGCGATCAGGCGATGATATCACCGGTGGCTGGCATGCGGAACTAACTCGAACTAGAGGCCCGTCTAGTACATCCTTGTACTAGTGCATACTAACTCCAAGCAGTAGTACCGCACAGGTACAATACCCCACATCTCGCCACACCTGATCTGCACCGCCACAGACCAGAGTGGATTCCATGGTACTCTAGAGTATGTAACACAGCTTCAAGTTGATGGAAACATGACTTGTTTGAATTACTACACTGATAGACTGTATCCCCGTAACTAAAGGGTTAGTGTTTTATTGGAGCTCACTATCATATCGCAACTTGAACTTGAATTTCAAGTTCGAATATATATATTAGGTATCGGTCACGGTAACAGCCTCATGGGTTCCAAGGTCGATTATGAACTCCGAGTCGGAATCTACATTTTTGAACTTAAAAGTACATACCTAGTATTTCTACCCATGGACCCTAGTACTACTACGTACTAGGAGTGACATAACTTAACCTTCTTCAGAATATTAATTTGTATCAACCTTGGAAGCATGCTGCTGATAATGCACCTAAAACTTTATCCAGATTTAATAGTAGGTACTGATACCATTTTGTTTGTTGGAGAGAGCTTCAAAGGAATTGTCAAAACATTTATCGCATTTCCACCTGGACATACTGTTGGAGCTTAGGGCAGGAGCCCTACAATCCGTGTCTTGTGTCTACTTGTGAAAGCCTGAGCATAAGAGCCCGCACGAACTGTTTTCAATTGCAGCATTGAAATACATTTGCAGTATGATCGGTGCGACCCTTTGTTAGTATTCAATTGAAACGGATTATCTGAGAAACAACACATGTACTGGATTTATTCAAAACACAAGCCATACGTACTGAAATCGGAACACTTACTACCATCTAATCTCTGTTTAGTCAGATTGGGATCGGTGACATCCCATGTCGCTTCCCAGAATTATCCCATTCTGAGGTTTCGATATTGGCTTATTCCGCATAGAATATCCACCATGATTCGTTTCCTGATTTTGCAGGTGCTCTCGGGAGGGGGTTAAATAAGAATCACCATATTACTCCTCTGTTGTATACTGTTCGAGCCTCCACTAGGCAGAACCGACGTGCATATCGCAACGCCGATCGTGCAACGGCTAGCCAATCCCACAATCGCCTTTGGCGCCACACTCCGAACACCCATTGGCAATGCAGCCAGGGAGAATGCAATTCGCCGCATCGCCTGCGCCCCGGTGATGGCAGCACCTGCAGTTGATATCACCTGACTCCTTGTCTTAAATAGTACTGGTCTCCCCTCATCCCCCCTTCTCCTCTTCACGCTTGCCAGAGTCGACAACCCGCGCCGTGAGTTTTGAACTCCCGAATGCAAAAGTCCCATCCAAACTCTGTCTCATCCCGTCTCTTGATGAAACGGGAAAGCCAGAGTTGGATTACGGCTTTCCAGGCTCTCTCACATGCTCCTGTGACTTGCAGCGTCGCTTTTTTCCTTCATTTGACCAACTCGCATCGCTCCTTTTGATCGCCCAAGGTTTCCTCGTCAGCCTACAAATCATTTCAAGTTGGACAACCGAGATCCTACCCGTGATGTTCAAACGTTCTTTCTCTTCAAAAAGTCGGGCGGGAAAGACCGTCAAGGCTGGCAAGAAGAAGTACGATGAACAGGCCAAAGAGAAGATGCAGCAGAAAGTGGACTCCAAAACGGATACCCCATCAGTGAGAAGGTGATAAAACCTTCATTCTGAACCAGTGATCAACTTAAACTAAACCAGTGATTATACGTAGTGCGCTGACAAGCCCCATCATAACAATGGTCGTGGGCCAAGAGCAGCGCCTTTTCGCTGCACATGAGGATGTTCTGTCTCTTTCGCCTCATTTTCGTGCCATTCTGAAGGCAAAGTCTCTCGATGAAGGCACAAAACAACTAGCGCTACCCGACGAGTAAGAAATGCATCACGAGAGCCCTGTGATATAGTAGTAAACTAATACAACCAACAGGGAGCCTGAAATCCTGTCGTGCATTCTGGAGTTTTTGTACAAGGGTGACTACTACCCACGCTTGCTGAGTGGTAAGCGTCGAGACTCTTGGTACCTTGAGAATGCCCAGGAAATCAATACCAACGGTGGCCGCGGGTCGAGCGAGGCAACCTTCTTCCACCCGGGCGTGGGGGATGTCGTTCTTCGGGACACGGTGGTGTATTGTTCTGCCGAGAAGTATGGCTTGGAGGAGTTGAAGCATATCGCTCTCCGTAAGCAAGGACTTCAAATCGGTATACCAGCCGACGTGATCCTACGATCTGCTCGGTATGCGTACGACAACACCCCAGATTCCGAGTCTCGACTGCGCGCTCATTACCTGGCTCTCATTATTCGAAGTCGTAAGACTTTCAAGAGAAGCGGAACCATGCAGATGGAGATGGAGAACGGTGGCAAGTTATTTTTTGACTTGTTCGTGGCTATGTGCAACCATATGGATGACCTTGCGGAGATCCGGTAGGATCCCTCTGACTCTTTTTATTTGTTGTTCCTATGCTACAGCGCTGCCTTGACTGCTAATTATTCCGCCCTGTACTTATCATACCGGAGTGCTTACTTCATGACAGCCTCAGGCGGACCCCAAGGCTATTCTAGTCGGTCGAGTCGTCGTCTTTACGATTTTCAATTTTGCGGCTTACGTATCACAAATTGATTTTGAAATTGAGATAGGGAAGATTCCTCATTTGAACCAGAATGACTATGTGACTGCAATTTATTCCAGTCACCCTTTTGCTTTGACAGCATTCAACCTCTTCTTTTCTATGAGGTCGGTCGTCATTTTTTTTGGTTTGAAGAAACCACCCTAATCATTCTTAATTGTATCTGGCGTCTTGGATCTCAGGTCTGATATTAACTCGCGTTGATCTCTTCACTCTTGATGTTCTAACCACCGACAACATTTCCACTTACTATCTGCATTGGTTATTGCTGTTCTTTTATCTGTTGACACTATGTCTCCGCTCTTTACATGGACAGTGCCGAAAGTCTATAGGCAGTGCCCTCTTTAGTTATCAAGCAATCAGAAATGGGAAATTCGGCCACCTCAATCTGTTTTGAGTAAATATCCAATCTCTCTAAGAGCTAAGAATTATTCTTGATCATTCTTTCTTCTTCTCCTTCTCCTCCTTCTTCTTCCTCCTCCAACTATCTACCTTCTTCTTCTCCTCCTCCTCCTTCTTCTTTCTCCTCTAATAATCTATCTTCTCCTTTTTCTCCTTTTTCTTCTTCCTCCAACCATTTATTGACCTCTTCACATGTCCTTTCACATGTCCTTCTATTCTCCCAACTATTTAAACACAAAAGCTACCTTCTTCTTCTTCTTCCTCCTCCTCCAACCATTCATCTCATCTATACCTTGCCTTGAACCCATTTACTTTCTCGACATCACATCTTCCAAAATGACCCCCAGGACCACTTTCACTCGTGGGCTCGAGCGTGTCAGCCGCCTCAAGGAGCTGCACGCTGGGGAATCTTACATTGTTCGCTTCAAGAGCGCCGGAACAGACTACAAAACCGACATATGGGTTGCTATAATTCTTCCAAATTCTGGGTTGGAGAATTTTAGCCTTCATCGTAGGTCAAAGGGAGCAGAGCCAGGGGAAGGAGTACGGACAACTCCAATCCACGAAAGATCTTACCCTTGCTTTCTACCCGGACGGAACACATTGTAAGCTACCTACTCTGCTAGGACACCGAATGGCGTATCCGAATCTCTTTCTACCTGCTCATAAACATGAGTTCCTGCTGTCGTTCCCACATGGACTAATAGCCTCGTAGCCGATTCGCTCAAGTCGACGAGCTTTTCAATTTACCTAGCCGGCCACCTTCAAACTACGCCGATATATACGGATGGGAAGATACCAAACTTTTCCAAAATGTCATTAATCTGGCGCGAGAGTCTCCAGATATAGACTTTTGGCTGAAAATGGCTCAGGATGAGACACTTACCAAGGGCAAGCGTGGAAAAGATTTCTCCCTTGTTCGACCAGCTGGATACGACTCTCTTCAATACAGTACTCACTGACTCGGACGATGAGCACTCTTCCGATATAGAACTGAAACGCGTCATCGAAATTCGCTCACCGCGGTAACGCCTCCTTACCCAGGAACTACAACCGTCATCAAACGGGAAGAGAGCGCAGAAGACACCGTTGAAAACAGAGAAATTGCTATGAGCATGAATTTGCGACAGCTTCTCGAGCATCTCTTTAAGAAGGATGGGCCATGAAAGCGTACCCGCACCTGTATACTGCAGTATCAGAAAGGCGGGAGGTGCTTCTGAGAGATGACCAAGACAAGTATATGGACCTTTCGTCACTGCTCCAGAGTCGCGGCATCCGTGAGATCTGAATATTTTCTGCTTTTTATCAACTATTATTATTCCAACTAGTAGCATTTGATTTTGAATAAGAGTTCATTTCGAGAGCATAAATGAGGAATAATAAAACGATTCAAGTAGCAAAGACAGATGTTGATGAAACATTGCCCGTAAGTATGTAAGAAAGTAGGTTATCGAGTAGCCAGACAGGAAGGTTAGGGGTCAGGTTAATGAACCGGTCAAAAAGAAACTTTTTTAGGCATCTTGTTTTGCTGCTCTGGGGCGGCCACGCTTGGGCTTCCCCATGTTGGCGACAACCTTTTCGTCGGTGTCTTCTTCCGGAGCAGCTTTCTTAGCATGGCCGCCCTTGGTCTTGGTCGCATTCTTAGAAGAACGTCCACGCTTCTCAGTCTTGGTGTTCTCGTCAACCTCTTCCTCTGCCTCGGCCACCTCTTTCTTGGCACGGGTTGTTCGTTTGCGCTTTGGAGCGAGCTTTTCTTCATCACCATTGCCATCACCATCAACAGCTGCATCTTCTGTGGCTTTCTCAGCAGGAACAGGCTTCTTGCGCTTTTTGGTTGATTTCTTTTCATCAGAAGAGGCTTCATTGGTAGCTTCGGCATCATCCTTGCCCTTGGCTCTGCCCTTGGCTCTACCCTTGGCCTTGGCTGCGCTTTGAGCTTTGTCTCCGTTACTGGCCTCGGCAGTCTTGTCGTCTTCAGCGGGCTTCGAGGCTGTCTTTTTCTGGATTGATTGAGTTAGGAACAGCTTGCTAGATGGACAAGAGAACGTGGCTCACCGGGGATGGGGTTGCCGATTCCTCCATAGTGTTCTTGGCCTGGCTCTTGCGGGGGAACATGCCAGTCATGCCGGGCCGGTTGTGGGTAACATCCTACCAGTTTCTTGTCAATACATTGCAGTAGGGACCAGGCTATACATAACTTACGCCATTCCATTCATTGTCTTCGATATGACCAATTTTGATAGCAGTCTTGGTCTTTTCCTGTAAGTCGGAAGGAAGCTCGTCGAATCCATCCAACGCATCGAAGTCGAGCTTGTCCTCATCTTTATCGTCCTCGTTTTGGATGCTGTTTTTGATATTCTCCAGCACACGGGGCGTAGTACAACCCCTAGAAGAGGTAAGAAAAGAACCATTTTTAATGCATATACTGGCTTACCAGTGGCGCCAGGCCCAATACTGGACCTTGTCGGTATCGATCCAGGAGCCAACGCGCAGATCGCCCTTTTGAATCTTGATTTTGTTGTCTTTGCATTCTTTAGTCTGGCAGCCCGCACGACTGCTAGGTGAGACCTCTGGAGTCGCAGTCAGTAATGAAAGCTTGCAGATTTCCTTCTTTTCGTGGGGTTGGATTGGCATAAAAAATATGGAGAGCAACGTGGATCCTCATGACCAATGTTTCGGGCGCAAATGCCCCTGTGAAATCAAAATATTTGAAAGCCAGGCGCGCGCAGCTTGAATCAATAACATAGGCTGAGTTTCCAGAGAGAATAGACCAGTTTCCCATGAAGGAGGAGGGAAGGAAACGTTCACATGAAGCAAGTTATGGGCAACGGGGCAGCAAGGGGAATGGAACGCGGCTTTGGACTCACCGAAGCGGTAGGGCATCTTGAAAACGGTGATTGCAGAGAAACAGAGATATTGAAAAACAATTGAAAATCACTTCCAGTGGTTACCAGGAGTCACTAGAACGTGGATGGAAAGAGTTTGGGAGGGTGAAAAGTTCCGTGGGAGAGAGTGACGTTGGGCGCGGCAACCAGGAGTGACCAGGAGTGACTGGGAGTGACCACCTCCAAACCGGGAGTGACCTATACTTATACTACTACTATAGAACATAGCAATGTATAATGCTTTATGCTCCTGTCAAATTACCATCTCCAGTAAGAATCAGTTTGAAAAGGATTCAATTGATAATCCATTGTACATCGTCCACAACAGAAGGACAAATGACACTGGAAAATTACAACTTACGACATTTTGCCAAGAACTACCAGTGAATCCATCGGTCTCTCCATTCGCCTACTCTAGTATTTGACGATAAGTAAAACCAGTCAGTTCCAGTGGGCCCGGAAGAACGAAGCCAGTAGTCAAATATGAGATATTTCTTTGAAGGGACGAGGGACCAGTGTCTTCCCAATGGTTATACATGATACCGCGTATACTCCAGCTATCCGAAACCGGCTAGCGCGTCTCAGAGCTTGGGTCACTGCCTCACCTTCATACTCGGGGCCATACCTTGACTCTCGGATTCGATTTCTCAATAGACCGCGTCACCCTGTTGAGGACCGACTTGACACTGTATCTTCAGGACACCTCGCAAGAGCATTCGGCCCGGTACACACGCTATCAAAAACCCCCGCCCGAAATTCCATTGCGCTAGAAAAAAGAAGGAAAGAAAAAAGCTGCCACGGGCTAAAACGACCTACAACCGGAGCGAGCAGTTCTCTCGACCTTTCACTTACGAGAGAATCTTCTTCATTTCAAAGAATATTTTCACCGTTATCACAATGTCCGAGCCAGGTCGTGAATCCATTCCGACAAGCGCCGACCCGCGCAGCCAGCGCCCAACAAAGCGTCGCGCAGTGACCCCCCACTCCGAACATGCAAGCCAAATCAACACTCTCTTCAAGGATCCATCGAAGGAGGTCGTCCTTCCAGGGGCTGGAAACAAGCGGAGCGCATCATCCTTCGCGCCTCCCCCAGAAATCGTCGCCAACGTACAGGGTTCGTCGGCTGGTGCGGGATCTGGCGAATTCCACGTCTACAAGGCTAGCCGGCGACGCGAATATGAACGGTTGCGCATGATGCAGTCGGAGGTAGATAAGGAGAAAGGCGACGAGGAGTGGCAGAAGGAGCGGGACGAGGCGAAACGCAAGGACGATGAGAAGACTGAGAAGAATCGACGGAGGAGAGAGAAGAAGAAAGCTGCGAGGGGTAATAAGAAGGGTCCGGAGCCAAAGGCGCCAGGTACAGCTGTGGAGGTTGAGAAGAACGTGGGCATGAAGGGGCCTCGAGCTCCAGGCCAGAGCGCAGACTCAAATGGTCCTGCTGATGGGCAGCCACAGTACGAGGAAGTCCCCGGTGTGATCATTCACGAGGATGATTGATTCATTTTATACTAGCAGGTGGGCGACAGACTACAATGTACGATAATATACGAAGATACCCATATGACAGTTCATTTTGGTCTAGGATATTTATACATGTAAAAGATACCCCAGAGGTAGTCGTGTAGCATTATGTACGGACCTCAGGTCCATGAATCATGGTATTTTTTTTGTTCTTGGTCATACCCATCTATTACTCCTCGCCACCGCCAGCGCCGCCGACCTGCTGGGCCGACTTACCACTGCAGATGTCGTCAACGCGAAGAAGCAGGCATGCGGACTAATTATTGTTAGCAAGATGAAGTTTTGAATGGCTGAGATCAAGAAAGAGCTTACCTCGACCGCTGTCTTGATGCTCTGAAGCTTCACAGCTTCCGGCTCCCACACGCCGTACTCCTTCATATCAACCAGCTTGCCAGAGTCACCATCAAGACCCCAGGTAGTGTGTCCTTCAACGTGCTTGGCACGCAGCTGGGTCAGCACGCGAATAGGGCTGGCACCGGCATTCTGTGCCAATGTGCGGGGAATGACCTCCATAGCATCAGCGACAGCCTTGTAGGGCCATTGCTGCACACCCTCAATAGAACGGGCAATTTGGCTGAGCTTAACAGAAACGGCCATCTCAACAGCACCGCCACCGGGGGCCAGACGAGGGTGGAAGATCACGTTGCGAGCAACAGACATGGCATCCTGCAGGTTGCGCTCGATCTCGTTCAGAATATCCTTAGAGGGACCGCGCAGCAAGATTGTGCAGGCCTTCGGGGACTTGCACTTGCGCATGAATGTGAAGTATTCATCACCAATCTTCTCAATTTCAAACAGACCGCAACGGGTACCAATGTCGGATTCTTGGATGTCGTCGACGCGGTTGACAATAGTGGCACCAGTGGCACGGGCGATACGGTTGTTATCCGTCTTACGGACGCGACGAAGGGCAGTGATGTTGTGCTTCACCAAAAAGTGCTGTGCAAGATCTAAGGAAGGAAGTCATAGGTTAGTTAAAAGAGCACACGATCGGGAGATCGTTGGAATGCTTACCAGAAACACCCTTCTCGGTGATGACGATGTCGGGCTTGAAAGCCACGATAGCATCGCACATGTGCTTCACCTGCTCCTCTTCAATCTGCAGAATGCGGTTCCAGTCATCCTCCTTGGACACCTCAATGTTCGTTTGAGATTCACCCTTCTTGTACTCGAGGGGGCAGTCAAGCAACAGGACGCGGGGGTTCTCGATTCGCCTCCGCATCTTGGGGTGGGTGATATCCTTGTTGACCATGACACCATCAATGACTTCAGAGTCCTCAATCTGACCACCCGGGATCTTCTCAATACGAGCGTAGCGCTTGATATCCACCTCTTGCTTTCCACCGCCCACGTCAAAGGAAACTGTACGCACAGCATTCAACGCTAGGCCGCACATGAGGTCAGACCACCGAGAGACGAACTTGGTTCCGATAGAAGACTGGATCAGGCTGTACATAGCCTTGTCATCGTTGATATCGACGGGAGTGGAGACTTCCTCGATGATGTTGAGAGCGTCGGCGAGAGCGCGCTTGAAGGCAGAGATGATGACGACGGGGTGGATGTTGCGTTCGAGCTGGGGGAGGGCTTGGGCAAGCATTTCGCCAGCTATGATTCCATCAGCATTTCCCTCAGATGAAATCATCAAGATAGGGGAGAGTTGTACCAAGAATGATGACCGTTGTAGTTCCATCACCAACCTCCTCGTCCTGGGTGCGACTGAGCTCGATCATGCTCTTAGCGGCGGGGTGCGACACCTCAATTTCTCGCAGAATAGCGTGGCCATCGTTGGTGAGCACAATACCACCCATTGGGTCAAGCAGCATCTTCAGCATCGCCTTGGGACCGAGACATGAGCGGATAATGTCGGCCACGCTAAGGGGTTATTCAATTAGTATCATGCGGATAATAGCGCGGGGAAGGATCAGATTCATACGTCTTCGCAGCGGTAATGTTCGACAATTGTGCCCGACGGCCAACCTGTCTATCACCGGCATTGGTGTCTGTCGAGGGGTTAGCATTGCCATGGGCGATACCGAAGAGGGGCACGAACTCATCACCACCACCGGAGCCTGCATTTCGGCGGTGTAATAACGGAAGTTCTAAGGAAAGAAATAAGCGGGCTCGGAGACGATAGAAACGAAAAAAGAAGAAAAGCTCCCGATGAACAGTCAGGAGAAGCCAACTCGGATCCACGTCGATGCCCGCCAAATTTCCAAAGTGGGAGCTTGCTGGACTAACCGCACTAAACCCGAACGGGCAGCAACAAACCAGTCAAACAATTCGAAGGCGGTGAACATTTATTTACTTCCAACAATACGGTGAATGGCATCAAGTACTACCACTTGGGCCCCGGATGCTGAAGAGGAAGAGAGAAAAGAAACGAATATACTGGAAAGGAAGTACGAGGGGAAAAAATGACTTCAACTATTGTTGAAATCTCAAATGCTTAAAATTCGTACATCGCCCACACCAAATCGACTATGGCTTTTTCTATCGTACATCATCTTTTATCACCAAATGTAATCTACAGCGCGCCTCCTCTCAGCCTCTATATAGGTGTGGTGCTCCACCAATGACATAAAGAGGAATATTAACAGGCACCATGGGGAAGAAGTTGCCTCCCATAGCACAGAGCATTGCCTCGTGATCAGTATTCTCGGCTCTCGCCGATCTCACACACATCAAAAACGCCCTCTTCGGGCAGGCCAAGTTTCTTCAGAGCGGTCTTCAATTTCTCTGGAGGCTCAAGAACATCCTCTTCGGTCAGGACCCATGTACCCCAGTGCATTCCAAGGGCATTCTTGCACTTCGTATCTTGGAAAATATTCACGGCGTCGTGGGGATCCACATGCGCCGGGCTCCAGATATGCCGAGGGGCGTAGGCCCCGATGGGAATCAAGCCCAGGTCAAAGGGACCTCGAAATTCGCCCACTTGTTTGAATGCCGGACAGGTTGGATAATCATACTTTGCATCGTGATCATCCTCGCCTTCGGGAAGTTCAGGAACCGCCTTGTAGCCGGTGTCACTGTTTCAATCAGTTAGTTTATCTGCCTTCAGACTCGATAGCACCAGGAATAATAACTGACCCTGTAAAATAGACTTTGCTGCCTCCAGATTCAACGGACCAAGAGCCCCACAGGGTTTTATAGCGGTCAAAGGGTGTGCGAGCGGTAACGTGCTGGGCGGGAAGGAACCCAAGCCGGGCCGTGATGTCGGCCGGTCCAGCTGCGGCTTTTCCTACTACCTCAATCTTCGTGTCCTCGTCTTTTGATGGTGACAAATGAATGTCACGCTCATCCCACCAATCCATTTCTGTCACGTTCTCGATTCCACAACTGTGGAACCAGGACTTGTTTCCTAGTGGGACGAAGAAATGGCAATTCGGGTGCAATTTGGCAATCTGAGTCACACCAGGGTGGGAGAGATGATCATAATGATTATGTGAAATGATCACAGCATCAATCACGGGTATGTCTTTGATCTCACAGGGAGGGTCCGTGAATCGCTTCGGTCCGAGCAACCCGTAGGGACCGCAATGCGCTTCTAATACAGGGTCGAAAAGAACCCTAAGGCCACTGGGGAATTCAACATAATAGCAGGCGTGTCCTAGCCAGGTGGCGCGCAGTTTTGGGGTATCTCGAGTAGGAAGAAATTCTGGTTTTCGAACAGTAACAGTCGGTCCTGAAGTGTCGGGTACATTTGCTTTGCCAGTCAAACGACGCCTATACGGGAGAAAAAAAATCCAGTTAGATAGGCGGATTCTCTTATTTATGGCCTTTCATTTGCCTTCTGGTTATTTCCCGGTCACTTACATGAACATTTCACGGACATTACTCAGGTCCACATCTTTCCATGAGCTGAGCGACGAAAATTTCGGGTTAGGAACATGCGACAGCGACAGAAGCAGGAAAATGACACGACTCACTCCCAGGGGTTCCTGAAACCCGATTTGGCGTGATGACTCTTCTTGAAAGCATCCTCGGGTGCTGGCCTGGCTGGAGAGATGGCAACTGTCAACGCGTACAAGACGCCAGTCGTGGTCGAGCCCATGTTGCGAACGGGCGAATAGACAGTCGAAGTGAAGAAGTTCGGCCGCCGAAAAGCACCGGGGCGTTGTAAAAAAGCACGCATGAGGGGATGCTGACACTTTTAAATACACCCCAGCCAGCTCAACCGCGAACCCTGCGCCAGGCCGCTGTGATTGGGAGGAATGCGGAGGGTTATGAAAAAAGGGCCCAACCGTTTGGCCCCGATATCTCCGGGGCGGAGTTGACCAGTCTCCCCCGTCGGCTCCATATGAATACCGTTCCCCGCAAGATCGACATTCATTGGGCTTTCATCGAGGATGATCTGAAATCATCAAATCATTCACGGGGACAGATAGAATTTAGAAATAGAAATAGAAGTAGAAATACCAACACAACCAGGTAATCACTGTATTGTGTCGCATGAGATTCAACTGGTCGGCCCGTGAGGGTCAGGCCCCCCGGCCCGTTGTAACTCCGATATCTTTTCTTATCGGAGCATAGGATCAGGAACCACCATGCGGCATTAGTTACCTTAACCATCTGCGAACGATCGAACACTCGTACTGCCACAACTCCCCCCTGCCTGGCCAGCATGGAGCCAAAGGGAGCTGCAAATGTTCCGCCGTCCGCGGCCGATTTAATCCTGCAACAAAGAACACAAGCGGTCCAGAACGCGCAGCAGGCGGTACCGAACAGCGACGGCAGTCTCTTGTCTCAATTAACGAATAATCCTTTATTCACCGCAGTATGTTTAGTCCAGTTGGCCTGAATTCAGCTCATTTTGCTTTTCTAACTCGAATTTCTTTTACCTCCTTTTAAGGGCTTTGGTCTGGCAGGTTTGGGTGCAGGCTTGACCTTCGCGCAAAAAGGCCTCCGTCACGGTGCAGCGTTGCTTCGTCGCCGCATGCTGGTGGACGTTGAGATCAGCATCAAAGATGATTCATACCCCTGGTTTCTTCATTGGATGACTCTCTATCAACAATCGCAACTTACAGCTACTCGTGCCGCTATGCAACATACCAACTTCCTCGATCGCATGCTACAGAAGATGACCCCCGGAATGCGACACCTCTCTATCCAGACTTCCAAAGTCGAGCGGTCGAATGGCGCGATACAAACACACTTTTCACTAGTACCAGGCCCCGGCAAACATGTCCTCCGCTACAAAAATGCCTTCATCTTTGTCAATCGTGTGCGTGAATCCAAGTCCCGGGACCTTCAAACCGGCAAGCCTTGGGAAACGATTACTTTGACCACCCTCTACTCCCAGCGACACATATTTGAGGATCTTTTCACCGAGGCTCATAACTATGCTGCGAAATCTCATGAAGGAAAGACAACCATCTATAATAGTTGGGGAACGGAGTGGAGGCCATTTGGAAACCCACGGCGGAAGCGTCCGATTGAGTCTGTGGTCCTCGCCGAAGGAGTCAAAGAACGCATTGTGGATGACGTACAAGACTTCATCGGGAGCGCTTCCTGGTACCATGATCGCGGCATTCCGTATAGGCGTGGATACTTGCTCTATGGGCCTCCAGGCACCGGTAAAAGTTCATTCATCCAAGCACTTGCTGGTGAGCTGGACTATGACATTGCCATCCTGAATCTCAGTGAGCGTGGCCTGACAGATGACCGGTTAAATCACCTCTTGACAATCGTTCCACCCCGAACTCTGGTTTTACTGGAGGATGTCGATGCAGCATTCTCCAATAGACGTACACAGTCTGATGCCGATGGATACCGTGGGGCCAATGTAACTTTCTCTGGTCTGCTGAATACACTTGATGGTGTCGCCAGTGCTGAGGAGCGAATCATTTTCCTTACTACAAACCATGTCGAGCGACTCGATGAAGCCTTGGTCCGACCTGGTCGTGTTGACATGACTGTCCGTCTCGGTGAAATCACTCGCTACCAGGTTGCTCGCCTTTGGGACCGCTTCTACGAAGAAATCGATGCCGACGGCACGCACCGCCAAATTTTCCTTGGCCGACTTGAAGAGCTTGGCTTGATCGAGAATGAGCACGGCGAGAAGGCGGACCGCTCCAAGACTACTAGTGCAGCTGCTTTGCAAGGCCTGTTCCTTTACAATAAGGGTGACATGGAGGGAGCAATTGCAATGGCCGAGGGGCTGATGTATACTGTGCATGATGAAGCCTCGGCTTGAGCGCTCTCGAAGCAGCATACTGTACAATACAATATAAATATAATTGTCATTAGACTTCTATTCTATCCTCTCGGATTGCTTGTCTTGTTCAAGCGACCTTAGCCTCGTGCTAGGCAATAAAAATTGAAAGACACCACCAGCGGGGTAAAGGTGTGACTATTACCAAAGGTTATATCTTTACTTAGTGAGGCTAGCAAAGGCATTTTCTCGAGAGTGAACCGTGACTGTTGAGTCTGAGAAATGATCAGTTCAGGAGAATAGAAGTTATTTTTCCATATTAGAGCGGGGGGCTCTATGGCTACATTGGGCTAGTCTTGGCTTTTTCTACCCAGATTCGCGAGTGGCCACGATCAGGGCTGGTGGTCTTCTTAAACATTTCATCAAGTGTGATCACTTGGTGAATGCTAGCAATACCCACTATTATCTGAAGAAATCAATCACCCTGCTCTACGTCATGCCCTCTGCATGGACCGACTGCTCTCGGGGCGCTAACTTAGCCGTGAGATTCCTACTCGGCTTGGCCACCAATTAGTTTCCAGGGTCGCCAGGAACAGAGAAATTTGCAGATACAAGAGATGTTCCCAAGCAGGCGGCCAATCAGCAAGTCTGCTCGACGCGCCGGTCACTCAAGTCGCCTACTCATCCCACTGCATCGACCAATCACACCCGCTATTCTCTAACCGCCGGCCCTAAAAATAGGGCTTGTCACATTCGACGCGCTCTGGTACATGACTAGAGTTCTGCAGGATGTAAAACCCAGTGGTAGGTATGGACTATATGTCTTTCGAAACGCCCCCCTGGTCGGGTTCAGCTTGTCAATCCTGTGTTTACCCCAGGATTCTGCTCCAGTGCATTAATACCCAGCGCTGGACTAGATCACATTCACCACAATGAGTCAATTTCAATTGTTTCCACCTCCTTCACCCAAGATAAGAGGGCAAAGGAATCCATTCCGTCAAGCTGTCAAAAGGCCAGCTGCAAAAGATGAACAAGTATCTCCTATTCCGCTTGAAGAGATCAAAGACTCTGCGAAGACCGAGTCGGTATTGCTTCAAATTATCGAAGACACTCAGCAGTCTCCTCCCCCATCAGCTGTACCTACGGAACAATTTGCGCGGTCAAAATCACCAAGCATGCAAAGTAACAGAAGACATCAAGACACCAGCCCGAACCATCGAGTCTTGCCCTCCCAGAGTGGCACCAGCTATAGTAGCAGCAACGGTCATGATACAAATTCAACTACTTCACCTCAATCTTCACAGTCATCCGTTTCGCCGCTGCCGATGAGATCTATGTTCCCACGTTTTGATCCAACTACCCAGCTCAACAAGCAACAGAACGATTCGCCAACTCCTACCGATACCCTCAAGCCTAAGCCTAACCGCAGGCCAAACCTCACATTAACTACAACATCAGATATCGATCATGTCCTTGGACCAAAGACTGTCCCTGCGAGTGTGGTCAACTTCCCAGCGGGTGCCTTGGAGCCGGAGGAGATCCGATACTCCACCATCCAAGAACTAGAGATGCTTTGGGAAGCAGCCAACGGTCAAAGGCCACAAAACCCCTGTGGTACAGTTAATCTTCGTTTGACAAGGTATTTTCCTCCAATATTCTCTGCTAGCACGGAAATTCGTTTAACTTCTCTTCCAGGACGGACCCAGCAACATTCACATTTGGGAATTCCAACCAACCATTCTATACACTGCAGACATATTCGAACAACGAAATCGCTATCTCTCGTGGAGCACCGTCAAATCCAGAAAGTGACATTCCAATCATGGGCCTAAACCTTGAGGATCGCAGACGCAGAGACCATCCTAACGATGGACTTGTGGCTCTTCTCTTCTCCAGGCTAGCTGCTATGCTTGCCATCGAGCAGGCGAGTGAAATCAGCAAGGAGAATCAACTTACTCCCTCCGAGGCAGCCGAAGTAGAGAACAGCGCCCTGAAACGGGCCGCGGCGCAGGAGTCTTGTCGACTGTCCTGGAACCGCAACTTGCGTCTTTATGAGCTCCGGCATCCATCATTATCAAAACGACACCCGCCGGCTTTGGTTGGAGCTGCAGGGATCCCTCTTTCCCCTGTGCGATCTCGCTCTTCGGGTATGCTGCATATTGCCGTTTCTGCACCTTCAAGCGACGCAGTTATTTCCCAGCCGCCAACTATTATTGTCACTGGGCCGGTTTCTTCAACTGCAATGGAGGCTGCGCAACAGGCCGCTACCGCTCGAACATCCACGCTGCCTGTTACGGATTCCGACGAACCGCTGGCGACTCTCGACCTGGCAACCCGAACTCTTTCCATCTCCCCGGCTGCAGTAATTGCGACGATTCCGTCACTTTATGCGATCGACTCGCTCGTCGCGGCAATGCTCGCGGTCGCCGTCTCCGACGAGCTTACAAATCCAATCCTGGCTGATATGGAAATTGGGAATACCCACTCATTTGAGTCCTACAAAAACAGTGAGCCGATGGTTCCAGCACCTTACCGTGGGAAGCTCATCACGACCCTGGCCGAGCGCGAAGACTACGCCGAGAGTCTACATCTAGCATCTCAAATTGAAGATGCAAATGCGAACGCCGAGGCTGCAGCTAAGAGGAAAAGCTTTTTCAAGTTCTGGCAACGGTCAAAGCAAAATCCCTTGTCATCCAAAAGCGGGCGTGTGTCCAGCAAAGGCAAGAAGAAAGATCAGCAGGTTGTCGTTGAGGAATTCGATCTCGAAAAGTATGGTCGGTATGGCCCTGATTCGTCTCGCAAAGGCGAAAAGTTGCCAGGCATTACTCGGACTGTTTTGAAACTTCTATTCTGGGGGTTAGAATTATTAGTAAAGGGGTTGACACTCGCCGTCAAGCTCCTCGCATGGCTGTTGGTGAACACGACACGCTGTGTGACGAGTGAAAAGTTCTGAGCTGGTCTCAGAAGAATAATTTGGAGTTTATCTGTGGGATTAAATTCTCGGGGAGTCTGCTTTTAATGACTTTTTAGAGCGTTGGATCGAGTTTCTTTTCTTTGGATCGATATACCCAATGGATTTTTTGTTACTATGTTTAGTATTCTTTCTGACATCTGTCAATCGTTTTATCGCAAAACTATAGCCGGTGTTAAGGGAGCCAAAGGACGACCCAGTTTAGTCTGTTTGAGAGTAAGTCTCTCCACAGTCTCCATGAACCACAGGGTGATTATAGCACCTAGTAGTATCTGATCTTCCACCTCTCTAGCCGTTGGCCGCGTGAGTTGAATGTACAAACTAGGTAAGTGGTCAATTTCATCGGCGGGCCTCCGACAAATTTGCTGTGCTCGATACAGACCAGAAAAGGTGCGATCGACCTTCAAAACTGCTTATTTTGGGTTAGTCCCAGGGTCCGGTTCTCACAAAGAGGATCTCTGTGGATCGGATGGTTCAGGTCGTGTATAGATGGGAGCAACAAATCCGACCGTTTAATACCGCTTCATTGGGAAGATCTTTTCCCCAACGTACAAAGATATCTATCAGTACTCTATACATTACCCTTCATCTAGCTGAAAGCTCACTCGATTTATCACCAGAAACCTCGCCTCGTATTCCCCGATTCTGGATCAGGGCTGCAAGCCACTAGCGCCGCCAAGCCCACTTCGTTTCCCCTACGAACCAGTCATACCAATCTCACCAATACTAAAGTGGATATTCCATGAACGAGACCATTGATAATCTTCCAGAAATTCAAGGCTGACAGGGTCGGTGCTCCTCATGGCGAGATTTTGGGAGATTAGGAGTTTGGGGACTGATCCGACTTTTACCCATCGTATATAGACTAACCGGCATGACCTCGTATCCGTAAGCAGATACTTCCTCCAACTTGGAAATTTACGATCTCTGCATATCAATTCTATAGAAATGGCCTGGGGACGAGCAATTGGTCTATACGGCCTTGCTTTTCTCCCCACGACGTGGGCGATTGCATTTCCGAGTTCCGAACCAACCGCCACTGCCCATGGAGTCTTACAGCCGGACATCCCTGAGCCGACAGTCGTGAATCATAGGAATAGGGGGCATCTGCGCCGTGATGACGATGAGGACTCTTTCGTGAGCTCCTTCCTTGCAGCCGAAACTACTCTGCTTGATTACCCATCGGCCATAACAACAGTAACCTCGTGGATGCCGCAAAGTGTGTGTGGCTATATTGACGGCGTTTGGGATGAATGTAGGTGACTGAGTAATCATTTTATTTATTGCTTCAAGTTTCCTCGTCAGTATAGCTAATATCTAGTTTTTCTTCCCTTCTAGATTCATCAATCAGATGCCAGGACAACTATCAATGCGTCTTCCACACCCCCGATAGCCATTATCCAGGCATGGTAGGATGTTGCGACGGCTCCAAGCCAGAGGACTGTGCCTGGGAGACAATATGCTACAATAGCAAACAGGTCTCTGCGACACCTTCAGTCTTAGACTATCCGACAAACGTATTCGCCCTGTACTGCACTGAAACAGACCAGCCCTACTGTCGGACGTGGCTATATCCTCAGCTGGACATAACCGACTATGGCTGCTACTCCACCCCCACAACACAAACTCTAGCATTAATCGCCGTGATGGATACTTCGACTGGAGATGCAGCGACTGGTACTAGTTACAGCGGATCCGCCACCACGGATTATGATGCCCTGTACCCAACAGTTGCGGCGGTCAAGCCTCAAGTTGTTGATGCTAGCTGGATCGACATCTACATTTCAGGTACAGCGGCGACCTCGGAGAAGGCAGACAAAGCGACTTCCGTTCCGGCCTCTGACTCGTCCAAAGCATCGGAGACTGCCATTGCAACAGGTCTCTCATCCTCAAATTCAGGAGCAAACTCGGGAAGCTCTTCGAAATCCACCAACACTGGCGCCATTGCCGGCGGTGTGGTTGGGGGCGTAGTCGGCGCCGCCGGCATAGCTGCAGCTGCTTTCATGTTTTTTATGCTCAAGAAAAAGAAGAAGCAGGCAGAAAAAGGAGCCTACCAACCTGGATTAAGCGATGGTGGTATGATGCCACCTCCACCGCCACCACCTGGCGATGTGGCTATGTCTATGCCACAGCCAATACACGAGGTTGATGGAACTGCAAATTCACCTCACAAGTACGCAGAGGTGGATGGGTATGGCGCAGATTACAAGTCTCCGTCTGAAATTGCGGGCAACGAGCTTACAGGGAAGGCTCACGAGATTGATTCCAGGAACTACGTTGCAGAATTACCTGGCACCAATGATGGGTCCCGCAATTTGGGAGGAAGAGAGACGTAACGGTGAGGATCTGTGACTGTAAAAGATACCCTTTTTATTTAAGCCTTCTATTGGCATGGAATAATTAAGAGCATATTATATGACTCTACATATGCAAACCATTCACTTTAAAGTCGATTTTGTGGCTGTAAAACGGGGACCTGTACCTCAGAGATGGCTTAGGCACACGATCTAATGGTCGTACTGTAATCCAACCACACTTTACAGTCCAGGAGCCCCGTTCGAAACGTGCAGATGAATTGAAGGGCTTGGGCTCGCGGTGTATCATACCTTCACCGCTCGGTGTAGACAAAAATCCTGATTAACGATAGCAATACGTCAATAAGATATTTCCGATTATAAAAAAAGGACATTTATAAAAGGGGGTTAGATGTGCCCATTTCCAGGATTGAAAAACCACTTCTTTTCGCAGCATTCAAAGCTTCAAGTGCCACGTCTGGAATCGTCGGACCTTGATGCATGCTCACAAAAAGGCTCAACTTGTCTAAATGCGGTAGCTTTGTGGCCCTAGCGTCTGAAAGGCCCTCAATTAAATGAGATATGCAATTCAGATGATCGTCATTGAATGTGTTGAGATATAAGTAGAAGCACTCAATAGACGCTGGCAACATATCAGCCAGTTTTGGCCAGGCTGGACTGCCAGCCGACTCAAACTCATCCCGTTCCAAATCTCTCATCGATGGATCATATGGGGGACCGCACAGCATATCGACGTCCAATTCAAGGACAGTCAATTTCTGGAAACGAGTCATATCCACCAGTGTGGCTCCTTTGTTACCCCAATGGTGGATTATTCTCACCGATAATTCCTTTAGTGTCTTTGCGCAGATATTCTGCACTGTATCCAAAAAGGCACCAATGTTCCAGTTATGGCCACAGCCATGCCACTTGGTTTCATGAGAAAACTCAAAGACCTCTAAGTTAGGAATTCGCGAGAGCAGCTGTGATAGCTCCTCCGGGCCGGCGACACACGATTCCAAAGTCAATTTCCTCAAGTTTGTGCTGTAGCATTCCACCACTGGGTCAAAGGGGATTCCAGTGTATCCGTCATCTTTGAAGACACAACTACGCAGGGATACATCGGACACGGAATTGATTGCCAAGAATGGTACGAATTGTGTCAATGAGGACCTCTCTTCATAGCCGATGTCACAGGATGGCTGCACGACGGAGAGCATGGATAACGGCGCGTCGGGAAATTCCTCAGGGTGATTAGCCCGGTACGCAATCATTTTGAGTACCGGCCACAGACGATCGTTGATCAAATCTTCGTTGCGCGTGTCAAACGCATCCCAGCGTGGGTGTAAAGCCACCTGTCGCAGTTGCGATAGCAATGTCAGGAGAAAAACATCTGCTTCTACTGCAGCAAATTGGATTTCTCCAACCCAATCCTTGGGTTCGTCCCCAGAGGCTTTAATGAAGGGCGACGTAAGGACCAGGTTCTTTAGCGTCTCAGGTATTTCGACTTCCAGGGAATTCATCACCTCTTCAAGTTCCTCTTGATCATAACGATCACTCAGGCCAATGGATTGTCTCAGGTCGATGGATTGTATATATTGGGCCAGAGAGTGATCCAGTGCGATATGTTCCAATAGCTCTCGCGTCGTCCTGATTCGGATACCTGTATCTTGGGTAATTCTATCCCAATATTCGCCTGACTTGGATTCCTCTCCCCCTTCTAGATTCTCTTCAACTTTCCGCGAAAATACAAAGTTTCGAAACCGTTTCCGTCGGGTAGTATATTCCGCTCGGAAAGGCGCGCTGGCAGCAAACAGGGCTTTACAAGAGAGGGCGGCGGCTTCAAAATCCACCGGGATTGTTTCTTGTACGATCTGTATCAGGAGTTCCAAGGGAAGGCTAAGCAATGACGGCATCCTGTTATTTTTCTCAGGGCTCTCTCTTACTTGAAGAAGAGTCTTATGATTTTCGTTTCGTGATATGAATAAATCTCAGGAGGAAAAATAGGGGGGTTGACCACTATTGAGCCGATTGGGTAGAGCTTACCGTCCGTTACCTCACCGCCCTCTAGCTTCCCAGAAGGGTTCGTCCCGGTCTAATCGCCTCGGTCTCCCTCACAGAACAATACTCAAGATCGTCCATCACCACGACTACAAAGTGCAGTCAATTTAAGGGTAAAAAAGTGTAACACACGTCATGTTATTCAGAATTCTTAGTTAGGGCTGCTCACGGTGTGATATCGTCGGGTTTTTGGATTATCGCTATCGCTATCGTACCATCAACTTTTGAGGATGCGATAAACGATAATTGGGGCTGTTTGGCTCGCCTCGCCTCCTCCTGCGCACGACTAAGCTCTGGGGGTCGCTGCTTCTAACCTCCAAAGCTGTCATTTTCGATCTTGTTTTCACAGGTCCCATCCTTATATCCTACTTGCAAAATTCACATTCACGGATAGATATCTATCTCACGAACACTTGTGAATTAAGTTCAAGCTGGAAGTTGCTCTATTGTTGTTTTCGCTGAGCAAACAGCCCTCGAGGCCATATTGTACGCTGCGTTTAAACTTTGAACGTTCGCAAATAACGTGACAAGATTGGGGTTTTTCGAAAGTGCCAGTAGATCATTCCATATTCTATCCATATCAGATTGAATTTGCCACATAGCACACTCCTTTACGGGTTGCCAGGTGTAGCGAGTCGGGGTTTCCAGGTCTACAGCAAAAGAGTTGTTCCACTGGCATTTCTCTAGTTATACTTCTATGTTAACGGTAGTAATGAAAATGTAGCCAGCCCTGCCGAGTTTTGGCCCAAGTGGTAGCCAAGTGGTAGCCAAGTGCTACAACGTTCCAAGTTGGCAACAAATAAATTTCCCACTGCAGTATACAACGGTTAAAGATCCAGGGCACTCAAAGGTCTATGGCATGCATCTTGATCCTTCAATTAGAATTCTCACGCAGAAGGACTCGAATGGACTTGACTAGGTCTCCTTGATCAGCATTCTTCGGAGAAAAGGATACCTAGGGATATTGCCAGGCACGCCGACAGGGACATGGCAACTGGCACATTTTTGTATCATTCCGCAGCGATCGGCAGGGGATCTGTGTACGTGTACCCTGTAAAATGCACAGGCACTCCAGGGACAGATACCAGTCGAATCTTATCCATATAGATAGAGCATCGTCCGCTTTCCCCTTCGAGACGCTAAGCAGAATGTCTGAACGTCATAACTACCTGAATCAGTATTCGACAGGCCCAGGGAGCCAAGGGATACAGTATCACAGGCCAATTCCACCTGTTTGTTGATTTTACGATTGCGTACTTAAGTAAATTCCTATTCCTGTAGCACGAAGCCTCCTCCTAAGCCTCTCTCTCTCTATACCTTCTTTGTGACCACTAGAATCTCACGTACCCTCTCTCTCCTACCCATATTTATCTCCATCAAACAGAAGCTTCCTATTTCAAGATGCGCTCCTTCATCGCTACCACTCTCTTCGTTGCCGGCGTCACTGCCGCGGTCAACAACGACTACCTCGATTGCGCTGTAAGTTCTATTCAAAATACACCGTAAACTTGAATCAAGCCCTAACCCCACCAGAACGCCGCCCTAGAGGGAATCGACGCCTCCAAGTTCAACGACTGCACCGACCTGAGTGCCGAAGAGTGCTTCTGCAACAATAAGGATGCCATCGAGACTCTATCAGAGTCCGCGGAGGCTGCTTGCAAGAAAGCTGGCGTCGGTAAGTCGACCCAACCATGCCATTTTATGAACAGTACTAACCCCCAGATTCAGACTTGAGCTCTCTCGACAGCTCTCTCTGCTCCAGCGGCCGCATCTCAGCACCCGCCCGACACGCCTCGAAGCCCATGGAGCCTGCTAACATGAAGCGTGCCTACTCCCCCGATATGAACACCGATAACATGCCCGAGCCACGCGTCGTTTATGTGACTGAGACTCGCACCGAGTGCGCTTGCAAGACCACCCAGGCCCCGGCACATATCTCGCAGATCCCTGTTGACGTGCCGGTCAGCTCCAGCATGATTGGTATGGTCGCTGCCTCTTCGCCCGTCTACTCCAACGGTATCCTCGTCAGTGCTCCTTCTTCCTCCGCTATCTTCGGCTCCCAGGCCTCTGCTGCCACTCCCACCCCCAGCGGAGCGGACCCCAACCGCTTCTCTGCTTTCCAAGGCGCTGCGCCTCAGGTTAGCGCTGGACACGGTGGTCTTGCTGCTCTCGGCGTGGCCGCCGTCATGGGCTTGATGATTGCTCTGTAAGGGTTGTTAGTAGATGATGAAAATGGGTAATGTGTCTTCTCTTTGTCTTTTTGATATCTTATATGGGTTTCTTTCTTTCTTTTGTATGGGAGTCTTTCGGAGTCCACGGTATTTAAACAGATTATTTGTATGATCGAGATTGTAATGATCAATGAAACATTTTATTTCGCCTCACTCTCATTCCAGTTCGTAAAAAATAAGTATTAGTTATCGTGTATGGATATTAACCTCGCCATTTACCTCAACCATTCTTCACAAAAGCCCGGGACGTTTTCAAGGCAGTCCCAGTCCTACGCCTATCACATCCCCCGTAATATGTTGTAACTCAAGCATGAATTGCCTGCTGCACCTTGGGATATAGCTGCACCAGCTTGTAGTATATGTCCGGATGGTCATTAATCATCACCTGTGGATCCCAGCCCATGGCGACAAAGATTGTCTCAACACCACTGCCAATGGGTGTCATGAAAACTTGACAGACTTGGAGTCCAATCACGAAGGCAAAAGCCATGATCACTGCAGTGAAGTCCCCGTCGTTGTTGTAGGCAGGCTTGGTGAACTGCAGATACAGATATGCCAGCAAGGCGCAAACATATGCGACAAAGGTGGATCCCATAGTCAGAACCGGCCCTATCAAACAATCCTGGACCAATGCATCGACACCACGATCGCGCATCATCTTCCAGGTATCTTTGGCAGCAGGGATGTAGGCCTTTCCGTACAGTGCGATGTGGCAAAATGCGTAGCGATTGAACAATGTCACAAGCCAGTCCAGTAGTGAAATGAAGCAGCCCAAAATCGCCACAAATATACTACCGACAATGTTTCCCTCCGCGGCCTCATGGCGCTGTGCAACGGAGCATGCCTGACGTAGCATCTGGATAAAGGCAATTATCAGACTGCCAAGGCTAATACTTCCGAAAGAGTACGTGGTTGCCCGTCGGAAAGCACCACGAGTCGAGCCCTTGGGCATACCACCAGCTGACTTGCTCCAGAAATACCATGAGCCATAAAGACCAGCGATTGTGGTGTGTACCGTGTTCTTGATCCACTCGCTGAACCAGTACATGGCGAAAGTGACATACACAATCAATCCTATCACCTTTGCGTTACTGCAACCACCATTTTTGCAGGATGGATTCACACCCGTGGAGTCTGGTTCGTAGGCAACATAGATCGAGACAAGAGTCACGGAGAACCAGGCGGAGAAAGCAACAGTCACGATCCCACCCAGCGCACTGACAAGGAAGACATGGCCATAGCCTCGCGCGACATCCATTGTGGTCTGCAACATGAAGGCCGTGAATGGGATTCGTGGAATCCAGCTGATGAAACATATAATGGCGAAGACACCAAATAGCAGGAATACTATTCCGCCACCATACTGCTTGCGAGCGATATAGTAGATGCCAGTTGCTAGTGCAAAGACTATATTCAGGATGCCAGTTACCCAGATGAAAGTCTTGGTGAAATACCGCGCACCCATAAAATATGCCCACGAGAGCACGAGGGCGACAACGAGGACGAAGATGAATAGAACTAGGGTGTTGGTGTTCAACGAGAAGTCATTGGCCGCGTCATAGATGCCGCCTCCACTAAAGCCTTTGTTTGTCGCATACTTGTGGATGGTGATTCCTGACACTGCAACATATCCAAGGAAGACGGCGATCAACTGGAAAGGTATTTGGTTAGCTGGGAGTATGTCCCGTACGTGTGGGGTTACCTCGAAAGTGGAGAACTGACCAGCAGGCCCGCCCAAAGGTCGTTGTACTTGGGCTTCTCGATTTTGAACGCCTGGTCGAACGTGCTGTAAGGGGGAGGATTGTCAGGATATTGAGGTTGGGGTGGTGGTTTGGACTCTGGGGGCTGTTGATAGCCCGGCTGTTGATAGTTTGGTTGATAATTTTGTTGCTCGTAATTGAGCTGATAATTGGGTTGCTGATAGCCGTTCTGCTGGTAGTTCGGTTGACGATGCGGGTCGAAACCCTGACTCTGGTCGTAGTAACTGGCAGCCTGACCACTCATGATTGCATAATCTGCAGAACGGCAGAGATTTGACGGGGAACACAATCAAGGAGAGTATCGAACAGAGGATATTGGGAAGTAAAAAGAAAAAAAAAATTGGGGAAAGCGCAAGGAACTGCTCCTTCCCATTTTATGTCCTGGCAATGCATGACGACACCAAAAGGGCAGGCCCGATCGACCAATCGGGGACCTTGCCAAGCCCCGCGGTTCCCCAAGGGTTCCTCTGGGCACTACTAGTACCATGTGATCAGCCCTGTAGGGTTTGCTTCTTCACGATGATCAAAGGTTCATAAAAATGGGTCTGACAAGACGCCGAGAGCCCCAAGAAGCGCTGCCTGCTTGGCGTGTATTGCGATGCCAATGTTGCTATGTACAAAAATATGTATGCGTCTAATATGCGAAGTCCCCCCCTTTTTCCTGTATTTCCCCCTTGTTCCTGAAAGACGCCTTCTAGAAAGTAAAACAAAAAAAAAACGAAAACAATGGGAAAGAGTTGATAATGCAAGGATTTCCCACTCGCGTGGGTTTTCTCTGTCAAACTCCGACAAAGATTGATTATGATTACAGAAATTAAGTGGCCTGTCAACTAGCTAGCGGAATGCATGCTGCTTGAGTTGACGCCAGGAGTGCACGACCCGTTCGTCGACACGCGGTGCCTGGTTGCGAGAGCGAACAGTAAAGTCGTCGGTTGCTGATGGAATTTGGCCTTTACTGAAAGCAACCGATCGGCGCAGCTTTTCTTGACGAACAGCGGTCCGGCGTGCTGCCCGCAGTTCCTCGATTCGACCTTGGCCGACTCGATTTCGTCGGACGAAGCAGTCTTCGAGCAATGCGTTGGCATCCAATAGCCTCTTTGGGACGGTTTGTACCACCTGGAAGACCTCCATGGGGTCCGAAACGCCCAGGATATCGCGCTCACAGGCCTTGAAAATGGCCAGCGAGACGCGGAAGAATGTTTTTGAACCCTCATAAAAGAAAATATCCCAAACGCGGAGCGTGGTTTCCAAAGGTAGGGTACCAATAAAGACGGACATGAGCCAATTTGTCAGTCCCAAAGTGATGTCTGGCAGGCGGGAATTCACCGTGAGTGGTGGCAGTTTGCCCCGGCTGGGCGTCGCCCCTTCCATGCTGGCAATTTTGGAATAGATGCCTGGCATGGAGTCTCGCAGCAGAACCATCAAAATCCAGAGGTCGATGTTGGCACCCTCAAGACTGATTTCATGGGTCCCTGGAAGGTAGACCGAAGTGACAATGTGCAACATCCAGAATGCTTTTTCTTCGGGAAGAAAGAGAAGGAGCATGCCCGTGATGAAATTCAATGACTGTGTATAGCCGACCTTGGGGTTATGAAGCGCAAAGGCATATAGCACCCGGCGTAGAGATTGAATCATTGACGTCTCCATAGTGGCATTTTGATACCGCGGATTACTGCTGCCAGAATTCCCGGCAGGGTCAGTCGGATCCGGCTTGAAGTGGATGTTATCGGGAAAAGTGCGATGAAGATCTCGCTCAATATGGTCTTTGTCATCGTTACTGGGAGAAGCCATGACTTTCTGTACAAGTTGGTCGTAGAGGCCTGGGTTATTGTTCAGGAGCTCGTGCCCGCCGGCATACCAGAACCAGGCCGCACCTCGTAACTCAGACGGGATGCCCTTTCGTACAAAACGCTTCACTTTATTGGACTGCGCTGGGAAAGTAGAGACGTCGGTGGTTGGTAGTCCATGCTCTTTCAATAGGTCATACCATTTCGCGCGCCGCTGAGCCGCATAATTGGAATAAGGACCTTTCCAGGCTTCATATTGTTCCAAGGTGACGTACTGCGTCGCTTTGCGAAACCCGTAGTCGTCCCGCGTTTTGTTTCCAGAACTAAGAGGAGGGGGTACGGGTCCAGGTATTGTAATTTTTGACGGCTGTCGGTGGCGAGGCGAGAGGGGAGGAGGTGATGATTGCGGTTGAGGTGGTGATGGCGGTGATGGTGAGGATGGTGATGTAGGTAATGTAGGTGCTGGTTCTGAAACAAAAGCCGGCGGTTGAGCTTGTTCCAATGGTGCTTGTTCCAATGGGTTGGGCATTGGCCAAGGCGTTTCAGGCGGTGACTCTACCACAACAGTTTCCGGCATAGTGAATTCCAGACCATAAGGATTGGGGGTCACCAGATCGAACGGAACATGGTCCGGAAATATCGCTTGTGGCAAGGGAGGAATAGGCGGAACATCGTCCAGCGATGTCCGAATTGGAGGCGGTGGTTCTTCAAAGGCTGTATCCCGCGACGGTGGAGGGGTTATTGACGGCGCCTTGCTATCTGCCCGAGACTTTGGTGAGGCTGGCTCCTCCGTCACATCACTGAAGCCGTCGAGATACATGGAGATCGCATCTTCCACACTCATGCCTTCATCCATTCCGTAAGGTGCGCAAGGAGTGTCGGGTGACAGATCCGTGATTGAGCTGCTTTTGGTGAGTACGCTACTGCGCTCGGTACCACTCGCTTGTTCAATGCTAGAGCGAGAAGTGAGATTGGAGTTTACACTGGAGCGTGGTCCATCATCGTCGGCCGGACCGTTCGAGGGGAAACGAGGTAGCGGTAATCCATGAGTCTTCAAATCTTGGCGGTGGTCCGGCGATTCCTGGGTTCTCGGCCGTCTAGTATTTAACCGGGAAGTCGACATTGAAATGCGTAGGCCACCCCGTGACGGCGGGGCCTTTCGGTGGTTGGGCCGGTCGAGATCGTTATCATGATTGTGGCATTGAGGCAGTTGGGGATCAGGAGTTGGTGTAAAGGGGGCAGCGCGCGCAACGGGACGTCGAGCTCTCCAGTCATCGTTTGTATCCTGCTGCGGCGAGCCAGCTCGAAGTGACATGGGCAACCATGGACGGTCATCCGTTGCGCTTTGCGGCGTGCTTTGTGGGGTGGTCTGCGGTGGTCCTGGTAAGGGCGAGCGCGCACGCGGCTGGTGGTGTGGGAAGTGCGGAGACCGCGGGGACGATCTTGGCGACGGTTGTCTGGTTCGCGTGTGTGGATCAATCTTTAAAGAATCCAAACGCGGTGGCGGAATGATCTTTCGGCGACTACGCAGGTCGGACTCAACCAGCGGCGGCGGATATCGAGGGGTTCCATTCTCTGTGACCATGGCCACGATCTAGTACCCAGGACCCGCTGGACATTGGTTTTTGGCGAGGGATCGAACGCGAAAGGACGAGGTCAACGGCGCCTCGAGAGTATGCGGAGAGTCGGGTGAGCGGATCGGGGGTGGCGGGGAGGGAGATTGATTTGATGGCCGAAACGGTCGACAATTGGGAATGGTAGGTAGAACGAACAGGACCGAAAGAACGTCGCAGTGCGTGTACGCCGTACACGAGGGTCGGAGAAGGCCCGATGGGAAAAAGAAAAAGGGTTGAGCGGATGGCTGGACACGGAACAGGTTGCGCAAGAAGGTTAAAAAAATGAGAAAAAAAAGAGAGAAAGAAAGACAAGGCCCGCCAGAACCTGCCGGCGACAAAAATCAATGTAGAAAGGTATGGGAATACCTGGGGGCAAAAGCAAAAGCAAAAGCAAAAGCAGATTGGCAGCAGGGAAACCAACGAGAAATGAGACAAAAATCAACAAGGCCCGATCGGGTTTAGCGTCACATGACGTAGCGAAAAGGGCGTTTCAGAATGTGATGAGTTCGAGAAGATGCAATGCAGTTCGAAGCGAGGATACATGTATGCCATTACTCCAGTAACCAGAGAGATGTTATTACCTTGCAGGCAGATATTAGATAGAACTTGAGCAGATAACATATACATATGTATGTACATGCACCGTGACAGAGTACTGTGAGTCTGGTGTAACTATATCCTAGCATAAACATTGTTGACCTATCCGGTTACTACCCAGTAGTGCCTGCCATAATTAATAGAGATGTCACTGCCCAGGTGCCTTGTTCGACAATACCCCCTCTCTCTATAGTAGGTAGTAGTAATACTAGTAGACTCTAACACGAGGATATCCCTTCACTATTGCTGAATTGTGCTCAACCCAAGAATGTCACTCCGTCTTCGTCTTACTCGACGCAAACGTCTCCCTCCCAATGCCCTCCAAAATAAACCTGCAAACTGGACCCAACTTGTCCCATTCCCTACTTATGGAGTCTGATGCCGGCTTTCTCTTTGTATGAAACACTCGCGCGCACCATCAGCCCATATTAGGTCTGATCGCAATTCGTATTTGCCGCCGCCATGGCTATCCCGGACCTGTCAACCAAATTACCCCCCAGTCAGTTGCGTCCTAGCAGCTGGGCCGATGTACGTATCAACTCTGTGTTTGTTGGTGTTTGGAGTCACCAAGTTTTCAATCGTTGTGTCGTCACTCCGAGAATCCCATGGCCCATACGGACCTGGACCCTGAAAGGGACCCCAAAAGGGGGTCAACCAGTGGAGACCTCGGGGATGAGGATGTCGGAACAGCGAAATTCAGAACAGCCTCACTAACCATCATCCGCCTTCTAGGGCCTGCGTGGAATCGCTGCGATCTTCGTCGTGGCGAGTCATACTTCTCTATGCTTTGCGACCTTCCTGATTCCGCCCTCCTTCGCGGAGACCGGAAAGTCGGCCCTGTTTCAACGTCCGTTCTTCCGTTTGGTCATCCAGGGCCAGGCGTGGGTCGCCATGTTTTTTATCCTGTTAGGCTTTGTGAACTCCCTTAAACCGCTCCAGCTGGCCCGCTCCGGGGCCATCTCCGAAGCCCTCGGATCCTTGGCGACGGGCGCCTTCCGCCGCTCTGGAAGATTGGTCTTTCCGGCCTCGCTGGTGACTTTCCTCACCTGGTTGGTCTGCCAATTCGGTGCTTTCCAATTAGCTCGCAGAGTGGATGCGTTCTGGCTGAGATCGACGGCACCCACTCCCAGTGGCTCCTTGCTGGCAGCCGTTGCAGACTTGGGTCGCCAGCTCGCGGGGACATGGTTATACGGAGAAAATGCCTACGACCAGCCTCAGTGGGCATTGCTGCCGCTCTTTCGCGGGTCTTTGTACGTTTTTATGACTTTGCTTGCGTTAATAAACACCACTTCGCAATTCCGATTATGTGCCGAGGTGGTACTATATATCTGGAGCTGGGCGACACTCGATGGTAAGTTGATAAATTCAAAACATAGTACTACCACTTCCCCCCTATTAGTAAAAATTTTAGATCTAACAGCTTGACGCAGGTGGCGTGGGAATGAACGTGTTCGCTGGAATGATACTGGCTGAACTTTCTTTGCAAAATATTAATTGTCAATCACGAGGGTTATTTCGACTCATTCCATACAGCCTCGTCGCTCTAGGGCTTTACCTTTGCTCATTCCCAGACCAATATTCCGAGCAAACTGCTTGGTCCTCCCAGCTCGCTCACATTGGCGATACAATTTTCCCAAAGGGCGCCAATGTGAGCCGCTACTTCGCTAGCATTGGTGCGCAGATGGTCTGTCTGGGAGTGATGCTCTCCTCCACCCTTCAACAGATCCTCTCACACCGAATATTGCTTTGGCTAGGATCCATCAGCTTCCCTCTTTATCTATTACATGGACCATTGATGCGCTCTGTGCTGGTTTATCTCCTCTACTTGCCCATGGCCCTTGGTTTCAAGCCTGCTCTGCTAACCGACGGCACTCCCGACCCGGAGTCTCACATACCCACGCCGAACACTTTCCGGCTCGGTGTGATATTAAGTCTATTCTTCGCCTTCTTGCTGTATGTGGTTCGCCTCTGGTCAATCCACATCGAGCCCAAAATGGGAGCGGCTACACAATCTCTTGAGAGATTTTCTCGCTCATGGGGGGATATGCGATCCCAATCAGGTAAGGAACAGGGGACTTTACCTTTCGCTATCGCCAAAAAGGCATATGCATGAAACGGAGGACCTGGTTCAAATTTAATCATTAAATTTTAGATAATCATACATCCACATACAAGTTTCATTCGGTCCCTGATCTTATCCTCAATTTGTATTGCATTTCATCACGACAAAACTAAGCAAGAGGCCCGAATTTACGTCAAGACCTTTTGCTTCAAAATTGAAGTTGATGTCGAACTGCCCCAATCACAGTGGTTAACAGGATCACGATAGTAATCCTGGTAACCTGCGACGGGTTAGAAGTATATCCATTCCTTTCTGCCGTACAAACCAAGCATTGGTGGTCTCCCACTCCTTTTCTGGATCCTTCAATTTAATCTGTAAACTCGTCAGTGTTTCATTCTGTTTCTTATGGCTATTCGTGCCTTTCCTACATCGTAAGTCAGAAATAGCGAAGGAATCAACTTATAAATTTCAAGCAGGCTGATATTTTTCCCAATACAGGTTCTCGGCCCAGCTCCAAAGGTGAAGGTCGCACGAAGCATCTTTTGTTTCCGAGCGTGGAACTGGGGTTCGGATTCTCCGTCTGCTGGTAACCATCTCTCGGGTACGAAAGAATCGACATTGTCGCCAAAAAGAGAATGCCGGTGAATGATCCATGGGTTCGCGCCAACGATGGTCCCTGCAGGCAGATATGGCCCACCATTTGGGGTTTGCAGACCACCCTCGGGTACCTTTCGCTCCAAGAGTAGCCCGACAGCAGGATGTAAGCGGAGTGCCTCTTTGATAACGGCATCGAGATAAGGTAAGCATTCTTGACTCTGCTTCCACGAGACAGGCAAAGTAATTTTCTTTTCTTGCAAGGCAAGATCTAACTCTTCATGTAGCTTTGAAGCAACCCGAGGACTTTTCAGTGTGTAGTATAGAATGGCTCGTAATGATATTGCAGTAGTATCGGACCCTGCGTTCATGTTGCTGACGGTATAAGAGAAAACTTGGTTATCGTTCACAATATTCGGGTACTCATGCTTTGCTTGAAGGAAGCGACTAAGAAAGTCTCTGTTCTGCGGCGATAATTCTTTCTCGTCGTCTCTTTTCCCCGTTCCGCGTTGTTGTTGAAGTCTCTCATCCAGTCGGGCACGAGCAAAGCGAGCCACGGCGCCTGTAGAGCCTCCTTGAATGATCCGTCTGATTGGATTTTTAATGAGAAAATAATCAAGCCAGGGAATCTGTCCGATCTTTACCAAGTTTAATATGTGAAGTCTGAATCTAGGGTGCATTCGAATCCTACCTTTCCGGAATAATCGAGCATTGCTTCCAGAGCTGCAATGATTCCATCCACGTCAGATCCGCTCTCCAAGAACCCGAGTGATTTACTGAACGTCAATTCCCCGATGACATCAAAAGCGTCTGTTTACTCTCGTTATGGATGAATAAATGAAGTTGGCAGCACGGTAAAGCTTACAGTATTGCAGCCATATAGCAATATCGCACACTTGTTCATTATCCACAAACCCATCCAACTTCTCGAAAAAGGTATGGATGGTTTTATCAACGAAGGGCTCAAACTCAGTCAGTGTACTCATTGAGTACGCAGAAGATATTGGCCTTTTTATCGCAGCATGAAACTCTTCATCCGTAGTGGTGAAAAGAGTTGGCGTGGGCCTACCCTTGGCTAATTGTTGTTGAACCTTGTAGAAGCCGGTCTAGAAGAGGGTTAGCCCAAGCGAATAGTCAGGAAAAGAATAGCAATCACCTTTTCATACCCTTTGTTGATCCCATAAATCACCCTAATGGCATCCAGATTTCGAATGCTCACCACATTTGGTCCTAATCGCACATAGTCACCATATTTACGATGAAGCTTGAGCAGCGTCACCTCAGAATGACCTTTTGCAACATCCAGGAATCTCCAAATATTTGAGACCTTGGCTAAAAATGGCCCAGGTATAGCAGATGTTCCGGGTGTCAGGTAATTGCGGATAAAGTGAAGTACAATGCATAGAAGAATGATGCGTCCAATGTTCTGCCCTATGAAGGCGATTGAATCTGATACGGCGCCCATGGCTGGTCATTCCCTCCAAAAATCAAAAACACTTTTTGCTAGCGGAGGCTTCTCTGCTTATATGCCGAAGCTTAGACCCCGTGGGACGTTTGCGGGGAAGCTGGAGATATTCCAAAGGCAACTTTCCGCCCAGTATCTTCGGAATTATGGCCGTCAGCTTACCCTCAACTGAGCTTCAAGTATGTGAGATAGCGATTCATTCTTTACATCTCTAAGGCGGGTTCTGCTCGGGAACCGACGTCAACAAGCTATTTTACATTTACTCGCTAGTCTTCACCAGTTTATTGAAACCAGACTATGTCCCTCGGAAATACAGCATTGAAAATCTCTTTTTAATGAGCGGAATGCCTCCGCATACGGTAGTGGTAGTTGGTATATCAAGTCGGATTAATAGCTAGTTCAGATTTATGAGCGTTCTCATTCATGTATGTTCATAGGCCGAGAGCCAGCCCAAGTTGTTCCTCTTTGCCTAACCTTCCTTTGGTGATCCCTGCCACCCTTCACCATGCCAATCAAAGACGGTCTTTTTGATTTCATAAAGCATTAATCAAGCATTAACCCCCCTCATCTTCGCGACGTGAAGCTTCTAAGAGGCGTGCTTCCGAGTCCATTCTCGAGCAACCTCATCGTAGTGCTTGCGATCATTCTTGTATTGCTCGGCAATCCTTCCCTCGATAGCGTCATCGGGCATTGGCTCTGCAAGTAGCTGACGGGCAAATTCGAGGACCGCGCCGATTTTAGAGCTCGGTTTCCATTCGTCAGGCCGCAACATTCCCAAACACATGCTCCCTTTATCATCATTCGTCACGTTGGGGTGGTATATCTTGGTTGCAAAAGCGACAGTGGGTGGTTTGAATGGGTATTCGGTAGGCAAGACGAGTTTGATTTGGAATTTGCCGTTCTGAAAAGGGACAGCAATGTTAGTGACGAATCATAAAGGGAAAACTCGTGGGTGTGCACAACGCCGTCTACGGCGCCAAAAAGTCGCACTTGCAGACGGGATTCTGTCGCTGAAACAGACATACCTGGTACGGAGAGCCCTCAGGGCCATCCATCAACACCTTCCACTCGTACAAGTTGGCCTCATCTGCTAATGTGACCGTGATACCCTCCGGCGGCGACTCAATGAGCTCACCAAGCTCCTGAAAACGAACCGAAATTAGTGAATCATTCCCGCATTATATTTATAGTGTCCTGCTGGCGTACCTTGGCTATACGCTTCTGACTGCCCATGTTGTCTGGAGGTTGATCAATTCGTAGTGGGGTGCACGATGCGGGGTGAGGGTGTCCGTGGGGCAAAGGCACCAAGCACGCGATGATGCTGGAAAGGTATCACAGCAGGCAGATGTGAACTGTACGGCCGCGGGATACGTGAAGGAGTGTGAAAGAAGAAAAGTAGACGGCAAGTCAAGGTGGATGAAGGAGGCTTAGTAGGTCGAAGCTGGAACCTCCACCAGTTGAAGTGGAGAACCAAAGACGTCAGGCTACGGCCTTGTCCGCCCTCTTTTTTATTGAATACACACGCTACTCCTGGACCACTCCACCGAAAGAAATAAAATTTATGCGTTCAGAACAGAAGAACGCCCCAAGTCACGCAACTACTTTCATTTATTTTGTGTGTGCATCCTACTTGGGGGTCGCTCGAAATGTGTGAGATATGAGGTATTTGAAGTATGTGAGGGATTTGAGCTATTTGAGGTATTAAAACATTTGCCAATTATTCTCGTTGAAGCATGACCATCAAGCCCATCATTCCAAGAAGAACCGTCTTCAGCCAAGGATGTTCAGAAAGCATGATAGTCACGTATCCCACCATGGGAATATAGCCTCGTACACTACCAACAATGTCCTCGGATCGGGAAAGGTGGTCCTGACCACGCGCGCTGTGAGGGAAAGCGAGTCAGATACCGTCGGAAGTTCTCTAGTTTTTCGATAGGGACTTACTATAGCTCGGTATCGTCTGCAAGGTTGTTATCGCCCTAAAGAGAAGATTATTAGCTTTCATAGGAGTATGTAAAGCTGATGACGGGATACTTACCTTGGTCAAAAGCATATGAGAGCTTGGTGTAGCATCACTAGATCACAAGATTAGTATCCAAGCTGTGCGTTCCCCATAAAGTACGTTTATGGGTCAGTGTAGACGTACACAGTGATCTCTTTAACCTTCTTGTTCTTTCCTTCAACCTCGGGGAATGTTCGTGACACGCGGTGTACGATCGGAATGTCCTTGCCTCTCTGTCAAAAAGGGAGAAATATTAGCTCTGAACTCACCAGGGTCACGGCAGATGTCACTCACCACATTGTAAACAACGATCTCTCCAATCTCTGCCCGCGGAGCCCGGTTCCATAAGAATAGAAGATCACCTCTTTGGAAGGCCGGTTCCATAGAGCCACTCAAAACAACCACAATGGGAGAGCTGCTAGCGGACAGCACTGAGAGTGACTTCCAAATCATGAAGGCCTGGACAGGTATTATTAGCGCGCCGACTGTCAATCGAGGCCGAGGGGTCCCACGGTTCCTAAAACAAGGCCGAAGTTCATGACTTGGGCGATTGTTTGCCGGACATTGGTCCCCGAGAGTGCTGAGAGCATATTGGGAGATTTCTTCTGGTAAAGTTCGGTGTTTGGCAGGAAGGCAGGAAAGTTTGGACGGAAGCAGCACGGCGCGCTGGGGGCAGGGTAATATATTCAAGGGCAGGAATCAGAATAATAACCTGGGACTGTTAGCAAGGTATAGCAAAGCTCTTAAAAAGGCGGGGACTCACAAATGCCCACGGTGCTTGTCGAGCTCAATGTGCTGGCGGAGTCGAAGTTCGGAGATCTGGCCTCGGCGTGTCGATCAGGGCGGTCCGCCGGCTCCCCCAATGGAAACGCGCTTCAACCAACCACATCCAAGTTGCAGTTGCAGGGTACGGCTTTTGTACTTACTCGTGGCCTTTGTGTGAAAAGTGATGAAGGAAAATTTAATTCACCTTGAAATACGTGTCCGGTCAATTCAGGGCTGAAAGAACTGGGCACCATATTACATGTTTTTGCTCGGAGGGAGATTAGTTAAGAGTCAAGTTGAGATAGTATCAATAACTATCAACAATTGGTGAGGGTCAGATGAGCCCCATAGTATGAGCGGTCGCACAAATCCATACAATTCCACGTTTGATTTAATCGTCTAGATATTTGTTCAACACTCAAGCCAGGCTTTTATCCAATAAGCAGGGCAGGAACTTGAACCACATGGTCCTCAACGGTATGTGAGATTATACAGTGCGGCCAACCAAGATGAAGGTCCCTACTTTTTGACCCCAGATAGCCTACAAATTGACAGCATTTGAATATCTCTGATACACACATGGCTTTGGAATGTCCAGGGAACCATTAGAAAAACTACTCCGTACCTTTTGCTCCCGTGAACTCGCCGCCACAAAATGGAATGTGAAGGTGGCTGAAAATCTCCGAGTTGAGTTCTTTCTTCATAGACAATCTAAACCCAAATTTACATCATGCTTAAATCTGAAGGCTTGGATTCGTCAGTCAAGCTGACTCACTATTGAATCTCTCGAGAGATCGACAGAAATACAGCCCCCGGTTACCATCAGAATGTGGGAGACATTCCACATCCCTAGATGGGAACCTATGGGGCTGGGTATCAGGCAGAGGTCCGTAGGTTTCAACTAGCTTAGATCCCCTTGATAGAGCATCGCGCACACATAATAAAGACCTTAGAATACGTCAAAACCTAGCCAGCTATTGGGGGGAAAATGAAAATCGAAACTTCAAAAAAATCGCGCCCGAAGAGGAGGCTTTCTAGAAGAATGCGTTTAGACTGCCATTTTGACTTTCAAATTGACCCATACTCTAGCGCAAATCAAATCGCTGAGAGGGGCTGTCATTCCATGAGGCTGGGAGGTATAGCTGCAGATTCCAGCCTTAGACCGATTTATACCTGGACGCATGTCACGTTCACCAGACAACTGTTTGCTTCCCAAAACCGCTTCTCGAGCTGCTCCTCATACACGGTGTGAGCATAAGCTTGTTGGTAGCCCAAGATGTCCTCCAAGAGTTTTGAGACAGCCGACGAGCCCAAGTTTCCGATGCAGGAATACTTGCAGGAGCACTATCTCGAGTTTGCTCCGAATGGGAAATCTATAAGGTGGACACACGACAACCCGAGGCATCCAAGAAACTGGCCTGCATGGAGAAAGACATACGACGTTGGACTTATTTGCGCCCTGGACCTATTTATGTTTGTGTCATCTTTCTCATCGTTCTGCGAAGCACCAAAGCTGACGTCTCACAGTACTGCGAGCAGCACTGCAGGGGCCGCTGCCGCTGCCCAAGCCCGACATGAATATAAACTCGATTACACTTACTCCACATTTTGCTTTGTCACTTTGTGAGTTTTCCACGAATCCTTTTATACATCAATGATAGCTGACGGCATGATAGGTTTCTCCTGGGACAATCTGTGGGAAATGTCGTCCTTCCCCCTTGGACCGAATCATTTGGACGGAAGAAAATGTATATCATAAGCAGCATTTTAAGCTGTGTGTGCTGCGCAGTTATTGGATTTGTTCATTCTCTGCCTGTAGCCATTGTGATGCGAGTGCTTGCCGGGTTGCTCTCAGCAGTTCCAGGTACAATTGTGGGAGGCAGTATCGAAGACATCTTTAATGCGCAGGCTCGCATTTGGGTTGTCTTCTTTTGGACTGTCGCATCAAATATTGGGTTAATTCTGGGTCCTATTATGAGCAGCCACATTATTGAGGCCCTCAGTTGGTATGTTTAAATTCCCCTGCATCCCGAAACAGACACTGATTGAGAGGACAGGCGATGGGTCTTTTACATCTACGCCCTTATTATCGGTACAATCACCGGTCTCCTTTTCTTCATTCGCGAATCTCGATCGTCCCTTCTTTTGACCCATGAAGTGGACATTATGCGACAGGAGATTCCTTCTCTGCCTCGCGCCCTTAATCACGACCACTCTCCTAACATGCGCACATTTATCAAAGAGGCGCTATTCCGTCCCGCTCAGCTCCTGTTCCAAGAGCCGATCATCTTCACTATTGCCATAATGATCTCAATTGCGATGTCTCTCATTTATATATTCACTGAAGCCTTGCAGCCCATCTACAGACAGATGGGCTTCTCAGCTCCTCAGTCCTCACTCATCTTCATGGCAATCGGTCTCGGTACATGTTTTAGTGCCTTGACTCGCTTGCTCGATTGTCACATCTTCAACAAGCGTCGCAGCCAAGGGATTCCCATCAAGCCAGAAGACAAGCTTACTGGATTGGCAATAGGCGCTCCCTTCCTGGCCATTGGATTGTGGTGGTTCGGCTGGACTATTCCCCCACTTGTCCAGGGTCCAACTATCCCTTGGATTGTTCCAACAGTCTCGTTGGTGTTCGTTGGATATGCTTTGACAGAGATGGACAGTGTCCTTTACGGATACATCTCAGACAGTTACCTGAGTTACTCAGCCAGTGCTACTGCCGCAGTGGCTTTCGTGCGAGGCATCATGTCGGGAGTTGTCCCATTGTTTACTCGCCAAATGTTCAACGGACTGGGCGCGAACATTGCTGTTTCTGTCCTTGCCAGTATTGCGACGATATTCTGTGTAGTGCCGCCACTGTTTCTCTGTTTCGGTGAAAGAATCCGCCAGCGGAGCAAGTTCGCAAGTTACAGCTGGAAGATCCATGAGGAGCTAGGCAAAGATGTGGATGACATCTAGTGGAGGAAATTCGGAGTGTAAATAATGGGAAAAAGAAAATAATCAATAGTCTATAGCTGATACCAAATAGATAGAAATAACAATCGATACCCCAACGATCTCTCGCGCTAGTCAATGGATTTCCAAGAATGGCATCGGAGTCATCAATGAAGTAGCCAAATGGAGGTGACCTAGTTATACATTGTCCGAGGTACGGGTAGCAGTCGCCTGCGGCGCCTCCTTCTCCCAGTATTTTTCCTTCTTTCCTTTGTGGACGATGAGTCCATAGATATCAAATGGATCAACTAGCGTGAGCAGGAAATGCCGAGAATCTTTATACCCAGGGCCCTCGATCTCTGTGACGCCATCTTTTTCCAAATAGATTTTGTTATTGCGAGGCAAGACCTGCATGGGATGAAAGACATTAAGCAGGGTGCTGTTGCTGTACATAAACACGGCTTCGAAGAACCAGAAGAACCACTCTTGCTTGAGCAATGGACTGATGTGGTCTATGTCTGTGTATGCATTCAGACTGGCAGCAGTAAAGTACTCGACAGTGCGGTATATGGTGCGAATGGTGATGAGCGTGGAACTGATATACAGGACTATCAGACAGCGCTTAATCTTGGCGTTCAGAACCCCACCACGCGAGCAGTTGTATTGAAACTTTGCGGCAAGCGAGGCGAAAGCAACCATGAGAGCAACCTGCAGAATAAGAGCCGCTTTCAGCAAAGCTTTCCCGACGCTTTGATCGTGCGGAGTGGCATCGGAGCTTGCAACTCTAACAGCTCCATTGGCAGTGATAGCTTCGATAGCTACGCCAACAGCGACGAATGTAGTGAAGACACGACCGGGGTGAATGGGAGAGTGGTAGGGTATGTAATAGAGCATGCGGCCGAGTATAAAATAATTTGCACCCTCATAGACAGGTCTGGAAAGAGTCGGTTAGCATCTTGCTATCATACCAAGGAAGAGAGCCATCATACGGTCCCGCCAATAGAAGAACAGTACTCGAAATGAAGAGGTTCACATTTCCCCATTGTCCGAATGCCCCAACTGTCCGGGTAATGAAACCAGCCGTAAAAAGAAGGGCGGACCACGGGAGAAGACCGGTAACTTTCCAGGACTTGTATCGACTGCGGGAAGGTTAGTTGGTGGGCTTTAGATCGCAGAAAGCTGACCTACAAGCATTGATAAAAGTGAATAGCTCCAGAAATGGCAAAAAGTATCGCAAAGGCAATAGCTGCACCCTTGTTCGGTGCATAGAACCACAGACTCCCCTCCTCTGTGAGATATTAGCTGACTGTGCCAGATAATTATTAAGCCAATTCTGGGCATAGCTCACGATAAGCCATGATTGTAGCGTCCGAGTCGGCTCAGGAGATAAATGTAGACAAGTAGATAATAGTAGTATTATATGGGAAGAGGGCGAGGATCTAATATGTTTCGTCTTGATACATGAGGTTCTACAATACAGAGAGCGAAGATGGAATCTTGGGACTTAAGTACTGAGTAAGAGGCCTTTCTCAGCCCTGCTGAACCTTGAGCACAGCCAAAAAGCAAGCGAAAACGAAATTTCCTAATTGGGTCAGAAACAACGAGCTGGCAAAAAGCCAATCAGGAGACGGAAAAATTGGGGTCTTTCTTCCTGGGGCCGGATCCGTGGCAGTGACTGGACCAAGGTTTGCCCCAAAGCCTGTGGCGCAGTGCCATTCGAGCCCCAATACGAGGTTAGTGCCAGGGATCCGAGTGAAGATCTTCACAAGGCTTAACAAAGGCCAGTAATGCTTGGTTGAGCCAGGTGAGTGGTCAGCGTCCTTGGGTGTCATTCTGCCATGTCACGATGGCTTTTTGATACGAGGATTCTAGTACAGTCAATCTCGTACTTTAAAATATAGGATGTTTATTTGAAGTTCCCAATGACGTTTCCGAGGCTGACCGACACGAGCACTTTGGTCCCTCCTCCTGCGTCCTCCCCAACAGAAGTGAACTCAGCCTCTTTCAGTACGAACGAATGGCAGAACCAAGCCTTTTATCATAGGGCATTAAAAAATTGAGATAATGTCCACATGAGGGCTACCCTAGGGTAGCCTATGGTATTGGGTCACGGGACTTATAGATCACGGCGGATAACGCTATTCCTTTTTTGGGAATGGTTGCCCGGCCAACGCATCAGACTGTCCAGCAGGGAAACTACGATGGAGATCTGTGGACAACGGAAGGCACCCACTTGGACCTGGCGCGGTCTCGACTTGCAGTTGTCATTTCCAGTTTCGACCTCCGCCTTTCTGCTCTGGAACACATATCGCCAATATGCCTTCCAAACAGCCCCAGACGTCGCTGTTTCAGGTCTACCTTCGCTTGCGTCCTCCAATCGCTCAGAAATTCGATGAATCGGACCGTTTCCTTGCTGTCGAGGCCCCGGAGGCTTCGCAGAATGATGACGAGATTGTCGCGCCAGTTCCAACTCACATCACTCTTCAACCCCCTACCGATTCTCGAAAACGGGCCGTTGAGAAATTCGGGTTTACCAAGGTATTCGAAGAGAGCGCCTCGCAGCTAGATGTTTTCCATGACACCGGAATGGAATCCATGGTGAGGGGAGTTCTGAAGGAAGGGCGAGACGGATTGGTCGCAACATTAGGTGTGACAGGAAGTGGGAAGGTCGGCAAATCTCTTGCGCGAAACTGGAACCCAAAACTAATTCGAGTGAGCCATCCAGAGTCATACTATCCTAGGATCCAAATCTCAACGAGGCATAACCCAAATGGCCCTGGACGTCATCTTCCGCTCACTGGAGTCCACCGCGAAAACCGAGGATGGAAGTATCAGCCCTATGATGCTTGCCTCACTAGCCGCAGCGGATACCTCTGAAGCACAACTATTTGCGGCCCAAACATTTCTGGAAGCCGTCTACGGTGACCCCAACGGCGATCGCGGCCGTAACTCCAGAGCCCAAACGCCCATGAGCCCATCTCGTGCGCACACCCCACTCACGGTACGGAGCCCTCATACCCTAAATACCCCGAATGGATCGCCTCATTTGCGTGTCCAATTTGGACACGAGGCCCCAGGAGTTTCCACAGATCTATTTGAAGGAGGCCTTCGAAAGGCACACCCAGCTCCACAACCCAGTCCAACTCGCAAGGAACGACCTGGCCTTAGCCCACCGTCACCTGAGTCTTTTGGAAAAATAACCTATGGATCCGTCAATCCACTCCCATACACCCGCCCCAATATGCACGAGTGTCGTTTAGCTAAATCACGACTTTATGTCTTCAAGGAACCCACCCCCGCTCTCGCATTTCCCCGTCGTCAACCTCGTGAACGACCGACTACCTCTCCCAGACTCCCGGATGTCAGCCATCTCGCCATCGACATGAATTCAAAGTCCGATTACGTCGTTCTTGTTTCAATGTACGAGGTTTACAACGACCGAATCTTTGATCTTTTGTCGCCTTCAATTGTCCCTGGGCAGGGAAACACTTTGTCCCGTGGTGGCAATCCCCAAAAAGACCGCCGACGTCATCTTCTTTTTAAGCCGACTGAGGGATCACCGGATCGTAAAGTGGTTGCTGGACTTCGCAAGATTGCTTGCAGCACATATGAAGAAGCGCTGGCCATTCTAGACGTTGGTCTTACGGAGCGAAAAGTCACAGGCACTTTATCCAACAGCGTCAGCTCTAGAAGTCACGGATTCTTTTGTCTGGAGGTCAAGAAGCAGGTACATAAGCGTCATGGCGAGACGAATTGGGTTGGCAATACGTTGACCGTTGTTGATCTGGCTGGTAAGTTCTGCGTTTGTCGGAGTAGTTCTCAGAAAATGCTAACCATTCTAGGATCTGAACGTGCTCGAAATGCTAAGACGGCTGGTGCTACACTTGCAGAGGCTGGGAAGATCAATGAAAGCCTGATGTACCTGGGCCAATGTCTGCAAATGCAAAGCAATGTTCAGGACGGTGCCAAGGTAAGACAGCCTGTTCTTTCAATATCTGATTTATCACTTATATAATTTCTAGACTGCACTTGTGCCATTCCGTCAATGTAAGCTGACGGAGCTTCTGTTCTCAAATTCCTTTCCCTCATCCAACCAGATGTCTCGTGGCTACCACCCCCAGAAGGCAATTATGGTGGTCACTGCTGACCCGTGTGGTGACTTTAATGCTACTTCTCAAATATTGAGATACTCAGCATTGGCTCGGGAGGTTACCGTGCCTCGCGTTCCCTCTTTAACTGGGTCAATTATCTCTACCACCTCCAGTCACCATCGATCTGTCAGTGGTCGAACCTCCCCCAACTATGCTTCACCCGAGGAGCTGGAGCGTGCCGCAGCTGAGATCAACCGTCTCAACAATGATTGTCACAGCATTGCCGTTCGACTTGCCGAAGAAGAGATCGCAAGGTCCGAGCTCGAATTCCGTTTGAAAGCAAGCGAAGAACGATGCGTCATGATCGAGCAAGAAGTTCGCGAGGGGTGCTGGGCCGAGATGGATGATATGATGGAGGAGGAGCGTCGACGATGGCAAAAGGCGTGGGATGAACAGGTATGTGTCTTTAAACTTGTCACGGGCGAGTGCCTAACGACTCCCAGCTTGGCCGCCACGATGAGCACATGGACAAGAAGATCGAGCTTGTTTCGCGCGGGTTCAACAGTAAGTCGATGAATCATATAATGTGATTGCACACAGGACTTATATCTTATTTAGTTTACGAAGACCCAGAGCAGTCATCGAACGAACGAATGGAAGAACTGGAGCATGAGAATGAACAACTTCGCCGCCGTCTAGCCGCCCTGGAACGCGAGATGAATTCTCAATCCCCTACGCGAAAGCCCAGAGCAAAACAATTTTCACCCAGCAAGCCCTCAAATCTTCTAGGCCGTGAGAGTGATATCGAAAATGCATTGCAGCGCATGAATCAATTACACCTCACCGACAGCATGTTTACACCCGCGTCGCCCACTTCACCAGGCAAAAAGCCCAGAAAAATATCAACTCGAAAATGGGATTTGGCCCCTGAGAGCGACATTTAAACTGTTTGTCCCATACCTATTCTGTCATGACCGTTACGATTTGAGCTAAGATTTTCTGGCTACGCGTTTTGGGGCTCATTTTTGGCGAGTTAACGATTGGATACCACCTGTGGGCAAGGATAATGCTACCTGAGGCGTTCTGCGTATTGTTTCATTTATTACCCGACTATCGTCTTTTAGTTTGCAAATAATACTCATCTTCTTCCGCTGACCCATGTTTGCAAATTTGATCACTTTTTACAGTAAAAATGGCTGAATGATTACGACTCAAAGAGCCTTTTGGAAAATTTGTCAACCATTTGGAGATATATCCTGAACAACCTGGTATCATTTAAAAAGAAAACCCATAAATCACCCCTCCGACCTAACGCCTAATTCGTACGGTTTAAACCAACCACGCAGTGTAACTGTTCTATGAGCATCCCACTGAAGCAATAGAGATGGTAGGAAATAAAGTCGACAATGAAATCGCACGAAATCTCATGCAGGGGTGGTATCCATGGCGTTGTCTTTCTCGGCGTCCTCGTCCTTGATTGTTGCGGTCGATTCTTTGCCATCATCCTCGGTGAATTTGGCGGACTCGTCATTGTCTCCTTCTGCGATTTTGCTTTCGTCAAGAGTCTGCTCCTCACAGTCTCCATCTTGGATATCCTCGTCGATGGCATCGTCCAGATCTTGAGCTTCTTCGCCGCCAGTCTCGGCCTCAGTTGTTCCGATCTCTCCTTCACCCTCATCCTCCTCGCCATCATCGTCTTCTCCCTCGTCTTCCTCAACACCTTCATTGCCACTACCCGCATCGTCTTCGTTCTCGGTTTCACCGTCACCTAGATCATTCCTTTTCAGACCAGTCAAGGCATTCTGGTTCTTGAGCAATTTCTTCGATTTGGTGTCATCCGTTTCATCGGCGTCGCTTTCATTGCCACTATCACGAGCGCTGTCGATATTCTCCTTCTGGGGATCCGTATTATACTCAGCAGAAGGTGCTTGTTTCTCAAGGTCTCGGGGAGTGGAAGTAGGGCCAGACATGTTACTTGTACCGAGCCCCCGTGGCGTTGTTGGAGCTTGCTCAGTGTCCGCAAGGGCAGTGAGTTTGCTTGCTGCAGTGCGCGGTCCAAGTTTGAGGTTGACAATAGTATCCGCTCGTTTTTGAATGTCACGACGAGCAATGCCTTTGGTGCGCCCACGAGGCGCCGGGGTATCGGAAGCTGGGACAGGGGTTGCGGGCGTTGAGGTTTCCGTTGTACCATCGCCTGTCATAAGGAGATGGTCGACTTTCATCTTCTCCTTATTTTCTTCGTTGACTTGCTCGATAAGCTGGGGCATGTTCACTTCATAGACGCGGGCATATAAGTCTGCGACGAGATCTTCGAACATGGTAACCTTCATCAGATTGTTGTTGAGCTTCTTAAGCTCCAGAGAGTCCCGCATGAGTTCAAGGAGCGGCATGCTCTCTTCGGAGAGATTGCTGAGGCCTTCCAGTCGAGCAGTCTTCGATGAAAACTCTTCCCAGCCAATCGGTCGGAATACGCCCTCTTCGTGTCCTTCATTGATGTTTGCGGCCCTTCGAATCATCTTGGCGTAAGTCAGGCACACATCTTCCCACAATTTGGTGTGGTTAACAAAATCGCCCTGCTTCTTTCTGACACGACGTAGCAACTGATCCAGGCTAGCGCGGTCATCGAGTTGATCTAGAAGACTGACGAAGAAATAAACGTATCGCGTAGTGTACACGAAATGTCGACCGGGGCGTTCGAACTCGGGCCGCCAGACCTGAATCGTAAGCGTCTTGGTAAATATTTGAGACAATTCATGCTTGGCTGCGACTGCGGCCGTTGCATTTTTCTGATCGTCGTAAATCACATGAGCAGCCTAGTAAAGTCAGCAAAATCAAACTCGGAGACCATTCCGGATCAAGGCAGAAAATACCTTCGCACTCATCCGGTGATGCCAATTCGACTTATCGGCACTCTTGAACCGTTTGATGACTTCAAGCATATACGACCTCCAGCCCTCCATGTTTTCGGGAGCATCGACTTTACGGGCCCATGGTGAAACTGAGAGGATCTTGCTTGCCTCCAAAGGCTAGTTTAAGTAAGTCAGGACAAGCTCAAATCAATAAACAAAGATACGACACTCACTGCCAGATTTCCACGGTTGACAAGTTTGTGGACCACAGACAAGAGCTTGAAATGAGGCTCGAAGATAGGGTCTGCTCTTGAATCTCTGCGTTGCGGGAGGGCAGCAATAGAATCAAGTAGTGCATCTATGACATCCTGCATCTCGACCTTCCTTTGAGTCGTCCGCATTGAGTCATCGCAGCTGAACATTTTCCATAGGCATTTCCCAAGGAAGTAATTGGCCCTATAAGTTTGTCAATAAATGCACTGTTAAGCTAAGACTTGGGTGACACTAACAACCAGCGCTGGGGCTTGTCAAGTACTGCTCGCTTGAGGAGATTACTGGCGAAGTTCCAGACAGAATATAGAGACATCTCCTTGAATGGTTGAGCTTTGTACATCTGCTGGCTTTCCTCGCTGCTGAAGTGTCGAGAAAATTCTGATAATCCGAAAGCACCCATGGACAAAGGCTCTCGGGAAGAAGAATACATACGAATACCGAAGTCCGTATATAATTCAGAAAGCAGGAGGCGTGTCTCCGTTGTTGGTTCGGCGGTCCTTATGGCCACGGATACAGCCATTGCATAGCAATGAATGGCATATCGTTGCGTAGTTGCCAAATCACTGCGGTTGTTGTTTATCTTGTCTGCCGCCCACGTAATGTCTTCCTCCAGCTTGGTATCATATGCCTGCGCTAGTCGGTACCAAGTCTCCCACCTCCCCGATCCATGGTCCAGGTCCTGTCTGAAGAAGTTGATCGCATCATCCAACTCTGCAGTTGAGCCGGGGCTGAGACGCTTCTGGGAGCGGAATTTCGTCAAGGCAGCATGGCCAAGGAGGAAGTACCAGCCTTTCATAGCGATCTGGGCATTCTCGCCAGGTACCACTGCCATGGAAAGCTCCGTCACTCCTTGGACGGCCCGAAGGAGGTTCGAGGGATTGATGGGGGCCTTGATGTAATTATTGAAAATGCGGCGGTTGAAGGTCATCTGCGGCGGCTGGGATGAAAGCTTAACGGGTCCGATCGCTTGCTGCATTTTTTCAACAGTAGTCTTCAGCTCGGATTTCGAGAGATCTTTCATGTTCATTTTTTGGGCTTGTTTCAGCACAAAATCGATCATCATTATGGCTGTTGGTCGATCCAGTTTCTCGGGTGAGCAGCCATGGTCTACAGAACCGTCGGAAGGAGAGAACCTGATCCCGTGAAGGTCGAAGAGGACTTGACAAATATCGAGTTCATAATCACCCTTGGCCTCGAGAGCAAGCAATTCAGATTTTAAGAGCTTCAGGAAACGCTTCTGTGAGTACCTGCACATCGATCGAACCCCTAGAGCATTGTGTACGCTCCGAAGAAAATGGATACGGTCTTCCACAGGGTCAGCGAAATGATCCTTGTTCTGGGAGATCCCTTCCAAGAACATGGTATACAGCAAAATCCAGCAGCGGACATATAATTCTCGCATTCTTTCTTTGAAGTTTTCCAGCGATTTAGCCAGCGAGCTTCGAAGATCACGTCCAGAAATTTGGCCCACCCGCACTGAATCTTCATAGAGAATAAAGCCCTGGAGAATTCTAGCCAGTCGACTCACTGCAGACATGGACGCTTGCAAATGACCCATGTCGACACATTCATAGGCGGTTTCTGAGTGCTGCAATATCAGAGGTATAGCCTTGGCAATTATTCCATCCAGTGATTTGAGCCAGCCTAATAAAGCGATTTGGCGATGACTGCCGCTTTCCTCGGCATGCTTAGCATCCTCGAGCTCAGCCATTACCGTCTCGATACTTCGCAGGTAGCATGACACAACCTTGGGGGGATAATCAATGGATTGGTAAGCTTCCTGAAGCCTGCGCCAGAGAAAAAGTCGAAGAGTAGCATCTCCACGGTCAAGGAAAGACGCCATTTCGCTGGCATGAGACGACGGGTTATTGAGGTCGTTCAATTCGGGCGTTCCATCTGGGTATTCAATACACGAGGGCTCGAGAATTGGTTCAATGGCTTCAATGAGCGATACGGGATCCTCGTCATCAGGATTGAACACTTTGGCGAAGAAATCCATACATTTCAATTTCAGCACTTCTTGATCGATCGTTTCGACAGATAACTCGAACATAACAGAGTTATTCACAAGATTGATGCTGGGATCGCCGAGGGACTGAAGTACATACTTCAGATCTTGAAGACATAGCAGAATGTGTTCACGCTGGGACTCTCCCGCGAGATTGAGGTGGAACACTGATGCCCACAGGTGACGTAAAGAGATATTCTGTCGACATTCTTTTGATGGGCAATTTTCGACAAAATACTCCAGGCATGAACGAGATAGCATGGCCCATCTACCCAGACGGTCGCTCTGGGTGAGCTTCTGATCGAGGTCACTCTTGCTACTCAAGCCATCGACAGAGGAGAAGATATGGAGGTGAAGTTCATAGATAGACTGTATCATTTCGAGTTGGGAGAAGTCGCTTAACGAGTATTCGAAAGGCGTCTCTGCAGTAGAATCGAGGATGCGACGTTCAAGTCTTGCAACAGCGTCACTCATCCGCGAATACAGAAACTCGTCTTCGTGAAGCAAGACTTGCACGACGGTCTCTTTCAACTCCTCGGGCCATTGGAAAGATTCGTAAGCCGACTTCATCAAAGACCACTCTGAAAGTTGCTCTCCGAATTCTGGCATGAGTAGACATCTCAACCACTCATATAACGCCTCGTGTTGGTGCAATGAAGAGTCATTGATCATGTCACAAAATGTGTATACCCTATCGCCGGCAGGTATTTCTTGGAGAATGGGCTTTCTGGTGGCCTTTCTTGAATGCTCAAGGAAAACAGATAACCCAGAACGACTAGTACCACGAATATCCTTATCCTTCAGTGAAGAAAGGTCGTCTTTCTGTTGCATGAGACGGGACTTTTCATCGTTCCAGTTCTTGATCATATCCCGGAAATCTTTCACCAATCGAGCCTCTGGGTCTTCCGGTACATCCTCAGAGTCGTTCAGAGCGACGACCTTAGCCTTGAGACTCTCAATGGTGCTCAGAGATTCCATGCCAAACTTAGAGAACAGTGCGTTCAGGGTGTTGAACATCCATTCATCGGCGTTGACAAATATTTCTAAACGGTCCTCGTAATACTTTTCCTGGTCAAATGCAATTTCATCAGGTTGAACCAAGCCATCTGCATTTGATTCTCGAGCCCGAGTTCGTCGACTTTTTATTCTCCCTCCTTCCGGCTGATCTTCGTTGGCTGCGGATGCGGATGATCGCTTTCGTGTTTCAGATGGGGATTTCGGCTCCACACCTTCTGGGTTGATCTCATCTTCTGCGTCATCTTGTGTTTCTGGCGGTTGGGTGGATTCACCTTCGAGGGATTCTATGAGCTGTTTCTCTGCGCTTTGGTCGATAGATGACTGCTCTTCGCACGGCTCTGTAATTACGTTGGTGTTATCCTGCCCAGGATTTTCGAGTTTTGCGTCCTGTTCGCTATTTTGTAACATGTCGATATCGCCGGTTTCTGGCTTGGCTTGGGTCTCATCATTCTCGGTGCCATGCTCTGCTTCCTCCATCTTCTCGTCATGTTCAGCCGTCACCTCCCTAAGCGGCAGATAGAATCGAACGGAACGGTTGGGGCTCGCAGTCCGCAAATTTGCAACCTCGCTATCGAAAGCTTCCAGCATGGACTTGCCAACTGATCCCCAGGTAGCATCAGGCGGAGTGACTTCCAAAAACGAAAGTGTAAGAGCGAGGGGGCCCCTCAATGCTTCTAACGAATCAAGGTCGTCCGGAAGGGCTGGTAGATATGAATATAGATCTTTGTGCTGTTTGAGATATCTCGCTAGGGCCTTATTGGGCTTCTTGACTGGGACTTGGGAAGCAGACAATTCATCGAAGAGCGACTTGAGAGTGTTCCGCAGTCGTTCCTCCGAGAATAACTCTTCCAGGCCAAGTTGCTCGGGTCGCATATCCAGTTGGTTATCGTCATCGGCCAGTACACTTTCTAAGCAAAATCGGTTCAGGCGATAGCTTTGTAGGGCGCTGCCGAGTCGCGCGCCTTGCCTCCATAGGTTAAGATCAGTGTCGTCTCGCTCGAGCGCTTCAGCAAATGATTGAAGTGCTTTTTTTGAGACTTCAGCCGTCCGCTGAGAAATCTCCTGCGCTGCTTCGTTGTCCTTTGGGGGTTCGCGAAGGGTTTCATGGAGGACGTCGAGTAGGTATTTGCCGTAATTCTTGTGGGACAGGTAAAGGGTTTGAAAAAGGCTGGATGTTGAGTCGCTCACGTTATACTCTGCAATGCTATCTGTAGGAGGTTCATCAACTGGCTCAAGAGCCTGGGTATCGGGAAGGTCTGCGCGTTTGAAGTCGGAGATAGATTCGGGGTATTTAAATATCTCTGAGTTGAGAAGCGCATCGTACGCTTCGGCCGCCTGCTCGTAAAACTCGGGGCCTTGGGAATGAAGCTTCAAGGCATTGTGATATAGCTTTAGAGCTTCCTCGATCTGAAGCTCCTTGGTGTCATCAACCTCTTCTTCAACTGCATCGTCTGGTTCAACATTCAGAGCCAACCAGCTCGCCATAGTTCAGGCTCCCTGTAGGGCTCTGTCAAGAATAAATAAAACGAGTGTATAGCACCAGCCACATCGCCGAGACCCGGTCAAGGGACGAGGTCGAACACAATTGGAATGAAGAGAGAGGAAGAGCATCGGCAACTCAATCACGGTCCAATCGCGGTACACGCGCGGACCCAATCAGGCAAGGGCGGTCTCCGCCTTGTGGCCTTGTGGCCTGAAGCTCCCTCGGGCTGTTTGGTCCCCATTGGGAACTTCCATTGCTCTCCCCTCCCTCCATCCTCAAAGCACCTGTCTCTCTTTCTATTTCACAGGCTTCTTCTTTTTGTTCTCTTTTTCCACGATACCCCCTTTGTGCGATCCCGCGACACATGTGTAGGCGCCATGGTTGCGCCAGCTGTTCCTGAGTATGCTGCTCCTGAGCCCTCCAGTTTACGTGTTCCCCGGAGATGCATGCGCCTGGCCATTGTCCGCTGTTGCGCTATTTTTAGGGCTTGTGACTGACATTGTGTTTTTTATCTTCAACTAGGATTCATGAGGAGGATGATATCTATGTTGCTGTTGATGCGCGCTCAGATTCATTGCAGAACCTTAGGGAATTAGGTCCCCCAGACTTGGTATATTTGGTGAAGCAACCGAAGGCCAATTCCACTCGCCAGGTATTTTATTCCAATGTCACCTGCTCTACGAGTGTTATTAGGAGTATAACTAATCAATAATAACTTGCTTTCTTCCCAGACTGGTGTGTACCACCATGTGACCGGAATCGATGCCTCCTCGTCCGCTAGCCTCGCTGCCTACGTCAACACCCTCACCTTCTCCCCGCTGGATAAGACACACAAGGTTGTATCGGGGATATACTGGTTAGCACATGTTACAATTGTACCAATGTTCCTCCTGCTAACATCGGCGCAGCTGCTACAATGCATTCTCCCATCTAGACATGCGAGTCGAGGTCAAGATCCCCGGAAGCTTAGAGAGTTATTGTATTGATGAGCGTGGAGACAAGCGAGTGGCCACAGAAGCTCTCTGGCTGGAAACCTTCCTGTGTGCCGTCTTGAGGGCCTACCAATATGCCGATGACGGAAGTGGAGACGCCATCAAGAAGATTGTTGGTGTCAGGCGATTCAACCCAGTGACAAACACAGAGATGGAGCACAAGTTCTTGGACGCTGCCGAAAAGCTGTTCTTCCTTGGTAAGCAATTCCAGTCAAACATAGATACAGCTTCGTCACTAACCAAGGTATAGGTCGTCAACTCAGCTCCGACCCGGAGACACAAGTCCCTAATACCGTAACCAATCACCTGACTTCTGGTATTCTCAAATATATATACACCACCGGTCGCTATACATCCGGAATCAACCTCTTCGAGAAGCTGCGCACGCGCGATGTGGAGGTATCATCTCTGTTAGCTCGTGTTCAATTGATGGCAGATGAGGAAGTGCAAGCGGTACGATTGATGTACGACGCTTTACAGGATGTTCCGATGGACTATGCTCTCCTCGATTGCCAGGCTTCTTTCTGCCAGGACAAGGGCGAGGGTGAGATGGCCTTAGAATGCGCCAAGCGGGCAGTCACCGCGGCACCCAGTGAGTTCAGCACTTGGGCTCGATTGGCAGAAGTATATGTTAGCATGGAGCAATGGGACCTCGCACTTCTCACTCTGAACTCATGCCCCATGTTCACATATCAGGACAAGGATACTCCGCGCATGCCTCAACCTTCTCGCATTATGCTTCCAATCCTGTCTGAGAGTATCCTTGATGAGATTGACGAGGGTCAGCCCAAGCAAGGTGATCCCCACGACTATGTCCACCCTACTCTCCGCAAGCTACATGCGGCTAGCTATCAGGGCACATTCCTCAAGGCTTATAACCTACTCACCAAGATTGCCTCGGCGATTGGATGGGATCAGCTACTGAGGGTCCGCAGCGAAGTTTTCGTCATGGAAGAAGAATACCGAGTCGAGCGGCAGCATATCCCCAAGCCGGCCCAGTCTTTGGAAGCTGAAACAAATGGTGAAGTGGTGGCAGGTGTCGAAGCTGAGGCAAATGGGGATGAAACCGGTTCTGTCTCAGGTCCTGCTGAGGAGTCACCCAACGGTAATGGGAACGAAGCATCCGCTGAAAATTCCATCGAGCGCCCGGAACAAACCGTGGCATCAGAAGTTGTCAAGTCTGGAAATGAGGAAGTAAGTTTCAGAATTACCGAAACAATTGACATTTTGTACTAAATATCTGGACAGCCCGATCCTTCGCACAATGCCTACACTCAGTTCCACAACAAACGTCTTTGTGAGCGATGGCTGGACAATCTGTTTATGGTGCTCTACGAAGACCTGCGAGTCTATACGATCTGGCGTACTGAGATGGCCCAATCGCGCCAACAAGCGACCGAATACAAGAAGTCAGCGACCGAATGGGAAATCCTAGGCGAGCTTGCTGAACGTCTACATCACTTCGACGAGGGTATCGAAGCGTATCAAAGTTGCCTGGCAACACGGTTTTCGCCTAAGGCAACCCGGGGCCTTCTCAAGCTCTACGAGCAGAGGAATGACACCAGAGGCATGCTCGGCGCTTTGATTCGTCTGATCGCCTGGCAATATCGCTGGTATTCTGAGGTAAGAATCGCTCTTTCTGGTGAAACTCGCCAAATCACGATTCATTCAGCTAACCTCATTCGTAGTTCTCGCCGGATCTGCTTTACTTGGTGCGCAAGCTCATCGAAGATGAGGGAGCTGTCAAGGTCCGCAGTATCGTGCAGGCCACCAACCTGCCCCAACCAGTGCTAGACCTAACTCATCAGTATTGCCAGCTCTGTGCCACTTTCCGGAGCAGCGGCAGTGACACTTAAAAGAGGTCGGTTTATTCGATTATGGGTGTTCAGATAAAAAGGCGCTGGCAAGCATAATGACCATCAATGATGAGCCCTGTCTTTACTCATGTTTGAAGCTTCTGTCCGTCTATTGTTACTGTGCAGGTTAGAAGGTACTACTAGTATATACATATTTGTTATTTTTTTCAAGTTGGTCGCTCCACTGGAAAAGGACTCGGAAGTAGTGTATCTTGTCAAGTACCTAGTATGTACTATATACTACTAATGTTCGCTGATTACGGGTATTTCAACTCCTCGAGCCCCGAGGATAGTCATCCAGGCCTCGCACGTACATATAACTTGGAAGCCGGAGATATTCATCAAATCCAACTTGAACTTGAAAGCGGAGGTAAATCGGACTTCGAGAAGTCACTAGAGGCGATAATTTAATTCGTTCCAAGGTTTTAATAAAGATTCGCCAGTGCATCCGCTCGAAAGTGCTAACTAGTCAACGTATGTACAAGTTCAAAGTTGCCATCCGCCGAGAACAAGCCCTAACTTGAACTTGAAATTCCACCACTGCATATGTAGTATTGAACAATTAATACCTTTTATGAATTTTTCTCTAGTCATATGTTTTATAGATGAAGATATACTACCTAAGCAGAGGGGTGTCCTCATATCATCAATTTGTTTTGCGATCTAGTAAAGGCTGGTTTTATACGGGAGCACAGTTGATTCAATGTCCCGTCGTACAGTAAATCTGTCTGGGATAGCGAATATATTTTTATAAAGATTGAAATTTCTGAAGATAAATAAAACCGGCCTAGCTATTAAATTATTCCGCTGCGTCGACCTCAGGGAGATCCGACTCCTTGGGGACCTCACCACCCTTGGCCTTGACCGCAGCCTCAGCTGGGCCACTGGTCTTCGCCGTATCGGCCGGAGCCTCTTCTTCAACTTCATCTCCATCTGCATCTTCGGCAGCCTCTTCTTCCTCTCCCTCGCCATCCTTATCACCATTGGCGCCGTTTTCGGCGACCTCGGCTTTTTCAGCGGTAGGGGCGGTCTTCTGCTTCTTGGCTGCTGGGGGACCTGCGCGAATAAGTGAGCAAATCAAATCTTGGGAATGAAGATGGAATGGGAGATGCTTGGACGGAAAGCAAAAAAAAAAGGGATGGGTATAGGATAGTAGACGAACCTTCAGCCTCGCCCTCAGCTTCCTCGTCTTCATCTTCATCCTCGTCGGATGGCGCCTCTTCCTCTTCTTCTTCCTCCTCGCCCTCGTCGCTCACGTCAGGCTCAGAGTCCTCATATCTGGATCAATGCGCGCATTCAGTTAGCCCCTTTTTTCTTAGGGTTGTAGATGATTCCTGGGTCATTCAATTCGATGCGACGGACCCTCGCGATTTATGCGAGATGGCTGGGCATAAGCCGAGGGTCCATGGAAGTAAGCGCAAAGTGGTGCGCCGACGGAATCAGAACGGGGCGCAAGGGCGCGCAGAGATGATCGGGCTTACTCTTCCTCTTCTTCACTCTCATCACTAGGGAGGGCCACAAGCTCCTCTTCCGCGTCATTCTTTCTCTTGCGGGTGGACATTGTGAAATGGGGATGAGGGGGTGGAAGATATGGGGAGGTAGTTGGTAATTGGTATATAGGAGGGGGTTAGGGTTTGGGGGGGAGTGTGAAGGGAAAGAATTAGAGAGAGAAAAAAGAGGGAGGAGGATAGCCGAGGGACTCCGATTTAAAAGAGCGCATAACCAGATGAACCCTGGGGAAAAGCGAAAAGCGAAAGGGAGGGGGGGGGGGGGGGGGCGTAACCCTGGGGGGGTGACGACATGCGATAGCTTACACGGTTCGGTGGAGCTGGGCCATGGGGGGGAATACTGGGGGACTGGGGGACGGGCTGGGCCCCCCTCGTTGTCATTTTAGAGAGCTATTTACATTCCATTACTGTGCCAAGAATTCAAAGTTGGCCATGCTGGGGTCCAGCAGGTTCTCATCAAGTCCGAACCCATAGGTCCCGACCATGTCGTAGATCAGGTCTGGCGGCGGGAATCCCTGTGCCATCGCATTCGCGCCCCCTGGCACCTCCTGTCCATCTACCACCCCATTATTATTAGCCCCAACTTGCCAGGCTGCCTCCCAGGAGTCAAAGCGCTCTAGCATCTTCCCCAATCCTCGTGCAATGTGCCGCGTCAGGTGCCGTTCGCCCGCTGAGACACAGTTCATCAGCTCAATCACCCGCTCCACTAATCGTCGTATTTGCCGGGCATTGATGCTCAGGTATGCCGAATTCCAATTAATAGCGACTTTCAGTAGAAAAACCGCAGAAAATGTCACCATGGTGTGCGTGAAAATGGGAACACCGACAATCGCGTCCCGGATATCGGGCTCCTCGAGGACCATGTTCAGACAGGCCATCGCGGATGATATAGCAATGTTAGCCGATTCCTTGCGGTCCATGGAGAAGACCGGGGTGTTAGACGGCGAGAGGGCGCGGAGAGATAGCGAGTTAAGTTGGAATTTGGCAAAATGATAGTGCAGTACCACGCCCTTGGAGGGATACGTTCGAACGTACGAGCTGTCGCCTGCAAAGAGTTAGTCTCACTGTTCGTCGTGGCCAAAAGTAGAGAACCAAAAAAAAGAAGAAGAAGAAGAAGAAAAAGAAAAAGACATGATACAGGAAATAACACACACCTGATCGAGGCTGCCAAAGCAGTCTCCATTGATCGACAGCAACATTATACATTCGTAACTGTCCAAAATCTTCCTCCGTCACAGCTTGCTCCGTATCGCTGCCAAACGTCCGGTAGGCCTCGGTCAAAATCATGAACAAAGCCACCTGAGCCAAAAGGCGAATGTCTCCCGGAACAACCATAGGCAACTCAAGGAAGGTCTCGTAATTTCTAATAGCCACATCCTCGTGGATCACGGGCGGACGACCGTAAGCGATGCTGAAATGATGGTCGCAAACATATAGCAAGTACCACAGCTGGGCGCGCTCATATTGATCAATGTGGCCACGGGTCAAGCGCTGATAGCTCTGGTGCAAGCCCAATTCAGTCGCAATTCGCACTGCATGCCCGGATAGCTTCCAGCTTAATTCCGACAGCCAAAAGGCTCCAACACAAAGACCGCGAATATCGTCGAGTGTGTGGACTCGGGTCAAAGCCATGCTCGACACCAAAGCCACATATTCCCGATAGCATAAATTTAATGTCTCGGTTCGATTAGGAATATGAAGCGCTGCAACTGTCAAAACTGCAGCTGAGAGAAGCGTGGATGCTCGTCGAACCGAGGTCAAATCACGGTGAACTAGAATGATACCACCCCAGAGGAGTTGGTTCATGGTGCGGCTAAAGTATGCAAAAAGTTCCTCGGCCTCGTGGATTGAAATTAAGCCCCTTGTAATGAAGTCCTCCTCTAAGAGTGTTTTCTTGGGAGCCTCTATATGATTATTCCGTAGGTTGCGCAACTTGGTGACTTCGTACAAGCTGCGCATCGGCGCCGGAACGAGTTCCGGGTCTTGAAGATCAGGCTCCTGGGAATGTTCCCGAGTGACATCCAGCACCACTCCTGGACCTTCCTGGTGACTTGCATGTGCCTGTGCTGAGTGAGATGCATCGATAGATGCCCGGTGACTATGATGCGAGGCGGCTGGGCTGGGACCATTGCGGGCATCACCGGCTGTAAATGTTGAAAGATCGGGCAGTCCCGCTTGTCGCAAAAGCTGCGTAACGGCAGTCTGCAATTGTTGCATTGTCAGGGTAGCCTGTGACTTCCATCTGAATAATCAATCAAGTTAGCGACTGTGTCGCGACAATTTCTTGTGCGAATTGCCATTCGGAGAGAGAGATGGTAGGGAGGGGGATCGGAAATAGCGTTGGACGTACGCTCCATCATCATCGACGAACTTCTGGGAGAAGTCATTCACGACACACTTGATGCCGCTGCGAATGCATTTGGTGCAATTGGTCTCGCCAGTCCTAAACTCGCAACGGATCTTATGGCGCTTACACTCGGCACCTAGGGCTTGTCAGTGGGAATATGAATGGTTTTGATGTGGGGAAGGATGCATCTCCATCTCACAGGCACGAGCTTTCGATATCCGCGGTGCTGGAGCACGCGATTCGGAGCGATTGGAGTCTCTAGGAGAATCCAAGCCAGCATCTGTTGAAGACCGCTTCAGTGGAGTCGAGGCATCCATTGTAGCAGCAGTCGGTGATGCTCCGGGGGGGTTAACTGGCGATGGTGGGGGAAGCGGAGGAAGAATGTCGGGGCAGACCGAGGCGGGTTCTTTACTTGTGATCCGCTTGACCTTGACAGGGACTGTGCACCACCGACACAATTCGGTCTCAGTCTGGACGGAATACCGTGGTCTACGCTAGATACTGACCCGATCGGAGTCTACTTTGCCCGATTCTCGTTCCTGACGCTAGACTCAATTCCTAATCCTGCTGGCTTTTCCCAATTGGTCCGAGTCCATGATGCCGCACTTTCGGCTTGGTGTCCGAATTCCAACATTGTCGATCCAGTAAAGCCTGAAGGATTCTCGACTAGGCCAGTCACAGTGGCACCATGAAATAAGGAGCCTGGGTCAACTTCGTGCAGCAGATCCACCCCCAGTATCCTTCAGCCGGGCAAAGTCCGGTGCGGAGGATCCAGCAGCGGATCATCTCGGACTTGGTGCGAATGCGGAGAACCAGATCCTGGCCTCTTAAAGTCAAATAACAGCAACAATAAGAAACATCCTCAGGATTCAAATTTACTGCTCCTTCATCCACTTCACCCTCCCAGAAACCATGCACGTGCTCATCACCGGTGGTGCTGGTTTCATCGGCCAGCTGCTGGCCAAAGAGCTGCTCAACGACTCCACCTATCGCATCACTCTGACTGACATTCATCAGCCACCAATTCCCAAGGGTGTTCGATACCCTCAAAATGCGACCGCAATTAAGGCAGATCTTCTGACCGGGGCCAAGGAGGTGGTAGATGCCTCCCTCGACGCAGTATATGCCTTCCACGGCATCATGTCGTCTGGTTCTGAAGCGAACTTTGACCTCGGGATGAGCGTGAACATTGATGCAACGCGCAAGCTTCTCGAGGAATTGCGGCACACCTGCCCGGGTGTGCGAGTCATCTACTCCTCTAGCCAGGCTGTCTACGGTCAGCCACTGCCAGAAATTGTGACCGATAGCGTCATTCCAACCCCCGAATCCTCCTACGGTGCCGAGAAAATCGTTTGTGAGACCCTAATCAACGAATACACCCGTCGCAAGTTCATTACCGGCTTCACCCTCCGATTTCCCACTATATCTGTGCGCCCCGGAGCACCCACTGCGGCCGCCTCGTCTTTTCTCTCAGGCATGATTCGCGAACCTCTCGATGGCAAGGAGTGTGTTATTCCCATCGAGGATCGATCCTTCAAGTCATGGCTCTGCTCGCCAAAGACCCTGGTCAACAACCTCATTCATACACTCAGCCTCTCTGCCGATTCTGTACCCTTGCATATTCGTCAAATCAATGTACCGGGTATTTGTGCCACCGTCCAAGATATGATGAATGCATTGGAAGCGGTGGGCGGCAAGGACAAGCTAGCTCTCCTCCAGGAGAAAGCGGACCCATCATTGATTCCAATCTTGAAGTCCTGGCCTACGCAATTTGATAATACCCAGGCTATCTCTCTGGGATTCAAGCGCGATGAGTCTTTCGAGCAAGCGGTGCGCGATTACAAACAGCAACTTGAACAATCATGACCTCAATGTAGAGAATTTCAGATTTCACGGCATATCCACTGCTTTTCCATCTCTTCCTAAGCCTTATATAAACTGCATATAGTATGGTTTTACTGTTTGAGCCTTTATTTAGGACATAGATTTTTGCGTGAACCACCGAGAAGACCAAGTACTTAGGGTATGCATTCGCCAATTTCTTGGCAAGTTCTATCATTCCTTTTTCAAAGCAATCTACTAAGACCACAATTTCTAATCAACACAACATGTTCTACGTGCTAAATAGCACCTAATTCAGACTATTGGGCCTGGTCGTCCCCCCTTCCATACGCATCACAGAATGCGATTTGGTCTTAAGTCAATCATTATCCCCAACAATATGTTATATTTCCTTGGAATTTTTGAAACTGTCATGTACAACTAGTGTCTAAGTACAATTTCGCAAATCCCCACCCCTCCACGAGGTTGTGTCTTGTGAATCTCAAGACCAACGTTCTTTCCAAGTCATTCAAACAGTGCAAGTGATATCGGCACCGTTCAACTCAATGGGAGTAGACTCGTTGGGGTTTCCATCAAGGTCGGCATAGGTGTTCTCTGCAGTCAGAGTAGCGATGGTTGCTCCCTCGTTGACGAGTACACAGTTGATCCCAGAAGGAACAGTTGACAGCTGTGCGGAGGACGCCTTGATTTTACCATCCACATTAAGGCTGCTAGAGGCAAATAGCACTCCAATTGAATGCGGACTGCCGTCGGTGGCGACCTGAGCAGTTGCGTAGCTTCTGGTCAAGTCGTTCGAGAGACCAAGAGTGATCGGCTCAGTGTCACGAACCTGGAATTTACTGGCAGAGACGGTTGCTGCCAGAGCAAGGTATAGAACATTGACGGTCTTCATTTTGAGGATGGTAGTTGAACAAAGGTTGTTCTTGAGGGTAAAGATAAAGTGAATTATTGTGTGATGAGTAAATCAAGATTGTTCTGGGGATGAAATGTTGGAATCTTGAGAAAAGAGCTTCCATTTATACTGCCCGTTTCCCAATTTCCATTTTAATCTGGCATATGTCTTAAATATTAAGGCGACCACAAGTTGATATTTTGGGTGCCAAGGCAAGTGACAACTCGGGGTGGCCTTAAAGTCAGTGTGTAATATTGCGCCGAGACCACCTCGACTGAACGAGATTGAAAATTTGATCCAGAATTTGCAACAAGTATGGACCGTACGGCTTGGCAGTTTGGTAGGCCTTGATGGGCCAAGCTTGAACAATTCACGAGACTAGGAAAGATAGGGCGCCTGAAATAAGTATAGGCTGTCTTCCGAGAGCATCGCATGCTACTTGATCATAGAATACGATATTTTAGAGCTCCTGCACTATCGTAAGATATCCTAGTTGGTTCTTTTCCTTCCATTCTTCGTTCATTCTTTTTCAATTGATTATTGTTATGCAATCTTATGCAATCTCACTATGCGACCTTGACCATTGATATTCAGAATTATCAAGGCCCCCTGGGAATAGTACCAAGAGAAACAACCCAAAGCCCACACAATGTAAACGGGATACGCCACTTATGTCTTATGAGAGTATCCGCACATCCACAGGCATTTCTTTGGTCCTTGCCAAGTAGAAGGTATCTTTATAACACGGCCTGGCCTTAGCTGCGCCGCTTCACTAGCCTGATACAGCCGTCGGCTTTTGAAGATGCGAAGCCGCCTGATCGTCTTCTATCAAGAACTCAAGTAATACCCATGCAGTTTTATCCCAATTTTAGGACTTGTTTCTATGGACATACAAACATCTATATTTAGGATTTTCAGCTTCTGCGAGTCCGGACCTTAAAAACCCTATATGGTTTGCCATCTTAACCTCGACCGTCCGCATATGCATATACTACTAGCTTCGGGTTCTTCTGGAACCAGCGGCCACACAAAGTAACCACATCCAACAGTAATTGTTTTGAAGAGAGTTGCGTCGTTTCCCTTTAGGCCGCCACCCGATACCGGCGATCGGGCTGGTGTATAGCATGGTACCCCCATCAGCTGGCGGGTTGTCAAGAATAGGCTGCGAAATTGAAGACATTACGAGAAGGCAAGGTTCCAATAACTTATGGTTAAAGTATTGTATTTGTTGCATTCAATATAAAGTTTATCCTGGACTATATACCGTCTAGGTTGAACGTCTCGGTGAAAGCAATTTTGACTGTGTGTAGTAGTTCGGCGAATCAGTAACCTGATATTTTACCGTTCTGCCAGCTGTTTCAGTCGCTCTTCTCCACGTAATGCTGTCTTGCCTCATCAAAGCTGCTGTTTATGTTTTCTGGGTCAGTTTCCATGCCTGCGACTTTCGACTCGCCTTCTGAAGGGGCATGAGGACGTAAGGAAGGGTGTCTCGCATGGTCAGTGAATAGGAAATCGATTTCTTCTAGGGTTAAATTCGCTGTTTCGGGATGAAAGAAATATACGATCTTTCAAAGTTAGCGATACTCGATGCAGTCTCAATATTGGGATCTTACTGGGATAAAAACCAAGTTTAGACATATAAATATTAGGTATCCTTTCCATTGGAGGTTCTCGATTAAACTGGGAGTGATCATAACCACGAAAAAATTACACAGCCAACTTGCCGAATTTCCGATTGCTTGCCTGTTTCTATGTTAATATACCTAGTGAAAAGGGGAATGCGCTGTGGCAGTCTGTCAAGCAGACGGGTCGAGAGCGAGAACAACACCAACGCCAGTCCTAGTAGGCTTCAGCCATCGTAGGGTAGTGGTCTCAATGAGCAATAACAGGAAATAGCCGAAGAGAGGACACCTCTATGCAACGGGGAACGCGTTCGGAAGATATGTGTAGTGTGTTATTCGTGTACGTAGGACGAACGAGTAGTTACTATCTAACTTGTAGAAGCCTCAGATATCAGGCTTCCACATACTCATCACCTATTTCCCCACTGCACTAGGTATTTATTTGAGGCCAGTCAAAGAGCTTGCTTTACTTACCCCTTAGCACGAACATGTAGCGGAAGAATTTCTGGTCCATATACCCACGGAATACAGTTCATTGATGCGCCAAATATGAGCATGAACAGAAAGAAAAATGCCACTGAGGCAGATGCAGTGGGTCTTTCCACGGAGGTTCCTGTTGAATCCGACGTCAAAATGTCTCACAAACAGAGATGCAAATGGCTGGCTCTCTCCCTACCTTTGAATGAAAGAAGAATAGATATCATCATCATTGAGATGAATAGACCAAAAGAGCCCCACATCATAGGCTGACGACATCCGAATCAGTCGGAGAAGAAAGTCGGGTAGAATGAACCTATTTTGAGTTAAATGTTAGGAAGGTTTAGCTTCATCTTGGGGGAGGTGATGCGAACCGATTACAAACATGATTTAAATCACGCCCCCGAGGAGTAGACTCAACTCCCGGCTCAGTCCGAAGTTATATTGCAACACTGTTGACCTTCGTCAGTATTCAAGTAGGATATTGCTGCATTCTGTCAGCCTCAATTACCGGAAGTGACATGGTACTGGCAAATGTCAGTCGTTGTGTAGCAACACTTGGAACCGAATTACTACTCACTACAACCAAGTTAATACCACCTATCTGGTTCATAAACTGAATCCCATAAGCAAGCAACACTCTCTTTCCAGTTTGCACCTCATCCCGCTTTAAAAGTTGCGACCACTTTTATTCGCCATGCAGGGTCTCTAGTTCGATTGCCTGCAAGATGCCCTGACTCCGATACAACCTTTGAGTCCTCTGGCCCCCTGTCATAAACATCACAGAGTACTTTCAGAGCCTCCTTGTTTATACTGTGTCGGTATAGCCAGCGTGGGCTCTCTGGTAGTCCGCTTCGGTTGCCGGATTTGATCTTTATGAGAGGCATGTGATGGCGACGATTAGTTGCTATATTGCCTGGGCTTCGAATAGAACCAGGGAATCGGAGAGCGAATGGAAGGAAGTAAGACTGTTTTCAGCGAACACGAGATCGATTCTATTGATTTATGGGGGTCTCAAATCCAAGGTTTCTATAATAATACACGACGAAAGTAAAGCCCGTCCAGCAGTTAGTCGTCGTCATAAGCGTAATCACTATCCTGATCATAATAATCATCATAGTCTGCCTGGTAGTTGCCAGCGAAAGCATCATCAACATGATCGTCCTCCAAATCATCATCGTCATCCTCCTCCAGATCATCAGCATCGGGCAGATCTTCCTCGGCACGACCTCCTGGGGTTGCGGTATCTTTGTTGACAGGTTGGGGGGCCGTTGGAGGTGGGGTGGGCGGTGGAGCCGCACCTTGAGGACGGCCAGGCTTAGCTGCGGTGGCCTGGCCGGCTCGACGAAAGGACGCGGTATCAGGGGGAATGCTGGCACTGCGACGGGATACAATACTGCGGCTGCGGCTGCGACTCACATCCCGGCTTACACTCCGGCTCTGGCTTCGGCTGAAGCTTTCCATCTTCGTCTCCTGCTCATCGGGGACGTTATCACCACCGTATAGGGTATCAAGGAGGGAATAATTGATTTTCTTGCTGTATCCGCGTCGCTCAAGCATTCGCCGAGTGGCTTCCGCTGGGGTGGAAGCACGTGAACTGCGGCCGTCGCCATCTTGTCCATCCTCGAGATAGCCGACATCGCCCATTCGGCCCTTCCGGCGCTTGCGAGGTTTGGAGGAAGAGGTCCCACCAGTTGCTTCAGCCAATGCCCGTTTAAGGGCCTTTGCCTGTTGTGCGCGAAGGTATTCCTTGTTTGCACTGACCCAAACGCGTTCCTTAAAGTCAACCTCGGCCGGCGAGAGGAGACAGTGAGCGACTTCCGGGTCGTCTTCGAATTCATTTTCGGTAATTTCCGTACTGTCTGAAACTTGGGTCTTGGGAGGCATCGTGGCATTTTCAACCATCGTAGAGCCCTTAGCCAACATGGTGCGCATCTCTTCTTCCAAAGCGTCTTCAGATGCAATCTGTTCGGCAGTTGGGGTAGGATACGACTGCTTTCGTGACCCCTTGACACTGCCCCTGCCTTCGAGTCCTTCTTGTTTAGTCTCTTCGATAACTTCATTCACGGCTCTTGTGATAGATCCGCGTCGGCTGGGATTTTCCGTGAGAGCAGGGTCGATGGGGAGGTTAGGTATGGTAAAACCATCAGCATCGACACGGCGGGGCTGTACTGAGCCCGCCTCGCTTTCCACGGCAGAATCATATTCGATCTCTGCTGCTGTCTCGGGATGTTTCCTGGAAACCACACTTGGCTTGTGGCCCTGGCGTGCCCGAGTGAAAGAAGGCGGATCATGAGAATTTTCCAGTTGCACTGAACGAAATTGGTCTACCGTCAGTTCGCCGCTTTCGGTAGAGCTGAACTCATTCAGACGCTGGCTGATGGTGACTTCTGTAACCTTCACGACATAGACAACTTCACGAATTGTACGCCGAAAGTTGTTCATTCGTGCAGCCAGAATCAGCGCTGCACCACACACACCAGCGGGACGTCGACCAGTTGTCATCCAGTCACGGTTCATTCGCTGGACGATGCGCACAGCTTCGCCTGCTACAGGCATAGTCAAGGATCCAAATTCCAGCTGTTTAGCGAATCGATAAATCAAGCTTTCCGGGTCAATAGGATTCATCATGAAAACATTGCCACCCAGGCGCAGCTCGTCCAGAAGGGCTTTGTAGGTGCGACCCAGCTTAAAGACGTTGATCATCAGAACATCAGCAAAATCAATCAACATGACGGTGTTTCCGTCCTGGCGACGGCAGGCGATATAAAGACAGACTGCTGCCACAGTCTTGGTACGACGACCTTGGATGAAGTTCAAACCGACGGCAAGCTTGAAGACTTGACCAGCGGCCTTCATAGCACTCTCGGGGATGGTCAAGGCTCGGGAAAGCTGGGTGATGAATCGATTGCCGTTTTGTTCAGTCATCTCTCTACTCTCCATGCCACCTCCACGCTGGAAGCCGGGACCAAAGCTGCGCACATGGGTCTGGTCTTCACCAACGAAAGTACCCTGAACGACGGCGGCACCAGACGAACTTTCGCCAAAGGTAACTTCCGACACAATATTGGATTCGCTTATAACAGTACCACAACCTGTGCAGACTTTCTGGCCTTCTTCGTCCACAATTTGAGGTGCCGGACAACCTGGGTTGGGACAGCTCGAAGTCTTCGGATGAGTTGTTGGCCGGGTAGGTTGAGGGCGTCCTGAGGGCTGGGGGCGCTTGATCGGAGTTGGAGTAGACCTGGTGCTGGCGAGACGTGCCACGCCGGGTCCCCTGGCAGGGCGTGGAGTGATAGATATACGTGTGGGTGGCCTCGCAGCCCCGAGCTTGGGGCCAACGGAGGGTTTTGAGGTCGACATGGTTCAAAAAAGCAATGAGAGGATGAGTCTCGACCTTCGGGGTCTCGCGAGGTTAAATCCCCAAAATTTGAGGCCGAGCAGGCTCAATGAATAGCGAAAGCCTCGTAGAGAGCGTCACGAGTCGCTGTTATAAGCATGTAGAGGAAGGGAGAGACTTAATTGACCAAAGATTGGCCCACGGACCCTATCCTCAAGCATAAAAAAAGATAAGTGATAAGAGCGTAGAGGATTGGATGTCGCGCGTAGAGTATGAGATGGTGTGGGGGCGAGGTGGTGAAGGGATTTTTTGGGGTGAGTCACCCACGTTGGCCCAGCGGCGAGGTCATGTGATGCAATAAGGGCCCGCGTTCAATTCGGGATCAGATCCAGCATATCATATGAACAGGAACCAGGGTATCATTTTTGGAACCAGACAGAATATAGCAATATTGTATACTACTATTGTAGTACTATACACTAAGTCTATGGATTATCTTGTATCAATATACTCAATGTATCCCAATACCATATTGTAACTGGACTCTTCCGGTACATGTCTGTTCTGGAATACTTAAATTACAGGGAAGGAGCCAGCACAGGCAAGCACGTGGACGACGAGGTTGGTCTGGGAATCCCTCGTGCATCTGCATCTCCATCTCCATCCCTGCAGAGTGTGGAGTACATCCTACATCCTAGCACATTCTCCCTTCCTGCTGCTCTCTCCTTAGCATACTGCACGAGGGTCATGGCTCTCTCTACACCTGGAATGCTGGTGCGGTATTTGTGCGTAGAAGGCAAACTACGCACAAATGGCGCATCCTTGCCCTTCGCAGTTCATCCACCGGCTTCCAGGCTCTTTCTTTCCTTTTTTCCTTTAAATAAAACGAACAATCGGATTGATGCTTGACCCCGTCCTGTCCTTTCCTTCTGTAACTTCTCCTGTCGCATGTGCCGCCCGCTCTTGCTGTTTCGCCATCATCAAAAGCTGATTGCTGGACCCGCGCGGTACCCCTGGGTTCTAATAACTACTCAACACCCATCCACACCTACCCACTTTTACGCATTTGGAGAATCTTCCTACAACACTTTCGAAATCTCACTCTGATCTGATATCTCCCATCTGTGATCGATCGCTTGCTTTTCTCTTTTATTTCGCGCCTCAACGGCTGGACGCGTTAAACATACCTCCCAGCGGGCTGGAAAAGCCTGTCGCGGCACAAATATGCAGGCAGAAAATCCCGAGACCCACTCTAAAAGAAGCGTGTTCTGGGTGAGCAATGTCCATTGCTCATCTTGTGTCGCATATATCAACGAAGTACTCTCTGAAATTCCCACCGTTACCGATATCGATGTCTCGATATTGACCCATGAAGTCCGTGTCTCCCACGGTGTCTCGGCGCATCCAGCAGACCTCGTTGTCGCTCTTATTCATGCCGCATTCGAAGTACATCACGCTACAACCTTCGATGGACACGGTTCCATCGTTGCTGAGCTTGACACCACCTCATGGAATCACCGCAGCTCCAATGTATTTTCCACGCCACGGACTTCTTATTCCAGCATATCTTCAAACATCAAAGAGCGATTGCAATCGAGCAGAGAAAAACGACACATTGCCAATTGTGAAGCCTGCCAGAAGGAAGAGGTCACTAGGCCTTCTCACCAATCCGCCTGGAGTGAATCTTTGCCTGAGAAGAGTCCCCAAGATATCCTAGAGGAAAAAGAAATTGAAGGTTCTTTCCCACCATACCCACCGGACACAGTTCACACGCCCTCATCGGTGAAGACCGATGGCACTCGGGTAGAAAATGCTGCACCTAGCCTGCAAGGTTCACCTCAAAGCCCAAAATCCTCTCAATCATCCCCAACAACTGATTATTTTAATGCACGGATCAGCATTGGAGGAATGAGCTGTGCCTCATGTGCCAATGGCATCACTGCTGCAGTTGAGCAGTTAGATTTCGTGAAAGAAATCAATGTCAATCTTCTCACTAATAGTGCGATGGTGGTATACACTGGTCCCCAGGAAAACAGCGCTCTTATCACAGAACAAATTGAAGACATTGGGTTTGATGCATTTTTGGACGAGGTCAATGAAGTCGCTCAAGCTTCAAGTTCTGCACAAGCTCAAACGCCGATCAGGTTTGTAACGGAAATTGCGATAACTGGCATGACCTGTGGATCATGTGTCGGGGCCGTGACACGAGGATTGGAAGAATTGCCCTTTGTTCGAGATGTCTCCGTCAATCTTCTGTCGCATAGTGGTCGCATTGAATTTGAAGGAGAAGAAAATTTAGACAAGGTCGTGGAAAAGATCGAAGACCTGGGCTATGATGCTGTTGTCAACAGTGTCCATCCTCTGAAGGAGAGTAAAGATGATACCAAGTCCCTTCAACCCCGAGTGGTTTCGATCCATGTCGATGGAATGTTCTGTCATCATTGCCCAGAGAAGGTTCTGTCCGCGATCGAGTCGCTTCCAGGTGTTACAGTGGAAGGTACTATCTGCGAGGCCCAGCCTATCATCAAAGTCACCTACACGCCACAGCCATCTTTGACCATTCGCTCAATAATAGCTGCCATTACAAACGTTAACAGCGCATTCACTGCTACTATCTACCACCCACCAAGTATTGAAGATCGCTCTCGTGCGATGCAATTGCATGAACGACGCAGACTACTCACTCGTTTGCTCTTTGTCTTTGCCACCGCTATTCCAACCTTCCTCATCGGCATCGTGTTCATGTCTCTGGTCTCTTCAGAAAACCCCACCCGCAGATATCTTGAGCAAAACATCTGGTCTGGTAGCGTCAGTCGTATCGAGTGGGCACTTTTCATAATGTCTACCCTGGTCATGTTCTATGGAACCGACGTGTTCCACACTCGGGCCCTGAAGGAGATCCACGCCCTATGGCGCCCTGGAAGTCGAGTGCCGATACTACGAAGATTTTATCGCTTCGGTAGCATGAATCTCTTGATATCTGCAGGAACATCGGTGGCATACTTTTCATCACTAGCTGTTATGATCGTCGACGCTGTTGTGGGGAACAAGACAAGTACCCAGAGTACTACCTACTTCGACTCGGTGGTTTTCTTGACCTTGTTTATTCTTTGTGGCCGATTCCTAGAAGCGTACAGCAAAGCCAAGACAGGGGATGCGGTTTCATCCCTAGGGAAACTTCGGCCTTCGGACGCACTTTTGGTTCAAAATCAAACCTCCGAGACCTCTGAAAGTCCTTCCATAGACCAAATATCACGAGTTGGTGTTGATCTTCTAGAGGTCGGTGACACAGTCCGCATTCCCCACGGCGCATCTCCACCTGCGGATGGCGTCGTCGTGGGTGATGCCTCCTATCAATTCGATGAGAGTTCTTTGACCGGTGAATCTCGCCCTGTTAAGAAAGTGGCCGGTGATGACGTTTTTACTGGCTCTGTTAACGTTGGCCAACCTGTTCACATTCGAATCACCAAGCTTGGCGGGTCATCGATGCTTGATCGGATCATTGCTGTTGTACGTGAAGGTCAGAGTAAACGTGCGCCTCTTGAAAGAGTTGCCGATATGCTCACATCCCACTTTGTTCCTGTTATAACCCTCATTGCCATACTTACTTTCGTGATTTGGCTCACCCTCGGCCATGCGGGCGTCCTCCCCCAGGATTATCTTGACATACCCCGTGGCGGATGGACTTTTTGGAGCCTAGAGTTTGCGATCGCCGTATTTGTGGTTGCCTGTCCCTGCGGACTGGCCCTTGCTGCTCCCACTGCGTTATTTGTTGGAGGTGGTCTTGCTGCCAAGCACGGCATTCTAGTGAAGGGTGGTGGGGAAGCCTTCCAGGAAGCCAGTCGTCTAGATGCCATTGTCTTTGATAAGACTGGGACCTTGACTGAAGGGGGAAGTCTCAAAGTCTCCGACCATGAAGTCTTGACTAAAGATGGCGATTTAGTGGCCATCGCTTGGGCCCTTGCTCGGGAAATGGAAGAAAGTAGCAACCATCCTATCGCACAGGCTATTTCTGCTTTTTGCGAGACGCAGACCACAGCAACGATTAAATCTTCCGACATCCAGGAAATTTCTGGCCAGGGTATGAAAGGAACTTTCACTGTTTCTTCTGATGAATCTGGTCCTACGGATAAATATGAAGCTGCGATCGGAAACGAGCGTCTGCTGCACAGCATCCTACCTTCTGAGAAAGACACCTACTTTGTTTCGGGCTTACTATCGAAATTTCAGTCGGCAGGCAAATCAACTGCTATCCTATCCTTGCGCCGTGTCGATGCACAGTCGTCTGAGCCATCTCCATTCACGCCTGCAATTGTTTTCGCTACTTCGGATACAATCCGGCCGGAAGCTATCGATGTCATCTCCAAGCTCAACAATCGACATGTCGAGGTCTTCATGTGTACGGGTGACAACCAGACAACCGCTCATGCGGTTGCCGACATACTAGGAATCCCACGTTCTAATGTGATGGCCAACGTTCTGCCAGCAGAAAAGGCAAGCTTCGTTCACAAGATCCAAGAAGGATCAATGAACGGTTTGTCTGCTGAGGGTCAGATCAAGTCTCGGAAGAATTCAAAAGCAACTCGACCCATCGTCGCCTTTGTCGGGGACGGCGTCAACGATTCTCCCGCTCTTGCTGCAGCAGATGTGAGCATTGCAATGGCCTCAGGCTCTGATGTCGCCATCAACTCTGCCAGCTTCATTCTCCTGAACTCCGATCTGAGCACCATCCTGCAGTTGGTTCTTCTTAGTCGGCGCGTGTTCAACCGCGTGCGTATGAATTTCGGCTGGGCAGTTGTCTACAATTTGTGTCTCGTCCCTGTCGCCGCAGGTGTCTTTTATCCTATCGTTAGTGGTCACCATGAAAAGGTGATTGGGCTTGAAACAGTCACTGTCAATGAGCACTGGAGACTGAGCCCAGTTTGGGCTGCCCTCGCTATGGCTCTGAGCAGCATATCTGTTGTGACAAGTAGTCTGGCGCTGAGAATTGATGGGCAAGCTATTCGAAGGCTTTTCGGACGGAAAAATTAGATTTGTTGAGCTCGAGTCTGTATGATTAATGATTTTCATTTTGTTTAGCATAGCGACACTCGCAATTTATGCGTCTTTTTTTCTTTTCAATAGCCAATACAGTCATTGTATAACCTTCATCTTCCGCGTTCGCCCCAAACTTCTGCAATTTTTTTACTCTGGGCTTTAGCAACTTTTTTTCTACCCACCAAAGACTGCAGTCTTTCAGATACCATTGTTTCCCTATTTTGAGGTTCCAGTGCCATGTATGCCTCAACAAATGCACGGGGCGTTTGCCATCTTCGCTGGATTTCAAGCGCCTTTTCACCGCTTACGCCACGAGTACACATAAGCATTTTCAGAAAGATATCACGGAGCGATAAGACATCAGATTTTGATGTCAAGGCTGAAAAGGTTGAAAATGTGACGCCATATGTGAGAGAAGGATCTTTGGTGCGTAGTTCGTCGAGAAGAGTCAGATAAGATTGGATAGAAGAGAGTCGTCGACTCGGAATGAAGGAAACCTTTCTCGGATCGGACGCACTTGAGGGCAAACTAGGGCTAGGCTCTCCGTTGGAAGATGATTCCTGAGCACCGTACATTTTTCGTAAAAGCAGAGTCATGCGGGCCAGGTATCGAATAGAGTCGTCCAAGTTTCGGGTTTTCTTCATAAAATACCCGTTGACGACCTGCGTCGAAGCGATAGCAGAAGCAACCATCTCGTGATATTTCGGTCCACTCCCGCTGCCAGCATCCGGATGGGTGACTGTGAACTCCTCAACGAGATAGATGACATTCTTGATACCAGACCGTCGCAGACGGAATTTTTGCTCATGAAATCGACCATCTTTGATAGACCCGATAAGATCATCTAGGCGTTTTCGTTCGATGATCCAATCCAGCATCACTTCATCACCCTCCTCGCCGTGACGCGACAGAAACGTCGGATCTTGGCATTTGGCCACCCACATAGCGTCACCAAGTTCCAGGGCACGGACTTGAGGTGTGATACCTTGTTTCATGAGCTCGTTGGCGATGTAGTCTCGATCTGTAGAAGTGCGAACTTCTCGCGTATCCAGTACTAACTGAATGGTAAAACTGCCCGCGGGCAAAGTGATTGGTTCAGTCCGGCCGTCCGTATTGGCAGATCGGCCAAATATGGGTTGCGGTATCTCGGGCTCGTTCTCGTCGTCATCATTTTGAGCTGGGTTTGATTGGGAGGTTGATGCTTGATTACCTGCGAAGGGCGTCGTTTTCTCAGAGAAGCCAGGTAAAGTCTTCTGGATACGCTTTGCAACCTCCCAGCCATCCTCTGAAAGGGCGTATTTTCGGAGAGGGCGTCCATGCTCATAAACCAGATCCTTCTGGATCAGCGTCTTCATGGAGTTCCATGCAGTGTAGAATTTGGTTGGATCTGTAGGGGCCGTGAAGGAGCTGTCACAGTACGGCTGTGCAACTTCTATCAGATGCGCTTTGGTCATACCCTGTGAAGCATTTTCACCTATGGTAGCTAAGCCTAACAGCAATGCATACGCGCCGGATCGTAGAGCTGGCACGTAAGGCTTAGCTTTGCGGGGCTTCTTAGTAGGCGGGTCTGTAACACCACCATCCGATGCTCTCTTGTTTGCTATTTCTTATGATCAGCCATGAAAATCGAATTCAATGGAAATAACAACGCTTACCTTGACCAGGAGGCTCTGGCATGGGTAAGCCATTTTCCTCGCAATAAGCCTTCAGTTTATCCGTCAAACGCTCACACAGCTTAGGGCCAAGCCCATTCAACTGCTGCGCTTGTGATGGATGCTGAAATTCCAATGGGCATGCTTTCATTGACTCATAGGCCTTCTTGTAACTAGAACTTTGTTAGTCTTGTCATAATGAAAGTGGAGCGGGATACGAACACAGTCACGCCTTTACTATTCCGCTCACGAGCCTGATCGAGCCATTCCTTGATCCAGCCCAGCAGCAAAGGGTTTGCGCATTCCTCGCTCATGGTTCTCAGCGGCCATCGGGCTGGCCAGGATGGTTGTTCAGCGATGCTTCGACGCGCCGCGGATTGCCTCTTTTGGAACGCGATCCTAGCCCAGTCATGTGATCCCGTGGGTATACTTTTGAGGGTCCAATACATTCAAGTAAATTGACTTCGCGTAAATTACAGATTGTGTCTTTCGAGTCTCAAACTTTACGAGTGGCAAAAACAAGCTCAAGGGTTTTGGGGACTTGAAAGGCCTGGCTTAGGACAACTTTTGGCGGCACTACGAGGATGACGTAGACACGCCGGATCACAGGTAGTGACCCCAGCAAGGTTGGAGATTTACGAATGAACTGATCTTCTGAGACATTCAAAGGGAATACTTTTAATCACATCTCTGTTAACTACGCATAATACTTTCAACAACACAACCGTGACAGTCATTCTTGCTAAGCCAACTCACATTTCCTCGCCTCCATCATTAACCACACGGTTTACCCGAAGTTCTCCATATCCAGGCAATTTGAGATAAAATGGAGAAGAAAGAGGACGAGGCTCTTCCAGAAGGGCCAACTTACAGCCATGCTCTATCACAAATTGAGCCGGACGAAAAAGGCTCAGCACAACAGGTTGGTGACATTACAGCAATCACCGATCTCGGATGGAAAATGCCTGTTGAAGACATCGAAGAACCATTGATTGCCGGCCTGTCAAACGAGAATCTTTGGATGTTGATCAGACGATTCGACAAGGTATACTCAACAACTATACATGGTATACTATTAGTGGGCTGACACCTCATCCAAAGCAAGTATACAACGTCAAGGCTATTCCAGATGCTCCACTCCAAAGACTCGACTTGACTCGAGCAGATGATGATGAATTTACTCCGGATAAGCTTCGTGCCACGATCGAGCGATTCTACACATCAGTGTTTGTCACCCTCGCGAGTTTCGTCAAGCATGTTGCCCGACTGCGCTCTTGGAAGGAACCCCGACGGACAGCTATCTTTTGCTTCGTGTGTCCTCCTCTCAATGCATTGTTGACCTACTAGTAGTTACTTACCTTTTCTCAGGTATATTTTTTAGCATGGCTCCTGGACCTCCTTGCTTCGACATTCTTCCTCGCGTTGATGGCTTTGGTGATATATCCGCCATTTCGAGTCGTCTTGTTTCCTCCTGCACCGATCGCTCTCGTGGATAAAGACACAGGTGGTGTCCAGAAACCTAAGGCCGGGGTGCTGGGCTCATATGATAGCATCACTGGGGCTCCTGAGAGGTTCAAAGGGGAAGCAGCCGAACAGGAAGCTAGCAACCTCATAGCAAGTGTTGCGAGTGTGGCTGTGGGAAGCGCAGTCGGGAAGCATGATCAAGGAGTGCCCGATGGCGTACCATTGGAGGGAGCTATTCCAGACGCTATGGATGTTGTTACTAGCTCTGCTGATGCTCAAAGTGCTGCTGGTGGAAGCATTCCGTCTGAATCGCACGACAAAACCCGCCAGCCTATGAGGGAATCTGTCATGGAAGCGGCCAGCCTGGGAATGAAATTGATTAGCGACATCACCGATAATTTTGAGAAACTTGCCAAGTACATCCCTTTTGAAAGCCTGTGGAATTATTGAAGTGTTCTTTTCTTGACTTGTCTATCCCTAACCATCCTTTATAGTGCCCTATCTGCCACGCCGCCATTTCCTCGATTGGCACCCCGTCTACGTTTGGCATGTGTACTATTGTCAGGTTGCCTCGCGTCTCAGGCAATTTCCAGCTATGTTCTGTTAAAGGGGCTCGGGTTTATCGCGGGGTTTGCCTTTTTCGGTGATCCGATTATTATGTGTGGACTGGACTTTTTAACCAGAAAATATCCCAACTGGTACAAGGTCCTCCAGATCCAGAAGTAGTACTCCCATACATGTACACTGCACGAGATATTTGCTGATCCATTCCAAAGCTCTCTTCTCAACGGCGTTCCGACAAATGCGCAATTGACATTAACACTTTTGCGAATTGGAGAAGCTAATGAGTCGCCACTACCCCCGCCTTCCACCTCCCAAGACAAGCCTCCCTCCCGTCCAGCTTCACTTCACCACGAAGAGCTTCAACTTGGGGCCTCCAGAGAAGAGATTGAAGAGGCCGCATCAGCGGAGTCCATCAACCTCCAGGCGAATATGGATGTTCCAGTCCGTACGTCGAAAATAAATACTCTCACATCTGGAGTGATACACTTTTTCAGGGGAACTGCAGCGACTGGAGTAGAGGGGAAACGAGGGATCGATCGTATTCGGGCCGCAATCGGTTCACGCCATGCCAAAGGCCGAGTTGGAGTTCTTCGCCCAAAAGGTAAAGTCAGCTCACCCATCGGGCCAACCAAATTCGATGCGAGATATAAAGGTAAACGCGGTGCCGTGATCATCGATTCTACGGGTGAACACTCAGTACTCTATTTTACTACCGATTCGCCCCAGGATGACGACCTTCAGTTAAAGAATCGAAAGAGAAGTTCTGTACTATTCGAGCTTCCTATCAGAGATATTCGAGAAATGAAGAAACTTGGAGGATTAGGGTGGAAAGGAAAACTAGTTGTCGGCTGGGCGATGGCAAGCAAAGAAGTTGTTGACGGTTTACAAATTGTGGGTAAAGATCCCAAGCAGTCTTTTCAACTTACTGCTATGGGCACTAGAAATCAGCTGTTCAATCGTTTGATTGCCATTGAGGATCAGGTTTGGGTTAGCTGCTAAATGGACCGAGGAATATGTGCTAAGACTGTCTCAGGTTTGGAGGTAAACTTCACTCTCCTATCAATCTTTAACCAACCCCTCGTGCGGTAAATACTTATAATTATATTTCTCCTAAATCCACTTTTATTCAAATGGTGGGAATTTTGATCGTCATCATTTAAGCTAGAAGCTTCTCAAACAAGTATTGGACGTATACCATTCCCTCGCTATTCTCTCGGTCTGGCCTTCACAAACTCATGATCTACATATGTACTACTAGTAGGCAGCTCTACAGCAAGAAAATCACACTTTTAAGCAGTTTACCCCTTCAAAGAGAAGGTATCACATTCGAAAGCATTCACTCTGGTTCCCCTTCAGCTTCAAGACAAACTTCCACCATCCGAGTAATTGCCTGTGACCGTTCTTCCTTGGTAAGGCACCCAACAGCTACCAATTCCGAAAGCGCTTCCCCGACCCAGTTATGGCAGTTCCAATCTTTGTTATGAGGATCATTTCGCACCGGAGTTCGCCCACATGCCTTCTCAATTGTCGTCTTGCTGATCGTATTCGGTGGATTGGAAACCGTAATAAGAGCCTCAATCTTCAACCCTGTATCAAGAGGGGTGCCGGGTTGAGGTGAATATTCGAAGAAGGGATGTGCACCAGTGACATAGCAATATTTGGTCTTCTCCGTCTATATATTTAACGTGAAGGGCCGTGTGTCGGTAGATAGCCCAGTCAAGAGGGTCCTCGCGGAAGACCGCGATTGTGAGCGTTGCTGGCATGGGATGATGTTGTTTCGATATTCTTCAATAGGCTTTAGTAGCCCTTTATATAACTGTAGGTGTATGTTTGAGCTGATTGCGCAGATGAATTATAATAAAGCTAGGTCAAGAGGGAGGGGGCGGCTTGTAGAATAAAGATGGCCGTCTGGGAATATTGTGATTGGCCACGCTAACCATGTGCATGTATTCGCCAAACAAGGCTCCATTATGATAGATACATGAAGCAGGCACCAGCGAACAAATATGATCAACGTCCAAGAAAATATGTCTCGTCCTGGCATATCTTATGGTTAGTTATATATAATACTTGGGGCTAATTGAACTGTTCGCTAGGCTCGTTCAGGATGGATTCCTGTCAATATACGGTGTAAGCGTGTCTTGTCCACCTGGAACGCGCAAACGAAAATTTCTCTTTACTTTGTTTGCCTGGTGAAGAGAGAAGGAGTGCGTTGATCGAGCCATCATAATGCATAAATGAAACAAAAATACATAAAATAAAATAAAAAAAGCCAAAAAGATGGACGAATGGCGATTCGAACGCCAGACTTTTCGCATGCAAAGCGAACACTCTACCAACTGAGTTATACGCCCGTTCAATATTACATAATGCGGCGAGACGAGAAGATATCCAGAACGCGTTATGACAGTAGCGAGAAAGAATATGAACTTAAAAAGAGCCGCCAGTATGGCCAAAGTGCACTGATCACACATTGATGATATAAATATTTCAGAACTTAAATGAGTTTAGTAGTCTAAGTACCATGGCTTTGATATCCGCGTTAGTCTTAGGCGGTGGTTACCGTGACGCATTGCGGTTCGGAACTCAAGGGATTTTATACTATTGAAAAGAGTCAACTCAGAATAATTCCTTCCCAAAAATTTTCTGTTCTCTTCATTACACCTAATCCCCACTCAAGAATAATTTTATTATCTCCGACAATGTCTGAACTACTTGATGATAGTCCTCCACGGTACGAATCACTCTATGAAAGTCAAGATGGTATACTTGTCGCTGTCATTGAGAACGAAATGGCCTTCCGGGAATTGAGGATGCAGAAGATAGTCTCGACGAGTTGAACCAGATTTTATCTCATACCTATACTCGACCAAGTGTGGAGCTTTCTCTTCAGATAATTCAAACATGTGAAGAACTGGGATGGATGTATATAGAATTGGCAAATCTTTGTAAGGGAAGGATGTTTCATGGCCATGACGAACTCTATACTGTTATGAGAAAGCTCTCTGATAGCGAGCTTGACAGGTCTATGCTTCTTTAAATTAGGATACAAAGTCGCATATACAACTAGGCTGGATTACAACCACAAGGACGACATAGACGGCCATGTACCAGGATATGGGAAGGCAATGAATTACTCTCAAAAAAAGCGATGTGGGTCAGGCATTGGCTACGGATACTATACACCTTTGAGCCACTCTAGAGGGTCATGAGTGAGCGTTGTGGGAGATATAGGAGAATGATGTGTTTAACAGAGACTTCCGAGTATAGTCAATGATTGAAAAGATAAAGATTGCGCCAAGTAGGGAGTATCACATCTTCCCAAGGGCCCCAGGGTGGGCTTCAACATACTAGTTAATGTGAGACTGGTACATGTATATATCCGAGTGTTGATCCGACTGGGTCAATCTGGACTTTCAAACACCGAAGACAACTAAGAAGTGCAAATTTATCTTTTCGTAAACTCCAAGTTACATTCTGTAGTTAATCCCAGAGCTTCCTCTTACTGACTCGACATCTTTCAAAAACACCTCCTTGCTCGGGGCTATCGAACTCCCAGCGACCCCGCTTTAATCAACAGTGTTGCAGTTTCGCAAAGTTTAGACAAAGTAGAGTCTTGATCTTCATTTTCAGTCGTAATAATCCAACTAGATAAAAGACAAAATCCAAAAAAAAAAAACAACATACGGAACTATAACTAAACCCGCATTTACGACGCCAGAACCGAATTCCCGCCCGTAGAAATCAAGAAAACACCACTACCCCCCAATGTACCCGCCTGGGGCAAAGACTGGACGATGCTGCCTAACTGAATGAGTTGGGCGCAAGCGATTCGAACTAAATCCAGTAAAAAATCAGATAAACAAAGCAGAAATAAGTCAGAAACTGAGGATCGATCGGTCGAAAATGGCGATGACGGCGAAAGATATCGGAGATCGACGGCAAAATCACATTGTCGTACGCAAGTCGGTCTTTTGACGAACGAGGTTCATGACATTAGGAGTCGATTTCCATCCCCATTTCAACGCCTCCGCTCAGTTCCGATCCCATGTCCATGCCACTGGGGACCTGCGAGGGATTTGAGAGGGCTTGCTGCAGAAGAGGGACACTAGTGTCGGCATTGGAGGTAAATGGATTACCGGCGGGAGGAGATGCAGATCGGGCGGCCGCAATGAGAGGAGCTGCACCTTCGAAGACGATGGGATTTTGGCGCAAATTCTGCAGGCAAGACTCCCACGACGAAGCGACGAGTTGGCCCTGTGTGAGATCGTCATTGAAGAGATAGAAAGCCGGGGCGATGGCGGAAATGGGCGTCGCAGCAACAAGAAAAGCATTTAGTGCGCGGCTCTTCATGAGCATATGTGAGTTGTGCAGATGGTCGGCGTACTGGTTGTCGATGTACTTCGTCCAGCCACGGATGGCGGGAGCCATATCGTCGTCGCAATCGATGCGCTGCCAGCTGATACCGAGGAGGAGGGTCGCATCGTCAATGTGAGGCTCACTGGGTGGTGTGGACCCAGAGTGGAGCGTGCGGTGTTGGTCGTCGAAGCTGGGGGCGTTCAGGCGCTGGCGCATCGAGGAGAGCGCAATGTCGTCGAGGCCTGGTGCAGATTGATCGAGCCGTTGAGACTTGCGGCTGATATCGGCCGCATCAGACTGAAGCGCAACCGAACGCGACGAGATAGGATCTTCTGTGACTTTTTGCGATTCGGCCTTCTCTTCGTACCATGTGCCAGTCTGACTTTCAGCAGAAAGAGCCAGACCAGTATCGGGGTTTAACAAGACCATTCCCTCGCCATAGATAGGCTCGACCTTCGGAGCCGGAGGAGGCTTCGGCGCGGAGGGAACGTTAAGGGCAAAAGGTTCCTCAAAAGCAGCTTCGTCACGCGATCTCTTGCGAGATGGCTTAGGCATAGCAGGGGTGGAGCTGAAACCCGTGTCCGAAGTGGGCTGCGCAGAGCCATTGCTGGCGAAGACAGAGTTGGAGTTGGCTGGGTACTTATTGTGGCCACCCGAGGGATCCAGCAAAGACTGGGAGGGGAACTGAGCAAAGGCGTGTTCCTGGGGAGGAGAGAGGACAGCGGCGGGGCCATCAGAGAGACGATTGAGGAGCATTGGACACATGATGAAGGTGGCCTTTATGAGACGAGATCGGGAGGGAACTGTGGGAACTGTACTGTGAGGTTAAGTGAGCAGCAGACCATAAGCTATTACCACGTATAGATCACGAGTATAAGAGGTGTCGGGCGTTGGATGATAGAGGAAGTATAAAGAAGAGAAAGAAAGGGAAGAAGAAAGGCCGAGAGTAGTCTGGAGAATGGGAGGAGACCACGGAGGGAGAGTAATTTGAGAGAGAAGAAGTAGTTGACCCAAAATTGTGGGAAGTGAGATGAAGAGAGGAAGAACGAGAGAGGAGGGAAAGTGCAGGAAAGAGCGATCTGAGGCGATCACCTACCTCCGCATTAGATGCATGTGACCATACGAAACGGTGTTACGTAGGCATGTGAGGGCGGTCCGGAGCCGATGTGACCATACGGAAACATACACTCCACGGCGTAACCGTGAGCACCGACTGGTTCGGTCAGTTTGGGGCGGTGGGGCGCTGCGCTGCGGGCGATTGGCCAATGGCGGAGGCCCAGCCCTGGGTCCGTGATGGCGGCAGCTGCACTTGGCGTGGCCCGGGTTTAGCAGGGCGTGCCAGTTGATAGGCGATGCCCTACCCTAGGGCCTACCTAAGACACCTTCCCCCCCAGCAGGGCACTAGTCGATCCTTCTATAGTGAGTAACGGTTAGACTGGTAGGACGGGCAACCCTGTTAATAAAAAAAGTCTATTGATCAACACTATAGGAACACGAAGGGGAAATGAATACACCAGAGGTCCAAAGCAATCCGACACCACAGCTCGTGCAAGTCTAACATCAAATCAATGTTCGTTTGAAAAAAGAGAAAAGAAAAGTAAAAGAAAACAAAGAACGGAAAGAGAGAAGGCAGACCGCCAGCAACACCGAGTGCGCCAGTGTATCAATCAATGAAAATGGGAGCACAAAGGAGAACGGTCAGGAACAGCCGGGTCCCTCCGTTTTGCATCACACCACGAGGGCCCCGGAATCGAGGACCGGCCACAGGCGGGATTACCTGCATGTCGCCGTGGCTGGCCCGGGAAGACCAATACATAGGTCAGAAATAGAGAAAAGTATTGGGAGGGGAATCTTCCTCCTCCCCCGTCCCACGACCAACTTAGTTTTCACTTCCACCAAGAGGTCCTAGCCCACCGACAATTCAATTCTTACACCATAGATAACTCTCTCTTGTAGAAGCATAACCGTGCGATCTATTTCACTAGATCACGTGTCCAACAAACTCCGGTGGAAATGCAATTTAGGCATTGCCGGCAGTCGCACCGCCGAGCACAGCACCTTTCCAACTCTCATACTGCTCGGGGGCATAGCTGGGGGCCATGGAGCCAACAAAGAGGAAGAAGATCAGAGCAGCAGCACCGAACACCACAAATTTGCGCTGAGCAGGGCGCGTGTTGCCGTACTCGGCCCAAGCGCGGTTAGCCGAGCCAGTGTACTCACGGATCTTGTCACCACCGAGCTTGTAGTAGACAAGACCGAAAAGGGCAATGGAGTAACCGAAAAACTGGAGACCGGTGACAGGGGTGTTCCAGATCATCATGGAAGCGGCTACCAGCAGGATATCCTTCAGAACACCGCACAGGGTCATAACCAGAGACGAGGTCTTGCCAATCAGGAAGACAACAGACACATTCAACAGGAAAGCAACCATGGCGTTGGCGAACAAAGTGAAAAGACCGACGCCGTAGATGTGGTCCATGGTGACGTGAGGCACCTCGAGGAAGAGGGCCACGGCGCCGTTCATCACAGCACAGATAGGGGCGAAGTAGTACAGAGAAACCATGGGGTCCATCTTATATTCAGCGGAGCTCAACAGGCGCTGCACCATGACCAGACGGGTAGCTTCAAAGACAATACCACCCAGTTGGAACAGGAAGCCAATGAGCTGGAACTGGATCTCACCGAACGAGGCGATGACGACACCGAGGACAATCGCCGAGACGTTCAACAGGACCTTGTAGTTCACGGGAGCCATGCCCATACCCCAGGTAGCGAACAGAACAGCAACGGGAGTGGTAGCCTGTTTGGTAAAAAAAAAGAAGAATTGTCAACACAGGTCTCTCACTGGGACCAAAACTGGCCATTAGGTACAAGATCCTACCTTCAGCATCTGAATGAAGGCAACGCTCAAGTAAAGATAAGTCATGTTACCGCAGATCAAACTCAGACTGAACATCAGACCGATAGGAACAATGGCGCGCAGGTAAACGCGGCCAGTCATCTTAACGGTCTTGCGGCCGTCCAGGACAGTGGTGAAGCGGGCCAGGATCTGGGTCATGATCGTCGCGAAGGTCAAGTGCCATGTTGTGAGAACGATAGCTATGAAAACGGTTAGAATCGTGGTGTTTCCAGGGAGGATTGCGGAGGGATTTGCGATCTTGAGGACATACGGAAGCCTAGGAAGCGGAAACTGTTAGCAATCTGCACACACAGAATAGAACGCGGGGGTAGTTGGAGCGAAGGCGCTTACGAAAGTTGGCATAATCGAGAAGATGCTTGTTGAAGAGAATGACAGAGGAACTCAGAGTGATCCAGACACTGGCGCATGGTGGTTAGCCCTCGGCCCTCAGATTTCGGGGTGCTTGGGAGGGAAATGTCCCAACTTGTCCAACTCACCTCACGTAGACAGCGGGGTGGAAGCTAGCCTTGGGAGCCTCCTGCTTCTCGGCCGTCGGATTGACAGTGGGCAAGGCCTGCTCGCGCGGCGAGTCGCCGGAGGTGCGGACCTTCTCGCCTTCAGACATGATGAATGTTCGAGTTTGATCGGAGATGAAGCGTTGAAAATCGAAGGGACGGGGCCGAGAAAGGCTTCCTTGGCCAAAAGCGGAGGAAGCCACGAGGGGTGAGAGAAATTATGAAGGGATCAGGAACACTGATAAGTGTTGGTTAACGAGAGTATGATTGGTGGTGATGGAAGTCCCAAGGAACCAAAAAAAAATGAGCAGCAAAAAAACGAATGTAAATGAAGGAATGATGATGGCAGGTTGCAGGGATCGAGTGGAGTTTGAAACGTACTTCAAGGATGATGTTAACGGATTAATATTATTATTTTCTTTTTCGGCACCAAAGACTCGAGCTGGGTTTAGGGGGACTAGAACTCAGGAAAATGAAATTTGAGGGCTGTTTAGATTTGTGAAATAGAAAGGGCTCCGCAGGCGGCTGCAAACAGAGTGGGACTTTTTGATGTGGTCAAACGGGGTTTGCAGACGGACGGGGGCGAGGTTGAGGGTGAGCGGTCAGGTATGAACTGTGACGGTGCTGCAGAGGCCACCTGTACTTTCTGGCTATGGGAAGTGTTGGAGGTGGTGGTGGGTACGGTAACTTATGACCGGGTTATGTACAGTACGGAACAGTACCGGGCAGTCAAGTCCAGCCCCAGCCCCGGCCCCAGTCCAGCAGCCCCATACAGTACACTCCCATTCTGGTACAGACTAAAGGTACTGTACACCTTCCAGTACAGATATCACATAGCCTATCACACAGCCAATCTTTCTCCTCGACAAAATCTCCCATTGTACATTGTACACTCGTGGCAATTTTCAGATGAGTTTCACGCCAATGAGAACTGCCAGTGTCACCCACGCTCCACCGTCCCAGTGTTTGTGGCCTGCTTTATTTCTGCCTCTTCCTATTCTTAGATATCTGCAACACACGCGTCCTACCATAAAATACATATGTACAATCTTACTTACTCTACCTCCCTTATCCGGAGCCCCGAATTAAAAGGCCCAATGTGACCATCCTCTTGGACAATCCCGGTTTGAGATAGAAGAGCCTTCCCTTCTCGTCCAACCGTCCCAGAGGCAAGGCAAACACTGCTGATCCAAATTAACAGGGCAATCGACACAGACGGGCATTACGCAAGCAGCTGTTGGCCCGGACCCACTTCAGACCCGCGTTCAGCGATTCTCTGGGCCATCGCCTTCGCCCTGGTCCCTTACGGGTGGAGAATGCGGCGATCGTCTTTCGAGAGGCTGTGTCTGACGCCATTCTCCTCCTCCAAAGTACTTTGTCCGCTCTGGACGCCCCTCCACAGAGGGACAAGGAAGGGCCCACTCGCTGGCAAAAAGGAAAAATTAAGCAGACGTTGCCTCTTGGTCGAATGAGAAACGTCGATAGAACCAACCCCCTTTACGGAGTAGTGGCCGGTTAGACCCAAAGAAGCTTTTCTGACTTTCAGGGGGACCATTTGTACAACCACGACAGGGTCCATTCGAGAGAGGGCAACTGCTGGTTCGAGGAAGTTTTGCGGAAAACCCGTCGACGATCAATGTGAACTGAGATCGGGGCTCCGTAGCCTGTTCCCTTCGCGAAGGGATCCTCGTCGTTCTTCCTCTCTTGGGGAGGACAATCAGTGGGACTGCCCCCTTCGCCTCAATGTTCTTTGTCCCTGGTCTGATACCAATCCAATCCAATCCCGCCTCGAGACCGCCAGATGGGATGGATGATCATCTCCGGGTGACGGCCCGCGAGATTCAAGGATTTTTTTTCCCCAGCCTGCAGAACGTCGATATTGATGGTGTTTCATTCATCCATGTTTGTCATGTGCAGTGCTGTCTGTAAGTACATGAAACGGACTCCGCTCGGGGCAGGTTCTACACATGGTACCCAATCCATCACATCTGCGGAGCCCCGATTCAGATCCCAGGAACGACAATGAAGATGTGGCCACCCAGCCAAACGTGCCCGTCGACATCGGTGGCGTTTTTAGCCGTCAACGATCCAGAGAATGGCCTTACCCTGCCACCTGCCACCTGTTAATCCACTTTTCCCCCTTTCCGTGATGGTATGGTCTACGCCCGTATTTGCAAATGAAAATACTCCGAGATGAGCAGAGATGATAACGGCATTGCTGATTCGTGCATGGACCCTGAAATTCTCCCGCCAAGGATTCTTGACCTGTGCGCATGCAAACACCACCCTCGAGCATCATGATAAGCCCCCCATGAAGAACAATCTAATCCAATGGCAGTTCATCCTCGTGGATTGTGAGAGATTCGATAGTTTAAACACCAGTCAAACCAGGGTCCCTGAGAGTGGCGTTGTGATGGCGAATGAGCGTCAGTCCCCGCAGTTCTTAGTGGGTGAATTCAGAAATTTAGAATTTAGAATCCTTAGCTCCTGTAGGTCAAGGTGGGCAAAAAAAAAAGAAAAAAAAAAAAAAGAAAAAAGAAAAAGAAAAAATTATGGTAAAACATCCAACTCCAGCCGAGTTGTGTGCGTACGTGTTCAATATCCTTGGGGGAGAAGGGGCAACCGTTTGCAGCCAACAAGACTGGATTCAGTCCACCCCCTGGGGGGACCCCCCGACAGCCACTGGGAATGGGTTCTGGGACAATGTGAGGCCCAGATCGGGGTCGATGTTTTCATTTCCAGTAATTAAATCCAAAATTTCTAGGGAAAAGTACAAACTGCTGTAAACCTGAAACAGACACGCTCCCCACTCCTGCGACACCGCTGAAGTGCCGGCTCCATTCACCCCTACCCACGGTAGCTGTGGCCTCCCACTTTCCTCCTCCTTCAACTCTCCCTTTATCACCCCTTCCTCCCAACTCTTCGCAGTCTCTTGCTGCTCTTCATTTTCTATGCTGAGCATCGCCCGCAAGACTTTTAAACGCGTTCCCAGCTTTCAGGACCTTCTTCAAGGCAGGATGACCCACCCCGACATGTAAGGACAAACAAACCACGCCGTCACCATCGCCATCGCCGTCGCTGACCTCCAATTCTTCTCAGTTCCGTTGACGTCCTCGTCATTGGCGCTGGCCCTACTGGTCTGGGTGCCGCTAAGCGTCTCAACCAGATCGTAAGTCTCTATACTCTTGGATAACGATGTTGTGCATTGTGGCAGAGGGAAAAAAAAATAAAGATAAATAGGGGGGTTGTTGATGGAGGGGTAACCCAAGAATCTCATGAACTAACTCAATTGTACAGGATGGCCCCTCTTGGTTGATTATCGACTCCAACGAGACCCCCGGAGGTCTTGCTTCCACCGATGTGACCCCTGAAGGCTTCGTAAGTTGCTTCTTGAATCTCTTGTTGGCAGACCCCGCGGAACCCTCCATCTGACCGATTTTTCTTCCGGTATAGCTGTACGATGTCGGTGGCCACGTTATCTTCTCCCACTACAAGTACTTCGATGACTGCATCGATGAGGCCCTCCCCAAGGACGATGACTGGTTCACCCACGAGCGTATCTCCTACGTCCGTTGCCAGAACGAATGGGTCCCCTACCCCTTCCAGAACAACATCTCCATGCTTCCCAAGGAGGAGCAGGTTAAGTGCATTGATGGCATGATCGACGCTGCTCTTGAGGCTCGTGTTGCCAACACCAAGCCTAAGAACTTCGACGAGTGGATTGTCCGTATGATGGGTACTGGTATCGCCGACCTTTTCATGCGTCCTTACAACTACAAGGTCTGGGCCGTTCCCACCACCAAGGTAAGACATCTATTCCTTTACCCCACTAAGTCCAGTGTCAATTCTGACCACATGCATAGATGCAATGCGCCTGGCTTGGTGAGCGTGTCGCTGCCCCTAACCTGAAGGCTGTGACCACCAATGTCATCCTGAACAAGACCGCCGGTAACTGGGGTCCTAACGCTACCTTCCGTTTCCCTGCTCGTGACGGTACCGGTGGTATCTGGATTGCCGTTGCCAACACCCTCCCTAAGGAGAACACCCGCTTCGGTGAGCAGGGCAAGGTTTCCAAGGTCAACGCCAACAACAAGACTGTCACTCTTGCCGACGGCACCACCATCGGTTACCAGAAGCTGGTCTCCACCATGGCCGTCGACTTCCTGGCCGAGGCCATGGATGACAAGGAGCTGATGCCCCTCACTAAGCAGCTCTTCTACTCCTCCACTCACGTCATCGGTGTCGGTATCCGTGGTGCCCGCCCCGACCGTATCGGTGACAAGTGCTGGTTGTACTTCCCCGAGGACAACTGCCCCTTCTACCGTGCCACCATCTTCTCCAACTACTCTCCCTACAACCAGCCTGAGGAGTCCAAGAAGCTCCCCACTCTCCAGCTGGCTGACGGCTCTAAGCCCGCCTCTACCGAGGCCAAGGAGGGCCCCTACTGGTCCATCATGCTTGAGGTTTCCGAGTCTTCCATGAAGCCCGTCAACCACGAGAAGCTCCTCCAGGACTCCATCCAGGGTCTGGTTAACACCGAGATGCTGCAGGCTGGTGACGAGATCGTCTCCACCTACCACCGCCGCTTCGACCACGGTTACCCTACCCCCAGCCTGGAGCGTGAGGGTGCTCTCACCCAGATCCTGCCCAAGCTGCAGGAGAAGGGTATCTGGTCTCGTGGCCGCTTCGGTAGCTGGCGCTACGAGGTCGGCAACCAGGACCACTCCTTCATGCTGGGTGTCGAGGCTGTCGACAACATTGTCAACGGTGCCGTTGAGCTGACCCTCAACTACCCTGACTTCGTCAACGGTCGCCAGAACACTGAGCGTCGCCTGGTTGATGGTGCTCAGGTCTTCGCCAAGAAGGCTCAGCAGTAGATAATCTTATTTTGACGGCTTTTTTTTCTATGTTCACAACTTTCCTGACTGTCCTTTTGGTACAATTACACGAAGTCAAATTGTCGCGGGGAAAAATATACACACGCAAAGGGAGCATTTGAAGCGGCATCTGGGAGACAACGATCTTTGTTGGCGTTTCATGTGATTCAACCCCAATTCTACCTTTCTTCCACCTACTTTTCCGTGTTCTTTTCTGTCACCTAGAGCCGGATTTTGCTTGTGGCTTTCTTTTTGATACACACTTTTTAGACTTGCTTGACTCGATGATTCGTCTATCTCTCGAATAATGAAATTCTGTCGGTGACCGACGTTTGGAATGACCTATCGAACCCATTTCACTTAATTCGTATTCATTACCCGATACATATCCGTAGGGCCATCGTATCTACTCCGCACTCGGTTAAAAAAGTCTCCTTTGGCCAATTGGCCGTACTTCCTGGCGTACAGCGCACGCTCTTCGCAAACATGACTGCTCGCAGATCGTCGAGCATTCCTATTCCTCACATCGCCACGCGAAGATCCTTCAAACAGCTGAATGAGATAGATCAGATTAAGTAGGACTTACGGAGTATCGGCGTAGGTGGCACCTCCAGGTATCAGCCAAACCGCAGGCCACAATCTATCTCTTACAACCATGTGCAGAGTTGCGTTAGAGGCCCAACTATGAATATATCAGACCAGAAGAGGCCCCTAGATCATTTAGCGTATATCAACAAACAAGAATGGATCACCGCCACCTCAGTCGTTGGCTCGGGCCCGGGTGGATGTTATTTTGGTTAACAACTATTGGAGCGTCGGCTCGGGTGGGGGTGGTCTGGAGCCAAGAATCATGAGCCACAAAGTGGGATGGAAGTATTCTTTGGAAGGATGTCTAAGACATTCGCTTGGTCTAGATTCTAGAAGGTGTTCTGGGCTTTCTTAGTTTTTTCTATTTGGATTGCTCTTTGGAAGGTCGGCTCGAAATTGGTTTGACTATACTGATTCTAGGCGCTTGGCAATCTGGTTGGATTGGAAAATAGCGAGTGTCATCATGGAATTAGATCAGATGAAATTGATTCGGACAAATAGTAGTTACTCTTTTTCAATGGCATAGAATACCATTAGTTCAATCATGTCACTATTCCCAAAAAATGGTACTATGGGAAGTTGTAACATACCCTGAGTTTTCTTAATTTTTATTCACAATTTAACCTTGCGTCGATCAATTATTAAGGTGCTGACTTCTCAGGAAGATACTGACGAAGCCTATTGTTATATAAGACCGGAGCTCTGAAGATTATACAATGGCTGATAAAAGTAGTCAATTTTAGGAGTCAAATTTCTTACTGTATAACTCGGCAGGTGAGCCAGAATTGTGACTTGCATAAGAATTGGAGAACCATGCCATGTGTAGTAGTGGTGATAAGAACCAATATCTACCATATCCCATTACTATATAATTCAAGTCCACTCTATCAGAAATGCAGGGATAGAGTAATGTCATTTCATGAAACACTGAAGCTGGCTCTACATATTTTCTTGCTAGGGTTTTATATTACTCTGAAGTTTATTATTCATTATATTCTGTGCTACCTGATTCAAGTTGTCAGCATTGTCATGGATCAACTTTCCTTTTGTAGTTGCTTGCTTCGTAAAAAAGAAAATTGGCCAAGTTGAGAGTAACCAACTTCTAAACGAACATAAATGACTGTTCTGCACAGAATAAGATACAAGATGCATCATGAAACTCGCACAGAGCTATCTAGATGAAATCTTTCCGGTGCATATTTTAGATGAGAAAACGCGCTTGAGAAGTTGGTAAACTGTTGGATGTTCCCTTGAGTCTTGATTTTGCATGCACTGAGACATTGGTATCCTTATTTAGATCTCGGGATGCTGGATCCACATTTAGATGACATCCAAACATTCCACACTTCTTGGGAATGGCATTCAAAGTGGAGAGCAGCTCTGGCTAGAACATAGTTTAATGGAGAAGTAAAGTGAGTATCTATTCATAGCAGGTTCCAGGCTGTATCACCGGCAGTCAGCCTCAGACGCTGGGGATTTCGATGTCAGCCAAGTCATGGTTACGAGAGTCACTGCATGGCATGTTTCTTATCTTCGGACATGTGAGCTCATTATAGAATCTGTTTGCACGTAAATTTATATCGAGCCTCTCACAACTATCGTACAAATATAGCAACCAGGCCTTTTTGCACGCCACAATCAGCCGTACGTCAACGAAGAGGCGGTGACTATTAGTGCGGGGTTACTGGTGATCCTTGGTATGCTCTATGGGTTTGCCCCATTCTAGACTCTATTATTGTCAGGTCTATTAACTTCCGGTGAGTGTCATGTTCAAAGCTTGGCTGTAGCCTAGAGAGGTGCGAAAACGAGGGCGGAGGCGACGGCAGGGCTGAGTCCGCGCGGCACGATCCGTTAGAAATTTCGATTTCAGAGGACCATATGGCGCGACTATGTAGGCTATACGGTATAACTTGCCGACAGCCAGAAATATATATGCTCCGAGCCTTCATAACCAGGGGGGGGAATGGGGCAAGGAGCTAGACGACGCGTCAGTTGCTGGGTCAGAGGCTGCCGAGTTTGGGACGGAGGCCAACGGTTCAATGGATGCTCCCCGCCCACGAACTATAGTTAGTACTTGGCCCCCCGCTGTTTCAGCCCGAAGCCTAGGCTCATCCTGTTGCTGCGTGCTAGTTTTTCCAGGGTGAGATCATAGAATTAAAATGGAATTAAGTATCCATGAGGGGTTAAGGTAAGTAAATACAGAGAAGAAAAATAGAAATTAGCACATAGCAAGCATGGCAAGGGTGTGAATGCGAATACTCGTAGTAATCGGAACTTATTCCCGTCCATATCACAATATCGTATACTGCATAACATCATAATCGGAGCTGGCCGCCCCTTGAGAGGCATTAGAGTCACAAATACCGAAACAACCAATCCAACTACCGCACCTCCAGAACAATATAGGCAAAAAGAAGGCGGACGGGATAGCAATGGCCAGGGTGTTCGACAGTGATGCCAGTCACTTGGAACGAACAACCAAGCCACCACAGCAGGTTCACTCGCCATCTCGATCCGCACTGGTCTCATTGGTTTCATTAAACACCAAGTCCGGCTGAATAGTGCCAAATTCCTGAATGGGGTCCGCTACAGCGGAAGGCGAGATCATCGTGGCGGCGAAAACTGCCTCGTAAGACATCGTCGACGCTAATGCTAGATCCCGTAGTGGGACACCGTCAATGGTCATGTCCGGAATCGCCCCGAGCGATAGACGTGGCCTCTGAGCAGTCGAAAGTTGTGATTTCACATCTGGGAAGGTCTGCAGAGTATGCCGGTGATTCTGTCTGTAGTTTTCTGCATGAATCGGTGGTAAATAACGAGAAATATAGAAGACACAGTGACGCCTTGTTTGGTTTCGAAGGACGAGAACTGACCTTTCTGTCTGCAACTCTGGGTTACAACGGTCTGGGGGCCATTTCGTGGATCTTCAGGAAACGTCACACACCGTGGGAGAATATTCAGACTCGAAGAATGTCGGCTACGAGGTCTTAAAGATGGCAAGCTCTGAGCCGTACTAGTTGAAATGCCGGAAGAAGGGTTGTTGTGCTTAGGAGCCTGGTGGGCCAACTTCGTCATCCCAGAAGCAAGGAAGGAGGGCGTTGGATCGGCCAATGTTAGGATGGAACCTCCAGTCTCTTGAATAGAGGTAGTTTTCGGACCGGATGATGTTCCTTCTGAGGTGTAGACAGCTGTGAGAGTCTCGTCATGGGAGCTAGTAGAAATGCAGTCACCGTCATCATTACTGTCGACATCACTGTAGCTCGGATCTTCGAGATCATTCAGATGCAGATTTTTCAAGTCCAATACCAAGGACTGGAGGAAATTGCCCTGGAGATATAGTTGAAGCTCTGTTTCTCCCAAGGCAATGAGAGATGGTGGCCGTCTAGCCATGAAGGCCATGGTTGCACAAGAGTGAAGGAAGACGATGACGGGGGGGGGGGGTGTATTTACTGCAAGAATTTGAGACAGTCGGACGAACGGGGGCAACCCATGTCAAAAACACACCAGTCGAACATTGCAATCAAGATCGAAACCAGACAAATCAGGGGGAAGGAAAGTTGGAAGTGGAAAGTTGGTGGTTGCTGCTGCTGTGGTTGCCGTCTGCCGTAGATGCCCTATCATGGTGGTACTCTATGTATAGTTTAGTATAGGGCGAGACATAGCTATAGTCATACTGTAGCTATAGTGGATAGATATAGATCTTAGTATATACTAGCAGGCTAGTATATCTGTATATATTTATAGCCATAATACTAGTCATCCTATACTTATACTCATGTCATGCTCAGCCCACTCCACACTAAGCCTGATTTTGTTTCCTACTCAGAGGGAGCCTCCTGTTGATCCTTTCTGCCCCCCCTCTCTCTCTCGCTCTCTTCTACAAACGTCACCTCTCACACCATGTCTGTTCGCCCTCCATCGCCCCCTTAGTCTGTCCACTCATTTTTTTGGGTGTTTCGTTTCAAGTTTACTTCGGCTGGTGCTGCTGAACTAGTTTCCCCCCGATTCTCCTTTTCCCCTTTCCTCCCGCAAACCTTCACCCCCACCACCAAACCGACAACCTCCTCCACTCCGTCGCCCAACACCATGAACGGGGATCTTAGTCTATCCCAGTCCCTGGGAGGGCTCCGGATTGCGAATCCCGATGATTCGCCTCTCCAGTCGGAGGATACCCCTGCTGGTTACATGGGATCCAGCCCATCCGGACTCCCGGACAACTCGCTATCAACACCTCCACAGCATCTCACCCAGAACGACGACCGTCCAGCACCTTTCCCTGCCGCTCCTATCGAAGCGCCGATACCAAACGAGAACCGCAACTCCCTCATCAATCCTATCGCAGACGTCCCTCCGCCTTATCAGCCATACTCGACACAACCACACTCCACGCCCCCAAACCCGAACCGACCCCTTTCCTCCGTGTACACAAACGGCTCGGCCACTTCCGTTCTGCCCCGCGACAACTCATATCGCATGAGAACAGACTCAGGTGCCTCCTCGACCTCCACTCAACACTCGCGGGTAGATACACGCGGCGGAAACTCAGCTCTCCAGGCCGGCGTCCCCGCGCGCGATAATTCTCACAGCGACCGCTCCTACCGCACGGCTCAGATTCCGGCCAATGGACCGGCAGTGATGCGTCAATCATCACGCGCACATGCTAGAACTGGTGTGCCACCGCAAATGTCGCGCACTCCCTACGCCATGGAGAATGGTCCAGCAACCAGCAGTGAGGAATGGCAGGAACGCGGTGCCGCAGTCTCAGTGAGGCAAGAGGTTGATGCGAACGGCAAGACCGTGGCCCGCTATATTAAGAAGGGGGTCAGGGATTTTTCGTTTGGGAATACTCTTGGAGAGGGCTCATACAGTACGGTGGTATTTGCGACAGACCGACAAACTTTGAAGGAATATGCGATCAAAATCCTGGACAAGCGACACATTATCAAGGAAAAAAAGGTCAAATACGTCAATATTGAGAAGGACACTTTGAATCGCCTCACTGACCACCCTGGCATCGTACGGCTCTATTACACCTTTCAGGATGAAAGATCACTCTACTTTGTTCTTGACCTGTGCAAAGGAGGAGAACTTCTAGGCGTGCTCAAACGGATGACCACGTTTGATGAGGAGTGTACCAGATTTTATGGTGCTCAGATTCTCGACACAATCGACTATATGCACAAGCGGGGTGTTATCCATCGGGATCTGAAGCCGGAGAATGTTCTCCTCGATCACCAGATGTATGTCAAAATCACTGATTTTGGCACAGCGAAGATCCTCAAGAACACTCAACGACGCCCGGACGAGAGCACAGGATCTATCCCACCCATTGATGCAGGCGATCTCCCAGAAGAAGAACGCGCAAGCTCTTTCGTTGGTACCGCGGAATATGTCAGTCCCGAATTGTTGACGGAAAAGAATGCTTGCAAGGCTAGTGATCTGTGGGCATTTGGCTGTATCATTTACCAGCTTCTGGCCGGCCGGCCGCCTTTCAAAGCGGGCAACGAATACCAAACCTTCCAAAAAATCGTCGCCCTGGACTATGAGTTCCCAATCGGTTTTCCTGCCGTGGCTAGGGACCTTGTCGAGCGCTTGCTAGTTCTTGAGCCTGCTCGACGCTTGCAGATTGAGCATATTAAGAATCATGAATTCTTCCAAGGTATTTCATGGGGCTCAGAATTGTGGAAGCAGAAGGCTCCGCGACTAAAAGCATACGTGCCGCCACCACGAGAGCCTATCAAACTTAATGGTGCTGAAGGTGGTGATAACTTCCCCCCAGCCATCTCAACAGCGCCATCCAATGCTGCCAGCCAAAGTTCCCGCGCTCTACCACGTGTAGTTACAGAGTTACCCCCGCCAAGCCAACTCGATATCGAATGGTCTCCCGTGCTCAGCAAATCCAATGAGCGCATTCTCAAACTAGGAAATATGGTTGTGATATCTTCTCCTGCGTCCCACAGTCCGACATCGAAGAACGGTAGCGGTGAAGTGGAGACACCTGGAAGATTTTCACGGTTTTTCTCGGGCACAGCAACTAAGAAGCGGAATCGATTGGTCATGGTCACCTCCTCAGGACGCATCATTCTTGCTGCGTCTGGCGGTGACGAGAAAAAGTCGAAGCTTGAAATACCTCTCCTCGCGGCCGGAACACATTATCGAACTACAACCGACGCCAAAGGACATTCCTCCTGGGTGGTAGATACAGTAAGTCACAAAATTCTCGATTCAGTCAAATCATAATCTAATCGAATTCCCCAGAGAGAAAAACACTTCGTCTTTGAAGATTCGAAACCATCTTCAAGCAATATTGGAGCTACCGCACTATCAGCGCAGGAGTGGCTAGATGCCCTAGACCGAGCTCGAGAAATGGCGTTAGCACAGCAGCAACAAAGCTCTGGCCCTTATTCCGCCGAAGAAGCCTTCCGTGATATCTCCTCTGGTTTCTCAAGTCACTCCAACACACTCGATCGCACCTCTGACCTACAGAGTGAGAACGCAAACCACAATATCAACCAGGCCCATTCCTCAGGACGCAATCATTTGGTGAAGCATCAGGCCACTGATTCTGAGTCGACCAAAGGAAAGAAGCGTTTCAGCAGACGCCATTCGAAGAATGGCCTCGCTGCCGTATTCTAAAATACCTGAATCCGGCAATCTTCATTTCAACGCCAGAACCCTGCCTTGTTCTTCTTTCAAGCACTTCTCTCCCAGAGACCCGTTATATGTTGTGGTTTCTGGGCTTGCGCTGCTACTCAGCGTATATGGTCACTCCAACTGACGAACGTCGAATCCCTCTATAACCTACTTCTGTAACTTGTGCCTATTCACACAGAAGACGGGCACCTTCTCTGCATACCTCGTACCTTTTGCATTTTGTCGTGACGAGCGTGTTTTGTCGTGTTGGGTTATGTTTCTGCATTTAGAATTGGAAAGGGAGCATGCGTATTCATTTTGTCTGCTTTCATTGCGTCTATTCGAGCCTGCTCTTTTCTTCTTCCTCTTCTTCTTCTCCTCTTCCCAGTCTCTTTCCTCGCTGTTATATATCCCTGATTTGATCCGAAGCATATCGTCGCGATCCTCATTGAGGCTCTTTGTTTCTTTCCACTTCTGGTGACTTTTGAACCCCGGTTTCTTCTCAGATATTGATTACTGTTCTACAAATTCTTCAATTGTGATTTTCTACCCCCTTCATCATTCTTTCCTTTTGTGTCTGACATACCCTCCAAAATGGATTTGGAACAAGCGTTATACCGTTCATTGCCTTCTCTGTTTCTTTTCCTGTGTTCCTATCCTACCTGGGTCCAGATGTCCTCTACTATTATTCCATCCTCCTCGCTGTCCCACTAGCTCGAATTCCTGGATCGGTATCCTGATGCTGCCAACCAATACGGGCACTACTTCACTGTGAGATGTTTCCTTCCCCTTGCTCTTGCTTCTATTCTCATACACACTTCGTCTCCTTTCTCTCCATCTCATCCAGAACCCAAAAATTGATATACCCGATCTTGTATTGATGGATTTCAACTGCCCTGGCATCTTCTTACGGACTTCCGAGTTCACTTCAGGTAGTTAGATATCTAGGATATACACGAAGTATAAAGATTTTGTGACGATCCTCCACCTGATGTCTCTGCAAAAGTTAGGCAAACTACAAGCTTGAATGTACTTTTAGTGCAGCTTGGATTCTTCAATTTTGTAGGAACCATACTAGTATATTCAGTATCTTATGAGATTATGTGCAAACATTAGAAACGTTATTCGTGAAAAGATTTTGGAAACAACCGCCCCGCTCTGTACATTGGAAAGCGGAGTCATGCGAAGAGAAAGGGGTATTATTATATGAACAGCCAGTCAAGCCTTGATTGATCCAGTTCATCAATCCAGTCGAAAGAATCGTCGCCATCTTCATGATCGTCACCTGTTTGTAGATCAACACACCCACCACGCTCGCTTCGCTTCTGGTCTTTGTTTTGCCACATTAGCCTCAATACCCAGGCTGCATTGCGGACGTTGACACTGGTGACGTTTTGGTAGAGAGTACCTAGCCTCTCAAGAACGACTGCACGCTGTGATGGACGACGACACTCGGCGCCTGCTATAAATGTTGGCCAGATGAGACATTTGAAGTGCGGATCGGAAGAGGGGACAGAGCATAACTCGGCGAGGAGTTTGTTAGCTATGGTGGAGTGGTCGGCTGGAACGCCGACGTCTGTCCAGGGAGGGGAAAACCCTTCTCTGGTCCGGGAGAGAACCCGACTGGTATACAGGTAGACGGCGGCCTGGTAGGAGCTTGCGAGGGTGATGCGGTGGGAGACATCGGTCAAGTAGTGATGTTGTTGCATTTCGTGGGCCCAAGCGACTGGGTCAAAGCTACGGATGCCTTGTAGAAGAGCCACGTATGACTCCAGGGTGAGCGGTCTGCCGTGTTGCAGGGACATTGGCAGGGCCGTTGGTCGTGGAATGGCGGCCGCGATTTCAGAGTCCGGATACCAGAGAGTATGGACGAAGAATATGACTTCAAGGAGATATGCTGGACATCCGATCCAAGAAGTTATCTCTAGGCGCTTGAGCATGTCCGGGCCCATGATTGCCGAGAAGATAGGTTTAGAGAGAGCGCCTGGACGGGCGAGGGTCGAACCCATGATTTCCAAACTTGAATGGAGGTTAGTCTTGGTGGTGAGATGAGAATGTGCAAGAGTCTTACATTAAGCAGCCATCAATGGCGAATGATTCGAGCCCCTGCAGAATACCCTGGCCAATCTCGTCTTCTGGTCGATCCCTGAGAAGCTTCTTCGCGCCCTCTATGTGATAACTCCAAGCGCCACTACCCGATTCGAATAAATCCAAGAGAGCGAGAACAATTATGGCAGCCAACGTTCTGTCATCCTTCTGCGTGAGTGGGTTGCAGAGGTCTTTAGATAGCTGGCCAAGAGTCCGCTGCTTGAATTCCAAGAAGTGTTGGAACGCTTTCGAAGATGGTCGGTTGGCACCCGTCGGGGATATGAAATTTTCAATGTCTTCAGTGGTCAAGTGAGATTTGGTGGCCAAAAGATTTTCCTTGGACCAAGGCATTGTGGATGATTCCGAGTTGGTCGCGAGAGAATAATGGAGAGCCCCCATTGAGGATAGAGCATGCGCAAGAAGCGGCGAGTCCCCGACCAGAGAGATAATATCTCGCCATGGATTCTTAGAGCCAGCGTATATGACAAAGTCTTCTGCTATGCATTGGTTGTAATGATTCAAGTAGAATCGTGCGAACCGTGGAAGATCCTTGAGGAGCGGATCTACCAGCCCCCACGGTGCTGGGACATGATCTGCAGAACTGCCACGAGGAACATGTACCAATGCGGTGTCTGTCTCCTCTAATGTGCCTAAACCAGCCAGGGTCTCTTCTTCGACCGGTTTAAACAAAACATTGTCGGCTGTGTCCTGATTCCAGAAGTCGGCTTCCGGACTCGAGTGCGTCCCAGAACTGGAGGAGTCATTCTCGGACGAAGGATTCGCCACCGAGAAAAAGTTGAACGCGGGGGTATTTTGTGGTGCCGCATCGTAGGAATCGAAGGGAGGAGAGGATTTGGCTTGGCCATCTGACTTGTTCATATCATCGAAAGAGCGGCCCATCATTTTGCCTCGACTGGCCACACCACCTTTAACCCAGACCAGAGGCTTCTGGTAACCGAGACATTCTTTCCCCGCATCTCGACATTTCCTGCAAGTTGGCTGGCCATTATCGCAGATGATGCGACGGCGGCGACAGGTGTAGCAACCTTTTGTCATGATCGACGGAGGGGATCTGGAATTCTCAGGTGGAGTATGTTCAAGACTGGCGATTGCGGAGCTGTATGACTCGCCATCGCGGTCGAGTGGAAGGATCGGAGAGTTGGTCAGGTCACGCAGTCATCGGTAGACAGGCGCGGGGAGGTGAAGTTAATGAGCCGATGGAGGAGAAGCTGCTGGGGGAACATTCAGACAAAGGCAAAAGGCAAAAGGCTTGTTCGCTGTGGGGGTGGGAAAGCGGGGCTTACTAAGGCAGGGACCTTCTCTCCGCTGATGCAGATGGAGATGGCGATGCTCGCATTTTTCGCCTCCCGGTCCAACACAGAGGAGCTTCACCATGGTATATTTTCTCTTTCTGCGGCAGCTCGAGGTAAGTATACACATCGTACCCGCCCTTTCAATCCCTTTAGTAGTTGATCGCTGACCCGAGCAGGTCTGGATGACCGCCAGAGTAGGTTTTATGGCTGGTTGGTTGCAAAGTTGTATAGTGGTCTGACGCCGACATCATAGCTCTTGCGAAGCCCTATCTTCCACCAAATGGTCGGCAAAGTCCACCAGCGCGTACAACAGATCCGTCATGGCATTCCCCCGGAACCGTCGCGCACCTCGCTCGATAGTAATCAAGGTAAGGCTTGGAAAGCTGCGGCGGACAAATCCGGATATTGAAATTGAAATGCTTACCTACTGTGATTTGCAGGCCTTGGCTTAAAGAAATTCGTCGATTATTTCAAGGAAGAGATTAAAGACCAGATGAAGGGCAAGCCACCCAACAAACTATAACCGAAGATATGGAACTGGGCGTTCGCTTGCTTTTTCTCTCCTTTGTTTGTTGCATTGTGTTTTCTGCTTCCTTATCGGATGATACCCAAAAATACTCATAATTAGCATTAGCAGTTGTTTTTCCTTTGATTTTTTTGGTTCTTCCCCTTCCCCAACCCCACTTTGGACCTTTTTGATCTGTCGAAACGCGGGCCAAGTATGGGATGCATTGTCTCGGCCATGAAATGGGTCCATGATTGATGTCCGAAGATCAAGGCGAATTCCACCCGCTTCTTCCGGGCTGTGCTGTGTTGCCCCGTGCGACTGGAAGTTTGGGGTACGAACTGACAGATTTCGTTCAATACTGAAGAGAGCTAAAGGGATGGATTGTTTTTAAACAAAATACATATGATGGATTTGACCCGGATGGGCTCTTGTACGAGTGCATAACTGAGCGAATCAAATAAAAGCCGCGGAAGCGACGGACTATTTACTGTATACTAAGGAATTGATACCCAAATCTTCCGTACGAAGTAGAATACCATCTGCACGGCAAATACAGCTGGACAAAAATAACATCCTTGCTTCCGTTACTAGTAGGGCGAAAAAGAAGCCCTGGGGAAAGGGTTCTGGTTCAGGAACCAGCCTATGCCAGGAACCGAGCTAGCCGGGAACTTCCAGTTGGAAATTCTTCAGCCGGCATTGTACGGAGGATTTAATACTGACTCCAGACTCAGACTCCATCGGCTCACGGGGGTATCCAATCATGGGATCATCGGTTGGCCAGACTATCAACGCGGCAGTGGGGAATTAGGCCAACGTCAATGTAAGCGCAAAATCCAGACTGGTACGCCACATTGACCCAGTTAGGGCTAGTCACCGAGGCCCGGCGTTGGTCGGCTGACAACAAGGGAGTAAAGGGGGAAGGAGGAGCAAGAGATAGTGAAGTCGGAGATTTTGAATGATGATTTGGTATTTTGCGAGGCCATTGAAAGAGACAAGAGACCTTTGGTCCTTCGGATCGGAGATGGCGCCAACACTGGCCAAGATCGACTGTGATGCAGAAAGATAATCAACAAGCACCTCAGAGTTACTAATTATGGTTCGGTGGAGCCGGTTGATTGGCGCCAGAAAATTGGACTGGTGGAAAAAAGAGAAAAAGAAAAAAGACTGGCCAGGAACGCGAGGCCTCCCAAGGGGGAGGTTGGGATCATGTAGGGCATCACAGAAGTGGCCAGGATCTACGAGAATATGAGGGGCGATATGTATGAAGTCAGTGGTAGTCACCCAATTACCCAAGTCTCGCCAGTACAGGATGGAGGATCTCTGCTGCTCTGTAACCCTAGTGAGCAACGGTGGTGGCCTAACTGCGTGGCCAAGAGAGAAGTTGTGCAGTCATGGAGAATCAAGTGAAACTAGTGACCCACTAGCCACCTGTAGCCCCCGAGGCTGTGGCCAATCACAGTTGAGAATGCCGGACTCAATGGAGCAACGGCCCTCACCGATCGGGACTAGCGTTAGCGCTGTGTGTTTCCCACTGCTGCGCCCTCCTTTCTCTTCCTTCATTCCCATCTCGACTCTCGTTTTTAACATCATCCACTCCACGATCGTTTGCTTCTCATCCCGAGAAACCCCTCACCATGCGTCTCGCTCGACTCTCGTTTTTGGCTCACGCCCTTCTCCTGACCGCAGTCGCGGCTCAGAGTGCGGATGTCACTGATCTCATTGGTTCCATCACCAGCGACACGAACACATCGGCCGACCCTACTACTTCAGCCGACCCTACCACTTCAAGCTCTTCGTCCTCGTCCTCGTCCTCTTCTTCCTCGTCCTCTTCATCTTCCTCGGATGCTCCAACCACTACTTCTGCTGATCCGACCACTTCTTCTTCCTCATCCTCTTCCCCTGCTGAAACCACCAGCGATACATCCTCAAAGACAACTTCATCGAAGAACACTGAGCCATCCAAGACCTCAAGTGAGGATAGCTCCTCTACATCCGAGACCTCATCTACCACCAGGACCCCTGTTGTCCAAACCGTCACCTCTTACCAAACTGTCAGCGGTACCACCGTGCCCCATGTCATGACCACCACTTCTACTCCCGCCGCAGACGCTACCTCGCCCTCGCTTAACGGTGACAGCAGCAGCAGCAAGTCCAGCAGCGGAGTCTCTGAATCCGACAAGAAAATTATCATTGGTGTTGTTGTCGGTGTTGGCGGTGCCATCGTCATTGGTGTTTTGGCTGTCGTGATCTGGCGCATTCAGAAGAAGCGCAACGGACAGTACAACGAGGAAGATGATGATTTGATGGGTGGTACTGCCGTTGGCTCCGGCCCCCGCGAGAAGGCTCCTAGCCCCGCGGCCGGTGTCTCGGGCACACCCTTCAAGAGCACACTGGACCAGTACCACAACCCTGGCCCCGTCAACGCTGCATCGAACTTCTAAGCATGAGCTTGGCTTGTTTAATACACGCTCTGACGGTTCGCATTTGTCGAAGTGTAAAAATCTCTTTTTTTCTGTACGATCATCACGCAGTTTTCAGGCGCTATGGGCAGGGTTGGCGAAGGTCACAATTGCGTCTTTCTCACTTGTTTTTTTTTTTTTTTTTTTTTTCGGTTGCAGATCTCAGCTTTCTTGAATTTTTGGGGTAGAATTCGGCTCTCCCCCCACTCTCCTTTTCGACATCATAGACTCAACATGCTGTTGTTTCTCACTCCTTTGAGCGTTTTTGCCAGCAACCTTTACACTCCTTATCGTTCTATCTCTTGATCCTCGCGTTACAATTACCCCCGGCAACTGTGCTATTCGGTTCTGCCTCGTTGTCATGTTACTGATTCCCTGTGTCGGAGCGCTTGGTGTTTACGCTGGCATTCCGTCCCGAATATATCCTGTTACTTAATACTTGTCTACCCAGTTCCTCTCGGTTGCATCTTTGCTGGCCCGGAGTCCTCTGAGGTATACACACTCCATAGTCTTATATTGAAAAGTTTCATTCAATTCTGTGTCTGCCGATCATTGTAGTAGAATGTTCTGTGACCATATACCTAGTCTGCGGGAAGCCCATCCTATATTCACTATATACTCCTAGATCTGCTCGGAAGCTGATGCAAGTATTCCACGTAGGTGTTGGTAAACAAGACAACCCTTGAAAATTGATTCTGACCTACAGTGGCCGGAAAGAAGTTTGACGCCACTCTTTATTCATGACAACTGTTGCTTATCCCTAAAACTAGGCTACATCAAATTTGAATTTTGTCATTCCTGGTTTGCGTGTTCCAAGGTTGGTTTTGTTTTCCGAAGGCCTGCTTTCCTCAAAATGGCCCAAATGGTTGATGCTGAGATTGAAATCCCTTCAGCACTAAGTTCACCAGCCAGCTCAGCACATGTTTTTTCACGGCCGTATTGATCACGGCACACCTTGGCTAAAACTGATTGTTGAATAGCCTCAGTCTGCTTGCGTGGGCGGCCAGAGCGAGAGGCATCTTGAACATGTTCAATAGTAATATTCAGAGGGCGCTTTGTAGGTTCAAAGCCTCGTTGAATTGCACGTGTGTAGATATTGCGGATAGTACGCTCAGCGATATCTAGTAGATTGGCAGTTTCGGCGAATGTATGACCAGTTGCTAGCAGCGTGAGAGCAGCAGAGCGTAAAGGCAATGATGTAGGCATGATAGCAAAAATCAACAGGATAGTGTAAAGGGGTAATGGTACATGGGAAGTTTTTTGTTGCTAAAAAGCAATTATAGGGGGTCACTGTACACTAGGAGAACAGCACTAGTAATTTGGTAGTTGGGGGGAATTGTAAAGACTTCTTGAATGGACCTCCGTAGAAACTGATCCAATCTTCATGTATCTCACTAGGTAGCTAACTGGTTTCCTATTAGGTTCGTTGCTCTATAATAATTTTTGGAGATTCAAGAGTGGTGTCAAACTTGCTACTAGGCACTGTAGATAAAACAAGACATGTCATGGGCAGCAAAAGGATCTCATTTTGCCAGGGTACTTTGATTGTGGAATGTGAAGATCACCCCAATCCGCCTCTTGACTGGCTTGTTGATCCATTTCCGCCTCCGCGGCGACGCGCCTTTTCACGTGGTGCCCGGAATGCGCGTCGCGCAGTCAACGATGCGATCGACAACTTCCCCAGCCTCTCTACCCATTTAAAAAGAGCAAGAGTCTAGACAAGGTCCTTGTCTCCACGTCGTCCACTATCCAAGAGACTAAAACTCATACACTTCAAACTCCACTCCCGGACTTGGTGAAAGCACAACAGACTTCCACATCCGAACCACGGAAACCCACTCTCGTCCCAACTTTGTCCCTTGAACCTCCCAACTTCCATCATGTTCGCAACACACCCCATTCCCTCCTCGCCATCCACCCCCTATCGCCAGACCGGCCATTTTACACCGGCGCGTCCATCTCCGCTGGGCCAGCGCAGTTCCAATATCCTCACACCCCCATGGACCATGACCTCCCCCACGCACGCAGGACAGTCGAAGCCTGGCATGGGTGAGAACCAGTTCTCGCCCGTTCAATTCCCGACCTTCTCCATCCACAACGACCAGTCCCAGAAACAAGTTCAAGTCCAGCAAGGGCAGAAGCCACAGTCGTCAAACCTCTTCAGCCCGACTTCACCGTCACCATTTCTGCTCCCTTCACACCAATCCTCCACTCCCATGTCTCCTACGTCACCCTCTCCCTCCACCAAGCCCAAGTTCGCCGACCGCTACTCTTCTCAAATCGCCAACCCCATGAAGACCACCACGTCTCTCGCTCGCTCCAAGACCCGCAAGATGTTCCTCAACCGCGTCAAGAACGAACGCGACTCGGGCCGCTTCGAGGCTCGTGGCGAGCAAATGATGATGGCGGAGCATATGGCTGATAAGCGGAAATGGGAGGAGTCGATGGCCCGGGACGTGGATGCTATGATGCAGGGGTTCGAGTATGAGGAGGATAATATGCTCCCCGAGCAGGAAAGTGATGCACAAGCTTTGGATGAATTTGTGTCCCAGGAAGAAGCGATGGAGATGGCGCTTCAGGAGACGGCTGGCTCGCAAGCTGGTCTCCATACGTCCTTCAGTGACGAAGATTACGATGATATCTTCATGACTCTGCCTGATCCGGCTCAGTCGCAAGATATGGATATGTCGTGAATAATGTTTTGGCTTTGGATTCAGTCTGCGTTTTAGCGAGATCGATTGCATTGGATGGCGTTCTTTTGTGACTTGTGAGTATTATCATTGTGTGGATATCTTCCAAAGGTTGTGCCTGGTCTGCTCTTGTCTGTCTGTGAGGTGGAACTAGCTATAGATATATATGTACCTGTACAGGGCAGCATACTAATAGGGTATCTGCAATCCATTCGTGGAATAAACAAAATAGTAATGAAAGAAAAATCATAGTATAACCTTCAGTTGCCACTGGCAGTTCTTAGTTTCCCATTTAGACTTGTATCGTGGAATGATTACTATGCAGTAACTCGAGGACATTAAACCCAGGTCTTGATATAGCGATCGACTACGCTCGGATAGATGTAGTAGTAAGTTCCAAGGTTATTGTAGCTTTATCCCCTGCATTCCGATCTAATTCACCTCTTTAATTGTCAAGTCCGAAATCTTAGAATCGAGAGCTATTACTTTCTCGGCATGAATTGCCGGTTGTCACAGACGAAGAGCGTCACAAATGGTATCTTGGCGTAAATTGGGTATCGACGCGGTTGCGTATATGTACAGTGCAGAGCAATCCGATGAATGCGAACAGTCTATATCAGGTTCCATCTTATTGTTGCGGGCAATCGGGCATTCCCTCGGGCATTGCACCTGCTGCCGCACCTCCCAGATCACCCATGAGCGGATTGGAGATGAGTTCCTCCGGTGGGCTCCCAGCCGCTTGCATCTATAAAGTGTCAAATCTGTTAGCTTGCAACGACATAGAAGACCAAAAGAAGTAGAAGACTGAATAAGCTTACCTCCTGCATGCGCTCCCAAACATACTCGCGGCATTTCGGATCCTCATCAGAGTATCCAGTCTCCTCGAACTTTGTGACAATCTGGTTGACAATGCGTGCTTGCTTCTCAAAACGCTCCATATCTTCCGCGGGAACTTTGCCCTCGGCCTTGTTTTTCTCGAGCCAGGGGCCGAATTTGCCATCCAGCTCCTTCATCGGCTCATATAGCATCTCCTTGTTCGAGAGTTGCTCCATCATTCCCATGAACATTTTGGTTAGGTCACCATCATCACCTGCTCCCGAAGCGCCGGCTTCGACGGCCTTAAGCAACTGGGCTAGCATATCGTCCGATAGCCCGTCATCTGCAGATGCGGCCTCAGTAGCGCGGTTTCCGGAGTCTTTCATCCGTTCCATTGTACGCTGAATAGCTTCATTAAAGGACTCAGCAGGTTGCTCGGAGTCGACACCAGCTGTCGAGGATGCAGCTGGTGCAGGTGCCGGTGTAGGTGTTGCACTGGCACCACTCAATCCAGCGGCAGCACCAGCACCAGCACCGCTACCACCCTCCTCGGCCATCACATCGGCAAGAAGTTGCTTCAAGAAATCCCCAGGTGGGATACCGCTATCTTCGAGCTGCTTCGCAAAGGCATCGGCGCCTTGGTCTATGGATTGCTGGAAGTTTTGGAAGTCAGCTCCTCCAGCTGCAGCGCTCGCCCCGGCACCAGCTCCAGCACCAGCTCCAGGCACAGCCCCCGCACCCCCCATCATGTTGGCCATATCCTTCTCTAGTTGTTTCAAGAAGGCTTCTTCATCGAAATCTGCCGGAGCCGCTCCGGCGCCGGTCGTGTCGGCCGGTGCTGCGGGTGGTGCGGGCTGAGCTTTGGGTTTGGAGAAATCATCGAGAACATCTATTGCGGGGTCATTAGCATGCAGGGTTCAAGCAGGGTTGGATAACCCAGGTGATCTACCGTCTAGTTCATCAAAGTCCGAGTCCTCATCATCCCTTGGTTGTACGGCGGGCTGGTTCTGCGGGGTTTCTGTGGGAGGTGCAGCAGCGGTCGCGGGGGAAGAATCCTTGTCACCGGGGCCTGACGGAGTCGCCATGATGGAATTTGAAGGGGTGTAAGAGCGTCGGGAAACAGACGAAGGTCCGGAAGCAAGAATGATGCCGTCGTGGTGCAATTCCGCTCCAGTTCAGCTGGAGGGCATGTGACACGGCGAGTTTGGTTTGGCGGGGAACCGAACGCCGATCGCCGAGGATGGGATTTCTTCAGTACGTCTGTACATAGTACCCGAGGCTAGGAGCCGCAGACTCTCTTTACTACGCATGGAATCGAGATAAATACAGATTACACTAGCTATCAGGAGATGAGTTTGAGATGGGCTGGAATTGGATGAATCTAATCCTGTACCATCAAGTCCAAAGGTACATATATTGCCTTTTTCTTATGGCAGATCGATCGGTCTAGTCCTTGGACACCATCCCCGCACGGCGGCAGCATTGCATCATTCGATTGCCGCGTGACAGGGTCATGCGTGACAGAGAACTTGCAGAGAGAGGGTCAGACACACGCTATAAGTGCCTATACATAAGCAGAGAGAGAAAGAGTAAGGTATTGGCAGGAATGCCCTAGCGCAGCGGCAACCCCTGAAACCCCGCGGTGACCAGAATCAGATTGGGCGGAATGCGCCGAGGCGATGTTGTATGTATTGTATCTGTGTATTGAAACTATCCTGTATTTGTAGCGTATACTGGGTGTATTTTTGGGACATTGTGGGGAATTATGTGTTATATGTATTGTACCATCTCGTCACCGTATCCCCATTTCGAGCCGGTATCGGCCGTTGGAGAACAGTTGGAGACCAAAACTACTGGAACCTCGTGTCCTTCTACCAATGGCACCGGCCTTTGTCCGCGGGTGCAGGGTTTTCCTCCTCTCGTACGATGCGACGAAAAGAGGGACCTTTGTGCAGTGGCCAACCATTCTCAACAGAGTGGACCCGGTGCCGTCACTCTGCCATCTCTTCCAAGTGAAAATTTTTCTGGAAAAAAAAAAGGAATAGACAGAGAGGGGGAAAAAGGAAGGAGAGGGAAAAGAAAAGAAAAAATAGACAAAAAAAAGAAAAACAAAAAGGCAAAACACGAAAAGGTGTTCCCCCCTCCCATAGGCGAGCCCCTCTCTGGGTCCCGGTGGACAATAGTTATTATTCGTTTAGTCAATCGCTTTACCTCACAACTTCCCTCCCCCAGTTCCTCCCCCCCGTTTATCTCGAATTCTCTGACTCTTCCTTTCTCCTAATCCAATTTTTTTTATGTCACTCGTCTTCCACTCGCACGTCCCCATCCGTTCTAGCCGCGCGGTTCTTGCGTCTCTCGTCTAAGCCTTTCCCTTCCCACCGGATCGACATTCTGGTCCCCCCCCGGCTTTTTAGTGAGGCTGCGTGTGTCTGTGAGGGAAGCGCTGTACGGAAAGTAGGGAAGCTTAGGCTTTGCCCACCGGGGGAAAAGATAAGAAGAAAAGGGAGTGAAGAGGTCCGATCAGTAAATAGATCTGCAAGAGATCATATCTTTCCAATGGTCTCTATGGTCGAGGCCTCCCACCCCGAGCAAAATGACACGGTCATGGATCCGGTCGTGCCCAAGTCCGAGCCGTTGCCGGATGGTTCGATCAGCTCGAATGTCTCAACACCGGATGCAGAGGCTGAACCATTGAATCAAGAGGCTGCGCAGACTCAGAAGAGAAAAGGTGGTCGGAAACCTGTACGTAACATCTTTTCCCAATCGTGCATCTATCTTGATGCAATAAATCCGGGGCCCCGCATTCCTATCACCTCCCAACCCCCATCTTTGAACACCATTTCACTCTGGCCTGAAACTAACCCTTGCTTTTGTTTCCCCTTTATCTAGATCTATGCTACCTCTGAAGAGCGCAAGCAGCGCAACAGACAGGCGCAGGCAGCCTTCCGTGAGCGACGTACCGAATATATTCGCCAACTCGAGACCACCATCAAACGCAATGAAGAACAGCTCCAGAGTCTCCAACAGAGTCACCGTAGCGCCGCCGATGAATGTCTGATGCTGCGCTATAAAAACTCCTTGCTGGAGCGCATCCTGCTCGAGAAGGGCATCGATGTCCAGGCCGAGTTGCGCCTCAAGACCGGGGCTCCTGGCGCCGTGACCAAACCGGCTCCCAACCCTATGCCTCCCAAGTCGGCCCCAGCGCCACCGGGTCCTCGTCCGGCACAAAGACACCCGGCTGGCATCGCATCCAAACCTGATGCCTTCGGTATCTCGCAGCGCGAGAGTGCCTATGGGGTCCCGTCGCCGCAGTTCCAGGCCACCCCCACTTCTCACGTCTCTTCGCCGTCGCATGCCAAGTCTCCAGGTTTTGGCTTCCAGGGGGGCATGTCCCCTGTCGGTATAGAATCACAAGGCGGACGCCCGCAGCTGTTACCGCAGCCACGAACCTTCAACAACCAGACCTCACCGCCAGCCATCAGCATGCCCCAGACCGATCCGTCAGATCCTAAGCCACGGAGGCCCGGGGTTGGACGAGTGCCCGGAGCATACTACCCTTCCCCCTTTCAAAAACATTATGATCAACTTGGTAAGTACAGTGCCTCCATTTTATATTTCCTCCCAAAAGAAGAAGAAGAAAAAAAAAAAACTCTTTCCCCGTCTCTCGCCGAATATTTTACTAACCCTCTTAGAACAAGAATACGATGCCCAGGCAGATATGGTGGATGATGACCAAGATGGATCTATTCACAGTTCATTCGTCCCAGGCTTTACACCTCAATCAGTTGCTTCGGGCTCACACAATTTGACCGGGTTCAATCCGCCCTCTGGTGGAGATGGAGCGCCCGGGGACTTCGGAAATGCGAATCATCTGCTGGGACAGTATGAACCGATGCTGGACACCGATCCGTTTGGACTGAGCGCCAGCATGCATTTCCCTACGCCGTTCAACTACGAACAGAATAATCCACGAAGTTGAAAGGAAACGGGCACGACAAAGAACAAAGCAAAGCCATAACGAGGAGTCGGATTCCGTGTTGCTTACAAAAAAGTCTTCTGAGCATTGCCAGGCGTTTTGTTTTTGATCAGTTATCTTTAGCTTTTACCTTCCCCGTTCTTGATACCAGGTAGAACAATGTACAGTCTATCACTCAAGTTATGAAAATTATAGCGGGAATGATGCATTGGAATAAGTAAAATAGAATTATCATCCCAAACCCTTCACCAAAAAAACGATTTCCGCAATGAGAGAAGTCAATCTATGATGCTGGCAGTGACGCCATGATACCCTAAGCCCTAGCCTGATTCGCTTAGTAAATGGCGCCTAACCGGATTTGTGCTGCACTTGTGGCCCACGGAAACTCCCTCCCTTCCTCCCCTTCGCATCCCCATCACGATAGCGATATCGATTTCCATTTGAAAGGCCGGATCTGTTGAGGTTCTGCCTTGTGCCCCTCCCTATCCTCTCCGCGATCGTCGAGTGCCTTCCCCGTCGGAAGGACTCCGCAAGCAGGCGTCATGGCGGAAGCCATCCGGTCTAAGGTACGCTGATGAACGAGCAGCGAAGCTCCTTCACTCTGGAGCAATTAGGCTGGTGAAATGGCAGGCGGGATAACTAACATCTGCTATTTTTTTCTCTGCAGAACCTTTACGAGCTCCTCGGTAATTCATCCTGTCCCACCATCATCCAATTCCGCAGCGCTTTTTTGGTCCATTTCCAATCGCCCGCACACAAATCGCTTCCGGTGACCACCGGCATCATCATCAGACTTCCGAGATGAACACCCCCCACTAATCATTTTTTTCCCATCTTATTACAGGCAACGACCCGGAGCTCGACCCTAACAGACCCCCTGCGCCCCCCGCGCGAGCTGTCGACCGCCCAGCTCCCCGCCATGGCAAGCGTGATGCCCCCAAGGAGGCTCCCGCCACCCAGCCCCGCGAGAACAACAACCGCCGCGGTGGCCGTGTGACTGGCAACGAGGGTGGTAGGTGATCAATTGGAATCGGGAATTTTGAAGGACAATGGAACTGAATTATTCGGGTGACACAGCTTTCCGTGACCGCAACGCCGGTCGCCAGAACAACCGCTCCAAGCCCACTGATGAGGCCGAGCAGCCTTCCCGCCGTGGTGAGCGCCGCGGTGGCCGCGGTGACCGTCAGTCCCGCACTGGCCAGACGTAAGCGATCCTTTCCGATGAAGCAAACTTGCAAGAGCGAGACGAAGCTTCTTGCGATTGAGAGTTTGGGATGAAAGCATGATATATTGATACATCAGACTAACCATGATCCATCTATAGCGATACCCGCAAGCAGGTCCAGCAGGGCTGGGGTGCTGAGGGTGGCCAGAAGACCTTGGACGATGAGCGTGCCGGTGAGAAGATCGCCCAGGCCGACGAGAACGAGCCCCAGACTCCCGCTGAGGAGGCCGAGGAGGCCGACAAGTCCGTCTCCTTCGAGGACTACCTTGCCGAGAAGGCCGCCAAGGCCAGCCTTGCTGCTAAGCCTGTCCGTGCCGCTAACGAGGGCACCAAGTCCGACAAGAAGTGGGATGCTGCCAAGGAGCTCGCCCACGAGGGTGAGTCCGACTACATTGCCGGTTCCACCGAGAAGGCCCAGCGCCAGAAGCAGCGCAAGGAGAAGAACTTCCTTGAGGTCGACATGCGCTTCGTTGAGCAGCCCCGCAGCGGCCCCTCCAACGGCCCCCGTGGCGGACGTGGTGGTGACCGCGCTCCCCGTGGCGACCGTGCTCCCCGTGGTGACCGCGCCCCCCGTGGTGACCGCGCTCCTCGCGGTGCCCAGCGTGGTGGTGCCCCCCGCGGTGGTGCTCCCCGTGGCGGCCGTGCCCCCGCCGCCGGCCCTACCGTCGACGAGAAGAACTTCCCCAGCCTGGGCGCTTAAATTTTCTCGCCATAAGTGCGGCCATGACCGGGTGACTGCTGCCCAGACAGCGCGCCCCTGTGATGTTAGGGCCCTCATATAATCTTTTTATCTCCTCCCTTCTCCTTTCTCGCCCGCTGTGATATTGAGATGATGGTTTAGCGCGGGTATCTATTTCCTGAAACGTTTTTTCCATGGGGATTGGGCTTGGAGGGGAGAATTGATTTACTTTTAAGTTCTGGGAAATTCCTCGCCTTTTTTCAAAAATAGTCGACCTTCTTCGATCTTGATCGGTCGTTGGGGTCTATGTGTGACTTGACTTGTGCTTAACATGTTTTCTCGGATGTGGACGTGTGCAAACGTGAATTGGATGACTTGAAATTCAAATGGGCTCATGTAATTTGATTTGATCCAGACGTCATAAAAATTTAGGAACGCAATGAAATCCTTCATCTGAAATGGGAATTTCCAATTGCATTACTCGTAATGGTAGCTTACTGTATGTACCGTAGCCTTGAGGGCTCCAAACGCAGTCAATTTCCTAAGGCAAATTGATTACGACGATGTGGTATGGAAAGTGGGGAGTGCCAGATGGAGAGCTACACAGCTACATCGTAGTGATGAGCTTCTGGCTTGCCACTGGTGGATATCTATTCCGCGTTCCACTGATACTTCGTCCAGAGGCAAATAAAGAGAATGGCATATACTGTACTGAAGTGAGATATCCTTATTCGACTTGATTCGATGGTGTCTATGAACGTCATGCAAGACACTAAACTCGACAATGCCCAGACGATTCTGCCTAAGGGGGTATATAGCTAGAGCTATCCATGTCTCGCAACAAGAAAAGACCCGGGAATAACGTATACCTCACCCCACATCACCAAAATCGATCTACTTCAACCAAGATGAGATCATTTACAGCTCTCCAGAGTCATGTCTATACGACTGTGACTCCTTGACTGCCGCTTCAGCGCTCGCAGACCACTCCTTCATCGTCTCCTCATCCAGATCATCCAGGAAGGACAGACCCGACATGGCCTTCCCACCGCATGCGCGCTCCAGCGCCAAGAAAGCAAAATGGCCTCCAATAACAGGGCGGGCGAAGAAATTCGGACCAGGGAAGTTCCCGTCGCCCTCGGTCTTGTGGAGATCGGTAAACGGCCGGTCTGTGACAGTCTCATTGACCCATCGTGCGACGGATTCCAGAATCTCCGCACGAACAGGCTTCGAGGCAACGGCCATGGAGAAAAACTCCCAGTCCGTTTTGGTATACAGGTGTCGGCTGTCCAGAGGAAGTCCGTATTTCTGGCGTACGTAGTGGTACCAGATGGACTGCTTCTGATAGATGTGTCGTGGAACGAAGCCTGCCGATTCATTGGAGGAGAGGTCTGTACCTTCCAGGTGGAAGCAGAGCTGGGCGTCCGCGTAGAGGTTGTAGATTGTCGTCCAGGAGCCGTACCAATCGTAGGCGAGCTTAGCGTGTGATTTATCGCGGGACATGCCGTATTCTTCCCACTTGGCAATGTATTTGTCGGCGGTTTCCTGGCATCAAAAGTTAGAGGATCGTGCGCGTGATTGGGATTGTTTTCTTCTACCTTGAACGACTTGGCGTCGGAGTCATGTCCGGTTAACTCAGCGAGCTTGCTCATGGCGTTGATACCCACGATGCCCTTTAGAGCAAGGTTAGTCTGCAAAGCAAGCCAACCAGCGAAGTCGTCGGTGGATACTATGTGACGAGATTAGCTTTACACAGATCAAAAAGATGGTGGGCGTATACCACTTACGTTGATTAGCAGGTTCAAGAGAAAACTCCACCAGATACCCAGTCCACTGCTTCCAAAGCTTGTAGCTACGCTGCACCCATTTTCTGGCGAGGTGCTCACCCTCAATTCCTCCACCCCATTTACCATCTTGGTGAGCAATGCCGGAGAAAGTCTGAAGATCAGTGAGGGGGAAGATCGAATCCGAGTCACTTGAGGCAGACCAAGAGTGCGAGCCTTGAGTCGACCAGATAGAAGAAGCAGTAGATGAATCCTCATACTGCAGTGAGTTGGCAATCGCCAAACCCATGATCAAAATGTTCCCGCATTCTTCCACCGGCATATACTCGTCATTTCCATCAGGATGGCCAGTAGCATTGGGGAAGTGGGTACCCAGGTCATGCATTGCATAGGTGTTGGGGTATTGTCCGCTGAGCATATGCTCAATTAGCGGCTCCAGAAGATACGCCAACCAGCGAGGGTTGGTATACAAGAAGAATGGGAACGCCGGGAAGATGACATCAATGGTTTGGAAGTTTCCATTGGAGGAAATCTCCTTCAGGAACAGAATAGGGTTGTCTGGTGTTCCCGAGAAAGTGGTGGCGCCCATAACCTGGCGGGCCGAGAGAGCGACGATGTCGACGTAGTCTTCGGCTCCTGAGAGGAAAGCATCTTTAGCCACCTGTGCCGAGTAGTTTGCTGCCAGTGAACCAGCCACGGCGTGATCATTGTAGTGGAAAGTCAGAAGTTCCTCCGTGGTGGGAAACCAAGACTCCCACAGAGGGCGCATCATTGTCAATCCACGGGCAGCTGCATATTGCACGACGGGGATTTGAATCAGAGCGAGGGTAAATGTGACACTTTCCGAGCTTTGCTTGGAAGATCGGCCAAGCTTGAATGATTTTGAAAATGAAAAGACGGGTGATCGATCACCAATAGAACGGAAATCTTCATCGTTCTCGTTGGTCAAGGAGCCGGTCTTTGCAAAGCTTCGACGAACCTTTGCCGCCTCTCCAGATTGGTATCGGGCATTCTGTTTCTATGTTAGGACGAACAGGGTTTGCAATTATGTATACTGCATTACTCACAGCTGGGCCGGTGAAATGAAGGGTGCCCCATTCAGCACGGTCGCGGATTTCAGACAAGTGAAGCTCCCTTTCTCTTCGAATCTGCCAGCGTTGAAGGGCCGGCTTCTTGCTTGTCTGGTCATTGGTAGCTACGGTATCCCACTCCCAGTTCACTCTGCTTCCATGATCCCCACTGACCCAGCGGGCATCAATGTCCATATACACGTTGACGTCGGTCTCTCCATGTACATCGATTGTGACGTAGGAGGCCGGGATCGACTGTCGCAAGGTCGAGGTGGGCGTAATGGGAGAGAGGAAGGAGACGGTGATATCCAGAGGAGCTGAGGAACCAGTATTAATTCGATAGGTGAGGTTTGTTGTGGAGGCATCGTAGTTATTGCCCAGGTATTCCGGGTACTGTACTTGGTCCGAGGGAAGGGAGTCCTGCGGTTTACCAACTAGGGGATAAACAGCTCCCTGACTCGGGACATGGGCCATCAAAGAGAGGCCAACCTCTTCTCCGGTATAGAACATAGGCCATTTTGACCAGGGTGCCTCACGAGCGTTCCCAAGCCATGTGCTGAGGTAGGGATTTCGTACGATTAACGGGAGGACTGGCGGTGTCAAGGACGAGGCCGTGCTCAGGGCCGCCTGTGTGACGGCCGCAGTCAAGACTGCGAGGGGAAGTTGCATGGCAGGTAAAAAGTTTCCGAGTCTCAGTGGTCAACTGGAAGGGACTGGGAACTTGAAGCAAAAAAGATGTGAATGTGACGAGATCAAGAAGAGATCCAAAAGGGGTCGGATTGGAATGCGGGTAAAATGCGGGGAAGACCTTGCTAGGGCTCAGCTGAGTTCAAGCTGATCTCTCTCTCTCTCCAGGTTGTTCCCTTTAGTAGACCGATCTTCACAAGGATTGGATGGAGTAAAGGCACAGCTGATTGGACGGGGTACAGCAGTGTACTGTAGAGCAGTGCAGGTAGAGCAGTGCAGAGCAGTGCAGCCGTGGCTGTTCGGATGTGATGATGTCATGGAGCAGGCACTTCTGTACAGAAGTACATACTGTGCTATGTGCTATACACTATACTTTACTCCTACTATATACTATATACCATCTTATATACTACACTATATTGTGTACTAACTACTATACTCTGCACACTGGCATGTAGTAGAGAAAGACCACTAGTACGCTGACTATCAGTAGTAGTGCAGTCACGGTTGCTGCAGTCACTGCTATACTATAATATACATTTATTACTCAGTGCAGGAATTGACACTGCCCACACTGGTGTATGTACATATATGGGATATACTAGTTATTAGTATATATCTAGTATAGTATATTCTAGCAATGAAAACATAGATATATTATTTGAGGCGCGACACGACACTAAGGAATTCCAGGATGGGAGACTTCGGAACAGCCCTATTGTTTCATACTTCTTCAGGAATGGCAGTCTAAAATGAAAAAGAGAAAATAAAAACAAACTTCACTGGCCACAGTGAAAGTTTCAGTGGCCATTGGTCGTGTGGATGTGAACATGAAGATTTCAACTTGAAGCAGCATCGACGCGACAAGACACCCATGCACTCACTATGTACATATCTAACAACTCCGTACCACTCACTACCTTAGGGTAACACTTATTACCCTAAGGTACTCACCACTAGGACTGACCAGTTGGCAAACCCTACTTTGGCTAGTCTAGCTCGCGCAACCCGTGGACGCGTGCTCAACACGACCACGGTGTGGAGCCGTGTGTCCGTGCTCTATACAAGCTAGTAATTCGGGGTCTATACGCGATTGACGCGACCGTTTTTTGTTTAGCTCTCCAATTCACCTTCCTATCTTTCCCTCCTCCCGTGTCATTTTCATTTGTGTCTATCTCCTTTCCCTTCTACTGCTTGACTGATTGACTTCGCGTGGTTCGCGCGTGAACTGTCAACCGGCCCCGAGCCCACTCCACCTCCCCCGCCACGGCCTGTATCTTTCGGTCTCTCTCGACCCCAACTCTTTCTCCGACATCCCACAAACGCTTCATGATGCAGTCCACAGCAATGCCATTCAGTCCAGTTAAGGAGGGACGTCGCATCCTGGGCGAGAAGGACGCCAACACGTGTCTGTCGCCGGCCCACCAGAACAAACACTCACTGTCGGCCGTTGGCACGCCCACCAAGCGGACGTTGTTCACAAATGTTTCACCCAAGAAGCTATTACCCTCGCCCATCTTTGCAGGTCAAAAACGGACCAGGGACCAAGTGGATGAGGCCGAGATCAACACTGGATGCGGGCAGGACCCGCCGGGCTCGCAGGAACCAAGTTCCCAGTCCACCACCATTCACGAGGTTCGTCGTCTAACGAGATGGTCAGAATGCAATCTCTGGAGCCAATTGGCTAACTATCGTGACTCAATTTAGCCCGAACAAGCACCAACTCCAACAGATGTCTGCATCTCGCCAACCTCCCAACCGGCACGCGACGAAACAACCGAAGATCAGATGGAAACAGATAGATCCGCAACCGCGTCTCAAAGCTTCGGAATAGATTCAAGATCGGTTCCGGACGATCCAAACGCGCGTAAAATGTTTATTCAGGAGGTCAGTTGTAATTGTCCAGGCAGTTGAGTAGTCGCGGACTCATTCATCCTAACTATACCACAGAAAGCGGCACTTCTCCGAAACACCCTACAAACCGCCATGCGCAACGTTACCAGTAACCATTTTGATCGCCGAGTATCCGAATTAGAAGCGCACAGTCGCAAGTATCCTCGGATATCTCTTTCCGCTCTTTCATCTCCTTCCGTCTCTCTCAGAAAAGTCACCACGCCTTCTCAATTCCGTACTCCCCGCATCGGCACAACGAACGATATGACCTCTACACCTTTTCAAAGCACCCCAGATCTCCCCGGGAGACCCTCCGTATTTGCAGATTCTTCTTCCTGCGTGAAACCCTCTCAACGCACTCCACCTCGCACATTTGGATCCCCAATGCAATTGAGTAGCCCGCCAGCTACTGTTGTACGCCATAGCCGGACACGCGAGGCGAGCGAGGAACCAAGGACAGAGGGAGAATCTAGAAATCAAGGGAATATGTCACCCTCTCAAAGAGGAGACGCAGTGGATGGGTTGCTCAAGCTCATGAGTACGTCAGGCAGTCATGACAGCTCTGACGCGTGGACCGGATAGGTTGAGAGCTGCGGGTGACATGCGGTTGGCAACATACTTTGTTCATTTGCCGATCTTCTTTCTTTTCTTCCTCCCTTTTTTCCCTCAGAAGCATTCTGCTTTTCTACTGAGTTCAGTAAACACGGTGGTTGTGTTGACTGGGACGATGAACTTTGCTTTAACGAATACATCGGTTGACTGGCATATGGGGATGCGAAGGTGGTCTAATTTTGGGAGCATGCGGCGTATTCTAGAATATTCTTACTACTCTAACAATCAATGATACCATTTGTACTCTTTTCAAAGACCTGGAATTAAAGTACCAAGCCACTCGCTGGTAGATATCGACAAGACAGTCTTTTTGCCAAGGGCAGCAATGGCTAATCGCCGCGGGTTACGGTAATTGTTGAAAGAGGAAAGAGTCGTGCACATGATGAGTGCCAGGGCTATCCAAGAATGAGGAGATAACAGGTATTATGACATGCTGTGCTAACCTGTGGAATGTGGTCGATCGTCAGCTCTGGCCATACTGGCGGAGAACCCACCTGGGCAGTACACCGAATAACAGAAAACCTTTGGGAAGGCATCTTCTACGTACAACAGAGCACAGGGTATCTGTTGATAATGATCTCAACAATCTATAATGGGAGGGAATTCACAAATTGAATTCCTAGGGTACCTAAGATTCTCTTGGTCCTCATTCAGCGCTGTAGTCTAGATACCAATGGATCCGGCCCCTGAGCTACATATCCTGGCTAAATAGCCAATCAAAGCTTGCAGGGCTGAGTCTCATGATCCCAAGACATGGCCGTATGATTGAATTGAATTAAGGGCTATAAAGTACAGGGAGCTTGGTGAGAACCGTGCTGCACCTCTTCTGCCGTGTGGAAGAGCATTACGTGAAACATTTAGTTCTACTCTCGCGAAAACCCATGGATACTAGTGCAGAGAGTGTTGCTGCGCTACGATGTAGAATCAAGAATGATCTGTCAGGATCCGGAACCCACAATTTGGTGCTTCATGCTCCGATGAGGGGGGCTTGGATGAGTGTCGAATTGCTGCCTACCACGTCATGCATACATGAGAACGGTCAGCTTGGACTGATCCCACATGCTGCCATATCCAATCAGGATCCAATATTAAAGAAATAGTCAATCGAATCAAGAGTAGATCTGTTGATCTGTACCCCAGACTACAGAGGTCAAACCAGGATGGTCTCAACAAGTGATTATCGGTCTTAGGGGTTCAGTCCAATTGAAACCCGGCTGTGCAGCCAGCATTTCCCACCCACACTGCTGAAGCTATTTTTGTTTTTGTTTTTTTTTAAAAAAATAAACACACCTGATATTTCTCTATGCACGGTGCTTGACGATCAAAAATCCAGAAGTCAATATCCCTAGGGCCACAAGCTAGCTGATACGCGCTGCCACGACTTGATCTACAGCCTTGCGTGTGGCCATTATCGACAGAGGAAAGTATGTAAATCAAACCCCATGATGATACCGAAGATCTAACTCTAACTTCTCAGCAGTATATATATACACACCGAGGAAGAATGAGAGGGACCTCTGCGATACAAGAGAGAAAATGCAAGACAAGGCATTGGCGTTGTGGTAGCCAGAACTCGAACCTACATCCAGCACAACGCTCATCTTCCGAGAAGATCGAAACGAATACCATAGAAAGAAGCGACCTGAATGGCACGACAAACTTGACAGGGCTCACTGTGCCCGCAGTGAATTTTGAGGACAACTCATTTCAACATGCCCTTGGCGCTGAACTCGACGAGACCTTGGGCTTCTTTCAAACGGGATCGGGATCACTTTCCACCTATACATACAACTCGCCAACTACCAGTCATGAAAGAACACAAGTAACCGATAAAATAAACATGGACACGAGGCCTTCTGAAGGACCCCATGGCTGGTCAACTCAGTATGCTCATTCATTCGCCATCTCTCAGCATCCATCGCAAATCGGACGGTCCCCGGCAACATTCCTGAATACTGGCCGAAACGACTATCTCGACCTTGACATATTGAGCGATCTAGCGAATGCTTCTATTGATGCTTTCCCTTTCGGTCCTAACGACATATCACATAGTGGTACCGGATATTTCGCCGCCCAAGACAGTGCAGAACAAGGAATAGAGCCGATTGCAGCCCCGATGGGGGAACCCAGGAACAAAGAACCTAGAAACGAGGGCGATCAAATGGAATATGTCTTGGGAGGAATAGGAGGAGAAGTGCCTTTGATCCAGTGACTTTGACCTGCTACCATTTTGTATGGCTGCTTGACATGAGACAGTTTCGTGGCGAGATGAGCACGGGATGACAACGCTAAAACTCTCATAGATTCGGAATATGGTATCAAATAGAAGAAATTTTAAATATAGACAGAATATTCCAGACACCCTTCACCGGACCTTCTTGAGCTTATTCCGCTTCCGTCCCAGTACATCACGACCTTCGTCAATCTCACCCATAGCCTCACGTTTCGCAGCTCCAACCTCCTTCAATGCACCGGTTCTAGTCACGCGGCCTTCAATGCTGACGCCTTCCTCGGCAAATTCTTCCAGCTGTCGGCCCACACGTTCCTCAATTGCCAGGATGAGTTCTACATCACGCTGCCCCACAAGTGTGACAGCCTCACCAGTCCGACCCGCACGGGCAGTACGACCGACACGGTGGACATAATCATCTGGGTTGCGAGGTACGTCAAAGTTGATGACGAGGCTGACAATTGGGATATCCAAACCACGAGATGCTACATCGGTGGCGACCAGAATTCTCGCAGCGCCAGCCCGGAATCGGCCAAGGTTGGAGGTACGCTCAGACTGTGGCAGGAGACTATGGAGAGAGGTCGCACGGTGACCGAGTCGGCGTAGAGTGCGCTCAATCAGGTCAGCAGTCTTGGTGTGGTTGCAGAAGATGATAGCAGACTTCGAGATATTCTCCTCGGTGGAAAGTAGAACATGCAAGAAGACTTCACGATGTGTCATGGGAACCTTCAGGTAGGTCTGCTTCAGGGTGGGAGGGATGTTGCCTTGGTTCTCGGTGGAGATTTCGGTCACAAAGATGGGAGGCTTGTTCGCAGTACGCGGCAGTGACTTCAATGCGCGCACTTCGGCAGTCAAAGTAGCAGTGAACAGCAGAGTTTGTCGCTCTGATGAAGGAGGAAGTGCAGAGAGACAGGTCTCGACGTCTGGCAGCATGCTACCCTGCCCGCTGGCGAGGAGCCGATCCGCCTCATCAAGTACGACCATCTTCACCCGGCCCAATCCAGCTACTGTGTCTTGACCGGACGTTTTGATGTGATCTGCTAGTCGACCAGGTGTCGCAATAACGACATGAGGCCGTTGTGAGAGGGCAATTGCCTGCTGTCGCATATCGGTACCGCCGGTGACAAGGATGGGCTTCATGCTCTGGGGGGCTGAGATGGCCTTAAATTGTTCGAAAATTTGTAGTGCAAGTTCTCTGTATATTTCAAAACTTATTAGAATCCAGATACTGAGAGTTTGTCGTTGAAGAAGGAAGAACCTACCTCGTCGGCGTCAATACGACCGCGAATATACCAAACGGATCCTGAGCCCATTTCTGCAAAATAGGGACAGCGAAGGCCATTGTTTTTCCAGAACCGGTTCGGCTACCACCGATACAATCTCTTCCCTTCAGGATTTCTGGAATACACGCCTTCTGAATAGCCGTGGGCCGTCGAATGGCCATAGTCGTTAAAGAGCCAACGAGCCATGGAGCTACATCCAAGGCGCCGAATGTGGATGACTCGGCCCGCAGGCCAATTTCAAGGGCATCTTTGATTGTAACCGGCTCCTGGTCGTCTGTTGCTTCTGGCTTTTTGGTATCATCTTTCTTCTTAATGCGAGAGAGCGTGGGGAGCGGTGCTGGGGCGACATATCCATCATCTGAGGATTCGGAGAGGCGGCGGCGCTTGGGCGCACGGTCTTGAATATCGGGCTGACTTGATTCGGATTGATCAGACTCATAGGAGTCCTCGGACTTTGGATCATCTTTTGCGTGAGCCATTGCTGCTTGCTGCTTTGTTCTAAGAAAATTTGCGGCAGAAAAAGTTACTTTTATGTGGCGGTGAGGTGTTACCGCCTTAGACACGGGCAAAATTGTCCGAACTATACTTCACGTGATTTTAGGTACAGACTGAAGGAAGATTTAAAATGGATCTATTAATTGATAGAAATTTCTATGTCAGTATTGAAAGAGTCGATATATTCAACCGAGATAGTTTGGCTTGTGGGATATAAGATCAAGAGATCAATCAATACGACTGGTGGTGCTTCGTCTGCGGACCGACGATCGAGAAGTCATCTCGTATGCCTCGCCTCTCTCAAGATCATGATCCTCGACGGGAGATTCTGAAGAGGAGGAGAGGCGACCTCTCATAACACCATTATCATCGCTAGAGGATGTCTGGGCTCCGCTCGCTACTGCTTCGGCCGCATCTTCATCAAGCCCGTAAGCGCCACCGACACTTTCCATGGTGAAAGGACTAGCAGTGGGTCCATCCAACGCGAAAAGTTCCTCGCGGGTAAACCAAAGTGGCAATAGGAATGACCGAACAGGTATTAGGAGAAGAATGATAACGGGGAAACCAATGGCTGCAATGGTTTGAGTGATGGCAAAGGTGGCACCGAACCCTACCAATTCGAGAAGAACGAATGCCCAGATAGCAGCACGACGATCAAGTAGTTTGAGAGGATTTGACGCGGAGGTAAAGGCTTTGTCTTGGGCTAAGAAGATGAGTTTTTGGGTAATGCCGTTGCCTTGTAAGGCTTGGACACCCATGACAAAGAACAGACCGGCCATAACGCCCTGTGGGATCAAATGTAGGACAATTAGAAGCGGACCGGTCATAGTACCGAGAGTGAGTAAGCCCTGGGCAAGATTGCTCACTCGCTGTTCTACAACATGGTCTGTGACTCGGATGGCTTTTCCCTTATTAGCTTCTTCCTCATCCGCTACCTGTCGAGTGACGCAGAGTGCAGCAGTGTGGAAAGGGGCTTGTGGAATGAGTCCATTAGGGAACGGGATTCCAAGAAGACCACCAACAAAGGTTGTCAGGCCGAGAAGCCACAGATCCCAGTGGAAACCGGCGGGTTTTCTAAGAGGAAACTCTGTGCCCTGCGCAATCAGAGAGGAGACTGAAATAAGGTTAACAAGCAAGAAAGAAAGGAAATGGCTGTTTGTGGGATATTTACCATTGTGATCGAAGTAGAAGAGAATGGTCAGAAGAAGGGCAAATGGAATGGCTAAGAAGATGTCACCGACATCGATGTCCCAGAAGTGCACTAGCCACGGACGATCGAGTGTAGGGAAGAATGCCTTGCTTGTGGGCAGAGTGGCTACATCGACATCCCGCATGTGGCCAATGTGGACGAAACCAGTAAAAAAGACAATCGTCAAGGGAGTTCCGTAGTCCTCTAGAAACTTGCGAACGAATCTTTGAAAGAGATTACTGTTGCCTAATTCTCCGCAGATCCATGCGCTCATCAGGACGAGAAGGGCGACCATGATTGCAAGGTAGGCTGATGTGTCCCCAACTTGTCCCCATTGCCGAGTTAAGACTTGAATGCCCTTCTGAAGATAGATACAAGCGACATAAAAGCCAAAGATGTCGCATGAAAACCGGGTCACATAGGTCAGCCCATTGCAAGAGTTCGTGATGGCCAACAGCCAATGCATAATCAGAGACCAGCTATAATCGCACTAGTGAGTTTCCATGAATGGATGACTTGAGACTGATTCAAGGACTTACATGCCGATCCAACACATGAATGGCAGATATGGAGTGCCCCTTGGGGTAATTATATCAAAGACCGTGTAATTAAAAACGGTTATGGGCCCTGGTGTTTCTTTTAGATCGGGTGAGACATCCTTGACCGGGAAAAACAAAACTCACCAGTCACACCAACAATAACCAAAGGCTGAGCAGCGAAAAGCGAGAACACAACGGCTCCAAGAACAGATGCAAGCAGCACCTCATTGACTCCGTAGCTTTGATTCGTCTTCTCAAACATATCCAGAGAGAAGGCTAGAGCGGGTAGAATACTGCAGAATTCTCATGTAAGCCTTTCGAGCATGATATAGTCACACAGCCGGAAGTATTGAAATGCAACACGCAGCCATCAGGCGTTGGCAAAAACAAAGGAAAAAGGATAGAGAAGAAAAAGACCGCTGCAGGAGTATACAAAGAATGACATACTTAGCAAAATACATGTAAACAGTCGCGGGGACGACGCGATAATCCCAAGCATCCGTCCAGTCACTCCAATAAAAGGGCGCTCGCCGCTTGACATCCTGAATCATGCCACGAAATAGACGGACGCGCCACCATTTTGGGGGAGACGACGCGGCCGAAGCGGACGTTGAGGCTCGACGCGCCGGTTCATCACGCGCAGATTCTCTTAGATTCGCAGCTGGGGTTGAGTGCTGCAGCGATGGCCCACGAGTTGATATTTCTGATTGAACGGATGATTTACGCTGGGTTTGCGAAGAAGGTTTGCGCTGAGTGGGCGATGCGGGAGCGGGCATGATCAGTGCCGAAGCCAGGGAAGAGTCGCCGTGCGACGATCCCTGCATGCAATTTCGAACAAATGGGGTGAATGGATGATTTTTTGCCGATGTAGGCTGTATAGATTCAATCAAAAGTTAAACTTCTAGAGACCAATGTTGCGTTCGTAATCGGTTTGCGGGGAAAGGAAAAAGGTGCAGAGTTATTGATAAGCCAAGACTTTAGTGTGGGGCCTGAGGCAGCTGTGGATTCGTATGTATACAGAGCACAGATACATAAAGATATTGACAATTCTAGCAGCCCTGGCAATTTCATAGGTCTAAGGGAGGGTTGAGCCTACTCTATCCAGAACAGTGAGAATATTCAATGCTACACATATCCAGATTCATCCATAAGCCAAATTGTATTACTTCACATAGTAGAAAAAATAGAGCTAAACCATCCCGTCGGTATCACTGATAGCAAGTATAAAACGAACGCATTTTCGGTGACTTTTTTCCAAGAAGATCCCCAGTGTCATTTACGCTGGAGGAGGTGGGGGAGGAGGTTGATCACTAGGGGGTGGTGGCGGGGGCTGATCGCCAGGGGGAGGCGGCGGCGGAGGAGGGCTGGCGGCACCACCGTACATGGGAGGCATTCCTGGAGGTGGCGGAGGAGCCATGCCAGGAGGATAGGCATAACCACCTCCGTAAGCACCGTATCCATAGCCAGGTTGTCCACCAGGGGGAGCTTGCTGTTGCCAAGGGGCAGCACCGGGGGCGGTTCCTGGGGCGGCATAGCCGGCCTGTTGACCGTAACCACCATAGTCGTTGCCGCGGTTCTGAGAAGCCCACGGAGGCGCAGCACTCTGGTCACGGGGCGCATAGTCATCACGGGAGCGGTTATCGCGGCTTCTCTGTTGCCAGGGGGCCACATCGCTCGGCGGGGGCCCGCGCTGCTGCCACGGCTTCGCATCCCGATCATCGGGGTATCCGGACTCAGGACCGGCCTCGATGCGGCGTGGTGGGTATTCGCCGGGAGCACCTCCGGAAAGCTCATTCATGAGTTGCTAGTGGTAGAGTCAGTATTTGGCCGAGCAAAGCTATGGAGGACCAAAGAAAAGAAAAGCAGATTACTCACCTCCATCTCACGATCCACAGCGTCACCAGTACCAATGGCACGAGGCCCACGGCCGCCAGCACCACCGTTGTTACGCCAGTCACTGCCTCTCTGTCGATCAGGACAGTCGCGAGCCATGTGGCCAGCATTGCCACAGACACGGCAGATGATGTTGGCGGTGAAGTTTCGTTGCTCGGGACAATCATATTTGCGGTGACCGATTTGACCACCTATTCGATAGTGGTTAGGAATGTTGACATCTCAATTGTGGAAGGGAGCGGGGACACTTACAGTTCTGGCAAGCCTGGTTCTCATCGTCACGGAGAGTACCGTTAAGAGCGGCGAGCTCACGAAGCTGGTTGCGCTTGAGTTCGTTCTGGCCCTCGGGAATGGAGGCAGCCTGTAAAAGTTTGATTAATTCACATGTTCGGAACAAGGGACATTGGGCGCGACTTACCGTCTCGATAACGTTGTGCACAAGTTTCTTGGCCTTGTTCACCTTCTCTTCCGTATCCGCCATGATCAAGCAATGGAGATCCTCCTCTTGATTGCTAGCGTGAGCAGCGTCAGAGCGGCCCTTTCCTTCCTTGACGGATCCTTTACCACGAATGGCAATTTTAGCACCCGATTCGGTTTCCATTTTTTTCAAGGTGTTTCCACGAGGTCCTATGAGTAAGCCAACTTAAAAAGATAGCAAAGAGCTAAGTGTTAGTAATCCGGTAATTGTGAAATCACGTCAAGCAATGTGCAGCATCAAGCACCAAGGGTTAGCAAGAAACGGGTCGACGGCATCGGAGAAAATGTCTCGTCAACTCGAGTCGAGCAAGGAGTCATGGCAGACAAGATGGAGGGACAGTTCGGAGTTAGAGGGTTAGTTATCATACTGAAGTTAATCTCTGGATAGTCATTCACAGGCACATAGACCTTCTCTTGAGTCTTGGTGGGGCGTCTGTAGTCAGAGGGCGGGTGGTAGTTAGGAATGGTCTTCATGGCCTTTTCGACCAGCTTGTGGCGTTCATCTTCGAGACGCTTCCGGTAGCGGTACTCGCGAGTGTTCACACGGCGACCAAAGTTATCATATTGGGGCGGAGGCGAGGGAGACCTGATGAAAATGTGAGCAGGATACCGAAACAAAGCAGAACCAGGGAGACACATACCGGTCACCATCGGCCGGGACCACATCGTTGATCCGAAGCTTCTGGCTGATCTCCTCAATACGCAAGTGCAGAGTGTACGCCTCAAGCTGCTCGCTAGTGAAGTTGGCCATAATCATCGTGGGCAAACCCATCAGACCAGCAGCCTTGTTCTCCTGTTGGTCACCCCAACGGTTGCGCTTCTTGCGCCGCTTCACACCATCGGCCGGGGGATCCGCTATTCAGGAAATCAAACTGTTAGAGCAAAAGGCCTTCGATATTGTGATATGACTAGGGGTACTCACCTCGAACAGGGCTGCGGCCACGCTTGGGGCCATCGGGCATAGAGGAAGGAGTCGCGGTGCGACTATCTTCTTCTTCTTCTTCACCCCCGAACCGACGTCGGCCGAGGGGAATATTGTTAGAGCCAGTGATTCCTTGATTGCGCCAGGCCATGGCTGCAGTTGGGAATAAAGTCAAAGGGTGGTTAGTGAGAAAGACTGAAGATCAAAGAAGATGTCTATGGTTCATCCTTCCGTGAAAAGAAGTGGCAATAGAGTCACGTGAATATTGCTCTGTAGAATTCTTCCGGAAAGCGGTGAAGCTGTCCATGGGTCACGGCCAACGGGCGGCTTCAAGCTGATTGATTGGACACTGACACAAAGCTATATGAGAAATCCAATGACTACTGTATTCGATACTGCATGCGATATTGTATTCGATCACCTTAGTAAGTTAGTATACTCTCATTTAGTTAACAATTTCTCTTCTCGAAGAAATTCACCGGCAGCTGGCTATTCTATACACAGGAGTGTTACTATAAATGATGTTGTTCTTAAACATTCACAATTCAGTACCTATCTGCTGTACGATATACTGCCTACCAGATGCTCTTGGTACCATTTTGTTGCTTAGCATCTTTTAGATCATCCTAAAGGTTGTTCTTCGCATCATCCTTCATTCCCTGCTGAACCCACGCCCGCGCAGCAGCAGCACTCTTATCGGCAGCGTCCTTATCCTTCAGCAATTCCTTGATGGTATGTGGCGAGGGAACATGGCGTCCCTTCTCTGTGCCTGGTCGCTGTGCCATGCGCTCCTCCCACGCCTTCAGATGCGGGAATTCCTCAATGTCAATACCAGCCCACCCAGCAGCCGCAATCCAGCCCCAGTGTGAGATATCAGCGATGGAGACATGGTCACCGACCAGATATCCGGACTTAGATTGGGCCAGGTGCTTGTCAAGGACTCCGTATAGTCGGCGCGACTCATTGACATACCGGTTCACACCGTACTCAATCCGCTCCGGGGCATAGCGCGAGAAATGATTGGCCTGTCCTTGCATGGGACCTACACCGGCATTTTGGAAAAAGAGCCAGTTGTTCATCTCGTAGTCCTCGCGACTGCCTTTGGGGAACGAGATCTTGTGGTCGGGATCGTACTGCTCTGCCAGATATTGTAGAATGCTGCCGGACTCGAAGAGATGGATCTTCTGGCCATCACTGAAGGTGTCGGTCAGTGCCGGGATACGGCCATTAGGGTTAATTTCCAAGAACCAGCTATGCACCGGGTTAGCTTTGAGGGCTCGTCGGCCTGAAACTTCAGCAGTACGTACGGTTCTTTCTGCGTGTTCTTGGAAATATCAATTTTTTCGACCTTGTAAGGAAGACTGTATGTGTCAGTCTATATCAAAGACCAACACTGATCTTGATTACTTACCCAAGCTCCTCGAGGGCTATGGAGATTTTGATCCCATTGGGAGTCTGAGTAGTGTAAAGTGTGATGTCGGGGCGAGACATGATGGAGATCCTATGGTAGTGGGGCAACGTTGTATCCGCGAGAATAGACGATAAGCTTTAACGATTCCTATGAGGAGACTTATTTGAGGGGGAGCCGAGAGCTGTTAAATACTAGTCCAAGCTGGTTTGTCGCTGAGTCAAGTGTGACGCTTCCCGGTCGTTTTGGATTTGTAATCCTGCCGAAGCTCGGGGTCGGCTTATCCCAGACCTTGAATATTGGGGGGTTCCACCTGGTGACCGATCGAACAATTTGATGCCTAGGAGTATTTTGGACGAGAGGTATTAGGGATATCTCCAAGTCGGCATGACTACGTATGAATTCATTTTCGATAGCTTGCTTATCAACAGTGGCATCTGGACTTTCGTGGAACCGAGAGTCCTCATGCTTGAGAGCCTTGCTGTCCTGTTTAGTATACATTCGGCACATACCAACTACCTACGCTAGTCGATTACCTTTTGTCATTCCAGAAGTAAAGGTAACCGGGCACATGTTGTGTCCCTCAGGCTATTCAAGCATTCAATTAAATCTTAAATTAATTACAACTCGAGGCTAATGTTGTCCTATTCAAAAGTTATAGTATCCTTCCTCATTAGAAATAGGGATTTCAACGGTCATAAGCTCTCATGCTGACTGTCGTTAGATGGCACAGGAGCAATGATAACTAACTCCTGATCAGACGGTTTTTGCTCTCGTATAACACAAATTTCATAACGAACAATGATCCGACAAAACATGGCAGAGAGCATGAAGCGCAAAACAATCCCAAGAGCGTCCTTTAACGGAGCAAACAAGATACTGGAGAAAAGCACCGTTCCCCAGATAATATTTAATGTAGCAATTATTCCCATCAGCCAAGAAATAACCATTTCGGAAACTGAACACGGCTGCAGCTCAAATTCAATCGGGTCTATCTTGACTTTAGGAGAGAACTGCCTGTCTAGCCATCGAAGAAAGTTGAAGTTGAAGTAAGATTTCAAGAAGCTTCCTGATTGGCGCTTATCTTGTGCAACTCTCAGTACGACTCCTCCTAGGATATGCGTCATTACTCCTATACCGATCCATACTGCAGGTAGAGATTGCTCCATTTGCGATACCGTCAAAGCCGTTTTCACTCCAATTTCGTAGCAGACCTCGCCTATGTTTGATATCGCAGCAAGAGCGATAAAATATTCGAGGGCGATGGTGTAATAATTTGGACCCCAGAGAAGTCTTGTTGAGATGCTATCTTTCGGGCTGAGGATATTGGCGACAAGCTCGCGAAGACCACTTGTATTATCAAAGAGCACAGAGGGACTTCCCAGTGCAATCATGAACGCTAAAATGTGACGCTTTCCATAAGTTTGAAGTATAGCTGTCTCATGGAGACTTGGTCCAACGTTCACAAGAATAGTCGGCATGAGGCCTAGCAATACTTGAGAGCTAGCAAAGGTGGCTTTGTGAAGTTCGGGGGTCTCTTTGAGTAGACAATTAAGAAGAGGGCTGATAGGATCGTGAATCCTCCAAACCTCAAGATCGGGATAGATTGTCGCATTGCCGATCGAATCATCCGCATAGATTTGGTATTCCGCTGAGCAATTCCCTCGAGTCAGATTGTTGAAGGCGGGTTCATAGCGTGAGTACCACTTTTCGAACCGTGGCTCACTGGCAGCTGTTTTGAAGAAAGTAACAAGATATAGAAGACACAGAGGGGCCGAGTAGATCATTGCGGTTCGCTTCTGTCGGGACAAGGCAACACGGTATTGATGAACATGATCTCGACTTAAAATCAAGTTTGACCGGCACTTCAGGGTCGACACCATTATGTGTTCTCTGGGCTTGGTTAGCACTGACGTCCTCATTTGAGTCTCAAAAAAAGCAATGACAGCTGGGTGCATTAGTGCTTACTCGCGGAAAGAATCGCAAGCGTAACTGGACGGTTAGCAAGCCACAACCTTCGTATCAGCTTGGCGAAATCCTCCTTTTGCCAATCATTCGTTGAGCGCATTGCTACAACTCAACCAAGATTTTCCCCACTAAGTGACCATTTTTTGCCTTGAATCTTCGAACTGGACTTGGAGTGCATGGCATGTAGGGAAGGACGAGTTGGCGGGATATGCATCTGACATCAGATGCTAGGGGCCTTTGCGCCGTTTTAACTCGTTGATTAAACGACTACGAATAGGCTTCTCAGGCTTTGAGCCCGACAGTTTTCACTTCAAGTTCTTACTGGGCAGTAGTACTCCATCCCAACGATGACTTATAAGCTACGAAGACCTGGGAAATGTATGAACCTAGAAAGAAAGCACCTCATATCTTGCATTCGCAGAGAAAGATATGTACAACTCTCCGAAGCCTCTATATACCAAACACGACAGGCCAACCCGGAACAACCACCAAATATACAAAGAAAAAAACAGCCAGGTTCAAGACTGATAAATGAAATGGGTCAAGTATACCCTCAAGCTGACACTAGGGGTATACTCCACCAGGAAGAGAATCGAAAAAAAAGAGGGGCATGATGAAGCAAAGAAGAAAAGGCGACCAAGACATGAGAGCTCTCGAACAACATACATCCAACAGGACAATCCATAACATGCTGTCCGTCAAAGCAGGACATCAACGGGATATCCGTTCCGACTACCAGGAGAAACTCTCCTCGACGTAGTCAACATTCGTCCGCTTTTGCCTTCGGCGGCAAACCTTGCGAACATCATCGCTCAGTCCTCCGTTACCACACACCAGGACACCCATTGAGCCGACCTGGTTCTCAACCTCCATACCGACAAGGGTGTCGATGTTAGGACGGCCAGGGAACATCTGAACAGTTGCTGATGGGCTCTGGATTTCCTTGGTGTTTCGTGGACGGGTAACGAAAAGCATGATCCGTAGAACTTCTCGGCGACGGTCCATAGCCAGAATACTGGTCATCCAAGGCCGGATCCACTCCAGGTGTTCAGGCGACTGAATAATCCAGACAAGCGTCAAGCGACGGCAAGCGACAGTACCCTCCGCGAAACCAGCAACTAGGTGGCGAACGAAGGGAACATGGTGAGTAATTCCGACACCACCGGCAAAAAGCATCACCGTGCCGTACGAGTCCATAGTGTGAATATTTCCGTAAGGTCCTTCAGCAAAGGCGCGTAGGGTGACACGGTTGCCGATGGCATTAGTGGCACGCTGGAACAATTTATCTGTCATGCCTGTACGGCGACGAACCAGGAGGGAGATGGTCTCCTTTTGAGGCCCGCTGACTAAATCTTGTTTCGACATGGGCAGTGATTTCTCGTCAGACATGGAGTCTTGCGTCTCGCTCCAACCAACGGAGAAGGGGTGCGAGGTCCACCAGCCAACTGATGGGATATACAGGTAGATGTGTTGACCGGGTTGGAAAGTCCACGGGCGAGCCATACGCAAAGTGATGCGCATCGCATCTCCTGGCATCGCTTCGACTGTGGCGGTGGTAGACTCGCGGCCGAAGTTGCGGTAAAAAATGATGAAGAACCGGGTCGCGCGCTAGTTAAGTTCGAAGTGAGTCTCCTGATCATTTTGTCAAGTGATTCTGAGAAACTTACCTCGAGAGCCCACAAGATAATGGTCGCGAGTAGGTATGTTTGAGCAGTCAACCCATTCAAGTGTACCCAGAGGAAACCAAAACACACTGCTGCGAGAACGAAGTGGAGGTGCACGAAAACCTCATAGAAAGCATGACGAATGGGCGACGGGGAGTGTAGCATAAGAGCCACGAAGGCAGCGGTTGCCTGGAGAAAGAACAAATTAGTGACGCGTGCAAACGACAGACAATTATATCACGACATACCCCCAAGCCAGTGTACAGAAAACTACTGGAGGAAAGAGCTATTCCCACAATCTCCCAGCCGGCTGTGATGATATTAGTCCAGAATCCAATTCCAGCTATACAGGTCACTACTCACCTCCTTGGGCTTTGGGAATCATCCAAGCGAAAGTATGCGCAAGAGCTTCCAAGACAACGATCCGGCCCAGCCAGCGATGGAGCAAGTTCCAGGTATCAAAGGGAACGTGGAGCATCGCAATAAGAGGGTTGTTTCGGCCAGCCATAAGAATTAGTGGAATCAGGTTGACAGTAGCCATTGTACCCGTCCGGTTGCGAATGATACCCGACAAAGTCTCTTCTTCGGCGGCAAAGGGCGTAGTCACCACGCAGAGGATAACGTTCATAGCAACCACTCCGAAGACGAGAATGCCATGAAATCGGCTGGGAAGCGTGCCCATGTTGATGGCTGAGGATAGTTGGAACTCGCGGTTGTGACGAACACCAAACAATGGGGCATAGATCAAATGCTCCTTGAACCAGGAGAAGGTACCGTGTGCAGGAACAAAATATCGTTGCTTGTCGTCGGTGAAGCTTGACAGTCGTCTCAAGTGGCCGGAAAATCGAAAGACAAGAGACCAAACCAACATCGCGGCGGCCGCACAGCCAAGGGCGAGGATACAGTAGCGCGCCAAATCATCATTTACTGCTTCATACCATAGATCCAGGGGGGTCTTCTGGTGACCACCTCGCTTTTCGAAGTCCATTGCGCTGCTGAGGCCCGCAAGGGATAAAAGTGAAAAGAGGGCGCAACTTGATGTCCTAGATTGGATAGGACCGGTTCAAAACCTATAAGTAGGTTCTGTCTATTTTCTTTTTGCAAGACCAGCTTGCTTTAGAAGGTCAGGATGTGCACAAATTGACGTGCTATCAAGACCCTAAAAGGAATGGAAGGCTTGGTTTTGATAGTGTCGCAGGCGTGCTAACAAGCCCGAACAACACCAGGTTGTTCGAAACGGGAAAGATCGTGAGCGCCGAAGGGCCAACTGGTCGGTAGGTGAATAGATGGATTGCTGATATGGGAAACAGAGTCCCCTAAAGTGAAATTGTCGGTCGGAGGGAATGACTCGTAGGAACAGGCATCAATAGGGATATGGCTTTCCCCGCGTCAACAACAGTGCTCAGCAACAAGCCAAAGAATGTCAGATTTGCCGGGATGTTTTCCAGAGGCTTTTGTTTTCTCTGTTGGCAGGCAACGAAAAGAATGCTAGTGACCCAGTCACCGCTATAGAAAGAGGATGTGTTAAAAACAAACGGATGGTTCTAGCCCACCAATTTGAATGACTATTGTCAAAAGAAAGGAAGTGCAACACGAAACGAAAGACAATGAGGATTGTCGTGAAGCGTGGAGAGAAAGAGACAAAATAAAAATGAAAAATGAAACAAAACGAAGAGACAAGCTCTTACAAGGGGTTCAGAAGAAAATGACGGTGTATTTTTTTTTCTCCCTGCGTCCACTCTTTCCTGAAGGGTGGAGAGCAATGAGACAGGCCAAGTGCGGCGGCGGCGCCGGGGCCATCACGGCGGAATATGTAGAATTCAGCAAGGCTGGGCCGACTGGCGTTCGCACGAATCAGGGTATCATATCGTCATGTAATTGATCATTCTCTATCTACTGTATGTCACAGGAGGGGCTTTGACGCCGTTCCCAGTCCCGATCTGAGGAATGTCCATCCGTACCGGTGAGAGGCCAAATCGCAAGTCGCAAGGGAAAGCCAGGGCCGATTCAGGTCGACACATCCACAGGATGGGGATAGTCGGATCGAATCAGGGGTAGCAGACGATTGGTCGGGAAGCAGGACTGCCGATGCTATCAACCTCAAGTCAAGTAGCATGCGACATACGACAGGTTGAGAGAGAGCTTGGCACCGGCACTGGTATTGGCACTCTCGCATTGGCGGGCCACATCGGCTGGATGTGACTGGTTCGCGCTGAAACACCCAGTGAGAAGCCAGAACTCATCATGAATCCATAGACGCCAGCTAGAATTTGCGCCGATCCCCGTCAGCACGACGGAGTGTTTGAGAACGGCCCTTGCTTCATTCGTAGTCCAATCCGTTGGACGATAGTGGAGAAAGGGGGAGGCAAAGTGCGGAGGCGAGATGGCTGGAGAGTGGATACGTGGACGCGCTGGAAGGTTTCCATTAAATTGGCGTGTTTGAAGTTTGGTGGATCCGTCGCAGTTAGCGCCCACTCCTGTACAGTATGTACGATGGCATCACCTCAAGCAAACAGCCTCGATTCTTCACATTTATACATGTATGGATGTATGAGAAATTCTCTTATAGTTTCAATGCTGAGATCCGTGTCGATCCCGGAGGCTCGTTCTTCTTCTTCCTTATGTTTTTCCCTTTATCAGATTTCCCCGCATACCACCATCTATGTGAGTTTCTTATTACAGACTCATCTGGAAGCAATAAAGTAGACCTTAAAGAATTTTTACACTAATCTTGCCTCTATACATCAGTTGTTAGATCGCAGCACTTGTACTTATCGACAAACTGAGGCCCGTGTCGGTGGAGGCTTTTCTTTCTTTTCTTGGTTTTCCCTTTCATATCCCACGCACACACACATTTATGAAACGTCGAATGTAGAAGAAATGGAAGATGGCCGTCTACACGAACCAGAGTGACATGGCTTATCGATCAAATTGCCATGCCATACTATGGTGCGATGTCTGTAGACGCCGAAGGAACAAGGAGCTAAGACTCGATGATCTTGGCACTTTCATCTATGTCAGACCTTTAATCTCCCAAGCTCCAGTTTGCAAAAGAACCCATGGACTAGTGCCCGCCATGGTGGACAGTCTATTTATCCCACGAATAGACCCGGTCCTCATATAATAGGAGGCTGAAACAGTAGGAAAGCCGGGAATGAGGATTCCGCACTCTGTACAATCTGGTAGTCTATCCGGTGCAGTAGTGATTTTTGGCTTCCTCTTTGCTGACGCCTACAAGATGAATACTGTTGCCGAATTCAGTGTATGCCCCGATGTCTCGGAGAAACTGACCCTGCATACCACAGATAGAATGAGGTCCCCAAGGGAAGAGAGCATCTAGATGGTTCTGAACTCCATCAAAGGTTTTCTAACAGGTGTCACACAGTAACTAACCTTCAGATCCGAAACATACAGGGGATTGCTGATCCTAAGCATCAAACACAAGAATGAATTCAAAAGCGACCAATGCGCGGGCAAATCAGATGTATGAAAAGACTCAGCAGACACAAAAGGCCAAAAGAAGATAGGGGTTTAAAAAAAAAAAAAAAAGCGGAAGCAAGCAAGCTATGTAACGCCAATCACCATCCAAGGGTATCATATCATGTCATAGTAGGTCCCAAAACACCAATTCTCTAAGAAAGCGGAACCCCGCCGTATCCACCGTTTCCTTGGAAAATGGGCCGAAAAGCAATCTCGACCACGTTCGGTCGAGCTCGGTCGAACGCAATATCCAAGGGCTCCCCAATTTCCAGAGAGGTCCGTCCACAATGATTAGACCCCATGGTCAGCCAGAACCATGGATACTCAGCAGATCCTTAAAAACACAGTTCAACTATCAAGTCCGTGGAGATTGGACCTTATTCCATTCCCAGAAGGCCTACGCGTGCTCATAGAAAGCTGAGCTCGTCATCGCTCTCGTCAGAGCAGGGAACTACCATTCTCGGCCTAGGGACCTCGCGTACCGTCGTTTTGGGTAAACTGGATAGCCTTGGTCGCCCGGGCCTTCGCCGGTTCATTGTTCGGTGGACCTGCATCTCAGCGGGTTCTGGGGCAGAGCGTAGCGGCTCTTGCTTTGGAGCATTCCCCTTTTGATTGATTACCACGACCTCAACCTTCTTCTCAGCGTGTGTCCTCGCGATGGCCGATCGTGTACCCACAGGACGATTCGACATGTCACGCAAGATACGACGGCGGGGGGGTTCCCGCTGCAGAAGGGAGGACCGAGTCACAATGCTAGTTGAGAAGGGCGCAGCTGTGCTGACTTCGGGATTTTCCACGACCACTGGATCTGGTCGCCGACGCTTAACCGGGCGAGTAGGCGAGGACTCTGTCAATGCAATATTCCGTTTGGCTCCACCAGAGATGGGCTCCGCCGATGTAGGTGAAGACGTCAAGCTCGAAGCAATATCCATAGAATGGGTTGATTCAGACGAGCTGCTATCAGTTGAGCAGGGAACGTATGGAAGTGGCTTCGCAGTCATAGAGCTGCGTCCTCGTATCACTCGCGGGGCAGGATTTGGTTTTGATGCGGGCGTCCGAGCTACCCATTCACCAATGCTTTCTTCCCAGCGATATCCTCTGCCCTGGATTTGTTCTCCTGGTCGATTTATAGTGTCTGGGTTTGTCTCTTTACTGCTATGGAGAGCAATGGTCGTTTCCTGTATCTCGATTGCCCACAGATGGTCATCTGGCTCGCCGGTTCCTTCTGCAAAATGCATGGCAGTTTCCATAGCGACTTGGCTCAGAAGTCTTGAAAGACAAGGTAGCCTGCCCATGTGAGGTAGACGGGAGACCATGCGACGGATATCCCTGCCCATGTCAAGCCCTTCCCCTCCAGCGACACCTCCAAAACAGCGAAAAGCCTGTCGTACAAATAGTGCCAGTTCCTTGACCAGGTCAGATCGAGATGCCAAGTATTCACAAAGACCCTCCAGACTAGGCACTGATGATATCATAAGCTCCTCGTCATTTTTGAGGATTGCGTCGTTACACTGTAAAAGGCAATCTGCCATTACAACACAACCCCGTCTTAACGATTGATGGGACGCGGTTGCACTAACCACGGGAATAGGGTTCTGTTCCATATCCCTCTCCAGCATGTAGGAGACATAGTCGATAATATGACCTGCTTTTGTTCCATCCATTTTCGTCCAGTTATCGGAAGCACGAGACCGTGAGATGTGCATGCCACATAGAGCTGATAAAAGGCTTGTGACGTGATTGCTTAGTGCGTCTTCGACGGGCACACGGCATGGGCCTAACATGTCTGGCTTGTCTGTTTGCCCTATGGATGAAGCCCGCGTGGCTTTCGCTCGGCTGTTGTCATGCTGGGTCGGACGCAGATTTGTAGTCTTTGTAAAGCTAGTTGGAATTTGGACATCACATGAGGCTATCAAAACAGCCTCAATCAGTCGTGATGCCGCAGCATAGTCATTATCTTCTTTAGAAAACGATATTGTGGCCCGGGTCATCCAACTCGTCCATAGTTTGGTCGACATCCATTGTGGGGGTAAGACACCACGTCGAAGAAGTCTGGTCAGCTCATCAAATATATATGAGCGATGTGCTGGGCCGTAAGATGCATATTTGCGCAATAGCAGCACAGGATCTCCAGGTACACTGCAGACAGAAGGTTTCAGTACGAGAGGATAAGGGTAGGTCGTGCATGATGAAAGAAAGGTCGACAGTAGCGCCTCACATGCATCAGGTTCATGGTATCGGCATTTTTCGATCAGAGCACAGGCAATCGAATCTGTCACCCATTTGTTTTGGATCATTGTGGAAACCAAATAAATGCCCTGGGCACGAACAGCTTCACGTAGTGGTTTCCATCCTTTACCATGGGGGGCGTAAAACGACTCAAGCTCAGTGAAATATGCTCCACACATGTCATCATCCCTATCCTGCTCCATCTCGTGCTGCAGTTCTTGCTCCTTTGCAATGAACTCCGGCAAGCGTCGTGCGACCATGGACATCAATGAGCGTGCACCGCGTTCAGGCTTCTTTGCCACCTCACTCTTCGCTCGTTTTTGATCTCCAGTATTACAGAGAAAGTTCTGAAGGACACGGTCGAGGTTGTGTGCAATGTCAGCGAAACCTGTGTCTCCTGATTGGTCGAGCAGCTCTTGCCACGGGCTTTTCTGGAGTTTGTATTTATCACGGAAAGCTTGCGTTTGTCCTTGGGAGTTTCTGCGTTTCGGTTGTTCCACAGAGCCCTGTGATTGAGCACTCGGGGGTACCTCCCATTTCTTCCCAATGATCAAGGGTGTGGCCAATTCAATTGCACCAGGCAAAGTTCGATTTGCCTCCGGACTGTGAATGGACATACGCGTTCTCTTTCCAGCCCGACCATCTCGATTCGAGTACCTATGTTTGACACGCCGCTGATCGAGCTTCTTTCCCGGTATCCAGACCGGGTCGTCCTCATCCGCGTCCGATCCCGAGTAACTACCCTGGGCGAGAGCATTTTCAAGCTCTTTCGATACATGCGTTTCACTGATGTTTGTTACGCTGTCCTCTTCCTTCGATTCCGCTGCAATTATTGCCAACGTCTCTTGGTGTTTCTCGAGTCGACGATAAATAGAGGTCAAAGGGCGCAGGATGCGGGATGCCCATTTTGCAGTCGCTTGCACGTCATCCATCGGGGACGTACGGGTAAAATGTTATTGGGTAAGGGTAAGACCTGCAGTCCGATCGTTAGAGATGCCAGAAGAGAGACTCGAGTGTATCTGAACTGTACTGCAAGAATAAGGCCTCTCAGCGCAACTGCTGGTGCAAGTATGCATAATCACCAGACGCGGCATCCGAGCATAGTGACTGAGATTGGAAGATGCGCGTAGTAAAAGGCGGAAGATCAAAAATAGAGGGAATAAAAGGGAAGATTAAGGAATGCACCGCTAAATCAGGTCGAACAACAGGAGATGCCAATGCGACGCAAGTTTAAAGGGAGATCGGGGACCGGCAGAAAACAAAGTAAACAAGAGGTGGACCCCAACGCGGTCAGGCGACTGGGCCTATCATTGGAGCGAAGACATGGACTTATCAAGAAGTGTTCACCACTAGTTAATTTCAAGTTCAGAATGGGTTAAGACATTTGAACCTATTCATCATGTTTTATTTCATGAGACGTTGCTCGCAGCTGCGGGAAACCCACGGCAACTTTTTGTTTGCAACTTGAAGTTGCACAGTGGACTCATACCACTAAATTGTAATCCCAAGCTTCAGAACTCCAAATCAAGAAGCACAGTTGGAAGAGTAAACTAATGACCTTCAGTCATGCGTCAACGACCCAAATCATATTATCATATGCATAGTAAACTCGTAAGTATATAGACCTTCCATCATCCATCCATTGGGCCCTATAGTACAACCGAGTCCCAGATCTACATCCCGCTCAATGGCTTGGGACAAGATCAACAGATCAAGAAAACATGAGGTAAAAAAAAATCAAAGAGAGGAGAGAGATCTAGAGTAATAAAACATTTTTCCGCTCAAGCTGGACCCCGGCCCCACAGGAAACAAAATCATGGAATACTTTATTGTTAAGACAAGAGATGGCAAAGAAAGAAATATAGAACTGACGAATCAAAATTCAATCAAGCTGCAACGGAGAGACTTTAAGCCTTGGACTGCTTAGAGCCACGAAGCTTGGGGTTGGCAGTGCGCTTCTTCTGCTTGGTACGCGAAGAACCAGCATCACCACCTTCAATGAATTTCACCAACTCGTCGATGCTGCGATTGTGAATGTTGGGATCAGCGGCGCCAGCGCCAGCGGCCTCGGGAGCAGTCTGGCCGACCTGAGGCTGGACACGAGTTCCCATAGTAGAGACGCGGGGGTTGATGTTGACACGGCGCAGGCGGCGGGCCTGGATGTCCTTGGCATGCTTGGCAATAGAGACAGCATTCTGGGTGAGCTGCTCGAGCCAGGTCTCAGCTTCCTTGGTGTTGCGGTCCTCAGGGCCAAGCTGGGCGAGGAAAATGTTGTAGGCCTCGCGCATCTTGCCAACAGCGGCCTTAGAATCTTGGTCCAGGGCCAGAGCCTGAGCCAGCTGGAACAGGATAGTGGCAGTGTTGATAGACTGCTTGCCGAACAGGTCCTCGCAGACAGAGAGAGAGGCCTCGAACCATTTGCGAGAGTCGGCATACTGCTTGAGGTGCTGCAGCATCACAGCAGCGTTGTTCATGGTGGTGATAGAGTCTGGGTGGTTAGCGCCGTAGATGATCTTCCAGAGATCCATGGCGTGCTTGATATAGACCAGAGCAGTCTTAGTGTTGCCAGATGCGTGCTCGAACAGACTCAGGTTAAGGTAGGCCAAAATAGTGTCAGCGGAGTCGACACCGAGGGTGCGCTCAGTGACGATGACAGCCTTGCGGGCCAGTTCAACAGCAGCTTCCTTCTCCTCCGTCTGGTAGTAGAGCATAGAGAGCTGGTGGTACAACTTAGCCACCTCGGGGTGGAGAATACCGTAGATTTGCTCGTGCAGAGAAAGGGACTCCAGAATGAGCTCCTGGCCCAGTTGCTTCTGGTTCTGCATAAGCGAGATACGACCAGCCTCAAGGGCCTCCTCAGCAAGGGCACTGCGTGGCGAGGCATCCTTAACCAAAGGCACAATGTTCAGAATATCATCAGCAGAAATAGTCACGGCAGGCTTGACCTCAACAGGGGCGGCGCGACTAGGAGACTTGTTGTCACCACCCTTCTTCTTCTTCTTGTTCTTGCTACCCTCGTCGTGGCTGTTGCCGTTCGAGACAGGAACAGGAGCCTCCTTCACTTGGTCCTTGGTGAAAGCGAACTCGCGTGCGCCGAGCTGGAGACCCAGCTTGATGGAAATATCACGCAGGAGTTGCAGGTGGCGAAGAGAGTTTGACCAACTCTTATCCAGGGAGAATCGATAGCGGATAGTAACCTGCTTCTCAATCTCGGCCTGGAGGGAGGCAGGGGTGACCTTCTCAAAGGAGAAGTCGCCCTCGGGGTAGACCGAGCGCAGAGACTCGTCAATTTCAGCACGAGGAGCCGCGTTGACGTCGGTGCCAAGCAAGCAGTTCAGCAAGTGAGCGATGCAGGGAGCAACAAATGGAGCCGGCACGTTATGCAGGTACTTGTGGGAGACGTGCTTGAAGGCACGAGCAACCATTTCCTGAATCAGAAGGGTCGAAAGGGCCGCAAGGCGGGGCCCCTTCTCGCTGGACAGCTCAGCCAGCTTACCCAAATAACGCATGTTGATACCGCGCTTGTGCAAGAGCTGTGTCAGGGACTGACCATCCATAGGGAATCCAACGTCACCATCATGCAAGTCCTTGACCAGATCGGGAATGATCTTGGAGCGCAGATGCTCGCAAGCATTGCGAACCTCCTTCTCGTCCTCGGCCCATTGTTCCTTCTCCTCCTTGGTCTGGGGCACCTGACCGCTGAAGACATCAGGGTTGAGAGAGAGCTGGAATCCGGAGATGTCAACACGCTCTTGGTCCGCAGACTCCTCAGTCTTCTCCTCGGAGTCCTCGTCGGTCTTGCTCTCAGCCTTTTCGGCACGACGACGCTCAACCTCGGCCTTGACATACTCGCTCATCTTGTGGCGCCAGTATGACTCAACGAGCTCCAATCGCAGAACTGACATGCGATGGGGGTAAACATCGCTGCCATCCTCCTCTTGCCAGGAAGCATCCATAGGGGCCACGCGGTAAAGGTCGAGAACATACTTGCGTCCATCCGTACCCAGAAGGCCCTTGGTCTCGACACTGCCTTCAAGGTCGTGGCGCTTGCCATCCTTGTCCCAGACGGGGTGCTGCTTGATCCGAAGAGCCTTGGACAGCTTCTCGAAGACGGGCTTGAAGTCAGGGTGGGTAGCCACAACTTCCTTGCCCTCAACACCGCCATAGTCGATCTGGTGCTCACCAGGCTCACGCTGCTTGAAGATACCAGGAACGATGCTCTGTCCAACAATACGCTTGCCCAGGTAGTCCACAACGACGGTACCAGGAGTGAACAAGCCCTGGATGTCAAGCTGATTCACGGCCTTGATGCCTAGGACATCCTTACCAACAGCCACGCGGGCAGCCTCATCACCACCCTCGGAGGTGAAAGTGCCAACGCCATCAGCGCCAAACGAGTAGAAGATGTTGTTATAGACGAAAATCTGGGCCTCCCGAGCTTCGGTAGGGTTCAGAGGAGCAACCTCACCGCGAGCAACCAGGACGGCACCACGGGCAGCAGCCTCATTATAATCGGCGAAGAGCTTCGAGGTCAGACGCTCGCGGAACACGCGGTCCTGGACAGTGTCGCGGGGCAGCTCACGGGTGGTCTGAAATTCCTCGTTCCAGTCACGCAGAGTCTCGGCGTTGTCCACGCCAGAGATCAGGTAGCTTTCCTGAGAGCGAGTGATGTCGGGCTGGTGAGCATTCTGGCTCGAAGACACCGGAGCGACAAGCCATGGGCTGTTGGGGATGGCATTCTGGAAGGGGAAGGTGGTCAGGAGGTCCTTCTGGTTGTTAGACTCCTGGAGAGCCTCGAAAGAAGTGTTGAACGAGGCGGACAATTGGGAGATCAAGGTGAGAAGAGAGTGGGCGCTGCCCTTGATACCCTTGGGCATGGGCTTGGGGAAGGGGTCGAATCTGGTGTTCGAGTTCTTATTGACGAAGAATCCCGACACGTGCGAAGTGACCTGGAATTGCTCGCCCTCGTTGGTTTGAATCTGGAGGTAAAGCAAGTGACCCTTCTGGCGCAGATGGTACGGTACTGGGTTCCACGGCGACAGCGAGATCGACTTGACAGTCTTCGGCAGAGGCGATTCGGGCTTCGGCAGGATGGTCTGCAGCGATGAAGGGCCAGTCAGATTGTACTTCAGAAGTGAGTGGTCCTTCTCCGACTCGGCAGCGAGGGCGGCCTCAGCGGCGATATCATCGTGCAGCGAGAGACCGGCAGAGACGCCGTGAAGGCTATCAACACGATCACCTGCAGCACCGATAAGCTCTCTCAATCGCACAACATGCATACGGGCCTCCTTCTCGGTGTAGGGGTCCTCCACCAAGGTAATTTCGGAATTCGCCTGCAGATCCGGTACCTCGGAAAGCTCGATGAAGTCATTGATGCGAGTTCCGTTGAACTCCAGGTGGAAGCATGTGTACTGGAAGGTACCAGGCAGCTCGACGATGGATTGGCGAACATCTTGAACTTGTTCCTGGCTCGAGACCTACAGAAACCACAGGGTTAGATTGGCAACTTTATTTGACTTCCCATGACACGTATCTCACCATGACCTGGATCTTGTGCGGCTCATGGGGGAGCTTCACGGAGATCTGGAAGAGCCCTTGGGGAAAGGTCAGAAAACTACGGCACTATTCGATCTCAGATTGTGCCACATACCGCCAGCATTGTCATCCTCAACACCCTCGGGGTGGTCGCCATTGGTCTGTTCCTGAATGGTTGGGGGAACCTCTATAGAATGGTTAGAGATGTATGTCCTGGATGGCGGTCTGCCAGGTTGTATGCTGCGATCCACAGTATCGTGTGACAGTATCGGGGAAGGCTTCGAGGGGCAGGCGGACCTTTCGAGTGCTCCGAGTCTCCATTGGATTGAGCCATTATGTCTGATGGAATATAAAAAATAGCTTTGGCAAAGTCAATTTGCGACGGAGAGCTATCTCACGCACGATGCGAAGTCGAGACAGAGATGAATAGCGTCGAGGGCAAAAGAGAGGTGAGGATCGGGGATCAAGAAAAGGGAAAAAAGGTCGCTATAGTACAAAGAGGAAGCAGGGAAATTGAATCCAAAAAATCCAAACCCCCCGTACCCCAGAGAATTGATGCAAAAAGGAAAATCGTCTGGTGAAGCACAGTAGCGGTAGAGCGGAGGAGAAAATTTCGCGGGATGCGGCATACCCTCGGAAGTCGTCGGGCGGTGGGTTCGGGGAAGCCACCGCGGAGAGAATTCTCCACAGCTGGGAAGAGATGTGTCATGGCTTGAGGGGGAAGAGAGAAGGGAGAAGAGAGGGTTTGATCTTAGATGGTTTTTGGTTTTGTTTATGTATCATCACGCTGGCACCGTGAAATGATCCAAATGCATCTTGATATATCTGATGTCACTGTGTACATATGTATTGTATGCCTCAAATAGTTACTTGTTTTGGAGTCGAATTTGGGCCGTGGGGGTGTTTTATTTGACCCATAATCGTGATTCTTCCATTTCCAATGTCATTTAAGGTGATTTCGTCTGAGAATTGAACCAGCAAAGATCCAATTGGATCCATGGATGGCAGTGCTTGGTGCGTCTCTCTCACGCGGATACCAGCGCTGATCGGGTGGCTTGCCGATAGGGGCAATCACGGTGCACTCACTGGCACTGGCAAGTACAGTAGTGGTAGTAGTAGGTAGTAGTACTAGAAGATGAGATTCAATATTAAGTACAATTACTATACGGATGAACCGGTCATCATTTGGCCAAGTGTCATTTAGGTATACAAATGGACTTCACTGGTGCTCGGTCAGAAATATATTTTTCTGAGGCCACTACTGTCTACTAGTAGGTACACACGGTGTAGCAGCTCTGGTCCACTGCAGATGACCTGAGTGCGAGTTTTAGGCTGGTATCTAGGTATATACTATGTATATAATACTATTCGAGAACTTTAAGATACTATAAGCATTCTATCTGACCTAAGCTTACCACTACTAGTACTACTAACTACCAGTACACTACGTATACACAGTCCGACCGCCAAGCCTATAGGAACCCTGGTCGATCGAGGCTGGGGACTCCACCGCGACTAAGCCACATCTCTCCCTCTCCCTTCTTCCCATTCATCCATTCTTTCATTCTCTTGTCAATTTCCCTTCATCTTTTCTTGTCTTGCACTGGGTCATCTACTGGTACCCGTCCACTCCCTTTACCCACGTCACCCTCTGGCGGTGTGGCGCTGTCATTCTGTGTTTATTTGGAGTTCACCTAACTTGAACCCCTGCTACCCCCGCTACGAGGTACATTGAGCGACCTTGCTTACAGTCACTAACCGCGATATATTCGTGAAAAAAAAAAAAAAAAAAGAAAAAGAAAAGAAAAGAGAAAAAAAACCCAAACCCCCAAAATAATAGGGTTGAAACTTTTTTTTTGGTTGCTTTTGTTTCTCAAAACAGCAATCATCTGCAACAGCATTTCTTGATCTTGGCCTCTTCCCTGCTATAGAATTCACCACGTCAGTCACGACAGATAGCCGAGATGCCGTGGAACAGACTCTCGCAGCCTTTGTATCGCACTGCCCGGTTGGGTCTGCCGAGGCCATTCAGGTCTCCAACGCGACTTACTCCATACACTGCCCAGCGATTTAATTCCTCCGATCCAAAAAGCACGGGCCAGTATAACCCTGACCCGACGGAACAAAATGACTCGGAAGAGGATCAAGGTCGGGGTCGTAAGAACGATGACCCTACTTTGAAATCTACCATCTTAAAGATGCTCGAGACGGCGGCCACGACGGCCGCATCTATTGCCATCCTTGGGTACGCCTGCTGTTTGCCTTGCACCATAATGGCCTTTAACTAACCGCTACATGTCAGAGCTGCGGGTTACTCGTACCATCAGTATTACAAATACTTGATTCTGGATAAAATGGATAATGCATTCGAACCAGGTGATCCTGCTCTTGAAGTTGCAGGCGTTGTTTCTGGCAAGCATCAGTATCGCCATGAGGAGCATTGGGTTGTTCGAGATGAGCAAATGCGAATTGATGACATCGTAGCTGGCCGACGCCGTGGTCATTACTATCTAATCATCGGCGAGAAGGGCACTGGAAAGACATCAATGCTACTTGAATCCATGCGCAAAATCAACGGTTATGGATGTGCGATGTTTGAAGCTCATGCTGACCTCGAGATCTTTCGGATTCGACTGGGCAAGGCTCTTGATTACGAGTTTCATGAGGAGTATGTCTTGAGTCATCACATTATTTTTTTGCACGTTCTTTTCTAATGAGTGCATTCAGCTATATCGGAAGTTTGTTTAGCATCCGTGGACCGCGTGATACCACGGCCCTGCTAGACATCGAGCGAGCTTTCAATAAACTGGAGAAGGTTGCTCTGAACAGGAGAAAACTGGGCTCACCACCTCTGGTCCTCATCGTTAACAGTGCCCACCTCGTTCGGGATGATCACGACGGGCAGGATTTGCTGGAGATGATTCAGCAACGAGCCGAACAATGGGCTGCCAGCGGCCTTGTTACAACGAGTAAGCTTCGATACCCTACGACCTGAAGATTTCTACTCATCACCTTCAAACAGTCCTCAACAGTGATGATTATTGGGTTTACGAACGTCTCAAACGTTATGCAACCCGGATGGAGGTTATTCCTGTCACTGATTTGCCCAAGGATAAGGCGATGACTGCTCTCAAGAGATACCGCAACCAGTTCTACGGCGAGAACCTGCCATCCCAGATTCTAGAGGAGGTGTACGACAAAGTGGGCGGTCGCCTTTCTTTCCTGAACCGAGTGGCCAAGTCTCCTAATATTGTGAAAACCTGCGATGAGATTTGCCGGGCTGAGAAAACCTGGGTGCTCAACAAATGCTGGATCCTCGGAATGGAGATGGATGACGATGTGATGGACCAGCAAAAGTACGCGGTAAGTGTTCTGAGCTTCTGGCCTTGTAATAAACCAAATAAAGGAGGATACAGTACACTAATATCGAATTCAGTCTGCTGCCATGGTCCTAGCCAAGGCCTTGGTGGACCGCGAGAAGGAGATGGAAAAAACCTACGACCCCGAGAAAGGTCATATTCTGCCCGAGATCCCTCTCCACGAGGCGCGTGAGATCATGACACGCGCCGACTTCATCCAGGACTACGATCATGAGAATATCTTCACCATCGACTCGCGTGCGATGGTACGCGCCGATTCCGTCCCTATGCAGCTCGCATTCCGGCAGATTTGCGACATCGAAGGATTTGATAAGCACCTGGACGACACGCTAGAGCGCATCGGGGACATTGAGAGTCTTGGTCGTACACGAGAGCTTACCATCAAGGATCTCTGGAACCAAGGCAAATACCGCATTGTCGTGCGAGATACCAGAGGAAACGAGAGCGGAACGGTCGAATTCGCTGTGGCTGAGGACGAGGGCGAAAAGGAAGATTAGATCGAGTCACCGGAAGAGCTGTTTTAATGTAATTTTTTAGTAAATTTTAAAATTAGGTCATCAAAGCCTCACATGTTGTCCAATCAATTGTCTTGTTACCGGAGCGTATTCCAGAACCACGTCGTAGTTGAGCTTGGCAAGGAGCTGTGCGATCTTGGAAGCTTCACTAATGACATCATCACGCTCACACCGCCGAGCCAAACATCCTGCGTCCTCCCACTGTTTCCTTCGTCGCGCTGTGAGCCATCTTGACTTCTGAAGCCACTGCTGCTAGTTAACCGTGTGAACCTCGCTATGGCTTCGGGAAAGAGAACTTCCTCGGCAAATGATCAAGCAACGCGCACCTCCCAGGCGCGGGACCCCAAAGACGGTCGGAGCGGAATGACTACGACGTCGTCATTATCTCGCATTCCCTCCCCAGCTCGATTTGCCCTCGTCGTCTTTGGTAGCTTGTCCATGAGCTCGATTCTATTTACATTGACCGCAGACGTCACACAGGGTGAGCTCGGTCTGGTCAGCAAACACCTGGAAGAATGGTGGGAGGTGGGGGGACTGGTGGCATGGAGAGCGGCGGAGGTTGGATTGGCCTGGCTGCTTGGTTTTGATAGTATGTGAACCACTTTTGGCTTTTGGATAACCAAATCAGGAATCGTGAAGCTTCTCAGTTAAGCGATCCCATGCTAACCAAGTGTCGCGGTCGCGCAGGCTGGGATGTCGCATCATTCCTATTCCTCACTTATCAACCCACCTTCACGCTCCTCTCTTTCTTCTACGGCGTACGACCAACTTCGACTCTGGCGTCATATTTGATCACCATTCTTTCGACTGTCATTCCATTTGCGTTCCTGCGTCGACCCACTTCGGTTCATGATCTTTCCCACGCGCCAGCCGGTGCAGTGGCCAACCGAACCATTCTACAGGACACACTCACCACCCTCTATACCATCCTCGCCGCCACTTCAATCTTCAGTGTTATCCTGTATGGTAGCTATGCGTCATGGCTTCCCGCTCAGCTCGTCGTACATTTTGAAAGTCTTCCGGATATCAGCGCTGCCCATGCTGGCCCTGCCGGTCTTCCCGTTCTTTTTGTGACGCTTATTCCTTCTGGATATGCTATACGTGACTTCTTGTTCGTCAGCTCGACGGGTCACACCGAGGATAAGGCCGAAGAAAAACCACCTGTAAGCCGCGAGGACGAGTACCTGGCTGTGGCTATCTACCGCAAGACCTGGTGTCAGCTGTCGACCAAGACTCGCATTCTTGTCTCCCGAACGTTCGTCCTTGCGACCAGCGTTCTCCTCAACACGACTGTGCAAATTGCTGGCACTATCCAGGGTGTCTCTGTGCAAGGTGCGGCTACCTGGGGATGTGTCTGGGCTATCTCTGCCGTGGTGATCGGTGCTACCTTTGGTTGGATCGAGGCCGTGGATGGCGTATGACTTGCGATATTATAAACGGACAAGGTGTTATGGGTTGCCGATGGCGTTGGTGCTCATTTTTAATGGTGCTGCGTTCTGAAAGCGATTTGATTATGCCAAAGTTTGAGTCTACTTTCTGATGTTTCGGACGAAATTGTCCAATGTTTCCGGGGGTGGGGTATACCATCTGCTTCATGTTGCGACGATCACTTACGTTCCCTCAATATGGTTTTTTAATGGTATCGTGGGGCTATTACTTTCTCATCCAAATGTAGTTTTCAATTCGGTATCTTATTCTGCCCTTTAAAAGTGACCTCGGATCGGAATTCTTTGAAAATCTTATTAGTTAATTCTGCATACAAGTTTAGTGCACGAGGTATCTATCTGTGTAACAGGCATTGGAAAGCAGCATGAAGAATATCTATTAAATGAAGCCATAAGCGAGAGCGGAAGCCCTTAGACGCGGTGGTGTTCTGAGGGTTGGTTCAATTCAACTTCATCGACAGAGCTAGCGTCCCTCTTGGTGGAAGCAGCCTCGCCTTCAGGAAGAAGCCAACCGGGGTGAAGGAAATTAAAGATCGCGACAGCAACGATCATCATAGCACCATCAAGTGCAATGAAGTAACTCTCATGGGTGATGAGGTAGCCTTTCCACCCCTGCGATAACTCGATGGTACGGTAGATGCTTCTTATATAGATGCAAACCACGGAGAGGATCATGGCGCCGAAAAGCGGGACAGCGGAGCCATTCAAGTTCTGAAGGAGATGGAGGCGCAAACAGCGACGAACAAAGTCGACGGCGCAAAGGACAAAAATTGTGATGGAGAAGAGCTGAAAGACGATACCGGCCACCATGATGTGAGTCCCGGGAGCTGTGTTGCCATCAATTTTGTCTGCTTCGCCCGAGGCCATACCGCCGCCAACGGCTTGGATGACGAGCGATATGACATCGCAGGTACAGAAGATCCAGAGGTATAGACTTGGTCGGAGGATGGAGGACTCGCGGCCTAGAATTTGAATGAATCGGCCTAGAATAACGTAAATACCGGCAGTAAAGAAGGTAGGAGCTAGAACTAGTTAGTAGGGTTAGAAGAAGAACTTAATATCGTCTGGCTCACCGATGATTAGAGTGGCAATTTGCATCAGGAATGCAGTCGTGTTATATGGACATTTGGAGGACCAGGTTCGACCAGCCCATCCAATCACTTCCACCAAGCATCCGATACTGAAGACAGATGCCCACCAGGTTCGTTTCCAGCAGAATTGAACCGTGTGTAAGATCATCGAAAGCCCGAAAAGAACGCAATAGGCGATGCCGGCTCCAAATGTCGGAAAGTATCCATAAGACGTGCCAATTCCTTCAATTTTGGCATGACAGCCAGTCTGTAGATCCCGGATATCCATGGTAGGTTCGGTCAAGCGAGTGAAAAGCGTCTCGGTTGAGGTATAGGTCGACGAAAAAGACAACGAAAGGATAGTATGTACGGGCGATCGCCAGTATCGTTATAAAGGATGTGATGCTTCAGATAATCACAGATCTAGGGATTCGATGGGAGAAGTTCGTACTTGGGTTGGAGTAGAAAATAGGCCCTGGAATGGGAATGAAAGGAAAGGTTGAGACAACATAGAAATGCTTCAAAGCCGTTGGATAACACTCCAAACGAGGAGGGAGTGCCCGTCTGGAAACAGTACTAAAAATGGGAGAGAGGTACGTAAAGTATAAGGCTTTAGCAGCGACAGTCGCCTTAGGTCATAAATGAGTTCGCAAGCCCCGCGAGGTGGGACCTCGCAAGATATTTTGACTTAGGGCCCTTTACGACATCTTCGGGCCTCAGGTCATGCTCATCCGACGGGGAAACCAATCATGGTTCATGATGACTCGCAAGGCTCACGTTTGAAGTGGGCTTAGGCGAATTACTGATGGGAATAAAAGAAAAACTTGAATAAGTGGGGGTTCAACAGCGAACAAGTGGATCTACCTCTCCATGCGACATGACATTCTACCCTGTGAAATATGAGATCAAAACCCAGGAACCGGACACCAAGATCCAGACCTGACAGGAATTCGGACCAAATGGCAGTCCCGTTGTTGTTCACTTCGCGCTGGCCTCGCAAGATCATCCCATTCTGGTTTAGTGTCGATGGGGCTCAGTCTGCCAAGTTGCCGAATCCTGGAGGTTCTGGAGCGGTTTTCTCTTCTGTCCGATCCGAGAGGTCCGGCGGCCGTGTCCGTGTCCGAGCCATGCAAGTGGTCTATTTAGGTACGTTGATGATGAAGTGCAATTAATTGAAGAGGAACTCTCGAGAGGAGAGACTCTAGAACGGCTTGAGATTTTGTCCTTAAGGTATCACCCCCATTATCATACCATTCGGCCTCGTGTTCGGCTACCTACTGACTCACTGGAGCTGATGACTGCGTGTTGGCAGGCAGAATTCTTGGCCTTCCTGTGGTGATATCCTATTGGATATTGACGCGTATAGCAGCAATCGTATCTTCTGCCCACAGAATTGCCTAGATTCGTATAACACTAACCACTGAAGCTTTCGAACACGAAGTTGTAGGGTGACGAGACCACCTGGATGATGTACGATCAGCCCTGAGGGTGAATGTTTCAAGAATATCTCAGCGCATCGGGTCCACCAGTACTCATAAGTGTTTTATAGGTGGGTATAAAGGAGGGAAAAGTTTCGAGATCAAACAGAGAGCTGTACCAGTAGCTGGAAACGAAGAATGATTGACCATGGATGGAGAACCTACCATAAACTAATAGTTTAAGAAGATAGCAAATTCGGTACAATTGAGAATATACTATTATTATCGGAGATATTCGTGCATCAGATCCTCCTAGTAGTTGGTAGGTTGCGCCACCGGCAATTTTGCGGTGATCGTTGAGACCGTCATTGTCCTAGTCGGGAGATGCTATTTTTACCAATTGCGATTTCCATCACCGTAGCCAACGTTGAATACTCCAATATTGCATGAGAAACTACGTCGATAGTTTGTAGAATATCATTGAAAGGCCACCTTCTTACTCAGCAGCCTTGCGATCATGAGAACTTTTCAGTTCGATTCTTTTATTTACATTTGCAGACCCACTATCGGCACGTCAGCCGGTTGTTCCCATAGATGTACGTGCGAAGGCGGGTCGGCTAATCAGCCGGATACAATGTTGTTGGTTCCTACATGTAGTACGTTATATTATCTCTGGATTTCTTACTAAGTGATATTCATATAAACCATGCAATCTTTAAAAAATGCGATGCGGGTAACTATGTAAATTTTGGCATATCGTACATACCATCCGGATCTGGGTGCTTTGAAGTTAGTATTTGGGTACCATAAAGCCCCAGGGATTTTTGAATCCTTTTAAGGTCAGGTAGTACTAGTTACTTACCATTCTGGTGATCGATTATATGTTTCCTCGCCTGAACGATTTCATGCTGGAACTCAGCATCTAGCTCATGCTGATGAATACGGACCTTTTCATTGAACTTTCCCGCCCCACGTACAGCTGCTTGGGCTACATGGTAGCGCGAGGTACGATTCACGAGCATCATATCAAAGGGAGTAGTTGTACTACCCTCCTCCACGTATCCAGCAATCGAGACACGCTCAAGTCGAGGTCGGCCGAATAGCAACCCCTTCATTTCAGCCGGATAGCCATGATAATTTATGTGGATGGCCTTGTCTTCGGTGAAGAGGCTATCGAATGCATCGGTTCCCAAGGCATGAGGATGTTGTCCTTCGTTGCTGAGAATCATGAGATCAGTCACGTTGACCACGCGGACCCGCATAGAGGGTATACGTTGTTTTAGAAGTGCTGCGGCCTGAATGACCTCAAACATGAGCTCGACGCCAATACCAACTAGCACCACGTCGGGATTTAGTCCTTCCTCTGTACTGCAGAACTTCCAGATAGATGCTCCAGCCCGACAATGATTCTCTGCTTCTTCTGGTGTGAGGTAGACGGGCGTCGGTTGCTTAGAGCCAATCATGAGATTGACATAATCTTTCGACTTCAAGCAATGGTGGATCGTTGTGAGAAAGGTGTTCGCATCTGGTGGTAAATAGACTCGAGCAGCCGTATGTTTGACATTCAGGACAGATCCGATAAATGAAGGGTTTTGGTGAGAGAATCCATTATGCTCTTGCCGTGCCCAAGTGCTGGTTTCAATATAATTGATACTGCTGACAGGACTATGCCATTGGGTCTCCTTTGCCTAATCGATAGGTCAGCAGGAGGACAAAGGAAGTAGGAATATGAACCAACCATCTTAATGAACTTGGCGTATTGCACCATCATCGTATGAATTATATTGAGGAAGCTTTCATATGACGGAAAGATGCCCGTTCGGCCGGTCAGGGTGTATCCCTGCATAAAACCCTGACACAAGTGCTCGCTGAGTACCTCGATAACTCGACCCCCACGTGCATTGGCAAATTCATCCCATTGGAAGTTGCGATTGGTACTATCAAAGACAGCCCCCAGCTTGTTACTCTCCAGTTCATCAGGGCTGAATAATCGGACATTTTGGGGATTCTGGACAAAGGTCTCGCTGATGAATTTTCCAGCTGCTTTCATCGCACTCTCATCTGTCCCTTTCTCAGCGCAGAGTTTGCGCCAGTCAGGGAGCTTTGGTGCGATATAGCTATTGTACGCTTCAATGCGCTGACCCAACTTCTTTGAGTTGTTGGTTGGGATGATGGATTTGATCTCGTCGATAATGTCGCCCGCTTCTGTGAAAAGTTCATGTGGCTGGTAACCGGAGAGCCATTTCTGTAGAAGCACTAATTGTTTTTTATCGGTCTTAGCCTTTGGCAGTGGTACTTGATGGGAGTGGAAAGAGCCTTCAATAAATTGGCCATCAAGTTGCTTTGGTCCAGACCACCCCTACCAATCGGGATCAGCCTGCAAGCCTTGGAGAGATTAACCTAGGTTGGCCTACCTTTGGAGTACGCAAAATAAGCATCGGCCATCGGGGTTTAATGATTGGTTTCCCAGATCTAGCAGCTTTCTGGATCTTATGAATTTCATCCACAGCCCAGGTCATGGAGTAGTGAAGGTCCGTGTCAATATCATTGATGTCTTCCACAATGCGGACCTGGTACCCGTACCCGGTGAACAAAGCCGTGAGCTCTTTATTGTCCATGCAACCAAATATTGTGCGTTCACTAATTTTGAACCCATTAAGGTGAAGGATAGGTAGAACGGCTCCAGATTCCTTGGGATCTAGATATTTGGTCGCGTGCCAAGAGCTACACCGGTCACAATATGGCCACTATGGGGATATGAATGTTTTGAACTTACGTCGCTGTAGGCCCCGATTCAGCTTCACCATCTCCAATAACACAGGGAACAATGAGATCGGGATTATCCATGCAAGCACCAAAGGCTACAGCCAAAGCGTATCCCAGCTCGCCACCTTCATGGATGGCACCCGGTGTTTCGGCATTGATATGACTATGAAAAGGTTAGATTGATTGAAGGATAAAATTACCGAGATATTAACCTTGGCAGTCCAGCTGTCGTGCTAAATGAGGAGATGAGATTATGAAGACCCTGAGAGTTCCGAGAATACTTCGGATAGAATTTTTCCAATGAGCCCTCTAGCCACAAAGAGGCTAAGATCGCAGGAGCGCCATGTCCCGGGCCGACCACATAAAGCATATCAAGATCCTTCGTTCTGATGAGATAATTGAGGTGTGAATATACCAAAATCAGCCCAGGGCATGTTCCCCAATGTCCTAGAGAGATCACATGAGTATATTATACAATGGTAGAACCAGAAAGAGCTGGATGCGCTCACCTAGCAAACGAGGCTTGATATCGTCAGCAATGAGATCTCTTCTCAGAAGGGTGTTATCGCGCAAAAATATCATTGCTGCGGAGATGTCAGTTGATGTGGATAACATTCAGCCTGTATACTTCGATTTACCCGCTGCGATGTACGAAGCCGCTTTCCGAAATTTTAGCAAGGCATCGCATGCTCCTTGATTGAGAGTTTCTGAGGGAAGTCGGACCTCTAGTTGCGTCAAAAAATCAGGTAGATGGGAGGGAAGTGCTGCTGGGTTTGGATGATCGATAACTTCTCCAGGCATTGTTGTTGAAGTGTTAAGGTTGGGAGTGACTTGGGTCGATGATCGGCGCGGGGAGCAACGGGATCCGCGCGAAGTATAAATATCGATTAGAATGAAGGCGGTAGATTAATACTAATTGTAGATGGAATACGAAAACAAGAAAGAAGTTTGTATCGGACAATTACCGCATTGATGGATCATACCACATGGGCCTGGCCACAAACAGGTAAGAGGGGGTATATTATCCACCTGTTTCTTTTCTTCCGGCGACGTCACAACGGCCATCCTGACATCACCTCACCTCGCAAACACCTCAATTCTAACCTCATTCTTGCGACAGACGGCTTCAACTGCTTTCGAACTTGCAGCTATGACTAAGTTTATTCTAGCTGTCAATGCCGGCTCGTCCTCGGTCAAGGTGACTTTCTATACATTTGAAAATCCGCCCCGCGCCATCGTCGACGCGCAGTTATCCGGTATCACGGCACCACCACCGATCTTCAAATATCAGCGAGGCGAATTCAAACAAAAGGTACAGCCGCAGGATGCATTGAAAAACCCACAAGATGCTTTCATGTACATTCTTCAGCACTGTTTCAATGATCCCGAATTATCCGAAGTCGCTAGCGACAAGGATCTTGCCTACATTTGTCACCGGGTTGTCCATGGCGGCGACTATCACGAAGCGATTGAGATCAATGATGACACGCTGCATCGTCTCGAGGGACTTGAAGACCTGGCGCCGCTGTAAGTAGAGAAAACTACCCTGAAACAATCAAACTGATATAGATGCTGACGATTTGATTTTTGGGCAATAGCCATAATTTCTCCGCTCTAGAAATCATCCGACTATGTAAAAAGGAGCTTCCAAGCGTTACAAGTATAACCTTCTTCGACTCTGCCTTCCATCAGACAATGCCTCTCCATGTGAAGACATACCCGATCAACCAGCAGATCGCCAAGGCAAACGGACTACGCAAGTATGGATTCCATGGAATCAGCTACTCTTTCATTCTTCGCTCTGTCGCCCAGTTTCTGGGAAAGCCGGCAGAGAAAACCAATTTGATCGTGATGCACATTGGAAGTGGAGCTTCGATCTGTGCGATCAAGGAGGGCAGATCCATCGATACCTCGTGAGATGCCCGCCGTTGCGGATCCAAGCGGATTAGGCGCTAACAGACAGACAGAATGGGCCTCACACCCCTAGCAGGCTTGCCTGGAGCGACACGAAGTGGTGATATCGATCCCTCGTGAGTCATTTTGGTCTTGTTACTGGTAGATATTTGTGGGAATAGCAATGCTGATCGTCCTCGTTGCTGTAGGTTAGTTTTCCATTATACGAACGAAGCCGGAAATTTGAGTCCTGCTAGCACCAAGGACATGCATCTTAGTATGGTCAGAAGCAAGCACATTCTGCGTCCATATTTTATAATCACTGACCGCTATGTGATAATTAGGCAGAGGATATTCTCAACAAGAAATCCGGCTGGAAGGCTCTGACTGGAACTACCGACTTCTCACAGATTGCTGTTGAGAATCCGCCATCAGAGGCACACAAACTCGCGTTTGATATTCTAGTTGACCGCGTCCTGGGATACATTGGAAACTACTACGTCAAGCTTGGTGGCGAGGTGGACGCCCTCGTCTTTGCTGGGGGCATTGGCGAAAAGAGTGCACTGCTGCGGCGAACCTTGGCCGAGAAATGCCAGAGTCTAGGCGTGACGATCGATTCTGACGCTAATGACAAGGGGGCGGAGGATAATCAAACCGTGAAGGATATCTCCAAGGGCGGCGGCAAGGGGCCCCGCACACTGATTTGCCAGACCAATGAACAGGTGAGTCAATATTGAGACGAGGTGAAGCAAAAGATTTTGATTTGCTAATGAAATGTCTGTAGTTTGAAATGGCATACCACATCGTTTGCTCCCGGTCCTAATTACCAGTCCGAGGTGTCGTTTTCAAGAGACGCAGCAAAGGGTGGCGACAGGACCTACCATCGTTGGATATGGCCTCTACATAGTTATTAATTCCAAATCGAGATGTGACAGGTTCACGTCTACGCTTCTTTTTTTTCTGAACTCTTTCGAAAGATAATATGACTAGTGGGAAAGTATTAGACGCGTCAAGAAACGTAGCACGGTGCAATAAGATTCCAGGGACGGGGCGCACAGTCCGTCAACCTTTTACGCCTCACAGAAATCCCAATCTTTTTTTGTCATTCTTAGTAGGGGGCTCGACAGGTCCCTGCATACCAAATGCATCTTTCAGTCAAACCTGGCTGGAGATCAGGCGGTCGGAGTGTCCGCCTACCATATCATTGGGTAGCAGCCTACCAGCAGAGGAATTTATGTGATGTATCAATTGGGCCCGAGTGAGCGGATTCGACAGCTTGCATCGGGGGGAATCTGCTTCCCCGATCCCCTCAAGGTTGATCCCCTAGTTTAATGCACGATATGGGCAGAAGAACATCTTCTTACCAGGGGCAGCGTGGGATTGGACGATCACCCTAGTGGCTGGATGGAATGAATCTGATTTCCGAGGGGTCAATCTGCCGGAAACCATCGAAGATAGTGCAGATCTGCAAGATAGCAGAAGCCGCCAGATCTAACCTTAGCTGCTTTTTTTTAAGGTGTCCTCATGTACGAAGTACAAAGTGCAGGCTTGGGTTGCATGCACCTCCTTGGATGCTTCTGATCTCATTCTGCAGCATGTACTCCGTATGGAGCACAATGATGCATGGCGCACTTGTGATCGCGGCACGTATGTCAACTCTGGTCAACTGATGCAGCCCAGGAGGGTGGTTGGATGAGTATAGAGTAACCATGACACAGTATCACAAGTCCCGATCGACACTGCAATGCAGCACCAAAGTGTCGTGCTTTGCAGGTTGGGGGAATGGCATGATGCATTTGGAGCGCAATGCGCGCGACCGATCTGGCGCAACCACTGCTTCTTTACTTTTTCTTCTGTCGCTCCCGAGGGAAGGGGATTGTCTCCCAACCTCGCATTTCCTCGGCGGCGCACATCTAAAAGCTGTGTGAAACTCCACCGTCGGGCGCTAGTGTGATGGAAATATCAGACGTTGGTCTTCGACTGGTCGCGGAACCCCTGGCGAAAAAGCCGGACCCTCTCTGGCTCTTTTATGGCTCCTGCAGTGGGTCCCGTTGGTGTGAAATGTATCCCATATTGTACTGTGTATGGCTCGATCCAGGGCAAATGTGCTCATTTTGGACCTCCCCTCTCGAAATATCTCGAGGCAGGATCTGCGTCACTATGCTTTAGGGCGACGCAAGATGGAGCAGGTGAGAGAGGAAAAGTCAGGGGCGGCTGACCCGGCAGGGAGGAAAAGGATGGACGATCGAACCCGACATGGTGGATGTTGGGGCCGTGGAGAGTCAGCGATCGTCATTAGTACTTTGATCATCTGGCACCTGGATGAACTTGAAGGAATGGAGGCTGTCAGTCGTTCCCGAAATGGGACCGCACCATCTCCACCGGATGATTTCCGGCTGGCTTGACGGAGAGCGGCACGCAAACAAAGGATTTTCCTCGCGGGTCTCGCCGTGGTGCGGTACTCCGACGATCTCAACTATCGAAATTGAAAAGACTCGAGGGATTGGTCAACTCAGAACAGGGGACAAAGGGACGATTTAGAGGTTTTGACAGCAGACATGATGGGAGTAATGGAATACGTCAGTACGGATTACGGAGGAGAGTGTTAGATTTCCGAAAGCCACCCTAACTCACATTAGATCCCGGGCTATTTGGGCCTACATATGCATCGTGGATCATATTCTACAGGTTCCAGAGCCTCGGGTGCGCGCAGGTCCATTTTCTTTTCTCCTTCTCTGCTCTCCTGCCTTTAACGCTTGCCGTTGCGGAGCACAGCGGAATACTTCACGCTCCAGACCCGGCCATGGTGGAGGAGAAGGTGGACTGGGGTGGACGTAGGTGGATCTTACTCGTGTGTCCACTTGTTCCAGAATGCTTCTGTTGATGGAGCTGAATTTCTAGGAAAATCCTCGCTAGGATCGCCCGGCTTCACTTCCGCGCCAGCCCTAGCTACGCCACCTTTGAGAATCACACATCCCCAGCCTGCATTGGTTGGACAATTGACCCGTCTTGGGTCAAACAATGAGCAAAGCAAAACGGCCACATTTTTGAGGGACTGATATATCAATCCACGGCTATCAGAACAAAGAAAATCTCATAGCAGCCCCTCCTCTGCTACCCCCTGCGTAGGTGTTTTTCATCCTGTAAGGCGGCTTTGGCTTTGCTTCTTCGCTTCCAGTTGGCCCTGGTTCAGCGCCACCATGCAGGTCGGCTGCGTCTAAACACGGGATACATAGTTACCCTGGACTGTCTTTCTGCGATATATCGAGTACCGATCGGAAAATTGTCATGGCGGCACCTATGTACATGAACAAGATGTACAATACATGTAGTCTTGTATGTACATATCCGAAGTTCCAAATTGGAAAACTTCATCCCCGTCAGGATGGACTACTTCGTATGATCTGGTGGATTCAAGGCTCCACGAAGCTGGACAAAGAAGAACGACATTCCAGTTCATGCAATACGGCTAAACTTTGTTTCCTCGGGAGAACTAATGCATCGAGCCGCACTCTGGAGACACGTCCAGGAACCCGCTGTGGCGAGCTCATCCGACAGGATCGGCTCGGGATAGAGGCTGGAAACCCAGGGAACCAGCGGAGCCAGAACCCTGGATCGAAGGACGGGCCGTTGTAGCCTGACAGGAAATCGTGGTCCTTGATGGAATCAACAATCACAGCGGGCACAAGGTACTCAACGGGGAAGACGGAGCCAGAGGCCGGGAGGTGCCTGATTGATTAACATTTGAAAAGCCTTCCTATTCGGGCTATGGAAATTGTTGGGTCTTTCGCTTTATTTTTGATTTGATTTCCATTTCTTTTTTCTAGCGTGATTCTAGCTGTAAGAGAAATGGGGGTCTTCCCGAAGATGGAGACCTTCCACCAGTTGCCGGATCCACTATGGACGAAGAGGAAGCTCGTTTTCCTGTAAATTTATTTCACGCCTATGTTTCTTTTCTTTTCTTTTTTTTTTTTTTTCCGTACAAAGTCCCCGACGGGACTGCGCATTCTGCCCGCATCCAATCGCCCTAGTGCAACGTAAAAATACCGCCGGGTCCATTATTTGGAGCGTCTCTACCGCGTGCGCCCCACAGGGGATCATCGTCTCTATCCCTCCAGAGCCAGTCTTTTGGGCACTGGTTCCATCATCGCGAATAGGAACTGGTAAAAGATGGGGAGAGTGGGAAGAGAACCCCATCGGTGGCTTGGGACAACACGAGTAAGCACCCCAGCAACCGGGGGGCAGGGGGATTGGAGGAAGGTGAACTGAATTCGTTGGGATATCATATTCGCTATCAACTTCCGTGGGGAAGTCAAAGTTACACCAGTATTCTTCTCGATCTTGCTAACGGCCCCGGAGGATATTCCGCGGTAGATCATCAGTCCCGATTTCAATAGATTGGTCCATCATGGGCGCGTATCCAGTTCACCCCAGTCCAGTGGCACGGCTGAAACAGACTTACGAACCTAGCTGTCTAAAGCAACCGTCAGGGGGAAAGGGAAAGGGACACCTGGCGTTCGATCTGACGCAACGACTTAGCGACTGAGCTCTGCCGTCACACCATCCGCCGGGGAAAAGGATTGTGGCTGGATAGACGGCGCGGCTCCAGTGTGGCAAAATCCGTAGTTTGCGTCAGCTGCATCCTTAATATATCGTCTCTACAGTATACAGTACAATGCCTAGGCACGGAGTACGGAGCACGGAATACGGAGTACAAGATCAACATAGAAAGCCTGTATGTATGTACAAGATCACACACTATCCACGGAGTAATACTCAGAGGTACATATATACGCGGGATCAAATGTAGTGTGTCGAAAAAGGGGAAAGGATATGGGGGTGGAGCCGTGTGTAACTGTTTTCTGCAGTGCTTGGACGGAGAAAGAAGGAGTCCAGAATGTTTCCATGGAGAATTTACAGCTAAACATTGGTATTGCCCATACATAGACTGTACTCCGTACCATGACCCAAGACCCCGGGAGAGTAGAAAGGCTAGAAGGTGAGAAGAATGTTCATACGTAACCGAGACTGGAAGTGGGCTCGCTGCTGGCTCTGATTCATCGATACATTGGCGATGAATGGGTCCCTTCGGCCTAAGGGTGGCCGGGGGGTCCACCCCCTATGATGGATCCAGGTACGGATCGATCGAATCTGGGAGAATGGGAAGGGGGCAGAGGCAAAGAAGGGGAAAGAAAAGAGTAACAGACAGCAACAGGTAACAAGAGAAAAGGTAGAAAGCGTTGTATGAGACAAAAAGAAAAGAACGGTATCGCGCAAATTGATGAAGCAGATTTCGATTGGAGGTGTCTGTGACGGAGATGTGACCCCCAGGGGAAAGGAGAGCGAAAGCGACAGGCGATTGGAGGGGGACCACAGCAAGGCTTCCGAGACTCTTATTAATATCGTTTCTGTTTCTCTTCACTCTTTTGTTTTATTTTTATTTTTTTGGGATTAGGCGGTTTGACGGATGGTTTTGCCTGTGATCTGTTGAGCGTGTTCGACTGGACCGAAATACACTAGGCGATTGCACGAAGGGTCATCTGGCAAGCCGAATGTCTGGTCTTGATTACTTGACAGATGGATTTTTGGATGAGTCTGGCTCCACGCGACAACAGACGAAAGTACCTAGGTTGGCCAGGGGATGGTCTCGTCTACTTGAAGGATGAAGTACTCTATCCACATCCAGTGCCTCGACGTGCCTGTTCCGTAGCGACTGGTTCAAAAAAATTTTTTGTGCCTAGGCATCATATGTCAACGCGCCCGCCTCTAGGGACCCCTGGCATCGGTATTAGGGTTGGGAAGGTTGGGAGAGCTAGTGATCGATACCCATCCAGTAAGAAAAAAGGTACATCTGTCTGTATGGAGCCTGACCACGCGAGTCCCGATGTCCAGTTCGGATGGATCCGTTTCTGTTCCTGCGGCTGCTCCCCCTTCTCCACTTATGCAAGAGGGAAGCCCAGAGATTCGGTTCCTAGCTTCCCTTCCGGTGGAGCAACAGAGCTCTCGCTCGCTTGCTCTCTCTCTCTCTCTCCTACTCTTGTCTGGATCAGGGTGACGATCTCTGTCGGGTATTGTCTGCGAGCTGCACGGTACTTTCGTTCGCTGGGCCCGGGGAAAGATGGAAGTCATCCCAATTTTATCTATAGCATCAAGGGGGTGATGAAAAAGTCGGACTGGATAGATCCATGATTGAATTGTGATGGATCAGAGGTGTCTCCATCGATAGCAAAAATCAGGCCCCGATCCGCCCTGGCGCTACTGCAACACTACCGGGTTTAGCAGACGTTGGAGAACGTAGAAAGGGGGTGCGTTCCTGTTCCCCGGGACCAGGGGACGCGGGAGAGCCGCTCACTGCTAAACAAAGAAAACTGGGGCCCATAAGCTTATGATCTGGATTAATTTCCCTTTTTCTTTTTTCCCCTGCCCCCGTTGGTTTTGGTAATTTCGATTTATTGATTTTAGCCTGGTTTTATGATTTTCGCTTTTCCTGAACGTATTTTTTCACTTCCCTTCCTTTCCTGTTTGGGAATCTGAATTTGCATTTTAATATTATTTTTTATTCCAGAAAAAGGTTGGAGGGAAGATCATCCTAGCCTTTTGCTTAGATTTCCATTTCCATCTATTTATTTTATTCTTTTTTTTTTTAGTTCCCTAATTTCAATTTGATTTCATTTCCTCATTTTTATTTTTATTTTTATTTTATTTTTCTTTTCTCTCTTTCATCTGTACGATATCTACGCAATCGCTGCTCGCACACCCCTGTTACCCTAAGGTAGCTTCGCCTTATTTAATTATCTCTTCACTCCCTCCGGACTTTTTCTTCCCTTCTGCTCGCATACTTGACTACCGTCATAAACCTATCATCAGCCTCCCTGCGATCAAAACCGTCCTCCCTACCCGCCCTGTCTTCTCCCTTCTCCTCCCTTGCGATTGCTTCTCTGGTTCTCAACCGGATCTACCGGGCCACAGTTCCGCGACTTTCTCCTTTCCAGGGTCTCCCTTGCCGACTTGGCTTCATATCCCTTCTCGGCCGTTTTGCTGGTTCAGATCGCGATTTCATGTACTTGATTCTGCAGCCACCCTCGCGCCTATCTTTCTGAATAATCTTTTTTCTATTATTCCTCCCGTTTTATTGCCTGCCTGGCTAGCTGCGGACTGATCGTTTCCTGGGGGGAAATCCGATTGACGCGATCTTGCGGTGGAGCCCAAATAAAAAGCAACCTGCGACGACCTGTCGACGCCTCTAAAACCAGCCGAGTCCGCCATTCTCTATTTGTCGGTCTCTCAGTCGTCACATTCCTGCCCTACAACCTGCTGGTGCCCGCATTGTTCCAGTGTGGTCAGGTCTACTTTTAAAAAGGATCCGTCTTCCGATCTTGACTGCATCCACATCCCATCGCCTATACCGCCCGTCCCTGTCTAGACTCGGTTCTTTTCGCTTTTGCTACGGGGGGTGGATTGGGAGTTCGTTTGCCTACCGATACCCCAGCCGAGAAAGAAATAACTACTATATAAGAACCGTTCGTGGTGTTTATTCGGTGAGTTCCTCCATCTCATTCCTAACCCTGCGTGTCGAATTCGCAATCATTTCTACTGCGATAATCCTTCACTGGCTCTCTTCAGCATCAATTTCTCTAACCATGGCCGCTTCTTCAGACCTCAACATGATCCTCCGAGACCTATCAGCTTTCAACATGGGCCGAGGCGCCTACGATACAACGGGCGTTAAGAAGCCTGGTGCTCCTCCCCCACCACCTAAATAATCACTTGCGATGATACCCTTGATCGGCACATACACCCATAATTTTTTCTGGCGATATTTTGGATTTGACAGGCGCCTATGGTCCCTGGGGTTTTGACGCCTCTATGTTCGGAGTTTGCCTTTCTTTCGGTGAGTACCCTAATGCAACAGCCTCGTTTTGGGCATCAAAGCTAACGAGCTAGCCGCAGACTTTTGTAACACTATGTTTCGTCTGTGATTTTTACCACCAAACTCTCGGTCATATCTTTGCTATTGATTCGCCACTGGCTTTGCGCGACCACGTTATACCCTTTTAATTTTCTCTTTCTACTTTTTATTCTGCATCGGGCTCGGATTTTCAGCGTCGACACTTCGGTTTTTTATTTTCTCGTCTTCGCATATGCGCCTCCTCGTTATCTCGGACACTCTATACCCCCGCCTCTCCTCGACCTCACCGCATCTTCGTTCTCTCATGTTATGACAAATACCGAGATGACTTCACTTCGACCTCTCAAAAGTGCCTTTTTTGTTGTTTTCTTTTGTCTCTTTCCTGTCTTGTGGTTATCTGATTTTGATTTGAACTTCCCACGGCGTTATGGCATAGATGGGACGGAATTTATTGCATGGGATGCATGGACTGATACCAGAAGACTTAGACCTTCGGACCTCACGGTCACAATAGCACGTTTATTGACGCGCAATTGCTTCTTGATTTTGTTATTTGTACTAGTATTTGTATCTGATATAACCATATCCACACCTGTACATTATGTTGCGCGCAATTTCGAAATTAAAGCGTCTGCCACTATCTGTCATTCCCCCGCACAAACTTAGATTCGGTTCTAGACCTCGGATCAATGGCTAGAAAGTCCCATCCAAGTCTCATCCTTGCCCTAGCTCTTGAGAAGCACGGGCATGTTCGTGTAGCCCAAATGTCGTGTCGCTCGGAGTTCACAGCTGCGATTCGGGCGGTATAGACTGAGCGTCGGGCAGATTTGCTTAAGGACTAATGCCGAGCCAGGAACCACCAGGCTGGTTTTTGATCCGAGCGCCTGTTGATGCATCGGCACATAGGCCCCGGGCCCGACTGGGTCCCACTGGCGCCCGACATCATCTTGCATACCCGTTGGGCACTGGTCTGTGAATCATCGCGGCCCCCAGGTACGAGAACTCCCACGCCACAGAATTCTTCCCCAGACCCCCAAGTTCTCGGTTAGCGCGGTCAGGTAAGTCTAGATCCATTCTTACTATTCCTTCTCCTACTATCTCTAATACTCAAGTGGAGGTCATTGTCGCCCGTCAGTAGCAGGCCGCTTCAGCATAGATCGTCAGCTGCTGAACTTAGACGTGATATCTTTGTAAATCATCATATATCCTAATATTTGTCAGCTGTGGATTTTCCCTCTTGTTGCGCTGGATGTATTCTTCACACACGGAGATTATGTGCCTAGTAGTTCCTTTCTCGGTAAGCCTCGTCGCTATAACCATGCCTCTGTCCCTGTACACCTTGATCGCGATTGAAACGAGTCTAGAATTTGGTCTAACTATGAGTCCCAGCAGATTCTGGTGAATTCAGCATACACATAGTGGTGATTTTCTGGTATGGATTAATTAATCCGGAACCTTCAAATGTTGGAATCGTCTGAGATATACCAAGTTATACTATTAATACGAGTATAGTACGGAGAACTGAATAGACTCACCGGAAGAGATTCTAAATTGATACGGACAGCAATTTAAACCTGTGAAATAATTTGCTTATAATTTTATAATATTCTGATTAGCCCGTTCATGCAATCTTGGAATCCCTCCAAATTCAAGTTGCTATTGACTGAGTACTTGCTGCCGATGTTCCTATGTATAAAAGGCGGCTCTGCGAGGCAAAATATACATTTTTGAGAACAGCTGCAAGATGGTCATATATTGCCAAGCCATGACTTGAATATGCCTTGATATGAAACAAAAGCGGTATAACAGAATTTTCTCATCGTTCAGAGAGCAAATACTAGTAAATACTAATAGATCAACCGTACTAATTCCATGATTGGATCTATTTGCGTATCCTCCAAGCTTGGCAGCAGGAGACGATCCCGTGACTGGCGGAAGTACGACTTGCGCTAAACCGGAACAGGACATAATCCATCATCATTGACCTCCGCCTCAAGACCTCCTGCTCTTCCGTGATTGCGACATCACTCCTCATTCTATCAGCACAAGTGTTCAGACCTCGTGACAAAACCTCACTTGAACCTATTGAATACTGGGGTGTCAGATCTCAGCGTCACAACCGATCTCCCTGCTAATCCGTCTGCCTGAACATCCAATTGTTTGTCAGGCGTCGCTCTCTGCACGACGGCCTAATCCTTGCGATCTATCTATCTCTTCTCCTATTTTACTGTCTCAGCCATGTCCGAGTCCGCCAGTGCAAACGCTCCGAAGCCGAGCAGTAGCGTCAAACTGGTTTTGCTAGGCGAGGCTGCCGTAGGCAAGGTACAACTGTCCTTCTCAAGCTTCATTGGGTTCAGTAGCTGATAATCTTCCTTGTCACCTACAGTCATCGCTCGTTCTTCGATTTGTCAACAATGATTTCCAAGAAAACAAGGAACCCACCATTGGCGGTAAGGAACACTTTTGGACGAGCGCTTTGGCTTGGGGAGAAGGCTGCTTCTGTGTACTCTGCAGGGCCTGTCTTGAAGATGGCGCACCCTGCATGGTATGACGTTCAGTCGGATTTCCAAAAAAGCCATAAACCCTCGGACTTTGTCAAATATGACCTCGGAATGCCTGGCTAACGTTATTGTTCAGCTGCCTTCCTGACACAGAAATGTTCTCTTCCTACGCGCACAATCAAGTTTGAGATTTGGGATACGGCAGGCCAGGAACGTTTCGCCTCTCTCGCCCCGATGTACTACCGCAATGCACAAGCCGCTCTCGTGGTCTACGATGTCACCAAGCCCTCGTCCCTGACAAAAGCGAAGCACTGGGTTGCCGAACTTCAGCGCCAAGCAAGTCCCGGAATCGTCATCGCCCTTGTCGGTAACAAGCTGGACTTGACCAACGATGGTGGCAACACTTCCGCTGCGAGTGCTGCTGAAGTTGACGGCGAGGCCGTCGGGAGTGGTGGAGATGAGGGTGCCGCTGAAGAAGGCGAGGAGCAGGATACGACCCCTGGCGATGCTCGAAAAGTGTCGACCCGCGAAGCAAGCTCATATGCAGACGAGGAGGGACTTTTGTTTTTTGAAACCAGCGCCAAGACCGGAACTAACGTGGTGGACGTGTTCACTGCCATCGCTAATGCCATACCCGAGAGTAGCCTGAAGACTGGTCGTGGTGGTGCCGGCACGGGACAGACTGCGCTGGGAGGCCGGTCGGCAGAGGACTCGCGGGTAAACTTGGGCGACCGAAATGCGGCAACGGCAAAGGAGGGCTGCGCTTGTTGATCCGAGTTTTTAAATCATCTTGCAAATTTTCCCATGGGTACAGGCGTCCCCTGTTCTGTTTGTTGCATTGCTCCTGGGCAATGCTCATTGTTAACTTCTATATCCCTTTTGCCGATAGCAATATTGAACCCTTGCAACTGTATTCTGCAGCGGCGTAGAGAGCATCTTATAAGTATATTGAAGTTTTGCTGCCACAACGTCTTGCAGTCATAGTAAATGCTCGACCAATGAGAGGCCACCCGAGGGCAGGCCAGTCACGGGATCCGCCATCCCCTAAGTGGAAGGAGCACTAGTCCTCTTTGGGAAATAGTGCACCCTAAGCGAAGCCCACAGCAATTTCCAATTGTTTGAACGCGACTTCGAAGAGCACCTCCCCTCCGCCGACCTCAACCAGCACCTTCGCAGCACTCCCGTCGCTCGCAAAAATGGCTGCCATCAACAAGATTGCCACCAACTCGCCGTCCCGGCAGAACCCCTCCGAGCTGGAGAACGCGATTGCCGGCGCTCTCTTCGACCTCGAGAGCAACACCCAGGACCTGAAGGCCACCCTTCGTCCTCTGCAGTTCGTCTCTGCCCGCGAGGTAAGAATTGCATTCTATACGCCAATCGAACTCTTCCGGAATCGCATTTCAAAGAATTTTCGTCGTGGTGGTCTTATCGGAGAAAGAGATGGAAATATTTGTGGGCATTGTGTGATTGCATCAACTTCAAAATGTGGACATTGCGATGCACACGAATGATGCATTAGGATTCATTGTGATGAATGAAACCTCCGACGTGAAAATTTCCTTGATGACGGCTCCCGGTGTTCTACAATTGGATTTTTTTTGCCCTTTCGCAGATCTGTGCGCGGACACTTCGACCGGGATAAAGTACTGACGTATCTTCAACAACAGGTCGAGGTCGGCCACGGCAAGAAGGCGATCGTCATCTTCGTTCCTGTCCCTCTCCTCCAGGGCTTCCACAAGATCCAGCAGCGGTAAGACGACACCTGCACATATCGGCCTTTTTGTTAAACGAGATCTGGAACAATCGGACTAACATCGAAATTTTCTTTTCGCCAACAGCCTGACCCGCGAGCTCGAGAAGAAGTTCTCTGACCGCCACGTCCTCTTCGTTGCTCAGCGCCGCATCCTGCCCCGCCCCAAGCGCTCCGTCAACTCCCGCACCACCCAGACCCAGAAGCGCCCCCGCTCCCGCACTCTGACCTCCGTCCACGAGGCCATCCTCAGCGACCTCGTCTACCCCGTCGAGATCGTCGGCAAGCGCACCCGCACCAAGGAGGACGGCAGCAAGACCCTGAAGGTTGTCCTGGACGAGAAGGAGAAGGGTGGTGTTGACCACCGCCTCGATGCCTACGGCGAGGTCTACCGTCGGTTGACTGGCCGTGCTGTTGTTTTCGAGTTCCCCCAGAGCGGTGCTGAGTACTAAGCTGCTCGTTTGCTGTTTGCGAGAGGGAAGGAAATGAAGGTGTATTTTGGGTTGCTTGTTTCTAGGACCGGATTCACTCTAGATTCAAGGAGAACATGACGGGTGAAAGAACCAAAAAATGCATTACGGGTTTTTCTTTTGAGTTATGTGCCCCCCATTGACTGGTGCATGGTTTTAAGGCCTCTGTTTCATAACCGGGCGAGGCGCCGGAGCTGAGTTCTCATCCGGACCGTGTTTCTCTTTAATGAGGATGGGATGGGATATGTGATAATATTCCAATCGAACAATTCCGACTTTCAAAACATGCCTGCGTAGTTGAGTGCAGAGCCGGGACTTGTTCACTCTACCTGGTAGTGACCACCGTCAGTCAGGCTTGGCTAGATGTGATCTGATATTTTTGTCTAATCACTTTTGCAACGGCGTAGATCGATTTACAGCATTGAGTTAAGTATGTAGTAGAACTAAATGCACAGGGGTATGTAAATGAAACTCATAAACAGCAGCAGCTCTCTTTTGACCCGTCACCTACAACGACGCCGTGATCCTGCCCACACCAAGCACCATCCAGTAGGCTAATTCCCGAGCCACCAAGTCGTCAGGCTTAGTTTCCTTCCCAACATTCTGCTGCTCAAGCTGCGCCTCGGCATCCCATTCCATGTGCACAAACACTGGGATCTCGAGAACATCCTCGTCCTGCTGCGAAGCAACTGCAAGTTCATTCTCATCAGTCCCTGCTTTCTCAGCATCGGCCTCCGAGCCAGGTAATGTTCCCGGTATCACCTCCAGCACGACTGTCGTCCAGTTTCGACCCTTGTCCCAGACCTTACCGGCCTCAGGAACTTTTTCGGCAGCACGGAGACGGGGATCACTGGTGATAGGCGCCGATGCACCCTGTAGAGCCTCGTCCCAGACATCGCTGTTGGGACCAATGTCGAATTGAGGACAAAGTACAGTCACTTTACTCGCGACGCGGCCCGGAGTAACAGAGGGTGTGGCGAGGGTAATGCGCACTGGATCAAACATGTGATTCTTCAAGGTAAGTAGAACGTGAACGGGACGTAATGGAGCCAGAGCATTCAGGTCCGGGGCCGGAGACGGGACTAGAGACGAAGATGGAAGTGTGAGAGGACGCAATGTTGGGAGAGGAATATAGCTGAGAGCAATGAGGCGAATGCGGAAGCGTGTTGACTGTGGCTTGGCTTCAGGCTTCACGAGAATATGCTTGCAAGACTTGCATCGCTTAGCACGCTTTGTGCGAAGAAGCACCGGCAATGGCAATAGCTCATCAGAAAATCGGACATCAGGAGATTGTTCTGTGCGCTGGCTCAAGGATGCAACACCATCCCAACCACAGTCCGGAGAAGCAAGTCGCTCTATGATGGAGGCGTCACCATTTTCCGGGGCAACTCGAAGACCTTCGCTGGCGCTTATTGCTTCGCGCATGACTGGAGGCTTGGGCTTTTGCTTTTTGTTCCCACCGTATAGCCCACTTAGACGTGACGATGAGGCATATAAAGACATTAGCCGGTTCAAGGCACCAGGTGACGAGAACCCATAGTCTGAACCCAAAGGATCGTTTGGAGAAGTCGTTGTCTCCGAAATCTGCGATCTATAGAAGTTTTTCAGAGCCGCAAACCGGGCTTCTGCGCCTAGGTGAGGTGCGTCTGCCTGGTCATCCTTTGGTGCCGATTGCTCTCCGGTACCATCGTTAGCATTGACTGGCTCATCAATAGACGCGAGATTGGATAGAGGTGATTTAAGATCGCCAAAAGCGCGCGATCCTTGTCTTGACCGAGTATCAAATGCGGGGCCAGTTGTAGAATCAGTCATCTTTTGTAGCTGATTGCGAATGTTGGTGGGCTTGTCGAATTTGATACCGATATCAAGCGTAGTCCAGAGACAATAACCACAAGACAGGACCCAAGGGCCTTGCTGATTTCCATTCCCAGTAACATTTTCGATTGTGCTGACGGATAGGGGAGCTGTGCAAATGGGGCAATTGAAGCAGTTCCGACCGCATCTGTTGTTACATTGATGAGCAACGGTGGCCTTCAAGCGACGGAGAATGAGTGCAGATGTACATACCGGTTCGCATCTCCTCTGACCATACTGCTTGGTGTTTCAAATAAGCAGTTCGGGCAGTACCAGCTCACGATCTCCTCTGTTATACACCGCGGGCATTTGATCTGATGGCAGTCTTCGCAGTAAAGGAGCTGTTCGGGAGGGTACAGCGAAAAGTTGGACCGTGGGGATCGAGGATCGAAGGTTTGCTCATCCTCATCCTCTTCCTCGACGGGTTCATTTTGATCATCTGAAGGTTTCACTTCCTTTGTGTCTTGGCCTTCAGCCTGTGTGCGTTCGGGGGTGGATTTCTGCGGCGAGTCTCTGGACCTGTGCTTTCTGGCTGGGTCGGGGACAGGCGTATCGGCACAGGGACACGAGACGTAGGTGTAAGGAAATGGACAAGACATATTTGGACTATAGGGAGATATTTATGCTTGCAAGGAGGCGGTTTGGTTGGTACGAAGGCTTATTGTTTGGTCAGATTCATGCTTCGCATTGGTGGGGGGTTGCAGCAATGAGAGATAGGGGTGGCTGAAGCGGCCGATATGTCGTATGCCGTAGCGGGTGATAAAATTCCGGTATAGATGATCTATCCATGGGCATCTATCAGCATTTATTTCTCACAAATCCCCGGAATGCGACTTTAGGTCTCCTGGAGAGGCTGTCGCATCTTGTGGGTGGAGGGACAATCTGCATTCATGGCGCGATGACGAACCGGAGAAAGATTGAAAAGCACGGAGTCAATATTTCTGATTGACTTGCGAATACCTGAGAGTCAAATAGCCCGAGGAAATCGAGTTTGTTGAACGCCAATGGCGGGCGCGTGTCGGAGTGCACGAGCTGTCGCGGAGAGAAGCTGCGGAGGTTCCGCATCAACAATCGACGTCAGACAAAATTTAGGATTCACTCTCCACCTTTCGCTTTCGGTTTCACCTTTCATTCTCCACACCCCTTCACCTTCATTTCCACGCAAAATGGTTTAGAAGTCTTCTATAATCACTTTCGCCCCGAAAAGATTTGCAAAATACAGATCACCATGATCTCCCTATACACACTCCGCGCCAGCGTTCCCCGGCGGTGCTTCGCTGCAACCGCCAGCATCCGCACGTACGCCAGCCAGACACCCGGCAATCCGATGTTGGAGGTGTTCAACCGCAAGACCAAGCATCTCCAGAAAGAGCGAGCGGCCAAGAATGTTGAAGAGAGCCGCAAAGTCGATTATCTCAAGGATGAGGTTGCAATGCGGTTATGCGAACGTTTACTGGTAAGACCGAGCAAGGGTCGTGTCATTGGATGGTATGCTATAACCAGACAGGTTGCTGACTTGGAGCTACTCTCCAATCAATAGGATATCAAGCGCGAGTTTCCGCACGTACTCGACCTGGGCGCAAACAGCTGTAATATTGCACGGGCCCTGACGACACCCAATCTTGACATGGCCACGCCGGAGGGCCAACCGAGTCCGCCACTGGCCGAACGCATCTCAAAATTAACATGCGTTGATACGTCACGAGCACTCTTGCACCGGGATGAGAATTTGCCATTCAATAAGGAGATCAATATCCACCGTGAACTGATCCCGGACTTGGAGACCCTTCCTTATCAACCGAACACATTTGATGCCGTATTGTCCTCATTGTCGATCCACTGGATAAATGACCTCCCTGCCCTTCTCAATCAAATCAACACAATTCTCAAACCGGATTGCCCATTCATTGCGGCGATGTTTGGCGGTGATACTCTCTACGAACTGCGCGGATCTCTTCAGCTGGCAGACATGGAGCGACGCGGCGGTGTGAGTCCGCATGTATCGCCACTAGCGGATGTCAAGGATGTGGGCAGCTTGTTGAACCGCGCCGGTTTTAAAATGCTCACGGTTGACGTTGAAGATATCGTGGTTGAGTTCCCGGACACTTTTGCGCTTATGCAAGATCTTCAATCGATGGGCGAGAGTAATGCTATTTTGCACCGCGAGGCTGGTCCTTTGCCGCGCGAGGTCTTGCTGGCTAACGAGGCTATATATCGAGCTCTGCATATGGAGGATGGCGCGCCCGGTGTCCCGGCTACGTTTCGAATGATCTATATGATCGGGTGGAAAGAGGATAAGAACCAACCCCAGCCTCTTGAACGCGGGAGTGGCGAGATGAACCTCACGGATATCCTAGGAGGCGGTGACTTCCAAAAGCCATGAATGTCTGTAGCAAGAGGATGATGTTGAAAAAGAAAAAGCCAAGTTGGAAGGCACAACGTGGCCTGCAAATGTCCCAAGAATAATGTTAGAGTAAATCAATTGTAAAACCAGCTACGCTGAAATAGGCGACACAAGCAATCCTGTTCAACAAAAGAAAAGTTTATGAGATGCAATTAACCCTCTACCAAGAAGAACAGGAAAGAAAAACATAATAAACTGTTGGTTGCTTCCGCTCAAACCGTCCGACGATCGGTCATGACCCGCACAATAGACCCAGTGCCTGCAATCTCGACCAGCTTTTCATGCCAGTTAAGCAGTACACTCATTTGCTGTCCACCGCCACCTTCACCCAAGTTTCGACCTTGAATCTGCGAGAAGCCACCGGTGCTCTGCGGGGAAACCGATTTGCTGCGCGGCGACTGGGATCCACTGCCGGGAGCAGGGGAGGACATTCCTTTGTAGCTGGTAGATATTAGCACACCTGTCTGGACCAATTCAAGATAGAAATATGACCAGAGGGACTGGGTGGTTCGGGAGCACACATACAGGTACTTCATCAAGCAATCCGCCCGTTCTGCCCCGCCATCTCCGGCACAGACACCTTCCAGGACACGAGTCATCTCGCCCTGCCGAATGCCTTGCAGTACCTCGGTGACAGTAGCAAGGTGCACCTGCTTAGCACCCTCGTCGCCGCCAAGCGGTGCTGTGTCTAGGGCCGTGCGAAGTGCCCCCTCGGCATCACCACCACGTAGCAGTTGCCGCACTTGGGTGGCAATATTGGCTGCATCGCTTGAGGTCTCGGGTTGGGGCAATGTAGCGGGAAGCAGGGTTTCCATAGGGAAGTTGGCCGACGACTCCGGGTCGAGCTGGTCGATGTTGATGGTACGGTAGTTGATTTGCGACATCGTGGCGAGTTGGTATTGATACCTGTCGTATAGGGAGAATGTAAAGTAGGAATTGAATTTCCAGAGAAGCCGCGACCGATCGCAACCTTTATGGTGAAGGCGTTGTACTTGGTGGGGTGTGTCGAGTGTGGCTTGGTATGTCAACGGAGAGCGGGGGGAGTCTTGGGCGTGATGGAGGAGCGCTAGCTTGAAGCGTGGGGAGGATAGGAAGACGAGACGCTGAGAGGAGGATACAGAGGCACAGCGAGAAATATAAATCGCCTTGTGCAATTCCGGGAAAAGAGACCGCAGAGGGAGGAATAGAGATCAAGGTGTCCGAGTGGCAGTGACCGAGCTGGCCACTGTGGAGAGGATGAATGGGGGGAAGTGTAGCGCCTGAGGCAGCAATATCAATTGGTGCCTGCAGCCTAAGATTAACATCTACAATCAACACCAGTTCAAGTCTACCCTTTGGTACGGTATGCATTTTTATAATTATTAGAGAGATAATTGGAGTTTTATTCTTTTTCTAGACAAAAATAATCAAAGGTACCCTTCATGTCAGCTAGACATAAAGGGATTGAGATTTATTTCTGATCTATGCAAATGCAGCAAGATTCACAGTCCATGCTTCTCGACACTGTTTGCATGATATACCTGCAAGCTATACCGAGCAAACTTACTGCGAGCTCGAATATGCCTGCCGTATTTTGTGAACAATGGGGGAACCACACAAAACAATGTAGCCAATGCCGCCAGTATAGACGAGGCTACATTTGCACCGAGCCCATCGAACATGTCAGAGGCAAATAATGGGAACGCGGCTGACATGAGTGAGCGGACAAGCGCAAGTGCTGCAAATCCACTCGCCGAGAAGCTCAAATAACTGTCTGCAAGGTACCCCCCAAGCACAGCGTCAAACTCATTTAAGGCGTAGCCAATGAACACCAAGGATATGGTTGGTACAATCCAGTGGGCTTCTTGAATCACAGGAGGAATGGTCCAGGCAAACCACCAAAGGCCACCAGCAAGCAACGGCGCACCGATTGAGAAACCGAGGAGCTTATGCTCTGGCTCTAGCATGATACCTTGCTTCTCAGAATATGAGATTCTTCGGTGGTCTTCAACGCGGGTCAGAAACCCCAATAATAGGCCAATACACATCGCCAAGAATGGAAGAGTAGAAGATTCAACGGAGAACCCCATCGACTGATAGACGGGGGGCAGTGCCTCTGTGAACAGATAGACCATGGCGAAGGCAATTGCACTTATGACAGAGACCAGGAAGACGATGGGCTCAGTAAAGAAGAGTTGAACCGGGCGGAAGAGTGAAAGACGCAGGAATGTCATTAAATCCGGAGTGTGATCGGGGTTCAACGCTGTCAGTGTATCGATGCCAGTTTCACTGCGCACTTTGGCCACTTCTCGCACAAGAACCAAAGAGGGCCTCGACTCTCGAATACCGAACATAAACAAACAAACAACGCCTGTTATAATGGCTGCGGCATGGAACACCCATTGCCTACCAGTTGAACAATAGTCAGTTCTAGCTCCATCAACGTGAGTTGGGCCGTGGACTAGTAGCTAGCTAGTACTTACCAACCCAAGTACCCGGCGATGTATGTGCTGATAATTGGGCCCATGGACATCCCCAAATTGGCAACCATGGCCCATAAAAAGATCATCCAGATGCGGTCTTTGGAATTATACATATCTTCAATACTGCCAGCCACGACGATGGTTGGGATAGCCGATAAGAATCCAGAGAAAAATCGACCAATGGCGACACCGGCAGGACATTGCGCAACACCAATGATCACACAAAAGACACTGTATAAGCATGTGCTAATGATGTAGAGTCGCTTGCGACCAAAGGCTTCAGAAAAAGATGGAAATATGATCCCCCCAATGCATTGACCGATAAGATATCTGTACACACACCATCGAGCAATTAGTAAGATGTAAACTTGAGAGGTCCGATATCGAACTGACAGTGAAACGAAAAGAAAAAGAGCAAGTGTTTGGCTAATACCGAATTCAAGTCGAGCGCGATTGGCCGCGGCACTCTGTTGATGTCTGGTTAGCTCAGTACCATCGTACGATTTGCCGAACTACTCACTCCAGCTGTGCTAACGGCGGTACTAACAAAGGGAATTCGTCAGTGGGATTATTTTTTTGAGAGAGTTATTAGAATAGTACTTACGTGAAAAAGTCGAGGAATATAATCAAACCGGTGTCGTAGACCTTTCGAGGCATGTGCCAGTTCCGCGGATGTTTTCTATTCGATGCCGACCAGCGAATAAATTGACCATCTGCAGTGAGCTCTAGTCCATTCCCCACCAAGATCAAAGGCAAGTGATCCTTAGGAGACGAGTGTAACAGACAATCGGGGCTGTTTGTCAAAGTGGATTCCATAGCATAAGAGGGAAATCAAGGGCAGAATGCACAAGATCAAAAGACACTCATAAAAACAAAGATAATAGAGAAGGAGGCGAAGGAAAAAGATTGAATAGAATGAGACTAGTTAAAATGTAAGAACCAGGGACGAAACAACAACATATAAGAGCTACTAATTCAGGTACACTGATTAATTGATCAATGAGGGGATTTATGGTATCCGCCCCAGCTTGATTCTACGGGCGCGGACATAAAGGATCGCCAGTATCTTCGGCTTCGGCCTCGCAGGCAAACGTATAGCTGGTCTAGCATTAGAGCTGGTAGTCGCGTGGATCTCCCGCGAAAGTCTGGGTCTCGATCACCTCAGAGCCTAAAAATGGACCTTGGGACAACCCGAAAATGGCTAAGTTTTGTCCGGATTCGCGGGCCAAGCTTTCCAGGGATCACCACCGCCAATCAAGAATCCAATATAGGCCATGATTTTAGATCCAAGCTTTCCAATATATGCAGGGCCAGGTACAATAAGTCACTCATGGAATTTTTGTCGTTCTCCACGGCTCCATATGTCGATGATCCTGCGAAGACTAGACCTGATGGATGACGAAACAGCTCCACCAGGGAGCAACAGAGCATGGCTCGACAAAACCAGCGTATCGAATTGATAGTCGCACCCGGTAGGATATCTTATTCAGGCTTCAGCTCCGTAATTTACAAGACAGGTGCTTGACTATGATCACAGATGCCACGTGGGACTGATATTTAAGATCCCCTGATCCCCTGATCCTCTGATCCCCTCCCTCTATTGGAATACCGGACCTTTGCGCGAGGTGCGTACGCAATCCTCGACCCCAAAACCGTTTTAATGAGTTTGAATGATCTACATAGCTCGAAATTGACAAATTCCATGCAGCTTTGCATATGATGGTGAACCTACAGGACACTTTCTCTAATATGTCGCGCACAAGGCTTTCGTTCAGTTTTCTCTCGTGCATTTGTCGAACACCTTTTCTCTCTCTTTTTTTCTCGTGAAAATAGCAGGCTCTAGGAGCCAAACAGATCCTAGAGGCTATTACAGTCTTGTAATTACTTTGAATGTCACTTTCCCCTGTCACCCTGCCGCGATTTAGCTGACACGGCAACCTCAAAGATGGCCCTTCGTTTTAACCCTCAAAGGGTCCACAGGAGGGAGACTGATGACGTGGCAAAACTTGTATAGCATGTGAGACAGAAAGAATTGTAAATCCAACATTGCATTACATTAGGCAGCCGAGATCGAAGGAAATGCCGGACTTGAAGCTGTAGAGAGCCTGCAAAGAGGGTCCATTTCGGGTAGTAAGTTCAAATAATAACTAGTACCTTTCATGGAAGGACTAGATCTACGACTATCAGATTGAACTTTCGGAAACACGACGTAGGTTTATTATTGATCCTATTTCCCTCACTCACTTTACTTGGCGACTTCTTAACCCACGGAATATTCGAGGATACCCTCCAATCGGTCATCCAACTCTCTATAAATACGATCAGATATTAGTTGAGTGAGCATTCTTATATTTAGGATTATCCCATGGCTAATGGATAAATTTTTTATCCTTACGGAAAGAATTAATAGTCTAAAATATATGAGGACAAACTGGAGTGCTATTCCGACGACCTGACGCTTGGGATGAATCGGAAGCTTCGGTCGCGAAATGTGAGATATTAAGATGACTTTGGAAGAAGATTAAATGTAAATCATATACTTTTTTTTTTTTTTTTTTTTTGCTTTTTCCGTTCCACAGAGGAAATGAAATTACCAGCGGAATAAATTAGTCGAAAATTCAATATCGGGTTTCGTAGCTGGTGTATTCATGGTGGTGTTTCGCGAAGCTTGACTAAACCTCGTGTCAACTGCTCCACTGTTGCTAGAACTCTTTGAGACTCTCTAATATCATATTTTTCAGATATTAACTCTTCTTCCTGATCATCAAGAACGAGAGTCAATATCAGCTCGTTATAAATGTCTCTTATACTGTCAGGGTCTTCAGATTCAGAAGCATAGTCAACTATGGCATCATATAAACTCTTCCATATCTCTCGAATCCCTTCAGAATCCGAGGAAGAATATTCAACTTGAAGTAACTCGCGTGTCCAACTTCTCTTTCGCATTAAATTAACGAGCGAAGCAAGTAGTTTTGAAAAGGCGACCATAGAATCATGAGATCGCTCAGGCTGATTCTCGAGCAACATAATCTGATCCTCGAAGACATCAATTGCTGTGCCAATAATATCGATCTCATCGGTGCTCATATCAAGACCATCATCAAACATGATTGAGATGATATCACAAATATGGACCAACGTCCCAGAGACACCGCTTGTGCTACAAGAGCCACTCGCCTGAGCGAGATTGCGAATGATTACACCAAGCCGACCGACGATATCCGTCATGGTAGTCAAAAAGGTGGAAGATTGAATGGACGTCATGATAACCGAAAAGAGAAAGAACTATCGATTCTGAAGGCAACAGATTTGAGTCACAGTCGTGACTCGGAAGTTAGAGATACTAGTAGTGTAAACTACCGGGGTTTAACCCTTTATATGCTCAAGTGTTCTGACCCTTGTAAAGTCCCTTACCTTTGTTACCCGCTAATTTTCCAATGAGAAGAAAGCTTAGCTTAGCTCCGTTGAAAACAAAGACTTTTTCCATTCCTTAACACCAGCCTTGATCAATGTAAGAGATGTGCATTTCGGTCTTTATACTTGGGCCTTTGTTCAAGTTTATAGCTCCTGCCCCTTTATTGACCTTTTCAATCAGTCAATGGAAGCGAAGAGAAATCGTCTGCACTCTTCAAGCTGACCACGCAAAAGTTCCGAGGAAACTTGCCCTAAATGACAGGGCATACATATGAGGACATATCTCTCAGAGAGTTGGTAATGTTGCAAACAAAGCCAATTTACTGCAAGAAATTGAGATGGAAACAATGTGATATTTACAAACTCTTCTTCATCCCAAGGAACTCCAGTCCTTCCAAAGTTCCTCCCTGAGCGAACTTCATGTCATCGAAATAGTTATTGCGTGGCTGCCAGGGCCCCTGATTAGCTGCCTTGGGAAAGTTGCCCTCGGCCTTTAAAACGTATGTAGATTTCAAATCCATCAGGGGACGAGTAACTATCCGTGCTGCAATGTCTGCCTGTAGTCTTGGGACAGAAGCTTTGATACCATGGTCTTCCATCTCTTTTAGCAATCGACAGATAAATTGCGAAGATGCATCTGCCCCAAGAGTCCAAGACGCATTGACATAACCCAGTAGGAAAGCAGCATTAGGCAGATCCTGTAGCATTACGCCACGCCAGGCGAATTTGTCAGGAATATGCTGAGGGACCCCGTCGACGCAGAGAGAAGTACCACCTGCAACCTGCAGACGGAGTCCCGTGGCAGTGACAATGATATCAGCCTCGAGCTTCTCGCCCGAGTTCAACTCTATTGCTGACGAAGAAATATTGCGAATTGTATCTGTCTTCACATCTGCTCGACCTGTATGAAGGCTCTTAAAGAAGTCACCGTCGGGAGACACACAGAGACGCTGGTCCCATGGGTTATAGCGAGGTTGAAAGTGCGGATTGGGAGAAATATGTTCAGGGAGCTGTCGAGCCATAGATCGGCCAAGAAGCCAGCGAGAGAATCCAGGAAAGGCCTGGCAAAACAGGAAGAAATAACGAGATATGTAGAGGAACCGGATTCGTTGAAGTCGACGATGGATTGATGTTGGGAGTATTGAGCTCAGCCATGATTGAGTCCGATTTGGCACGGACAGGATGTAGGTTGGGCTGCGCTGTAGCATAGTCACGTCTGCTTTTTCTGCTAGCTTTGGAAGCAGCGTTACAGCTGTGGCACCGCTTCCAATGATGACGATCTTTTTATTGCTATAGTCAAGATCCTCTGGCCAGAATTGCGGGTGGATGATCTGTCCTTGAAACTGGTCTAGACCCGGTATCTCTGTTTGCAACGGAGTGTTGTAGTCATAATATCCAGTGCCGAACACTAGGAATCTGGCTGAAAGAATTTTTGATTGCTGCTTGTGTTCAACGCTGAGTGACCAATTGTTATCACTCGATGACCAGTCAGCGCCGATAACACGATGCTTGAAGAGAATATTCTCTGTAATACCATATTTTTGCGCCGAATTCTTCAAGTAGTTGACAATAGAAGGGCCATGAGCAATAGGGTTGTCCTGATCCCAAGGATGCCAGGCAAAACCGAACGTAAAGAGATCGGAATCGGACCGAATACCAGGGTATTTGAAAAGATCCCATGTACCTCCAATGTTTTCGCGTGCCTCGAGGATAGCATATCGAAGTTTGGGAAATTGAGACTGAATACGATAGGCGGCGTTGATACCAGAAATACCAGCGCCAATAATAATTACGTCGTAGTTCTCTTCCATGGCGGTAAGGTAAATGATTCAGAGATATGGGGAAAGAGAGACAGATATGTTGGTTGCTGCAACTCTCTTATATCTAGGCCTACGATAGGATACGTGATGAGTGAGCTACCTCGGAGGTCCTCGGTTAATCTCTATCTCAAAGAGAAGGCATTGCGAGATAGTAAGTTAGGATTAGTTTTCGCAGTGTACTGTAAGAGCGTCGGTTGGACAATGGGAGGGAGGGGGAGGAAAGGGTTGCGAGGAGACCGAGGCACTAGACCCATCTGGAAGCTACACCAGTCAATGAGGACTCAAATCCGGGACAGACCCGGTGTACAGTCGCGTGGAGTATACTCAACACGGTTATCTTCGCTAGACAAGCCAAATCGTGTGACTGATGACTGATGGCTCGTCTTAATCGGGTGAGCCGTGCGAGATACCGACTCACCGCCTTAGGAACCTCGGGCCCTCTATGGAGAATTTTATTGGTCCATGTAAATGCAAATGCGGGGCAGCCGTGGGGCAGAATTAAACTCATCCCTTCTCCATCTCCACCAACGATCGACCATTCACGATCCACAGTCGGAGCAACTGAAGGCCCGTCGGCATCGAGATTGCCCGCCATGGCTTCTAAGGGATCTGTTTATACAGAATTCATCTATTTTATAAAGTCACCAGCAAAGGACACGATCGTTATACCTAGTGCCTATATTCCATTTTGTCCGCTATGGCTGATAAACTTCCTAAGTTCATGGAGGCTGTGGTCGGGGATCGTTCAACTTTGACCCGACTCGCAAATTATTCCCGTGGCAAATCATCCGGCGATGGTGTGAAGATTGAATCAGTTCCAGTTCCAGCTATAACAGAGAACGATGTCCTGGTCCGGGTCGTCTGCGTCGCACTCAACCCCACCGATTTCAAGCACATCGACATCCTCGCACCACGAGGGGCCATCATCGGCTGTGATTTTGCCGGAGTCGTTGAAAAAGTTGGGTATAATGCAGCCCGGAGATGGGCTATTGGTGACAGGATAGCTGGTATGGTTCATGGGGGATTATATCCTGATCGGGGATCCTTCGCCCAATTTCTCAAGACAGATGGTGATTTGGCTTGGAAGATTCCGGCTGAAGTTAGCGATGAGGAAGCAACTACATTCGGCGTTTCAGCCATTACCGCAATGCTGGCCTTAAACACGCGACTGGATGTTCCCTGGATTGGTGGAAATGGGGATCAGGGTCAGGGTCAACGAGATACGCCAATCCTGATTTATTCCGGTGCAACTGCTGCCGGTCTATATGCTATCCAGCTAGCCAAGCTAGCAGGTTTGAAAGTTGTGGTGACAGCCTCACCCCGATCATTTGATCTAGTGAGAAATTATGGAGCAGATGAAGTTTTCGATTACCGAGATCAAGAGGCTGTCGAGAAGATTGTCCAAGCCTATCCAAATCTCGACCGAGCGATGGATTGCTTTTCGGAAGGTAAATCTACGGAGTTCTGCGCCAAAGCTGTCCGAAAAAATGGTGGGAAGGTGGTGACATTACTGAATAATGCAAAATCCACCTTGTACGGAGTGGAAATCGAATTCATTCTCGGATATACCGTCTTTGGATCAGAGTTTCAATGGCTGCCCCCTTTCGGACCGAAATTTGGCAGTATCCCATCCGATAGGGAAGCACTACGTCGCTTTTATTCAACCATGACCGAAGTTTCTAGACAACTCAAGCCTCCGCCTCTAAAGCTCATTGATTCAGGACTACAAAATCTGTCTACTGGACTTGAAATGCTTCGCCAAGGGCAGGTATCAGGAACCAAGTTAGTGGCGCGTGTGAAATGATCAAATTACCATCAGTGGGCTATGCACCATTGATAAATGAGCTAGATATAGTATTTGTACGATAGAAAATGTGATGGAGACTCTTCTTTGGAGACTCGGAGCTACCTTGGTTGTCTACCTAGTAGACAACTCAGACATATCTCGTTGCGACTTGGCATATTATTCAGGCGCAACAGCCACATGAGGTGATTTTTTTTCGAACTTGAAGGTATTCGATTGTCAAGTGATCTAGAATGAAGATTAGTATCTAGATATGAAGGGGAGAAAATCGGCATCAATTGTGATGCATCCGATAGATACTAAAAGAAGAGCTAGACAAACAGCAACAGTGCAGTTCTTAGTCGGGCGGTAACTCAATACCTGCCCTATTTCCATCAATATTAGGTAAACGGGTGATATGGTCAGACACCATCTATAGCCGCCCTCTTTGATGAGCTTCAGGCTAAGTCTATGGGCTTAGAGCTCAGCGATTCTCGGCAAAGATTATCTTTAACCTCAATCTGAATAGAGTACCTACAAATGAACCGAAAATTGATCTTTTAATCCACAGATCTTTGTAATCAGATAAATAAGCACTGAGATACTTGAAACATGTCAAAGAAACCTAAAGCATCAAGATCAGTCTACATGAAAAACCATTTAAGAACAAGTAAGAAGAGCTTTAAGCATTGTGGCAAGGGGTTCTCTATGACAATGACCTTGACTTTCTTTCTTTCTTTCTTTCTTTGAAAGGAGATGTTGTTTCACCAAGAATGGCTCTGTGTTTCAAAGCGTGTAGAGAATGACCTGACTGTTACTCGAAAATAATACAAATAGAACAAAGAGATTTCGTTGAAGGACTTCATTCGACAAATTGATTTTGTCCAAATCATCAATTCAATCCTTTCATTAAAGTATATTGTCTTTGTATCGCTGTATCTATTGTCTATTATCCTCCAAAATGCATCATCGACAAATGTATGTAGGTAGTGGGGTTTATAAACCCTCGAGGCTACCTGCTATCTAGACTCGGACCAAACCACAAAACCACTGTAATAACACCACTACTATACCTAGGTACTAAGATTATTCAATTCGACTCTAACTTACAACCTAGGTATTATATTATATTATCGTTAACCGAGCGACTTATCTCGACTCATACTAGCTCTATTTACTTACAAAGCTCCCCCCACCCCTCCCCACTTAATACTTTTAACTGACATTTTACCAGATACTTTAACAAGGGGCCAGATCTGAAGAATAGAGTGCATTTTTTTTTTTAACTAATACTCAGCATGGAGAAGGAGGAAGATAAGAGGAATCGAGTCAGATCCCTCGCCAGGTTTGCTGGCAGCCTGGTCCGTATTAACTTCACTATCACGACTAATCAGTTTGCAAGACGCATTGAGGAGGTTCTTACTCGCATTACTGATACCCACGGGTATCTTCTTAATATTTCTGTGACACAGGTATATGATGAGGTGGCTCACCACCTCATCTTGATCGCCGACGACATCGCGAGTACTTTACTTCAGGACATTTCATCCGCCGAGCGCGAAATGGCGGAGTCCATGGTTTCGAGTCTTCGCGAGCAGCGAAACTCCTTCAATCTCGCTCAGAGACTGAGGCCCGGGGGGTCGGTGCATCTTTGAGTGGACTGGTGGATGGGGTTCGCTTGAACCCAGTCTATATCAGTCTTCAGGGTCGTCCCACGATGGATTGAAATTGGATCCTCAGTAGACAGGTGAGCCTTCAGGTTTTTGTTTTCATCATTTATGATCGGCTGTCTTCTTCTTTTCTATTTCTGTTGTGCTATTTTGTATTTCGAGTTTGTGTTATTATCTGCTACTTTCTTTTTGTGCGATGTCCCGTTATTAAGAGTTTGTGTTCTTTATTAGCAACAGATAAATTAGTAATTTCGATCAACTCGGAGCATTACAACTCATTTCAACCAACCATCATATATTTTCTCTCTTCGTTCTGGTAGATTCGTAAATTCACAGTTAATTAAAACAGAAATAGCTAGTGAGAAGGCCCAATGCGACAAAAAGATATAGATAAATGTCTAGAAAAATGTCTATAAATACATAGTAATCGAGGGGTATCCCGTCGTACATCTAGAAATCAATGCTCCACAGTGCAATCAAGTTCAAACGCTCACTGGCATGGTAGCCGCCGCCCAAAAAACCCGCTTTAAGACGAAACCAAAAACAGAAACATAGGAAAAAAGGAAATAAAAGCAGCAGAAAAACACGATATCAAGGTGAAATTGTAACCGTTATTGGAGGCACAGCAATCGTAGGTGGGGTTCGCGGACGATCAGGACTCTCCTGTCGAGCCACCTTAGTCGGAGCAGGAGATTCCTCATCTATAATATGAGACTCGTCAATAGCAGGAATACTCGATAATTCCTGGGGGTTATCATCGGTTCGCTTTTGTTTCCGAGAGAATACTCGGCGTGCAAGGCGGTTAAGGGGTTGGAAAAGTTTCTTTATGCCACGAACAAGAGCGTGAAATCCCTTGGTCAAAGGTCGGAGGACGAATGACATTGCACCAACAACGGCATTGAAAACAATACCGAAATGTCGATCAGGTAGCATGCGCAAAACCACTGCCCAAGGCAAGCAGCCCAGCGCACAGACGATACAAACTCCCCACAGGACACCGCTCAGCTGGGTCACACCGAAGGCTTCGCCTCCAACGTAGATGATCATGACCTGGCCGCCGACCATGACGGCATTAATGCTCAAAAACCAATAATTCCGCAGCATGCCTTCGAATATGTTGAATTTGTTATCGAGGCGACGATTGTTGAATTCATTGAAAATTTGCATCCAGACGAATGTATTGAAGACGACTGTGGAGAGCTGTTTAGAACGGTGGGTCATATCGACGCTGTCCAAGTGAGCACCAAGCAGCTTTTCACCGGCAAAGTAGAGCATAAAGGTGACGGCAAGCTGGTAGATTGCTTGACCAAGTATCATCTTCCACATTGTCAAAGTGAATAGCGAAGCACTCTTGGGCACAGGTTTGCGGTCCAGGATTTTCTCCGTTGGAGCATCAGTTGCCCTGTGCCAGGTTAGAAGAAGAGCCAATGAGGGGGGTTTGGGAAAGGGGGGTAGCATTGTAAATACTCACAAAGCGAGGGCAGCAAACGTATCCATAATCAGATTGACCCAAAGAAGTTGTACCGCATTAAGGACACTGCTGTTCGAACTGCTGTAGACAGAAGAGACGAAGGTCAACGCCACAGCCGTAATGTTCACAGTAATCTGGAACTGCAAGAATTTGGCAACGGCATCATTAACAGCTCGTCCCCAGGATATAGCAGTGACAATAGACCGAAAGTTATCATCCAGTAAGATGATTGAACTCGCTTCCTTGGCGACTTCGGTACCAGCAATTCCCATGGAAAAGCCAACGTCCGCAGTGCGAAGAGCAGGCCCATCATTAGTACCGTCGCCAGTAACGGCGACAGTTTCTCCAAGAACCTTGAGGCGCTCAACCAAAATACGCTTGTCATCTGGCGAAGAACGCGCCAAAACCTGCAGACGTGGAACCACACGGTCCATCTCCTCATTGGAAAGTTGTCTGAACTTGGGACCTTCCATGACCAACCCGTCTTCAGTTTTGATGCCACAAGAAGACGCAATGGCGGTGGCAGTTGCAACATTATCTCCAGTGACCATCTTTACTTGGACACCGGCAGAATGGCATTTGCGAATGGCTTGGGGAACCTCAGGTCGAAGGGGGTCCTGGATTCCCACAACTCCAACCCAGGTCATGCCTCGGAAGACATCGTCGAAGTCAGCCGCAGAGGTATCATCTTCGAGTCTTTTAGCCTCCTTTGGTGGCCAGGAGGTAAAATCCTTGTATACTATACCGATAGTGCGAAGCGACTTCTTGGCGTACTGGTCGATGGTCTCTAGAATCATCTGCCTCTCCTCCTCAGATAATGGCCCTGTCTGTAGACTCTTCTCGGCTGTGTCAATTTCTGCAACCTGCGTGTTACAAGCGTCGACCATTATCTCGGATGCACCCTTGACGAGAAGTCGGTATCCAGAATCAGAGCAACGGAATACAACGCCCATACATTTGCGCGCAGAATCGAAAGGGATGAGCTGAATGATTTCAGCAGACCCACGCTCGGCGGCGAGGTCCATACCTAGATAATCCTGGGCCATTTGAAGAAGCGCCACTTCTGTCTTGCTGCCGACGAACTGTTTACCGCCGTCTCGCTCCTCTTCAAAGGCCGTTGAGTTCAAAGCAACGCTCTTGACAATAAGGTCTCGCGCAGGTGCCGAGCATGTCTTGAAAAATTCGGCCGTGGGTTTTGCAGGACTGTCGATGTCATCATCTGCGGGCGATTTGAAACTATGTCTACTTCCCCAGGTGCCTGCGACGACAGTCATCTTGTTCTGCGTCAAAGTTCCCGTTTTATCGGAGCAAATCACGGTCGCATTTCCCATAGTCTCACATGCACGCAGAACACGAACGAGATTGTTCTCTTTCACCATGCGAGTAGTAGCAAAGGCAAGGGCAAGGGTTACCGCCAAAGGAAGGCCCTCTACACAGAGGTCGTTAGTATAAGTAATATAAACTAGAGAAAAGGCTACTTACCTGGAATAGCCACAACAATGACCGTGACAGCAACGATCAAGATGTCAACAAATTCCTTGCCTTTCACTGCAGAACTTGTGTCGGGGTGATTTGGAAGGTCCGCAACAAATCGGAACAAGAGAACGAGGAACAAGACAAGAGCAGCGCTAGAATATTGGTCAGTTATTATCTTGAATATTGTCTGGGTTGACAGTAAAACTTACGCTGAACCCAAATAACCAATCCAGTCCGCAAGGCGACCCAATTTAACTTGAAGCGGCGTGGGATCATTGGTTGTCTGGAGCGACAACATGATTCGACCATGAGTAGAATAGGGTCCGACGCTAGTGACCACGTACGTACCGACGCCCTCGAGAACATTGCTGCCAGAAATCATGAATGGGTCGATCTTCTTAGTCGCGGAGCCTTCTATAATTTGCTGCCAGACATCGTGACCATCTGTTTTCTTCATCTGATCAGATTCACCTGTTGCCGATGACTCGTCGCATTTCACACCGTGACCCGAGACCAGAATGCCATCGGCCGGGATAGAATCACCAGGCTCCAGATGAAGCACGTCGCCGACCATGACATTGTGGATAGATAGTTTCATAGATTTGCCTGACCGAATCACCTTCACTTCGCGGTCATTATTCTGTATTAAACAGTATTAGTCGGGATCCACAGAGTCGTTGTCCTGTCAATGCGTACCTTCTTATTAAGCTTGGAGAATTGTCTTTCTTTTTGCCAGTCATTGGCAGCTGTGACAACAGTGACGATGAGAATAGCCACACAAATAGCCACACCTTCAACCCAGTCCACGCCAGTGCCTCCATCTACGGTCTCATAGATCCCTAAAGATAACGAGACAATAGCAGCAATAGTCAAAAGTATAATAATCTTATCGTTATAGGCAATCCAAAATAGCTTCAAGAAGCCAGTGGACTTGCGAGCTGGAAGCCGATTCTCACTGAAGACACGAATACGATCTTCAAATGGCGAACCTTCGCCGGCGGATACTGGTGCCGATATAGGAAGATCTTCTTCAAGGGGCGGTTTGCTGACTGACGATCGCCTATTATATAATGGCGGTGTAACTTGCTGGAAATTCACAGTGCCTTCCAATCGAACTTCATCATTCGAGAGACCCGCACATAGATCTGTCCGTAAACCTCGTTCCAATCCTTGTAAGCCACCGAGGGCATGGAAGGCAGCAAGGGACTTCGGGTTTTGCATCTTATTCAGCTGACCAGGTGAGAAAGCAAAGCGATTATTCTCAATAAGAAAATCAGCCTCATTTCGGGGATCAGGCGTCAGTGCCTCTGATAAAGGCACATCATCATACACCGCTTTGCTAGTATGTGATGGATCGACATCTGAATTAGTTCTTGATCGGCCCGGGCCCATCGTAGGCGCAGTAGATGCAAATGACTCTGAGCGTGGACGTAATGTATCCCCATCTATCGACACGGATGGTCGGTGGAAGGTATTATGATTATGGACCATCAGGCGTCCTGGGTCTGGATGACCAGGACTCCACGCCATATCCGGTGAAAGTGAAAATGTGGGAGATGCAGGAGATGCAGGAGATGGGGGAGATGATGGGGAGTGAGTTTGTTCTGTCGGGCCAGGTAATGGGGAAAACTCTGGAGCAGGTGTTATAGATAAAGAACGCTGTATGAAAGGTATTAGTACCAATTTTTGCCCCCAAGATGTTTTGGGGAGAAATACCTCTCTGCCCGAAGTATCCGATTCAATTACAGGACTCAAGAATGAGCCCTGTTGGGGCATATCTTGATTTGATGATGAAGCCATGGAGTGCGGTTTCCACTTATGAGAATATCCGTATGAAAATAATGCAAGAGTGCTTTGCTCTCGCGTGGGGACTTGTTTCGAATGGCTGGGGTGAGGGTTCTGTTGTATCTCCTCCAGAAGGGGGCTGTGCTATGCCTAGAGCCGCCTTGGGTTGTGTCGTTTGGTCATAGACAGTCACCCGTTCAAGAAACAAGAAGACGCCAAGCTGAGAAATTTCTTTCGACCACTCAATCGGTCGAGAGAGGGGGCATAGATAAATGATGTAGCGCTGATCAGCAATCTCAAATGTTCTGGCGTTGAGAAACAACAAGTAGCACAGCCTCAAGCTTTGTGAAGAAAACCCGGGTCAAGGCACCACGAAGTCTAGCTCAGACAAGAATGTAGATGGTAAAGGTGGCGAGTGCAAGCTCAATCCCAGCTGGATATTATTCAAGACCAACCCTTGGGAAGGCAATGTAGAAGCGATCTGATAGCCGGCATATGGTGACTTCTTTAGGCGCCGGCCCTTAATTCGTCAACTGCGCGAGTCGCCGCACATTATCGCTCCCCAGAGACGTCTTCTACCAGTCCACAAAGTGGAGACGGTTCAATAGAGAGTGGATGTGATGGGTTTGGGCTTGGGCTTACCGCCGTTGCTGCGCCTCGTTGTATCATCGGGTGACCAATAACAGTGCATTTCTTGGACTTGAACCTTCTTTGTCTCAAGTTGAGGGCACAATTGGAGGTATTGAAAGCATGTCATTCGAAATCGTGCCATCCCGCAAGGAGGCATGGCGTCCAGTGCGTCATCTCAGATCTGCTTGCTCTGTTTTGGGCTGGGAGGACCCAACTATAGACGGCCAAGTGCGAGGGCGTCGAAGCCCTCCGCGTCATGAAACACGAATAATGGGTTGGAATGGACCAGAAGCGCTCTCTCGAAGGCGTAGGGATACCCGCATCGGCACCAAAGCCACAGGCGAATCTGACTTTCTTCATCGCGTAACGATGCAGCGAGGCGATCAGGAGGACCCTTGGCAGACTGAGCCACAGTTGAGTGTGGCGAGTGTGTATATTGTGGCAGTGCCGTACCGTATGTAAGCGATAGCACGTGATCTATAGTACAGATCGTGGCAGGTGTACATACCATAAGGTAGACCCAGCCCCGTGGCAGCTGGGTCCGAGTGACCATGGATACGGTTGAACTGAATCGTGTGTGGCTGAGGTACAGGCAGCAGGTCAAGCAAGCTGTTGCTACCTAAATGATACAGCCTCAAAGAGACAACTGCAAGGGAAGGCTACAAAAAGATTCACTGCCCCCTTCTAGGCTTCCATCATAGGAGATTTTATCATTCAACATTCTTGACTGATTTCAGGCCTCAAATTAAGAATTATCCTTGATTAGACAGTAAGAATTGGAGTCCCAAAAGTGGCTCATAACCATACCAACACGCGCTCTTTCAGGCGATAAATGGAACAGATCAACACAGTCGCAATAAAATAATGGGTATCTATCAGACATGGAGGAGAGGAAACTGGAAAAGTGTCTAATGGAAGCACTTTTCAAACGAGAGATACGCCAACCCGAAAGGGTTCGTAGAGCATGACTCTCCGAGGTAGGCGAGGGGTTGAAAGACGGCTGAAAAAATAACAAAAAGTGAAATCAGAAAAGAAAAAAGAATTGAACGCCATGGTCCACAATTCGGCCACGACACCAAAGAGAAGAAATTGAAAAGGCTGGCTAAGTATCAATGCATCCGAGAAATTCTTCGTTCCATAATAACGTCGGCTTTTGTTCGTATCACGTATTCCCATATATTGCACAAGGTCTAGACTCACAGATCCAAACTCTCCGTGAAACGACTACCGCGGCTGTCGCGACTCCCATCAAAGCTTGGAAGACTACGACCCAGCGGATCCTTTCGAGGAGCTACCGGGGTAGCACTTTGAGGCTGGGGAATTGGATGCGAAGGATTCACAGTTGTTGGAGAACCAAAGGTGACGGAACTTGAAACTGGGATGTGAGCTTGCCGCGGTCGTGTCGGGGTGGTGTTTTCCTCGGCTTCGCGTGTGACGTTCGTGTCGAGCGGCATGCCAAATGGTGTCGCTGTTGGCGGTGCGTGGGAAGGCGAAGAAAGAGGGCCCCCGGGAGATGAGGGAGACAGGCCAATAAGGGAGTCGGGGATGGTTGGGGAGTCACCACCCGGTCCACCACCAAAACCGTCACCTCCATGTGTGAGGACGGGAGGAATCTTGCGTCCAGATATTTTCTGGAACCCTCTTTCACTTGGACTGGAAGAAATAGTACTCTCTGTCTTGGTGCTGATTGTGGACTGGCGCCAGCGCTTGACAAAAGCGGGTGCAAGATATGATGCACTGAACAGAGGGTCCTTACTCGTTCGTCGCTCGGTCACTTCTCGAGCACTATTGTCGGATGATGGCAGAGCCTGGGTGTCCTTTTTCTGTAGGCTGCGCCGGCGAAAGAGAAAAAGGACTAGCAACAAAAGCAGGGCAACTCCAGCAACGCTACCTACAACCCCGCCAACGATTTTCGAAGTCGTAGGGTCAATTGTTGTGTTGGAATCGGACGTAGAATCTGAGTTGCTACTGGTCGGCGCCGATCCGCTGTTGGTATCGGTAACGGTCTGACCATAGCCACCATACCAATTGGACGAAATCGATGACTCGCTCGAACTGCTAGAAGACGCCGTGGATGATATGACGGTTGACGTAGATTGAACACTTGCAACAGATGACGTGACAGGCGACGAGGTAGAGTTGGAAGGAGAGGCTAGGGGGATTGAAGAAGATGGAGTGGAGCTGATAGCAGATGATGCCCTTGGAGAGGAAGCAGGTGCGGTAGGCCTACTTGTAGGTGATACAGCCTCAGTCGTTGGTTTCGTTGAATTCGTAAATTGAGTAGCGGGCAGGGCTGTGGGGGATGTTGCGGGCAACGGAATTCCCGATGCAAATGCAGTTTCCCCAGCCGAAAGTGTTACAGCACCGAACGCAGAATTCGAAAGGGTGAGTGGCAAATCAATTCCTTCGGATTGCCAGAGAGTTTGAGAGTTGGTGTCAACCACTTTCAAAACCGTTTCGACAACCACGCTCTCGGTGGGGTCGACTGCTTGTCGTTTCAAGAGCAGGCTATCATCCTCAGCTGAACCCGAAGTTTCTTGAAGGCAGCTAATATTGTGTAGCGGGTCGCAGGGTGTGTCAGAAAAATCAATGTCGCTTGGAGAATCCAAAGGCGGGTTTTGAATTTGATCATCAGTGATCAAAACAGTAGATGGGCTGTTGTCGTCCTTCGCGGCTTCCTCAATTGCTTCCAGCCGTCGCTTGGCCCTAAGTAATCTGCTGATCCGAGAATCACGCCAATGGCCATGGTGAGCCATTGCGCTGAGTTTTGTAGAAACAAAGAAAGTAAACGGTCAAAAAAAAACCGATTGTCGGAAATCCTCACAGAGGTTGAAGCTGGGTCGACCAGCTCAAATATCAGATTGAAATGAATGCAAGAGCGCTTCTTTTCCTTTGTTCCGCCGATACAATTCGAACGTGCAATGAAAAGAGTTTTTGCCCCGCTTAAAAAGATGAAGCAGGGAATTGCCCGCGAGATTGACAGGTAGGATGAATTTGCCTGAGGGCGAAGAGAGTATAGTGGTTGATTCAAGCGTGGTGGTAAAGAGCGGAAGCACACGAATTCAGTCGCCGGCGCAGAAAAAGAAGGTAAAAAAACAGCAACACCGTAAAGAGTGAATAGTGTGCAAAGCTAGCAGCAGTGTTTCGAAAAGTCTGACGGAGTCGGCTGGTGAGTGAGGTGTTTCAAGCAGGCCACAGGGCCGCGCGGGCTTCCATGCAATGCCTCGCAGTGCATTTTTCTTTTTCTGCATTGGAGTACACAATTGAGACGAGCAAACATACCAGATGAAAGGAGTGTCGGGAAGAAAAGCAATGACAAGTGCCGGAGGCCTAATCCATAGTGTGATTGCAGGAAAATCCCCAAACATACACGGTTGAAGTGATATCACTGGTACCCGGGCGGCCGGCCGGTCCGAGGAGAGTTGGAGGTGGGCAGAGGTACCGTCAAAGACACTTGCTTCTCTGGGCAGATGAAGTAGCGCTGGACGAACCTGTCCGCCTGGTAGACTCTTTAGAAGAGAGAAGTCGAGGGGGATGAGGGATGAGGAAAAAGCGAAACGGTTCTGGGTGGAATAGTGGAACAGTGGAACGAGCCAGACCGGACCAGAGCGTCTCCCCTATTAAAAGCCAAGTCCAGGCGACCCGCGTGGTGACGAACTAGCCCGGGGGCCGAGATTCTCGTTTTCGGGGTCCAACCAGCGGGACAGAGGCACGATGGGGGGGAAGGGGGGTAATGGCAGGCACCAAAGAAAGATTGTGGGATAGAGAGAATTTATCCAACAATGGGTGTTGTTTATTTTGAGCCATGACCCCAACAGGGAGAGAAACAGCAGTAGCAGCAGAAAGTCATAAGGGAGCAACTGAAAGCATGGCTGCAGGTACACCCGCGAATACGGCATCTGATTGGCTGGCTGTCAGGTGGAGCTGGAAGGTTCTAAACAAAGAGACTAGTCCTCTTTGGGTTAGTCCCGGCGCAGGTTTAATGAGGTCTTACTTCGGGCCAAATTGGGCTGAGTGCAACCCTTGTACAGTAGGGTAGTGGGATATTGCAAACATACCCTAGGGTAGGGTTGGACTTCCACTATTTTTGGGATATTGATATCAACCCTGTATAATACTTTGTATACGGGGATGGAGTACAGCATATCATTATACATACACGAATTACTATGATCCTCCCTACTCCGTACTTCCACTCACACTCCTGTTCCCCATGTGGATCTACGCAAGGATACCGCACTATGAACCGGCCTGCAGCCAGTAACTGCATTACATAGTGTGCTACAACGTACAGTTACCAGGGACACATGACTTGTGCACTCGGGTCCTTGCTTGCATCTGACGTACCCCATATTCGAATCTTACTCGATCTCGTCACTCAGTTGGGCAATGCGCACACGCTGTTCACTATCTACGCTCTCGTGAAACACAAGTCGCCGGGGGTATTTAGTAATGGGGACTCGTTTGTTCTCTCCCTGACCCGACCGTTTAGAAGGTCTCCAGCTCGTCGACCGCTCCCTCCTCCGCCTCGGGAATCTCGAATCCATCCTGCAGTCACGCGTCAGCCCAAATCCCCCACTCTTCAACTTTCGATCTCCCCCTCCCGTTAAGATGTCATCGACTTACCTCGGTCGAGTACAGGATACCCTGTATATGTTTCACCAACGTATCTTCCTCCTTCTCCAGCTCCGGATCGGCGTCAATGGCATTCTGAAGCAGCAGCTCAATGTCGCGTAGCTTGGCAAAGTAAAAGTCCCTTTCCTTCTCAAGACCGGCAATGGCCTCCTTTTGCGTCGAAACTTCCTGCTGCAACGCCGCAACAGCGGCGCCGCTACCAGCACCGGCGCTGGCAACACGAGGACCACGCGCGGCGGCAGAGGTCGGCGTAACTCCGCGGCGCGAGCCAGCCGAAGGAGCACGCGCACCGGCAACCGGCGCACCACCGGGGGCACCAGAGGCCTTGCGGCGGCCCACGGCATCATAATCTCCGCCCGGGTAGTGCTGGTCCCAGTATCGTTTAGTCCATTGGAGAAATTCAAGGTTGTCCTGCATGCGGCACTTGGTGAGAGATTGGACGGGGATAGGCTTCTCGACTGCGTGGCGGGTGAAAACGTCTAAGCGAAAACCAAAATGTTAGAAAAGCCTTGTCACAGTCGACCGTTTAGCTGCCCAATGGCCAGGGACGTACTCTGCAGAATCTTGAAGTTTTGGAGGTAGGCGTATTCGGTGTTGACGTTAAATTTAACCCGGGACATGGGCACATCCACTGCAGAAAGAAGAAATCCTCATATCAGTATAACTGTCTTCGTAGGTCCCAGGTGTCTTGACCGCTCCTTGACAATGCTTTCACGATCACACTCACTAAATATCGAATCGAAGATCTGGCATAGTGCAGCACTGTTCATATCCACCAAATCTTGATGTCAGTCGAGTTCTCCTCCATGTCTTTCCCTGGCGCAGGTCTTCAAGTAAGAGGGGGTAGAGGGATGTTCGGTCGATCATACCCGGTTCCACACTGCTCGATCTTGGTAATGTTCAGCTGCAGCAGGTTGTTCAACCAAGCCAGCAATTCTTGTCTAGAAGTAATCTTCCATCAGCGGACCGTTCCACGTTTTTGAGGGGCATGTGTCGATAAGGGGAAAAGCCCAACCTGGATTCACCCATGGTGGGGTAATGATAGCCGCAATCGAAATTCCGGAGGGTAGGGCGAGGGTAAATGGGAGGTGGAGGTTCAAGGAGGTGCCAATGAAGGATGCGGAGTATGATCAGGGCCTCTACTCAGAGTCTGCCTGTCTGTGTTGATGGGAAAACACCCGATGGGATTGTTTTGATGCCAAAATCCACGGATCACAGTGGCGCTAGTCACTATGTCAGCCAATCACATCCGATTACATAATTTTTATGCCTGAGGCGTTAAATAAATGACTTCTTTGTTCCAATTTAGAATTACGGAGCATTTCCCGACCTATACACCTACACGACAGTTCCGGCGAAAAAAAATTGATCAAGCGATTGTATATATCCGTGTACGCCATTTATAGGTCTAGCCCAACAAAAAGAATGAGTGAAACTTCTATGCCCAAATGTGCCAGTCTCCGTTCCCCATTCCAGTAACCATTTCCCCGAGGACTGTGTAACTCCCCCGTTATCCGATGCCAGCGAATTATCCAAAACCAAAAACAGCGCTAAATAAAGAGTGCGAAATTATGAAAGCTATTATAGTCAATATGCAAGGATGATCACTCCTCCAATAAGTCGATGCCATCCAACCCGTAGCCGAAATCCATGATGACGGCCCGAGAGTCCTGACTGGTTGCGACAACTCGCCGGTAGTCTGACTGGACATTAAGCATCCAGCTAGTGGTCCAGCCAGGCAGATCGATAGATAATTCACCTGAATCGGTATCAAACACCTTGACACTCATATCGTAGCTACCGCTCACAATACGCTTGTTCATGCTGTCCAGGTGCAGGGACCGAATCAAGCCAGTATGGCCACGGAGTTCCTTGACCAACTCGCCAGTGTTCGCATCAAACTGGTAGATAGTCCTATCATTTCCACCAGTTAAGATGGTCCGGCCATCGTCGCTAAATTCAACGCAAGCAAGACCGCGATCCTTGCTAGGGAATTCTTTAACGCAGACGCCAGTGGTAACATTCCACAGCTTGGCAATGCCATCGCCGCTTGCCGATACCACCAAATCACCCCGCAGCTGAACAGCATTCACCGGCCCGCGGTGTCCAATGAGCTGCTTCAGCAGGTCGCCTGTCTTGCGATCCCAGACGCAAATAGTGCTATCCTTGGAGCACGAAACAATGTAACGATCATCGAAGCAAACATCCAAGACACCGGCACGATGGCCTGAAAGACGGCGAACGGGACGGTAGTCATTCTTGATGTCCCACACAATGCACGTGTAATCCGAAGATCCGGTCACCATAATCTCCTCATCGAAACGGAGACAAAGAATTGAGGCGCTGTGGTAATCCGCAGGCTGCTCCATCGGAGTCACTATATCCGCTGAAGGGGTTGATGGTGGGCAAATGGTCACGAAAGGAGACATTCCAGTGGCCTGCTGTGCTGGGTTGTTCACAGGCCCGGAGCCAGATACATCGCCAGGAGGTGGTCCGATGATTTTGAGGCAAGACCAGGGGTAGTGAGCGTCCCACACGCGAATGGTTCGATCACGAGAGCCAGTGATAATTTTATTTCTAAAAATGGTTAATTGATGATAAATTCAGGGACGAGGTGATTAGATCAACTCACTCGTCAAACTGCGCACAGTATACGCTGTCTTTATGTCCGTGGAGGTAAATTGCAGCAGCTTTGCCTTGTTTCCAGCGACGATCGAGAGCCCGTCGAACGAGGAACATTCGTTTCCAGTCTTGGTTGGGGGCGGATTTACCCAATCCAAGGTACTGTTTCTTCTTGGTTGCCGTGGAGCTGGCTGGCCGGCCGGTATATACGCTGCGAAAAACATGTTTCCAAACATGGGGAGAGGATGCTTGTCGGTTCCAGGAGTGAGAAACCAGCTCCGATCTCATGAGAGAGGCAGGGTCCAGGTAAGAGAGCACTTGGGCCATGATCTCCGAGGGCAAGTATGAAACCGGGTCTACTAAACAGATTAATTTGTGGATACGCGAATCGATCTCAGTTAATGCAAACTTACCAATGCGGAGAACATCCAACTGAGTATCTGAGGCATCAGATTGGTCACGCAGATCAATACCAATGCCGCTCTCCGAATCAAGTCTGACATCGGATGCTTTGGGAGGAAGTTCTCGCTCCAATTTGGCCATTTCCAACTTGAGCATTTCATTCTGGGCAGCAGCAGCAGCACGAGCCGCCGCACCTGCAAACTTGTCATTGGGAAGGATCGGTGGCTCCATTCCATGCCCAGGGATAGGAGCTGGAACAGATGCGGTCGGCGCATAGAAACCGTGCAGAGCAGTCACACTGTTAAGAGATGGGCGTCTATTAATACTATAGCTGTTAGACCAAGCCCGCGACCGCTTGTCCCAGCTTTGCGAGGCGACATTGCGCTTGTGGCCGGAGTGGCCAGCAACTTGATAGTTGTTAGGCTCATCGTCGGCCTCTCCGGGGACCTGAAGATTGTTCTTCGATGATTTATGGCGCAGGGTCACAGAGAGCCGGCGGCCTAGGGCCACCAAACCGTCCATTGGGTGCCACAGGCTTGAAAAGCTCTTGGCTGAGCGCCTCCGAGGCTCTGCTTCCGGGAAAGGCTCCATCTCTTCCACTGCCGATCCATCATATTCATGGCAAAGTTCTGTACGAGGGGTCTCTCGCCACTGATCGAGAGGATAATCTTTGGGGAAAGTAACTGGATGCGCCGCGGTCCGGGGGCGTGGGCGAAGTGATAACGAGGGGCGTCGTCGAGTGGAGGTCTCGCGTGGCGACATGGCGTTCAGTATAGGGAATGCGCAAAGGAAGGAAAATGATCAACGATCGCGATGTCAAAAGTTGAGGTCCTCGATAGGACAATCAAAGGGATTGAAAAAAGACTGAATTTTTTTTCCTGGCCCTGGTCTATTGTATAATGTCGATAGGGATATGCGATTTTCTTTCGGTAGTCGCCAGGGGGGAGCGGTTGAGGCGAGTCTAGTGGATGAAAGGACCGTATAATACAAAAACACCGGGAAACCGAGGAAAAGAGGGAATAATGAATGCAATGAAAACAAAAAGAAAAAGGCGCAAGGAGAGGAAAATAGGGAGTAGAAAACAGAAAGAATGAATGGCCGCGGTCTGAGAGTCGGGCGGTGAATTGCGGCGGAGTGATTGGCCCCCGGCACGAGTACCGAGCGGTAACGGGTACTTTGCCAGTCTCAAAATTTAGGTGATGACATCGGTACTTGGTACTTGGGTCGCTACTCAGCTGCAGGGTTTAGATTTTTCTAGCGTCCGGGGGGGCAAATCATGGGGGTTTGTGACAGGTATGGACTGTAATGCGGAGTATCACTACTTGCAATCCGGGGCAAATTACCTAGCGCCGCAGGTATTCTGTACTTGATTCAACGTACCGCCGAGCCAACCGTCAGCCCCGAGTGGCGGTTTTAGGCCTTGGTGATCCAAGGCTCTGCCCAACCTTGATGCTAATCGGGAATAATAGGGCTCTGGTAAGCCGGATTTGATCTGTGGGAAAGTTATTTTTGATCTACACCAGGGAAATCAAGCAAAAAAAAAAAAAAAAAAAAAAAAAAAAAATACTTGAAGAATTGAAACAGAGGGAAACTGAAAAGGCTGCGGTCCGGGGCTGGTGTCGATCCCGTTCGTATACTCCAGAACAGCCTTGTGGAGCGATCCACTCTGACTCTGATGGCCATCATGATTGTCAACCAAAGAACAAAGAAGCGTGACCAAAAAATAATAATTGAGTTGTGTGACTTCTAGCTGAAAACATACTAGTTGTGTTTAGAATATGCGAGGGTTGGCCTAGCGTTTTATTTTCAGTTTCGCCCACCGTGGTGCTAGTGAGTTGGACTCGGAGGCAAAAAATATATATTTAGTACCTTATACGAATTGAAGTTAACTACTTACTAGACGGTAGTATTTACTAGTAGGTACCTAGTAGGTACTATTAAGGACTCGGACGAAATTTTGAAGTTCTTCCAAGGTTTGAATCAACGTCAAATTCGACAATTGAAGAAAATATACTACTATCTGTTGCCCGCATTTGAAACTGTACATCTAACTCGAAATAGCCACACCCCCATCTATACTAGTCCGTAGAAATACTAGTTTAAGCAAACACCTTATCGTACCCCGTGAGAGTAAATCGGTAATGAACATCACCCTTCTTCATGCGGAGCATAGCCTCTTTTAGGCCCTCCTCACCAATGGCGATCTCCTCGACCCAGCCCTTAAGTCCCTTGTCCGCAGCCAGCTGCAGCATCTCAAGCATCTCCCGGCGACTACCCAAGTGACTGGCACCGATGAGAACGCCGTTAGAGATCAAGTTTTGGGCCTTGATAACCTGACCCTCTTCCTCGGGCAGACCGACGCTCACCCAACGGCCATGCACATCCATCATGGACAGATAGCGAGCTAGATCAAAGCCCTCCGATGAGTTCGCGCAGTTAATAATCAAGTCAAAAGAGAACTTGTGCGGCTCATCCCACCCTTCTTCTGCGGTTGCAATGTATCCATCCGCACCCAACTTCATGGCATCTGCCTCCTTCGCCCGGGACCGGGAAATAGCCCAAGTCTCTGCGCCGAGCGCCTTTGCAAACATCACACCGAAATGTCCAATACCACCCAGGCCAACAATTCCAACCTTCTTGCCAGGCCCGGCGCCATTGCGCACCAAGGGCGAGTAGGCTGTGAGACCAGCACAAAGCATCGGTGCCACAGTGTTGGTATCCAGGGCATCGGGAATCGGGAAGACCCAGTGCTCGTGGGTACGGACATGCGACGAGTATCCGCCTTGACTGACAATTCCAGTTTCTGGCCACTCCGATCCATAGGTGTCCATAGGCGAGACGGGGCAGTAAGTTTCATTGTCGTTCTTGCACTGCTTGCACTTTCCACAGGAGTAGGACTGGGCGCCGACGCCGACACGCTCACCCTCCTTGATCAGAGTCACTTTCGGACCGACACGAATGGCACGACCGACGATTTCTGAATTGGGTCAGGTATAGATTATAGCCCATCATTCAACGAGATACGAACCGTGTCCTACACACAGAGGGAATTTCTGGTGTCCCCATCCTCCGCTGACGGTGTGCACGTCACTGCCGCATACGCCACACGCTTCAATCTTGATATCGACGTCTGTATATATGAATGCGCATTAGAAATAACGAGGGAATTGGAAGTTGGCTTATCCAAGCTTACCATAATCACCGAATGGCTTCAGCTGGTACTGTAGATGTCCAAACAAATGTGCATTAGCAAAAATAGACCAATAAGAGAGATTGGCGTTATCGACTTACGAAGCGTTTGTTAAATTGAGTAAAGGTATCAGGCCCATCGACCTGGAATCCTTCGGCTTCGTCAGGATAAGGCATTGTGATGAATATATGGGGATAGAAAAGCAAAGAGATGTATGAAGATTCTCCAAAGAGTGGGAAGTAAAGAGGAAAAGAAAAATAGGGAAAAGAATAAATTCAGAGAAGTGGAGATAAGAGAGGGGTATATCAAGGATTTCTCCAAAAAAGAGAAAATTCTATTTCTCGCAGGTCAAGACTCGGACCGCTAGATAATGATCCGTCATTGCGTGGGATAGCCTCGTGGTGCCCCCATAGTTGCCCCCCATACGCAGTGACGCCGTGGGGCATTCGTATACCCAAATTCGGGGCGATTGATGCCGCATGCTTTTGGGGGTGTCTCCACTTAACAAGTTGAAGCGGGTCATACTTCGCGATCCAATACACCGAGGATTCATACTCTGAAAGAGAAGGCCATAACAATTTTATCTGGCGCAGACTTCGAAATGAAGAAGAAAAGCACTTGCTCTGCGTGGGGGTAACATCGAATCTCTTCCTTGGCCTATGTATTCTGGCTATAGAATGGACCATGCTACATACTAGGGCGGTAGTAGACGGTTGAGGGCGGCCTAGGCTCGCTTCAACTCCGAATTGGCATTTTTCCGCCTATCATCTTCGCGGGACTTTCCATTGGAATGAAACATAGTTCCACAAAAAGCAATGCCAATGGATCACGGCCTAACTTGAAGTTACTAGTATGTTTGCTAAGGATTGTTTGAATGGATGGACTGCCACAAGTACTGAAGTGATACATACGGAAACAAATAGACTTGGGGACCCTCAGGGAATCGGACCCAGTTATTCGGGTACTTTCCTAATTTGGAGCTCAGCGATCGGGTATTTTATTGCCTGCAGCTAGGTCATAATATGTACAATTGTGCTATTTCATGTCCAGCGTTAATAATCCTTATATCCATCTTAATCTACTTTGGAATTTCTTCACCCGGTCATTGCAATTACGCCACGTCCTTCAGAGACAACTCCACCGCCATTGCGTCCTTGATCTTGTCTGCGACAGCCTTGGCCTGATCATCGCTGAGACGGGCAAGAGGACGTCGCGGGTATCCACCATAGCCGTAGTAAGTCTGAATGGCCGATTTGGTACCGGGAATAGCGGCCTTGGTCAGAACCCAATCCGCAGCGCTGAGCTCCTGCTGAGCCTCGATAGCCTCCGCCAGACGGCCCTCGGACCAAAGAGTGAAGATACGCACACACAGGCGGGGGAGGACATTGGCACCACCGGCCAGAATGGCAGATCCGCCAGAAACGAGTGTCTGGAGACTGAAGTCGGCAATACCACCGAAAGCGACATAAGGGTGCTTGGCATCAGGCTTGGAAACAGTTGGGGCGGGACGATTGGCATTGGCGAGAGGAGAGACAGGAGTGACTGCGCCCAAGGCATTGGCGACACGAGTCAGCTTGCCGGTGTTGGCGCAAGTGAACTTGGTACCGACGATGTTGGGGTGTTGAGAGATGCGGATGATGAGATCGGAGTCCATATCAATACCGGCGACGGCACCGGGGTAGTTGTACAGGATCAGAGGAACGGGCGAGCCGTCGGCCACAGCAGTGAAAAATTCATAGATAGTCTCATCGTTGCCCACAGCATATCGGTAGTAGCTAGGAGGCACAATGAGAGCGTACTCGCCGCCAGCGGCAGCAACTTCCTTGCACAGTTCAATGGTACCGCGAATGCTTTGGTCGCTGGCACCGGCGATCACGGGGACATTTTGGAAACCAGCTTCGTCAAGAGCCGAGCGGGTCTCACGGGTCACTGTTGAACGCTCCTCCCGTGTCAAATGCACGGCTTCACCGTTTGAGCCCATGGTCACCAGACCGACCAGTCCAGCCTTGGCCAGGCGTACTGCATGGCGACGGATAGCGGGAACATCAAGCTCTTCGGTGTTTGGGTCGAAAAAGGTCATTGTCGGCGCATAGACGCCGGGGCGGAGAGGAGTGGGGGACATGATGCTATAGAAGAGGTCAGTTATACTTCGCAAATCCAGAACACGCTGGGAGGTATTTCCTAGTACATACTATGATAGTTTTGTGAAACTGTAAGGGTATATGCTATATGATGATTTGAAAAGGAGAAAAGGAAAAAAGAAAGACCTTTCGCTCTTTTTAAGAAAGGATCATTTCATGTTGCAAAGCATGGGATTCCCCCACGCTCGGCGAAATGCCCGAGAGACTCTGAATGGCGGAGAAATCCAATCCACCAATAGCCGACAGTCACCAGATTGTGGGGGGAGGGGAAACTAGTGGAGGGGCAGGACAATGATACCCCGAGCTTGACAATGGCAATGGCAATGGCAATGATCATATACTAGTATCGGAGTTGGAAAAGAAAATAGTCTTAGAATGGCATTCTACATTGTCTTATATAGACACTTGCACATTGTATATACTATATACCATACCATATACTATACCATAACATACATCCCATGGGATATTCCAATGGGATTGCGCGGGTTCGCCGATAAGATTAGCCATCGGCTATTGACGTATCCCCCGTGGGACTACCATCTTGAGGTCCAAATGCCGGAAGAATTATCTCCAGCAACAAAAGATCCCTGTTGCGCCAAATTGCGCTCCTACTCCATTTTAATCCTCTCATCCCCTCCAATTTCTCTTCCATACTATCCCTCTAAAATTTCATCATGGCTCCTCCCAGTGTATTGATGGTAAGCTCCCCGCTACACCCCCATCCCATATACAGCGCAAGCTCACAGAAATCCAGGTCGGTACCGGCGAGTATACCACCGGTTTTGTCGGTGGTACTTCCTCTACCTCAGACAAGAAGGTTGGTGTTGTGGGCCTGACATTGTTCGACTTACGTCGCCGTGGTAAGGTCGGCGCCCTGAGCATGGTTGGCGTGTCTGGCAAGAAATTCCCCGGCATTCGTAAGTCGCCAAAGAAACTGGGCAGAGACAACTTGGTCAGGGTCCGCAGAAAACTAATTGGAATATGGATGATAGGCGATCACCTGCACCGCAACATCTCCCAAGTTTACAACGGCCTCGACACCTCCTTCGCCTCATTCCCTGCCGACGACCAGACTGACCCAGACGCCTACAAGTCGGCAATTGACGCCCTACCCAAGGGCTCCGCCATTACAATTTTCACTCCAGACTCCACACACTACCCAATTGCTCTGTACGCCATTGAGCGCGGACACCATGTGCTCATCACCAAGCCCGCCACCCAGCGACTGGCCGATCATCTAGCCCTGGTGGAAGCCGCGCGCAAGCACGGGGTCTTCGTTTTCGTCGAGCATCACAAGCGCTTCGACCCAGCCTACTCGGATGCTCGCGCCAAGGCTAAGAACCTAGGCGACTTCAACTATTTCTACAGTTACATGAGCCAGCCTAAGAGTCAACTGGAGACTTTCAAGGCCTGGGCTGGTCGTGACTCGGATATCTCTTACTACCTCAATTCGCACCACATCGATGTCTGCGAGAGTATGGTGCCGGACTATAAGCCTGTTCGTGTCACGGCTACCGCTTCTCAGGGCACCGCTGCTGCTCTGGGCTGTGTCCCGGAAACTGAGGATACTATTACTCTTTTGGTTGAATGGCGACGCAAGGATAACCCCGCTAAGATTGCGACGGGTGTATACACAGCCAGCTGGACGGCACCGCAGAATGCGGGTGTACACTCCAACCAGTATTTCCACTGTGCGTCTCTTAGGTTTTTTTTCTTCTCTCATGGTGTTTCTCAGTTGCTGACGTCAAGGATAGACATGGCTGCCAATGGCGAGATTCGCGTGAACCAGGCTAAGCGCGGTTACGATGTGACTGGTGATGACCAGGGTTTGATCTGGCTGAACCCGTAAGTTCCACAATATGTGATGAAATGAAATCCTACGAACGATATCACTGACTACTAGCCCTAGTTTCTACATGAAATATGCCCCTGACGAGGAAGGCAACTTTGGTGGCCAGACTGGCTATGGTTATATTAGCTTTGAGAAGTTCATTGATGCCGTGACGGGCGTTAACGAGGGCCGTTTAACGCTTGACCAGCTGGACGCTCGTCCCCTGCCTACCCTGAAGAACACCATTGCTACAACTGCAATTTTGGACGCTGGCCGTAAGTCGCTGGACGAGAGACGGCCGGTGGAGATTGTCACCGAGGGCGACAAGTGGGAACTGAAGTAAAAATTTCTACCTTCAAGGCCAAGCCAAGTACTATTGTGTATAGCTTTTACAGAATGTGAAATGAAACCTTATATTAAAGCGAAAGAATGAAATCATTCGAAGGAATAATGTGTACCTGTAAAGCTAAAAAAGAAAAATAACATGGGGAATCTCCAAAATGTTGAGAAATGTCAGACTCGCTGGCTAATAAAAGGCTCGATAGCTCCCTGGTGCTGTGATAACTCCGAAACCGACCAACTCCATACCGACCAAAAGACCCGAATGCCCATAATCGCAGAAATCCCTCGTGGTATCATGCAAGCGCTTCCATCTTTCCCGAAGTTTATCGCCTTCCGCCCTTAACGATGCCATCCGGGCCTTTGTGAAACCTCACTCGGCACTCAGGACAGTACCATTTCGCTGTACGAGAAGGAACCTCGGAAAGACCGACACAGTCAAGGTGGAACCATTCACGATCACACTGCGAGTCATGTTAGCAACATTGAAAGCAGAAAAAAAAAAGCTAGGGAGGGATGACGAACGTCTTGATTCTCGCAGCATATCATAGTGCCGAAGCTCACGTCGCCACAGAGACAATACCGCGGTTCATTGGAATCGATTTCTTCAAGAACTCCATCCTCATCGACACGAGTTTCCTGGGATTTCCCAGTACTGATACGTTTCTTGCCTGGCTTGGCCTTGCGACGACCGTAACTAACAGCCGCTCCACCATCTTGGCCGGTGGAAACAGGTCCAGGAGCCGGGCGCTTGCGCCGTCGGGCCGGAGCAGGAACGCTTGGCGCGTGAGATGGTTCTCGGACAGGTGTCTTTCGGGCGGGAGTAGCACTCTTAACGCGGAAGTCTCGCCCGCCAGCTGTGGCGCTGTTCGAGACTCCCCCTAAAACTCCCAACTCAATCGAAGCAGCTGCCGATCGTCTCGACGACGGTCGTGTAACAGGAGGTGTTGGCGTACCGGTAGGCTGAACAATGGATCGTGTTGATCGTCTTGATCCAGTTGGAGATGGCGGAGGTGGAGATGCCTTTGTTTCCACTGCGGGGGACTCCTTTGTCTGGACCGAGGCAATGGGAGCGCTAGTAGTATCCTGCGATCCACTGGCTGCAGCTCCTCGACTGGATCGACGGCGCGCTGAGCTAGACTTAGATGATGATGCTTTCACGGGTGCGGGCGCAGGCTCCAGGGCGGTTTCTTCCTCCACTTCCACTTCATCTTGAATGGCCTCCTCGGCCGCAATCTCGTCCCGTTTTCTCTTCCGCGAGGACCGGCTTGCTGGAGTCGCCTGAGCAGGACTAGGAACAGGCTTGACTGGCGTATCTCCATGGGCTGCGGCTTCTCTTGCCAGTAATTCACGCTTCAATTTCTTGGCTTCATTTAGTTTCATGCCACGATTACTGAGCTTTGTCTCTTCGAGATCCTTGATCATCTCATCACGACGGGTTTCCTCAAGGTTATCGCAGTCAATGAATTCAGCCCCAGTCTCCATTGCCAAGGCTTTGGCCGCGCGATACGCTTCCCAGCCACGGCCAGAAAGGGCAAGCTCGCGGTGAATCATAACCTCACTGGGCTGCCATACGGCATTCTTCTTCATCTTCTTCCGCAATTTAGTCATCTCCCATTCCGTCAGTCGTAACCATGGCAGATCTTCACTGCCAACCTTGGCATCTGCCGGGGGTGGATTGAGTAATGCGAGAGCATTGCTGGTGGAGAACCCTGCACCTGAGCTCGGCCGTCGTGCTTTCTCCTTCTTCGGTGGTCTGACTGGCTTTTGAGGGAGCTCTGGCTCGACTTCAGCATCGGAGTGTTCGGTACTATCGATGGGGGAGTCCGGGTTGAAGTTGGCCAAATGCTCCGCGGTGAGTCCAGCTCGGCGCGATCTTGACTTCTGGTTGCCACTGCGTTTGCGATTGTCTAACCGCAGAGTGATCCGTGGTGCGGTTCCGGTTTCCTTCTTGCGTGAACGCTTAGGTGTAGGCTCTGGAGGCGGCGTGGGCTCTTCAGACGGAGGTCTAGGGAGCGCATCTAGCTTCTGCCGAATGCAGCTCAAGCGGTCGAAGTGGCGATCAACGACGTCGTAAAGGCGACAGGCTTCAGCATATGAGGATTCGCGAGCGTTTATGGCACGATCGAGTTGGAGTGAAATATCCCTGCGCAAGTCAATCGCGCTGGGACGCTCGTCGGATGCGATGTCAGGGAGATGACCGTAGCTCTTGCTGAGGTTGTGTACGTTTTGCGCCGATTCGAGATAGCGATCGTCCAAACCGCGGATGAGGGTGAGGGAACGTATAATGTCGGCGGGAAGGTATTCAGTGTAGTCAATGTAGTCGGTTACAGTGGCTTGGGCATCTGGATCAAAGGGACCATCCAGAATAACCCCGCCACTGTGGTCTGTCTCGTCCGTCATGGGCATCTTGCGGGTCAGGAGACGCGTCTACGACAGACCGCGCAGATGCACCAAGGGATGACGAGGAGACTTGAGAGAGCGTAAACAATGTGAGGCCAGCGCCCTTTGCACCGCAGTCATGAAACAAACAATAAGGACAAAGCCAGCGATGCGACAGCGACTGTAACTCCAGCTGCAGGTGCCAAATATGCGGGCGATCGTTGTTCCAGGTCACGTGTTTCCCAAACAGGTAACTTGCTTGGATGAGAGAATGGAGAAGTCCTAAATGCATCAAAAGAAATTCGATACTTTGCTTTTTTGTTTATAGTACATGACAATATCCGCCTTCCTTACTCCATAGTCGGCCAAAATCGCTCCTCCAACCAAACGACCTGCCGCCACCACTCCAAACACCGACGTCGCATCTCCTCCGCCTCGCCAACACCTTTCGTTTGCTCCGTCATACTATCCAACACATCTCCAATGCGATCCACGAAGCCCTCGAATTCCGCACTTGACCAATTGGGAATAAATTCCTTCCGCAAGGCACCCCCATCCGCATCCTCCTCCGGCGGACCCTCTCTCCCCTTCAAATACGACGCCGCATATTTCCAGGCTCGCAGATAACACACCTCGGTCGCCCATAACACCGCCAGCCCCTCCTCAATCGAAACCCCCGAGCTCGCCGCGGACATGAACATATCAATATAAGCGCGTGTAATCGACGTCGGGCCAAAATAGACCGTACCACCGGGCTCCATCGGCGCCACAGACGCAGGGTAACCCCGTGTGGGTTGAGGGCCAGGCTCGCAAACCGGACCTGGCGGCGCAGGCGGTTCTTCCGTGGAAGGTTGCTGTGAAGGCGGATAACACACCTGATTCCAATCCTGCATCTGACACTCGCCCTGCGAGTTGCATAGGCGATGTAAATCGGGCGCTCGATTCGCCGCCTGCGCTTCTTGGCCCGGCTTACAGTTATCGGCTGCGAAATAGTCCTTGCCGTAACAGTCGGAGCCCGTGACCCCGGAACACGAGCCCGAGCCCATCGTAGATATTCCCGCTGACGTTACAATAGTGCCGGTTTTGGAGAGGCATTCTTCGGAGGCAATTGCGGTCAGATCCAGCTTATATTTTGCGGCAGTGGCCTCGAAGAATCGGAGTTCGGTGCGGATGTTCACCAGGGCGTCAATGAGGACGTTGACGACTTCTCCTTCCAGAGACAGTTTGGTAGTACTAGGTGCATTTACGGGGAGTCGGATTTTTCCAAGTAAGAAGCCGATGAAGCGGATGTAGGATTGGGCGTAGAGTCTATCCTGTGAGAGCCATTGGGAGAGAGTCGTTTTAGGAAGGGTGCCTTGCCCTGCGGAGGCGAGGAATGGATGTCTTGTGGCGCGTGCAAAGGCCTGCGGGGTGCTGGAGAGCAGGAAGGAGGTGAGAGGAACTTGACTGGTCATTTTTGTTGCTTGACTCCCGGTCAATTGACGAGGATTGATTGCTTCCGCCAGGGGTTTGGAGGGGTCGAAAATATGAGGAGCTAGAGGTGGGGGGCTCCGCAGGATGTACCCCGTCAAATCTATGTGGCTATGGCGTCAGTACTGTTGCGGGCAACAGTCAGCCCTAAGTGCGGGTAAGCTGGAAGAACCATTCCAAGCCACTGGTTTAATGGTTGGGACTTTATTGTTTGCAACTTGAATATATCCATGCAGATCAAGTGCAATGAGACATCTCAATATCAAAATCCACGCATACTACTTGAAACCGAAATGATTGAGAGAGCAAAAAAGCAGAATAAATAAAGATAAAGATGGCAAGCTCTCTCTAAAACTACCCTAATCCATTGGCGTACTAGTACCATACCGATCTCAACCCACTTCTCTGCCCACGCATTTCTCACAGACCCGGAGTAAGAGGTTCGCTTGCCACAGCCGCATCATGTTCTCCTGCTGCCTCTAAAGCCATGCTAACTACTGCTACCATCGAATATCGCGCGTCGTTTCCAGCATTGTGTAAATCCCGTGTCCAGATATTCAAACCAGTCATCATATTTGACAATGAAGGTATTTTGGTGTCGTTTCTCAAGGCTTTATAGAGTTGGGCAGTGTCGATTACTTCGTCAAAGATGGCCTCGGTCCCATTGAACAAAGTCTTTCTGAAGACCTGACTTCCGATGTTTTGTTGAAGGTGTTCGAGGTCTTGTTTGGGAGCATGGCCTACATAAATAAGCGGGCGAGTCATCGATTCCATTGCGATGGAACTATCAATTGGGCTGCCGTCGTATGGCGGAGAGAAGAATTGATCGACACGTTTGCCAGTATCTCTGGACCTGACAAACTCACTCGTTCCAAAATTGAAGTTGTCCGGACACCCACTACAAAACTGCTTGTTGACCCAGAGCCGGTATTCCGACACCCGCAGATGATACGATCGGATCTTGTCTACCCAGTTTGCACCGTGGAGACCAGGAGGATCGGATAGATCCTTTGTATCAAGAATCGAGATACCAACTTCAGTTACACGAGAAGAGTTATTTTCCTTCCACTCAACATCCACACTGAAGAAAACTGGACCATCCGGATGGGGCCATGGAGCAGCTTTGTCCACATTGACAGGTGAGATGAACTGCGCAAGATCGGCATTATTGGGCCGTAGCCCAAAATACTGCTGGATACGATTCATGCGTTCAGCCCACGCGCGAGCTTTCTCTAGTGGGTTGGGCTCTTTCATTTTCTTCCCCTTGCTCTTCAGGTGCTTCTCCGCGCGAAGACCTGCACCGATCTTTTTTTCAAGGGTCTGCAATACGGTCGGCTCATAGTTGCGCGACCAATCCCCCCAGGAGCCAGTGATTTCAAAAGACTTGTCCATAACAAGCTTATCCTTTGTTGCGAATGAGCTTGATACCCCCAATAACTCCGGCCTGGGGCAGTTCGGCTCGTCGAATTCGAGAATGAAACCATGGTCATCCGTGATGATCATTTCGCATGACAAGGCCGTATTGACCTCGGTTACAAAATCGTATACCTCTTTCAAAGGCACCAGAAGTAGCAATCTTTTGTTGCATCCTGGAGGAAGAGACAGGTAATGGCTAGTGACGATGTGAGACCAGATCCAGCTTGGATACACTGATAAGTACATAGTGAGTAACTTACAAAGTCCAGGTTCTGTCCCAGAGATTTTTGGGTTCGAAGAACTTGTCAATGGCTTGCTGGCGTGCGTCGTCGTCGAAAAGCTTGTGGGGAAGCCGTGTCAATGCAAGGGCTGGGCAATAAGATGATGAAAGGTTGATGGCAGTCGGGAGAATTCCTTTTGGGGAGCTGCCACGAGATTTTTGGGCGGTTTCTTGTGCGCTAATATTTAAGCCTGAGTTCGTTGTCGGTTCTAGGTTCAAGTTTGTCCACCCACTGGTTATAGCTGTTTCGTTCTCAGTGCTGTGGGGGCCCTGGGAGATATGATAAGCTCACATCCCTTACTTAACTATGTCTCGGCAGGGGTGACCCTCATCGTACTCACCTTGATTTTGTCGTTATGGGGGCTGGGAGCCAAAGTGTTGATCAGTGCATCCATTTTGGTACTCAGTTGAGTGTCCAAATGCTCAAGATCTTCGTCATCCTGGAGTAATAGAGTCAAACGATGGAACTTGTCGTTGATAGGGTCAGTCATGATTGGAAAGTGACATGTGAAAAGATGGGCAGAATGGGTTGGATGGAAGAGAGATGGGAAGTGAAAGAGAAACGGAGGTGGTATGAAGATGGTGGATTGTGTGAAGTGTGTGAAGTGAATTGAAAGTCAATTGAATTGGGAGAGTGATTTGTGTTTTTGTGTCGGATCGATAGTTCCTTCCCAGAGTGTTACACACAAGAGCTCAACGTGGCAGGCACTGTGACGCCCTTCTGTGTATTCTTTGGTATTGAGCAGAGCATGTACTAGTATGTAGTACCCTATAGTATATAATCGAGAGTACCATAGACAGAGATAGGCAGGTGCATGTTCTCAACGGAGGGCTTCCGATTGGAGGAGACAGTACTACATGATCACCTACCATGAAGGTAAGGAATGGATCACCCTACTAGTATAGTAGTGATATATAGGTAAGATGGTATGGCATGATCATGTCAAATTACACCATGACGATACTAGTAGCAGAGTCCATCAAAATGGTAAACTGGAAACTTGAATGTTTTAAGTCTTTTTACAAGCTGATTGCATTGTATGGATGTATCATACATTGATGGCTCGGCCCATGAATACAGAGCCATCGAATCCAGGATGGCATACACATAAGATAAAAACACATAAAACTGAGTAACAGCAGGCCGAGATAACAAGGAAACAAACAGATTAACAATGCCCATATCTCAAAAGAGAAACCTCGGAACTCCTTTCTTCGCTCCGTGTTGTTGAACACACTCAAAAGAGATAACAATACCAAAAAAGCAAACAAAAAAAGAACCGCCAACACCAGTGAATGCGGAGTGCAACATCAAAAAATACAATCTGTTTCAAACATGTTGTACATCATGATCGCGGAGAAATAGCCTAAGTAGCAGTGGCTCTAGCAGCATTGCTTAGTTGTCGATGATAAGAGCCGATGGGTTGGAAACCACTAAGTATAGAGTTAGCCATCGTTGGAATTTCTGCAGAAGAATCCTGGATCGCAAGAAAGAAAGAGAAAAAAAAAAAACAAACATACCGAGCCAGATCGAAGCCACCTGTATCCTCTTCGTCCTCCTCTTCTATGCGCTCTTCTTTGAGTGGCCCATTTGAGTTTATATCGCCGCCATCTGACTGCAATGGCGGTAGCGTGCGGCTAGATCCGAGCCCGTTCGATGTTCCTGGCTTACTCGGGCTGACCAGGTTAGGTGGGGGCGGACTGCTGCTGGGGAAGCCGGCAATAATGCGGTCCTCGTGCTCGCCCTTTAGGGGACTCATGTCCGGAACAGGGCGTGCGGGTGTACTGCCAATGTCGGCGAATTTCCAGAATTGTGCCGGAGAACTCATCGGCATAAATTTGGACGGAATCTGCGCTGTACTAGGGGGTGGTAGACGAGGCTGCTGGCGCTGTGGGGCGGGCGTGATCATAGACGAAGCTCCATCGTCATAATATGACGAGGAAAGAACCGGAGGGGAGCCGGCTGCATTGTCCGACAACCCATAGGCACGGCTCAGGTTATTGCTGCTGTTCTGGGCCTGGCTAGGATTCACGTTGCCGCGCGTGCGAGCAGGTAGGGGGGATGGCTCGTCATAATCCCGCGGATTCATATGTCGCAGTGGGTGGTCCGAGCCAACACCACGACCGGCTCGAGAGCCACGTTCTGGGGTATAAGCCTCCACGGGGGCCACTGGAAATGAGCTGAACCCAGGCGAAGAAACAGGCGGAGATTTCTTAGCCGTGGCCGAGAATGATGTGTCGATGGTGGAGACATGAGTGCCACGAGCCGAAGATGGAGGCTCTTTCGTAGCAGGGGAGGATGGCGCAGACGACTGCGTGCCACCCTTGCGCATCTGTTTCTTGCGGTATTCCTCACGGTGCTCCGCGGCAATCTGCCATTTCATACCCTTGCCCGGCTCATCCGTTCGGCGAGGTACCTTTTGGAATGCCTTATTTAGTGACAAATTATGGCGAATGGAGTTTTGCCAACCGCTCTGAGAATGCCGATAGAAAGCATATTTATCCATTATCCAATTGTAAATGCTGTTCAAGGTGAGTTTCTCCTCCTCGCTGGAGAAGATGGCCTGTGCAATAAGTGTCGCATAGCTATACGGCGGCTTCAAATCCTTGGCGGCATCCTTGCTGTAGTCGATCTCTTCGGTGCTCTCCATCATCATGCCTCGATTGTAAAGCGGCGACTGTTTGGTCGTGCGCTGGCCGTCAGTTCCAGGCGAACGTGGTGGTGGGGTCACCTGGCGCGCGCGGAGATTGGGAGCAGGAGCCAGCGAAGGACCGCCGGACGATGATGGCCGCGCAGGCTCAGTGGCTTGCGAGGCTTGTGGATGAGCGTGTTGCGAAGCGTCCCAGGCCACGGAAGCGGGATCCGCCTCCTGGCCACTGGCAATGCGCTGGGCACGCTCAATAAAGCTAGGATGAATGTTGGGATCGTCGCCAGGAGTAACGAACATCATCTGGCAGTTGGCGACCTCAATAATGTCACCACAGCGCAGAATAGCATCAGCGCCACGTTTGAGAATCCCATTGTTCAGGCGGACACCATTGCGGCCATTGACCCTGATATGCCAGGCGGGCGCTTGCTCGCCATCATAAAAGATCTCAGCATGCAGGCGCGAAACGAATTTGCTCGGACCCAGGTCGACATGTACATCGGGGAGCGCACGAGCGGCAATCGTGACGGGGCTGGACTGCTCCGTCGACTTCTGCTCACGATCTGGTTCACGACCAATATTGACATGTAATGTTTTGACGTAATAGGTCCAGTTGCGGCCAGCAATTTTGGCGTAGGCTTCGATACTCTGCTTGTTCTCGGTTTTCTGGTTCGAGTGGTCGCGCGAGACTCGGATTTCCTGAGGTGGGGTGTTCAAATAGGAAATCACCAAGTCGGTGACGTCCTGGTGAATGGACTGATCATGTTCACCCGCTGAATCTTCGGCTTCGTCGCCGGACTCTGCCTTCACGGCGTTTCGAGGTGGGGAGGTGCGGCGATCAACCTGAGAACATAGAGATTCTGTCTCAGCCTTCTGATTCACGCGCACGGAGCGATTTGGATCCAGACCGGACACCTGCAGTGGGATTCTTCAACTTACCTTGCGCTTCTTTGCGGACGGACGAGTGGGCGACGAGTCTGGTGCTTCCGCATCGGACGTTTCCTGCAATTGGATTTCCTTGCGCCGCGCGCGACGGCGATTTGACAGAGGCATCTTGAGTGTCGGTCCGGTGGAGATGAGTAACGGGTTGAGTAGTAAATAGAGCGGCGCAAGAGTTGGCGCAAAATTCGCGAATTTTTGTCGTGAATGTGGGTAATCAAGCCGAGGTGTTTGAGGAGATGCGCTTCAGTCACGAGAGACGCGGGGGGGGTTTGTGTGGGGGGGTTGGAAGAGAGCACACAGAAAGCCCTTCGTGCAAGAGGCGATGAGGCGAAAGAAAAACACAACAGAGGGTCAACTCTGGATCCGGATTCCAACGGTCCAGTCTCGGAGGGACTTTCAGAGGTAGAACCAGAGAACGACAGCGTCAGACCCGAATGAACGGTTTTTGCCACCGGGACAAAAAAGCGGGAAAGGGAAGAAGGGGGTAGGAAATCAAAAGGCAGAAAAGAGAAAAGAGACGAATAATGGACCAAAGGAAAAGAGGAAGAAACAAACAGCCCGGTTCAAGACAAAAGGCGATGACGCCGAAGTCGCAAAGTTGTGTGGCTGGATGTTTGATTATCGATAATCCCTACGATCGACACGCGCGAGTCTGTTTGGTGACCGCCTTGTCGCGTGGGGAGCGTGTGCGTGTGTCCACCGGGGATTACTCAAGGAACATCCGGGGAAAGGGGGATGATTTAGAATTATATTGAGGGGAGGAGGGGGAGAGAAAAGAAGAAGAAGAACTTAGGTTCAGAGGCTGGATATTCTTAGATCATAAAAAAAAAGAGAAAGGAAAGAAGATTCAACCAAGTGCGCCCGGTTTGACCGTAAACAGTGGTGGAGTCTGGTCACGGAGCTGTACGATACAGGGTGTGGAACATACAGTGAGTGGGGGAGCAGGCGGGGATGGGAATGTATTACAGTTACCGATCATTACGTGCTCAACGTGGGATTGGCGATGCTTCCGAGTGCAGAGTTGACAGATCGGTCTAATGTCCATTTTACATCCTACGCTAGATGGTTTCTCCATAAGGGGTCCAGCGAGGTGATCTAGGGTGGGTTCGATTCTGCAAAAGACTTGCAAGAGTAGTTCAATATTATCATCATGAAATAATTACCAAAGAAATTGGAAGTATACCTAGGTACTCATTCCCCCATGGTTCCAATGGCATGGCTCATACACTGAGCTGTCCCATGATCTACAGATCACACTTCCTATAACATGGAATCTCTTCAAATCATAAATGAGAGTACTAAAGTAACCAAACATACCAGGGCCCCCTCAATCTCCGATCTACATCTACCTTTTGTCCGGGTCGTTTGCGTCACAGGCACCCCGGATGCAGTTTAGCCTCGCCCGTTGGAATGTCGCGTTGCCTCATCGGGGACTGACATGTCGATCAAAGCATCAAACCCTCGCCAACTCCGGCGATGCGAAATCAAGAAATCGAGATCGAAGCTCATACGATCCATGTAACCTTACAGCTCTACAACACTGGGCGGCTTAAATTATGGGGCAGGTGGAGAGCAGACGCAAACAACATTTACTGTAAATAAACAGCCTGTAGACGCTGTCCTATTCATACAGATGGAAACAGTTCTTGAGGGGAGATCTCCTATGGATCCTACCCTAATAAAAACAGAAGGAAAGAGATAATAGTAAATATAGAAGAGAAAAAAGAGATGTCACAAAGGTAAATGGGTCCAAGCGTCTGGAACTGTGAAAATATGCCAGTGGGCCTTTCGCAAAAGGCGACAGAATAACCAGTAGAAACAACTTGGGCAAAGAAACAGGGAATAAAAAGATCTCACCAGAGGACAGACTCCAAAGGCGACTGGGACAATGAAATAATAGTCGTGACGGCGTTAAGTAAACCCAAAAAAAAAGTCAAGTCCAACAATCTATGCCTACTCGCTGGGCATTTTAGCATCCCCGTCCTCGTCCAGCCCACGTAAAGTTGGGTAGAGAACAGCTTCACTTTCAGACTTGGTCGGTTCCTCTTTGGCAGCTGCAGGAGATTCTCGTGTGCCGGCTGTCTCGATGCCATCCATGGCGCTTGGTGCGGGAGAACCTGACTCCCGACGAGCCGCAGCCTCCGAGTCAAACTGACCCTCCTCCAACAACTCAGAGACCAAACGACGGAGGTTCTCGAGCAGACGAACCTTCTCCACCCAGGCGACGTTGACATCTCGCTCAGCCACCTCAGTAGCTGCACGAGCTGTACGCTGGGCAGCCTCCTGATCGGGATCTGGAGAGGCGCTGGACAAAGCAGGATCAATGAGGTTCTCAGCGAATTGAGGGCTCTTCTTGGTGGGAGTGCGGTGACCATCTTCTGTCTTGCTGTCTTGCTCGGTGTCCATGCGATCGACACTCATGTGGCGCTCTGCAGGTCGCGCACGCTGCAGAGTACCTCCGGTATAGCGGCGGCGGTCGTCGTGCTCAAAGGCCCCGCTAAGTGTAGATGGGGGAGCCGCACTGGAGGCGGCCGGGTAGCCGGCAGTCATATTGTCCGCCATGGTCGTCGAAGGCAGACGGGGATACATGCCCGCACCGCTCTCGTGGGGAGGAGAGACGCGGTGGGCTTGAGGTAAAGAGATGGGTGAGCGCTGCGAGGTATAAGATTGTGCACTGGAGGGTGGCGTCAAAGCGGGCGTCCCAACCGAAGGAGAGTGAGCAGTGGTAGCCATCATCGAGGCTGCAGTGGTTGCTGTGATGTGGCTAGGAGGAAGCTGGGTCGGAGGGGAGTTGGTGGCTCGGTAGCTCATGCCGCCCTGTACGTAGTGGGCGCCAGGTTGAGCGACACCGGCGGCAGCCACATTTTCATCGCTTTCGTAGATTGTGTTCTGCATCTGCTCCAGGAATTGGTCGATGTTGATCAAATCACTCTTGGTGCGGACATTCGACATGGGAGGTAGGTGATAGCCAGGCGCGTGGCCGCCGCCAGGGCTATATCCACCGCCGCCGCCGGCAACTGGAACTGCAGCGGGCATGGGCTGGTACTCAGGCACGGGGCCATTGAGAATGGGGAGCTGGAGTGCTTGAAGACCAAGGAGGCGTTGGCCCACGGCGGCGTAAGAGTTGGGATCAAATTGTCGGCGCTTCAAATCACCGAAGAACTCGTTCAGAGCGTCGTACCCACGCTTGCGATCGTACGATTGAGCACCTTCCTGGCCTTGACTCAGGGCATAGTATACATTGCCATATGAATGAGGATTGGGAGCAGGAGGCGGCGCGTGTGCTGCTTGGTAATACTGAGGAGCTCCATGGGCGTATGCGCCACCCGAGACAGCATGGATTGGGCCATCAAAATAAGGAGCGGCAGCAGCGTATCCTGGAATGGGGTGGGATCAGGTTAGCCGAAGCTCATAAGACAGATAGCGGCGGGTGTGAACGCCATTGACTTGCAAGACGATACCCTCGCGACGAACGAACCTTTGGGATTCTGGGGAAACATCATATCGTGATGCTTCAACCCAGGCTCAGGAGAACGGATCTCCGAGTCATCGGCATGCGTCTTGACATGTTTCTTCAGGTCCTGGGGACGCTTGAAGGCCTTTCCACAGAAATCACACTTGTGGGGTTTGAGAGGTACATGCACGCGGATGTGCGAGGTGATGTGGTCGCGTTTGACAGTCGTGGTGTTGCACGTTCCCCACTGGCAGGTCAGATTCAAGTTGTTAGTGCTCTTGCGACCAACATGGCGCTCGCAAACGTGTTCCTGTGAGGCGGGGCAATGGTCAGTCGAGGGGTCTCTTTTGTGTGCCGCCCTGGCCATGACGCGATGGTCTGATCAGTTCTTACATAGAGTGCTTCCGCAGTAGGGGATTTTTCGCTGCATCCAACCCACTGGCAAGGTAGTTGCTCGCCAGCACCGTTCAGCGAGTTGTTGACGGCGGCGGTGGCGGCAGCGGCGGTCGCAGTCACCGAAGCGGCCGACGTGGCCGTCACTTGCGGGACAACATGTGCCGCAGTATCGTTGACGACAGGCGCCGGTGCGGGCGCAGTCTGGGGTGGTGAAGTTTGAGGAAGGGTGTTCTCCGACATGATGCCAAGAAATGGGATCTTGTCGAGCTGGCGGGATGTCTAGGCACGACCTCTGTTAGGAGGACGAAGTAGAACAAACAGAGAACCAGACAAAGTAGATAAACCTCCAGCAACACAAAATATAGGAGATTATGTCGAGGCAAAAACGAAAAAAAGAATCCTTTTTTTCTTTCGAATTTAACGTCTTTTTAACAAGGTCAGGGGGAAGGGAGAGAGGAGAAAGATGAAGGTGTGATTTGAAAGGAGGAGAAGAGAAAACTGGGGGACTCCGCAACGGGGGGGATTCACAAGGGAGGAAATAAAGAGCCGAGCCTTTGCCCAGAAAAAACCGCTTTGCTGGGCCGGGCGGAGGCGTGACAAGAAAAGGGACAAGACGACAAGACGACAAGACCGGGCCAAGACTCGCCTGCGGGCCCAGAAACCAGAATGGCGTTGAGTCTCGCTCTCTGACTGGTCACTCCGAACAACCCCCCGGAAGAGAGAGGGGCTGTGCATTCCACGTTCGGTCGCGCAGCAATTGTCTGCCCTAGGCATAGTCCGGTCTTTCTACGCAAGACCCCCGTCTTGACCCTGCAAGTTCAATACGAAGTACGGAGGAATGGCTTGTGAAATGCAAATGCCCATGACCCCTCGGGCGCTCGTCCCTCCAAATCTAGGCAAGCGCCAAACCCAGAAGGTAGAGAGTGCCGGCCCCGGGGTATACCCGTCTACCCTATGGTAAAAGGGAATTAATTATTAATTTTTACGGGCATCTTTGGCCGATTGGACCGAGTTAGGCCGTAGCTTCCGGGGTATACCCTATGGTGCAATACCCTATGGTAAGAACTACCACAGTACTCTAGGTACTCGATGGGGCGATAACCATAAAGGGCTGCCAAGCATCCTTAGCCATGGCGATGCTTCTTGGCAGCCAAGGCTTTCCTCTTTGCCAATTCCCGCTCCGACGGCCCAAGAGTTGGGTCTTGGTATCTTGGTATCTCTCGGCGTCACTCCCCTTGGCACTGGGTCACTTTGCTCTTATGCAGTTGCCTGAATTCTCGTTTGTGCAGTCTTAGTGGGTACGATCGAGTGACGAGAGAGTTGTCCAAAAGACGCAGACGCACAGGGGCAGGGGCAGTCAGCCACCGTCCACCCGCAGAATTACCCCCCCGGGCCCCCTCCAGTTGGGCATTCATTGATAGCCCTTCCTTCATAGTATACAAATCTGACTATTACTCGATGCCGGAATACACATAAAAGCATTTTTTACATAACTATATACACTCTATTTTAAGGACCGAGTCAGCAGTGCGACCAGAGCATGGTACAACCCAGTGACGCCGTTTCAGAAACATTCTCGCAAACACGGGGGACATCTTGGCTAGGGTACCACCAATCGAGTCAAACAAACACGACTCAGTCCAAGCCATTCCGGGCTCCGTCCAACTCGTCAGCCCAGACCCGCGTCCGCCGAGTCCGCCGAATCCCTGAAGATCGGCCTCGTCTTGCCTCGCCTCAACCCTCAGCGGAGTCTCCTCGGAGGCTGATACCAACTCCAAATATTCAACCCAACCTTGGTCCCAGACGTGACCGGGTACGCAGCGTGCCAGGTCTCGGTATACCCCGTTCCATCGGCCCGAAGATTCTCCCAAAAGATCGCATTCCCCTTGATCGGCTTGAACGTGATACCATCCTTCTTCGGTTGACCCTGGCCCTGAGCCTGGGCCTCGGCCTGGCCTTGGCCTGCCTCCCCATCGCATTCCAGAAAACGGCACCACTGTTTCCCAACTGGCATCTGCAATCGCGGGAAGTTCGTGCCCCCGCCTTCACAGTCTGCTCCTAGGTATACCATGAACGTGCTGAGTCGGTCGCCGCCGCGTGCCAGTGAGCCCGTCCAGTCGTAGTGGTGCCGGTAGTGGCCGGAGGCATTGTAGCGCTGTGCCCACATGCGTTCAATGTGTAGATGTGGGCGCCAGCCCTGGAATGCGCGGGCACGCTCCTCGAGGCAGCGGACTGTGTCGTCGCGGTCGAGCAGGGCTCGGTCGGAGAGGCGCTTGGTCGGGTCGACTCGTTCGGTGACGCCATCGTAGACGATGGAGGGGGCGTATTTGTTCAGACTGGAGAATTTCCGGTATGTTAGCTTCGCCGTAAGTCAGGTACTACTAGTAGTAGCGATGTAGCATCGAGGAGGGGGACAATCTTCTTGCCTTATATCAACTAGATGGTCTGCTTCCTCCGCGCCTAGGAAGTTCTCAATGTATAAGATAAGTGGCGCCCGCGAGAGCAAATGTACTCGGTATCCCTCTGGCTCGCCGGCACAATTGAGCGGTACGTCATCCTCTGGGCTGATGAAGCTGTCATCGGTGAGATTTAACCCTGGAGTCGCTTCGTTACTAGTATCCCAAAGGGTGGCGGAGTTCAAGTTGGGGAGGAATTGTTGCAGTAGCGGGTTGAGGACGAAGATGTATACGGGCACGAGGTATATCAGCCACGAAATGACGGTGGATAATTTTGGCAGTGACGCCATTGGGCTCGGATGATTGTGGCGTTTTGATGTGAATGGTCGAGTTATCAATAAATAAATAAAGATACAGTATAAAATTAGAGAGATCTAGCGATTCATGCGACCGCGGCGCAACTTGAATGCTTCCAAAGCCGGACGTTCGGATGAAATGCCTCTATCGCTGTAACTTTGATCGTTGTATGTTTTTCAAGTTGTAAAATTGGCGTCCCCGGCAGACCTTAGCTTGTCAAATTCGGCCATGCCGTTTCTTGCAAAGTGTCGAGTGTGAAGACTGAGAGTCGGCGCACTCGGGAGACGAAGGCTCCAAGTGGGTCTCAAGTCTGATCTAAACCAATCATGGTAGTCCGAGATAAGGAGATCGTCGAGAAATCTACGCTCCAGCATTGCCACCTGATACTTCAGAGCGCAAGGCTCGGAGAAAGGATCATCTTTCAAGAGTATTATCATTTGATATATCTCCAGCGACTAAGCACTCGCCGATTCGGTATTTAACAAAGCTCATCAGATAATTATCAAAAGCGTCATTGTCAAGGCGTAACGCCAGCCAGGTATAAACAGTTCTTTTATTTTTTTACTTTCCTTCGTTAGTGCATGTCATCATCAGGGCTGAGGCCATGTCAGGAGGCATTGTTCATCCACTGAGTCCAGTCATCGTTGGGAGCCAAGTTGCCCGGGTTATAAGAAGCGTTATTTCCGAAGAGATCGTCGAAGGAGATTCCCTCCATTTTCAAACCCATGGCATTCTCGTCTAGGCCCATATTAAAGTCCAGCATGCCGTTGAGAGTCGGGTTGTTATCTTGTGGCATCGTCGGCTGAGGCGCAATATTGCTCGGTTGGAAATTATACCCCTGCCAAACGAAGTTCTGGTTTGGAATCGAAACCAAGTCAGGGCTGCTGAGAGCTTCACTGGGCGACTGGGCCTGCGAAATGGGCGAATTCAGTCGGGAGGAGTTCATCGATTGGTTACCTCCAGCCTGGAGGCGACTAGGCACTGAAGATTTGACGCCGCCTTGCGCCCCGGCTGGGAAACCGGGAATGTTGCTAAAACTGTCAAAGCTGGGAGATGACATGTTCGGGTCACTTGGAGTACTGGAGGGTCTTCCTGTAGACTGCTCGAAGGGGAACGCAGGCTGTGACATGCCTGTTCGGTCATGCCGGAAGTGGTCATCTTCTAATGTTGACATGGGCTGAGTGGGATAGGCAAATGGATCGCCGGATGGGAACATCATCGGCATAAGATCTGGCAAATTGTTCGGGTTGTTGAATTGCTGGGCCCATGCCAAGCTGGGTTGGTCTTGGTTGGAGAATGATTGGGTGATGGAGGCCGCGGACAGTGGCTCCGGTGTAGCCATGGTTTCCGTCAACAACTCTGGCGAAGCGGCCATCCAAGCCGATTGAGTGCCGTTTTCGGTGGGTCGGTTGTTGAACTGAGTAGTGTCCGCACTCTTCTGTCGACGGCTTGTCGGATTTAATTTGGGGTTATTTGATGTAATCTGTGCCGGGAAGGTGCTTGAACGATGAGGCAAGGTCATCTGCTCTGACTGTATTTGCGCGGGCTCAGGCTCGGCAGAAATACCGGAGGGGGCTGATCGCTTCAGATTAACCGGAGTCTTGGAACTCTGGCGGTTCTTTAACATCTCCGGCAAAGTCTTGAAGAGACACTATCGATCTCGGTCAGTTGATTATCCTGAGTGCGTTGGATAGGGAAAGTACACACGTTCAAACTCTGGGAGCACCTGTCCGCAGCCATGCTCTTCTTCGCTAGGCCAGCAAGAGTATTCTTGCCTTCCATGGCATCCTTAAGAACACCGTCTTTGGCCGTGGGCGAGTCGGGGTTCTCGACGACGAAAAATATCAAGGAAAGAATGGCAAAATATGTTGTGTACATCGTAAACCAGAATGATCCGTTCAAGAGGGCCCTCTTGTGCATTCCAGTCGTGATGTGAACGATATTTCGAGAGACACTCACACACGCTGCAGCACAGGCATAGGAACGCTTGTCGACGCCACGTGCCTGTGACCCTCCAGAGACGTAGTGTAAAAATGGACGATACATAACCATCTGCACATGAGCATAGCTGATTCGAAGTAGCTGACGAATTCTGGTAAAAAGGTCAGTTATGTTTCCTGACGGTTGCCAGTGGAGACGGGAAGAAGAGAAGAAGGTAAGAGAGAAAGACGAGGGAAAAGACTGACCGTTCCAATTGTGGTGACACTTCGGTGCCAGGACGCAAAGCGGCAGGTAATTCCTCCATCCAAGTCTGGAGGTCGCGTTCAATTTCACGGATCTTGGAATGGCTGACCATATACCGATGATTGGATTTTGAGTGATGGCGGGCATTCTTCACGGGATAGATGTACTTCACCACCTTCAAGATGACATTGCATAGCCGGGTGTGGGCATTGCATCCCGCCATTAGTGGGGTGTAATCTGAAGGCATCTGACGGATTCCCTGGGTGGTGATGAAATCGCCATCAATTTCGAGCGGATATTCCTGATCAATATCGTCGTCACTCAACATTTGAGGAAGTCCCAAAAGCGTGCTAACGTATACGTCCATTTTACGGACAACCCAGAAGATGCGCTTTCGCAATTCACGCTCAACGGGGTTAAAATCGGCAGCCACCGAGCGATGGAGACCTAAGCGGAGTGCTGAGCGCAGTGCGATACCGACGTATGAGTAGCAAGTGCTCAGCTTCGCAGAGGACTGGAGGAAAAGTATCATGAAACAAATGGCTTGTAGCGAGGTCAAATCTCGACAGTCAGTAACTTCTAATAACTGTCGGCCTGCTTTAAAGTATTGGAAACTGCGCGACAGTCAGCTGGCTAGTGCCCTGTGTTTCCCTAGGGTTAATTCAGTGAACATCACATACCCTTGGCCAATGGCTCCCTCGTAGCCGGCATGATCTAAGGTGCCCGCCCCGTCATCGGAGAACAAGCACCCCACGGCCATGACGATGTACAAAAGAGGAATGAACGAGTTCTCGTCGTTGGTATATTGTTCTGGGGGTATATCGTAGACACGGTCCAGGTCGGCGAAAAACGAGGGCTCGTGCACGAATCGCATCAACGAGCATGCATGATCGATCGCATTGTGACACAAACGGCGGGCAAGATCACGATTTGGCAGATCGTGTATAGGGGTGAGTGCTGCATCCTGGGGTGATCCTGTTACGGACTTGGGGCTCTCCAGCATTTGAGACATGCCGCGAGGTCGATTGATGGGGATATCAGCGGCACCGAGTTGTTTGCGCAGGCGTCGCACGAAGATAATGCCGGAGGTGTGCCCGTGGTAATCCCAGTGTCCTTGGTCATCACGGTCAAGACAACCTGAGTTATCGACCATTGTCTCCAACAGCGATTCTTCCCCGCCTTCCTGGCCGGTCTCTGGCGGCACTGCTGAGGCCGTGGAGGGGTTGGTGGTGGGCCCAGCAGGCTGCTTCTCCTTCTGTGCAGCGACCAATCGTTGTTCCGTCGCATGCATGTCGAGTTGCGGATCATCCAGGTTGATATCGGGGAGCACACTTCGTAGGAGGGCTTCGGCCTTGTGCATACGGGCTTCGAGAGCTTCAACATATTGGGGAGCGGGGTTACGGCGGCGATTGGAAGGTTGGTCATAGGTACAGTCTAAGGAATGGGTTAACCACGCGGGCGGAGAAGTAGAAGGGAATCAACTGAGATATGCCTACCATAACTATAGACAGTGCAGTGGGTACAAGGTTGTTTGCCATCACATTTAATCTTCTTCCGACGACACTCATCACAGGCGCGGCCTACACGTCTGCGCTTTTGCATCGGCAAGGTTTGAGATCCCATTTTAGAGTCCGAAGGGGAGGCATCCTGCATGGAAGCTTGGGAAGGGTCGTCATCGTTCACATAGTCGTTCAGGGTAGGATCATCATCCTCACCGTGAACGGCAGAGGTGGTGGCCATGGTGATGGTGATGGAAGATGCGATTCATGTAAGGAGCTGGTGTGGGAGCGAGGCTTGGCGGGCGATCAGATATTGAGTATGATCGATCGCCCTCCTTGCGGGAACATTGGAGGGACAACAGGGAAGAGAGGTCAAGATTGACGAAGTTGACGAATGAAAGGCGGAGTAAATGACCGGAGCAGATGAGCAAACTCACGGACCTTTCGATGATGAAATAAGGCCGAAAGCGGTGGAGGAGGGGAAAGAAGGCAAGAAAGGAAGAGGGGAGAGAGATGAAAGTTTGGGAAGTGGCAGAGATGAGAGAGATGGATGGATTCTAGAAGACTTCCTATTTTACTAAGGACTACTAACTAAGACTATGACTATGACTATGACGACCGACGCCCTGGACCAACGCCCTGGATCGGACTTTCGTTGTGCGCGACGCCGAGAGCACGTTCTCTTTGACCAGAGGCATTTTTTTTTTTTCGCAGATCGCCTCGGTTTTAAGTCCGATGTAGAATTTTCCCGCTTCGGTCTCCACTATCCCACACGGATCGAATGGTCGTTGACCAGTTCGGCGCGCACCCATACTCAGAGTGCCGAGGAGATGATGAGACGATCTGCCGAACGATCTTCTTCAAGCCGATTCCAGCCCGATAGTACAGCACTACAAACTATAGTGTTATATGTATTATACTAGAGTACATAGATCTGCTCCGTAACTCTCCACTGTATTATTCCGATCCAGAAATCTTTCTCTGCACTCACCCGCCTCGGAACTTTCGCCGACATTTTGATCTCAACGGTCGCGTGTGATGGATGCTAGTCGAGCACTTGCATCGGCGACGTGCAACGGTTCGCCGAATGCTGGTTACTGATTATTAATAGCGATGGTGATTGATTGAAGTGGCTTCCGGTGTGTGATGCGGTGATTCGGCAAGATACCTCGGACATGTACAAGTAGTACACCAATCAACTAAATGCCCGAGGCTACTACTGTATGTACAGGTCCCTGCTAGTACCAGTACTAGTCGAAGGTAATGCTGTAGTAATTATATAATTATGTAGCCACCTGTCACCGCTCCTATGTACATAAGTACATACCTAAAGGTCCCTCTTGCCAAGTACCTCGTACCCTGTAACAGGGGTATCTTTGCGACTGATCATATGGAATTGAGTGCCAACGAACTGTCCCTTATGTTCGCCAAAAGGAGGGTCATAGGTCCTGTCCAGGCGTATCATATCCACCATGCAGAGCATAGAGAGAAAGGGATGCCGAATGACTGGAAATGCAGGGTGAGAAGTGGCCATTATTAACGATATTCATGGACATTGTCCTATCTCTAGGGAAGTTCTTTGCCGAAATCACCCTTTTAACTGGATTTCACGTCAGTGTAAGTACTACCCAGGCTATTTTCTCCTCTGCTGATTCAGTGCCAGTGCAGATCTCCACCAACGCTAGCACACCATCATTGATGACTGAGGGTCAGGCACGCCCTGCACAGCCTGCATCAACCCACTAGTGGGCCAATAGTTCAAGGAGTCAATGAGTACACAAAACAGAGGACTGCACTCTGCACAGTGTACTCTACGAAGTACGGAGTACAGTCTGCATCAATCCTTGGTGGCGTCGTCATGAAGGGATTTGCCATGCACCCAGGAGCCTGATTCTAGCATATCCGCCCTGTGACGCGACCAAGCATGCCGGTGAAACCAACATGACTGGCCCCTGTATGCAAGTGTCAACACTCAAAATAATCCGAAACGATTCCATGCTTTTCCCAGGTCAGCCTGGGCCAACCTATCGAAAAATCAGCTCATTCGGATCCAGCGAAATCGATTTGGCCCCCAGCTTGGTTTTCCGATGATTTGGCTCTCAAGTTGGACTAAAAAGAATGACTGGGTCCATGCCAAAAAAGGTTCCGCCTCTGCGAGGGGAACAATTAAGCTCATCGTCAGCCCTGCACAGTTACCCTGTCAGCCTGGATTTTCCTGCTCCCTAAGGGTCCAGTTTCAACCTTCATTCCACTTGATACGCTTCTTGGCTGCCTTGGTCCCTCGCTTCCCGCATGGCCTTTTTTCTTCTTTCCTTTTCCTCCCGCATTTTTTGCAGGTTTCGCGATCGCTTAGCCCCTTTAGCACGTCCCACTTCTTCCCCAGGACAAGGACGGCAGTGTGGATCGGCACATTCTATCGACGCGCTTGTCAATAATTGTTAGCTTTATATGGATCTGACTGCTGCTGCCCCGTTATATCTACCTCTGTGACAGTCACTGTCTTAGATTTCTCTGCCATTTCTGGTTTCGGCGATGCAGCTGTGCTGCGATGAATCATGGCTTTCCTTCTCGTTACGTTCTGTTGCATCTTTGCAGCTCTCGGTTCGTTCTTATTTGGCTATGATTCTGGTGTGATTTCCTCTAGTATCGAGCAAGATGCCTTCCTAGATCGATTCGGGTCTTCTGGTCTGTCCGATGCCGCGAGCGGTGGTATCATCTCTTCATACACCGGTATGAATCTACTGCCTTACCTTGAATGCCCTTTTCTGCGATAAAAACAATGTCTAATGTCTCTTGCCAGGCGGTGCAATCTTGGGATCGCTGATCGCATTCTACATATCCGACTTTTGGGGTCGCAGAATGGTCATCTTTATCGGTGGATTACTAGCCACCTTCGGGGCAGCTCTCCAGGGAGGAGCTGTCACCATTGCGATGCTTATCGCTGGTCGATTCATCGCTGGCTTCGCCATTGGTCTCATGTCTGCTACTATCCCCGTGTACTGTAGCGAGATCGCACCACCCAACATTCGGGGTTCGCTCGCCAGTATGCAGCAATGGATGATCGGCCTTGGAATCATGGTTGCCCAATGGGTCGGATACGGCTGCTCTCTGCATTCGGGTGACTTTTCTTGGCGATTTCCTCTCTCTTTACAAACGGCTCCAGCCATTATTCTAACATGTGGCGTCTGGTTCATTCCCGAGTCCCCTCGCTGGCTTATCGAAACGGGCAAGGAGGGTGCGGGTCGCTCAGTATTGGCCCGTTTACATCTGAACCGCGACGCCACGAACAGCCAATTCGTCGAACATGAGTTGGCTCAAATCCATGAGAGCGTCATCCACGAGCGTCAGTCTGTCGTCCAGTCTTGGCGTCACCTCCTATTCTCTAAGAAATGGCGCTGTCGGATTCTCTTGGCTTGCGGTCTGCAGGCTTTCACTCAATTATCCGGAACCAACGTGATCCAAAATTATGGGCCTAGAATCTATAAATCGCTTGGCCTGTCTACATCAAACTCCTTGATGATTATAGGTGTCTGGGGCGCGCTAGCGTTGTTCTGGAATACCGTATTTATGTGCTTCATCGACAAGGTCGGTCGGCGCAGGCTACTCATCCCATCATTACTCGGTATGGGGGCCGTGATGTGTGTGGAGGCTACCCTGGCCCGATACATCGATTTCAGTGATCCCAATGCCAACCAAGATGCACTGCGAGCTGCAATTGCCATGTTCTTCGTCTTTTCATTCTTCTTCACCTCCCTCGGCCTCATCTCTTGGGTCTATCAATCTGAAATTTTTCCCACGGCCATTCGAGCCCGAGGTTCATCGGTTGCGACAGCTACCAATTGGAGCTTGAATTTGATTTTTGCTCAGTGCTCACCAATCGCATTGACAAACATGGGCTCCAAATATTTCTACATTTTTGTAGCCTTCAATTGGGCTGCTGTGTTTGTCGTTTTCTTCTTTTACCCTGACACCGTCGGATATTCTCTTGAAGAGGTCGATGAGGCGTTTACGCGCCAGTATGGAACTGAGGAGACAGAGGTCACGCTGGCTCCCACGTCTTCCAGTCCCGAGACTGTGGAATCACGCTCTCGAATTAGGCACAAGGGGATGCATCCTCTGTCAATGCATCCGACGTACAGTGGAAGCTGGAGTAGTAGGGGTGGCTCATCTCCCAAGCTATGGGACAAAAAGATGGCCGAGGTATAGCTTTTACTACTGGGATTTTCCCAATATATTCATGCATAATGATTTATTTTGGAACTTAAATATTTTTGGTCTGAGTAGTATATACCTATCATGATCTTCATACCTGAAAATTGCTCCCCCCTTGGTGGATGAAATTAGTACCCAGGTGCTTTTTTCAAGTTCAGTAAAGTATATATCAACAAATATAAGTGTCATGTTCTAGTTCTATTGTCTTCTAGCAGCAACTTGAAGTTGGATTCAAAGAAGTTTAGTGTAAGACATCTTTCATCAGGTCACCAATAGCCTCAGCGCCACCGCCGCCACCTAACAAATTTACATTCGTTGTTTGAATGATGACTCGGCGATAACTGATCAGAGGTGGCGACCCGTTATCTTTCACTTCAAGAATAAGATGTAGCACTTGGCCTTTGGGAATCGCCGCTCGGCTAATCAATTCCACGCAGCATTTATCTGGGGGAGGTAGCTTGACTTCAATCTTGCTACTGGCCTCATTGAGAGGCTTGATATCCAATTGACCCACTTCATGGTGGACAGACCATTGTGTCGCGCTCGGGTCCTGGTACTGATACCATTTGAAAGTGAGAGTATCATTGGGATCGGGGTCATATGATGCGGAAGCATCGAGTTGGAAAGTGGCACCAGCCTCCAACTCGATATGAACTGGCTGTAGTTCTTTATTTCCGTTAATATCAATGACCGGGTGGTGGTTTGCTTTGCTCAGGTCTGGTGAAAGTGACCACTGCATCCGAGCAGCGAAGTCTGTCTGGAAAGCATCGCGCCAACGCCAAATTGTTGCATGGTTGGATTTGTGTTTCCGACCATCAAGGCCCACGACTTCATCCGCCGTATCGCTGAAATGACCATTCGCAATACCCCTGCCACTGATGTCCGTGGGAATGTATCGACCGCCCCAGGATCCGTATTCAGGACGCTCTGGGACACCGAGACCGTTTTGGATGATATACAGGAACGTTGGAGTATCGCCCTCGGGAATGAACATATAGTCCGGGTATGCCGAGCCCAGCGGACCGATCTGAATGTTCTCTTTGATCCATTTCTTGCTGATCTTGGACGGGTCCGGACCACCCTTATCAAACCCGTACCAGTCATCGCCAGCGATGCCACACCAAGCGGCCATACCGTACTGGTTCCATCCGTGAATAGAGCAGATATAGAAGATATCAGGAAAGTTGTATCGGATCCAGGAACCCGTGTCATCCTGGTCTGAGATGGTGTAGACGCGTAGTTTGGAGCGTAGCTTGGCGGCGGCATCGGCGGAGTGTGTGTTTTGGATCTTGAGGAGGACCGAAGCGAGTACATTGGTCCCGCCCCAGCAGAGTACCCAAAGTGGATCTTCTGAGGGTGCTTCAATGCTCTCGAGGAGTAGTTGGCCACCTTCACTGAGTGCGATGCTCTCCCCCACTGCTGTCATGCCATATGTCTGGAGGTATAGCGTCAGCCGATCGAAGCCTATGTGAGCGGTGGAAAAGGTTGCTTTACCTCTGCACCCTTTTTGATTAAAGACCTCATATACTGGGCAGTTGGATATGGATCATTTGGGTGTGCGTGAGCGTTGAGGTTATCGACCACCTTCTCATAGCCATCGATGATCTTGTGCATGTCTTGTGGGCAGACCTTGTTTTTCATCCAGGTTGAGGTGCACGCAACCAATCCTTCCGTACGGAACTGGTTGGAATAGAGAAGGTAACGAACCAAGGACTCGGCATCATCGGGCTCATTGGAGATATCACTGAGAATAAACACCCGGGGTTTGGTTGCAAAGGATTGGAACTGTGTTGGAGAGGCCATGGTGAATGGGAAGGATGCAAAGAATCATGACAATGGGCGAGACGGCCATATTTGAAAAACCGCTCCTACACACGTCACACTAAGGGAAAAAAAAAAAAAGCAATTCGAGCCACGCAATTCCCGAACTAGACAATTGTGGGGAGATGGAGATGCGGGGATGGGGGAAGAGGAAACAAAAAAGGCCGGTTAGCCGCCGAAGTTTAACCGACGCCCCTGGGCAGCTTTCAAAGGCAATCGCAACCGCCAGGCCGCTTGATTTAAGTTGATTAGTTCAGTATCCACCTCTCCACCTCTTATCCTGGAATAGCGCATGGAAAGATAGTTACCGAAATCGACATTCAGATCTCATCATCTCATCCCGGGGTGGTTCGATTGCGGGGCCCCATGTCTTCCCCGGCTTCCTTCCCAGGGATGAGGCATCCCTAAACGCCGTGCGTCGTCTATATAAGCTAGCTTCCCAACAAAACTGAATGGAATGACACTTATGCCTGGCGTTTATGCGATTCGCCTCATTTGATTTCCCAAGATGTTCAGTTCCGTAAAACAGTCGGCGCTCTACCAGGAGCTAAGCCTCCGTTTGGTCTTCATTGGGTGCTTCGTCTCCCTGGGAGCCATGGGCTTTGGATTTGACAACTCCTGGTGGGGAGGTGCTCTGGGGCTGTCGCCATTTGGCAAGAAGTATGGGGTTTGGGACGAGGCACAGGGTGATTGGACTATTCCCTCAGAGAAGCAGTCTGCTGGCACAGGCACAGGTTCTGCAGGTATCATTCTCGGCTGTCTGGTTGCTCCTTGGCTATGCTCCAATTTGGGTCGTCGGCCGACCCTACTGGTTATGGCGGGCATGTTAACCGTGGGTATCATTCTGGAAGCCACCGCTATGACTTCCTTCTGGCAGTTGGTTGTGGGACGTATCGTCGTCTATTCCGGGATTGGCTTAGCATCAAATGTCGTGCCCATGTATCAATCTGAGTGTGCACCAGCTAAAGTCAGAGGTAAATCATGAATATTTCTTATTCTGGAATGAAGACTAACATTATACAGGCGCGTTCCTGGCCGCATACTCATTCTGGAACACTTTCGGCGCTTTCCTGGCCACGCTGGTTGTTTATCTATGTCAACGCATGAGTAGCCAATGGGCGTATCTGTAAGTGATGCGATTTGATCGTATCGTATTCAATCTTAACATAATTTTAGCACCGTGATTCTCTGTCAACTTTTAGTCCCTCTCGGTATCATCTGCTCCTACCACTTCCTCCCCGAAACGCCACGATTCCTAGTCTACCGTGGGCGGTATGAAGAGGCCGAGCTTGCGATCAAAGATTTATATGGCCCCAACTATAACGCCGCGGAAGAAGTGCAACTCCTTCAGCTTCAGGTCGAAGAACAGCGTGAGCTTCATAAGGCAACCAGCATTATGGATTGCTTCAGAGGCAGTAACCTGCGGCGAACAATTATTGCTATGGGAGTTCAAATATTGCAACAAGCTCAAGGTGTCTCCTTCATCAATAATTTCATCGTGACCTTTATGAAGCAGCTTGGATTTGCCGATCCTCTGAAATATAACGTGATCGTCATTGCCTGTGGCTTAGTCGCCAACGTGATCTCATTCTATACATTCGACAAGGTCGGCCGGCGCTCCAACATGTTCTGGGGTGCTTTTATCATGGCCGCAATGATGGTTGGTGTTGGGGGTACCACAGCAAATGGCTATGAAGTCCTATCCAGCATGACACAAAACGGTTGTGTTGCCATGTTGGTTCTTTGGTATTTCTTCTATGGTCTCTCCTGGGGGCCAGGGGTTTGGATCCTGGGTGGAGAGGTCGGAACTGGCCAATTGCGCGAGCGTACTTTGCTTTTATCTTCGCTTGGAAGTTTTGTCACCTCGGTGCCTATAAATTTCGTCAACCCTTACGTCCAGGCTGCTATTGGTGGTCGAACTGCCATCATTTATGGTAGTTTTTCGGTTGCTGCTATGGCATTTGTTTACTTCTTGCTCCCCGAGACGAAGGATCGATCGTTGGAGGAACTGGATGAAATGTTTCAGCAGAATGTTTCAACAAGAAAGTTCAAAGGTTACGTCTGTACTGGATTGGGTGCCCAGATCAGACAACTGGAAAATAAGGAAGATGTCAGTGAGAAAAAGGTCAAAGAGATTGAGCATATCGAATCTGCCGTATAAATATTGGACAGATAGGATCTTGACCTTGATGGCCTTTTCATCCTTTGAATTAAAGTGTATAGAAATCAAATGACAAAACGCTACTCCGATACAAGACCGTGTTTCTCGAAGACATTGAACGAGGCTCTGCGGCCACTTTCGGCTGCTAAGTCCAGAGTACTGGCACCACCATTAGGCCTGCGCTTTGCATCAGCACCAAACTCCAGCAAGACCTCGACAACCTTTGAGCGGTTATATTGTACAGCATGATGCAATGCAGTATATCCGATATTGTCAGTGGCATGTATGTTTGCTCCTGCTCGCAAAAGGGATCGAACAGCTTCCACATTACCGAGAAAGGAAGCTTTGTGCAATGGCTTCAAGCCTGAATCTGATATGTCGGTATTCACATTCACACCGCTATCTAGCAGAAGATCAACTATCTCCTGGGGCCCCTTGAGAATAGCCAGACTCAAAGTGGCTTTGTTATGTGTAGTGTCAGTTGCTCCAGCATCAAGCAGAAGCTGGACTATCCTGACATGTTTTCCATCAGCAGCAGAATAAAGAGCCGACGAGCCGTAATTTGAGGAATGAGCATTCGGATCGGCTCCTTTTTCGAGTAACTTCTCAACCTCGGCTACCTGGCCCCAGTGAACGGCCATCTGCAATGGGGTCTTGTCATCTCCAGAAAGGACACCGTGATCCACTCCCTGGTCTATCAAAAAATTGGCCATTTTGCTGTGGTTGAATTGGAAAGAATACATGAGCGGGGTGAGAAGCGTATAGCTGTAAAAATGGTCACCAGCCCCCTTTGACAAGAGGAGCCGGGTTATTTCGATTGACCCAGTGGTAATTGCATCTTGTAGGGCGATTTTGTATTCTTTGGTATGGATAGTGAAATCCGATCCTTTCTCCAGAAACACATGGACTGCTTCAGAATGACCACCACATACAGCCAAATACAAGGGCGTTTCATTATTTAAAGACAGTGCATCCAGTTTTGCCCCCCTGCTAAGAAGGAATTCGATCATTTCGACATGTCCATTGTGCGCCGCATCATGGAGTGGAGTTCTTCCCGAGCAAGATGCGACGCTTATATTCGCACCGCTATCCAGTAGGATTTTCGCTGTGTCGATATGTCCATTCAGAGCAGAATTATGCAGTGGAGTCCACTTATCGAGCGAATCAGCTTTGACATTTGCTCCTTTGCTCACGAGAAATTTGACTGTTTCTGTCGCACCACCATCGGCCGCACTATGTAACAGCGTGACGCCGTATTTGTTGGGAGCATTGATGCTCCACTTGAATTTCGTCAAAAGTAGGTCAAGGGCTTCTGTGTGACCGCTTCTAGAGCACATGGATAGCGCATTTCTATCAAGCGGATCGGGGTGAAGGGCAGCTCCTAACTCAAGGAGAATCTTGATCATTTCGACATCACCGACATGTGCGGCGTAAAGCAGAGGTGTCCCCCCGTGAACGTCAACCGCACTAGGGTCTGAGCCCATCTCGAGTAAAAGCTGTACGATCTCTATGTTACGTTCAAAGATTGCTTGACGTAGAGGAGTGCATCCATCATGGTTTGCCACGTTAGGATCAGCTCCATGTTGAAGGAGCAACTGAACAATCCAATGCTGTCCAGTCTGACAAGCAGCAATCAGAGATGTAAGACCCTTGCAATTGACTGGTGTGACTGAATGTAGTGAAGAACTTGAAAAGAGCTGTCTTGATGAAGGCGGCCCTAATTGTCTGATCTCTCCACCGCTCACAACAGCCCTAGGGCGCATTATGCATGAAAACTTGTCAGTAGGGATTTGGAAGTGAGAGGCGGCTACGACAAGATCGTTCAAATGAGTACCCAGCAACAAGTATTCGACCATTTCTCGTTGACCAGTAGCCACGGCTACTATCAAGGGCGTCAGGCCATCTTCGTTAATCACATAACATCCAATAGTATCCGCTAAGAGGTGGAAGCTTTTTGGACGACCGAAAGCGGCAGCCAGAATAAGAGCGTTGATACGGCAGGACCTGCTTGCTGGTATCGAACCTGGGGTTCCTTTGAGAAGAAGTCTGGTCATTTCAGTTTTTCCTGCAAGAACTGCTATGTTCAGGCAACAATCTGCATGTATGTCATTGAGTTTGATTTCTGCACCAGATTGCAGAAGAAATTCAGCCAATTCAAGATGGCCACTCAGAGTAGCCAATGCTAGCGGGGTATAGCCCTCTGAATTGGTGACATGTGGGTCTAGCTTTTCTCCAATAAAGAGGCGTATTATGTCAAGCTGTGCATTCCACGCGGCGGAGTGCCAAGGGCCATCTCCTAGATTATTGAAGAGCTTAAAAGACGCACCGTGCCGAATCAAAAACTCAGTCACTTCGACGTGCCCATGAAAAGAAGCGAGGTTCAAAGCGGTCCAAGCTTGCGAGTCGACAGAATCTATATCCACTCCTTCATGGAGAAGGCGCTGAACAGTCTTCAGATCGCCGTTTCCCGCAGCTTCCCACAGAGTGCTCTCCTTTCCCTCCAGCCTTAACTCCTGTAGATTTGGTAGGGCAGGCTTTGTTTGAATGTCCTGGACAATCCACTGCGATTCGAGCGCATCTTTTGCAGTAAGGCGGTGCCTTGGATTTGCTTTGATTAACGACTTGATGAAGGTGGTAGCCTCGGATCCAACTTTGTGTACTATCCTTTCCTCTGGAAAAGCAAATCTTCCGTCACAAAATTTCAGAATGGTCAAAGCATCCGCAAAAGGTACACTCTGACTGAGCAGTTCGTATACCACACATCCCAAAGACCACATATCAACCGCCTGGTCATATCCAGAAAGAATATCGGTCGACTCATAGTAGCCGCTGACTTCAGGTGCCTTGTACAATGCTGTGCCTATCTGGGTATGTAACTCTGTTTCTGCATGTGCTCGCTTCGAGATGCCAAAATCCCCGATTTTCACCCACCAACAAGGGGCTGGTGGTTTCTGGACGACAAAAATGTTTTTAGGCTTCAGGTCGCGGTGTGCGAAGTTTTCTTGGTGAATGATCCGGATTCCATGTAGAAGATCGGTGGTGATCTGTCTCGCATCTTCCTCAGAAAGCGAGTCGGTGATATGCTGTGACAGGTCGCCTAGCTCAAAGTATTCCATCGAGATGTAAAGGTGTAACATGTCCTCGTACCAACCAAAGAATTCGACCAGAACATCTTCTTGCTGGTAGCTGCGCTTAGAAAATTTGGCCAGCGCGAGAAGCTCCTTCTTGTAATCAATATTGCAATCCTGCATTCGACGCTTGCTGATGACCTTGACAGCACGTCTGGGGCGCCCGTCTCCCTCCTGTCTGCTTTCCAGCCAAACGTCCCCGAAAGAACCGCTGCCGATAATCTTGTCTCGTACCCATCGTGTTTCAACTTTGACCTGGCGTCTTCCTCGGCTTCGATTGGTTCGCAGTTCGACATGGATAGTGTGTTGCTCTGTTACGACAGCTTCTTGTCGAAAATGGTCCAGCAAGTCGCGAGATTCGAAATGTGTCATGACGAAGCTTTCATCAAAGGAGCCGCTCGCATATTATCTGGCTCCTGTGAGGAAGCTTCCAAGGACTGAGCTGAGACTCGAGACCAGATTTGTCTGACAGTATCCAAGTGATTCCGCCCCCAAATCCAAACCCCCACTGGCACATCACTGTCGAGCGCCAAGGGCGCCACGGTCATTGGGCAGACCATGCGCCTCTCTTCAGCCTCCCTTGTCTCGCCAATAAATACCGCATTTTGCCCGGTCCTGTATCCTATTATCCAATTTTCGTTTTCGACCTGCTTTCTTTTTTGTCTTCGTATTGTGTTCTAAAATGGAGCTCGCCTTTGCGTCTATTTCCATGGTCGACCTGTGCATCAAGTGGGTTTCCCCCGCCCCCACACTTTTTGGGAGAAAATATGGCTGATACACCTTGAAAGATACGGAAAAAAGATCCATCAATACTGCAAGACATATAGAAATGCGGCAAAAGAGCTACGCCAAGTCATCTTGGAGATCGAGGGATATTGGTTGAAGATCGAAACTCAAGTTGCATTTCTTCATGACCACTGGAATTCCTTGGGTGAACGGTATAAACAGTATCAAGTCCACCAAGACAAAGTTCTTCAGGAGCTCCATGTCACTCTTCAAAATGCAATTTTTGTCCTTGATAGGACTCTAGGTGAGCCAGAGGACATTTCTCAATGGAACAAGATCCTTGCCAAGAAAGGAGAGGTACAACGTGCAAAGTACGTGCTTCAAACGAAGTCGAAATTGGAGCATATAATCGCCGAGTTAGAGAGGTGGCACCGTCAATTCGACCCTTCATGGTTTCTGCTGTCTCGGATGTCAGATATAATTATCGGCAGAGATTTCGAGAACAGCCGAGCCAGCGACAGCAGTGCCATTTCAACAGTCGCAAAACTGCGCGAGGCACACGAAGAAAGCCAGACAACATTGGTTCCTTCATCCTCATCGTCTGTTTTTCTTGGGAAGGACTTTGAACTAAAAGACACTGAGGTGATCCCGTTCGCTCACTCATCAATGGGACTGGCTCGCCAAGGTAGACGGGTAATCGTCGACCATTATTTCCTGCGGAACGCGGTCGATGTTGGTACCGCCAGAAAGGATGTTCGAGATCTCGCCTCTATTCTATCCAAGGTCGATCCGGCCTTCTCTTCTTTACTTCCCTGCGAGGGAGTGGTAAAGGCTGAGAGTCCCGCAGCATCAGAGCCACATTTCCGCATGATATTTACCATTCCACCAATGTTGCGCCATACGGTTCCATGCAGCCTTCGCCACCACCTTTTACAAGACAAAAAAGGATACGAGTTAAATGAGCGCGTTCATTTGGCCGTCTCGCTGGCCCGATCGGTGGTTTTCTTGCATGCATCAAGGATAGTACACAAGAATATCACCCCCGAAAACATCGTTTTGCTTCGTACGGAAAACGAGACTCTTGGAACCCCATTCCTAGTAGGCTTCGAGCGATTCCGATTTGACGAGCGACGAACAAATATGACAGGCGATGACAAGTGGGAAAAGAATATCTATCGTCATCCCCAGCGACAGGGGCTGCAGCCTGAGGAAGTCTATTCCATGCGCCATGACATCTATAGTGTGGGAGTATGTCTTCTCGAGATCGGACTTTGGACGTCATTTGTTCACTACACCAAGGATTTTCAGGTGGCGGGACCGGAATCAGAGCTCCCTATCGACAGTCTGGTCGCGGCAAAAAACAAACGAAAGGCTGCGGCAGAAATCAAAGCAATTCTTATTGAAAAGGCTTTGTCCAATCTACCTCAGCTGATGGGCAAGATATACACGGATGTAGTTGTATCGTGTTTGACTTGCATCGATCGCGATAGTCCGCTTTTCAACGAGACTAGTGACTTTCAAGCCGAAGATGAAGATGGGATTGTAGATGGTGTGCGGTATATAGAGAAGGTAAAACGGCCTCCTCCGAGTCAAATATCTCCCAATGATTGCAAGCTGCTGACGATATATCATGATGTCAGATATTATACGAGATTGAGAAGATTCGTGTCTGAGCATACTAGTAGCATGTCACGAACTTGCTGTGTTCAAGTTGGTTTCAACGACTATCAATACGAGAGCAACCGGGAAGCACACATGCCTAAATGGGCTTTAAGAGATTAGAAATGATAAATATCTATATTTTGAATCAGATTTTGATACCAAAACATCGCAAAAGGCTACTAGTATTATACTATATGTCCAAACAATATACACATAAGAATGTAGCGCAGAGACAATGTAAGCAAGTAAAAGTTGTCAATAAAGCAAGGACGGCATGGTATAACTGCTCAGTGGCGCTTCCAAAATTTCACGACGTAGATCAGGCTCCCAGGAATAAATCGTTGATTCGGAGACTTGTAATGTCAAGCAGGAAAAGAGAAGATCATTGAGGCGATGCCAAGAATCCGCGCTTAAACGCTTCGCAATCTTTAGCATACGACCCGCAAACCATGGTCTTGCCGATGGAGCTGCCATTGTCGAAGAGTACTGCGTGAAATCAGGCAGTTGCTCCGACATAGGAGCCAACGATGTGCCATCTACACAGCCTGACCAGTTATCCAGATAGCCATCATCGCATTTGAGGAGAATTTGCAAGATGGCCTCTACTGAACCGCTCATGCTGACTTCGCTGTCAACCATGGCATGCTCGAGGGTTGATAAAAAAGTACCAGCATGCATAGGCGCGTAGCGGTAATCCCAAAGGGCTGCATTTAGTATTACCAGAGCAACGAGGCGGGCAACCATTTGTTTTCTGTCTCCTGATGCTGTGAAACGGGCTCCTGGTGGTGCGGCTAGGATTTGGAAAAGAAGAGAAGACTGTTTGACGGATGTATGGCGGGACAGGTCGCATGATTCAGGATTGTCTTGTTGGTAGAGAGAAAGCTGCTCACAGCGTCGGAGAAAATCGAGGAATTCTTCGCATTGGAGTCGTATTTCATCGATAGGTGATGTCTGAATAAGGGTAGTTGTAGCGGGAGGTGGCTGAAGACGGGATGGGGTACTGGTATCTGATAAGGAGGAAATGGAAGATGGCGGAGAAGGCATGGAGTGGGGGTTTTGAACAGACTGGGTCGGAGGCTCTGCTGAGAGTGGGACGGGAGGAAGGGTTGGCTCGAAGGAAAAGCTAAGCCCGTGAGTCTCATATCCAGAGAGTATATAATCTTGCCAATTGATTAGCATCCCCAGTCGAGTATTTGCAAAGGCAGCGGGACCACCACGCATGCGGATCATGTCACGAGCTGCGCGCATATGCATCCAGCTAAATTCCTTGCGCCCAGGGCGGGGATCAAAGTCCTCAAGAGCCGCTGCACTGAGACAAGAGATGATTGCAACATCCGAGGTGTCTCCCGGGTTTTTATGCATATGTTCACGAAGCATCCTGATGGCACGATCTCGATGTAGAAGGCCATCAGACGTTTCTCCCTCATTTCGAACCCAAGCCCAAGTATTTGCAGCATGAACAAGAATTGTATTTTGAAATGCGACAGCTCCTTTCATCGCCTCGGGGACAAAGACACCCGTATACCAGTTATGCGCCTTGGGCGATCGAAAATGGGTACCGTAAGAGCATGCTGGCATATCATTGACATAAAAATCGAAGAGCCTCTGGCCATCAAGATCCAGCTCGATGGGGAGGGTATTGAAAGGGTCTGTCCTTGCGGCACTCATGATAGTTCTTGGCGACTGCGTAAACTCGAGTGTTGTCGTCGCGGGCGACTTTGAGGCTAGGCTGCTAAACTCCGTCGGATGATTGTGGATTTGCGGGGATACGTTCATCAGAGTTTGCGATTCAAAAGAGATGGATGAATGAGTGGGAGAGGTTCTGAACAGTAAATGGTCGATGCTTTGCACCTGAACTGGCAGAGGAGATGCGTTGGTGGGTATAAAAACAGCCGCAACCCGGTCCTGGTCGATATCTTCAAGATCCGCGGGGGCGTCTTGTTCGGACAATGCAGGGAATTTAGGTGTTTCCCTTATTGACAGAGGCCTTTGTTGAGTAGATTGGCTCTCATCTTGGGTTACTTTTCTGGTCGACTTGCGCTTGGCTGCACGAGTTGACTTTGGTCGGCCACGCTTCGCTGGGCGAATAACAGCTTTCTCTTCTTCAGTTTCATCCTGCTGTGAGTCACCTTTCTTCTGGCGCATGTACTCTTGCATGACATGACGCTTAACTTGTGTCAGGTTGCTTCGACTGTTATTTGAAGCGTCGATAAATTGCCACCGCATGTTGGACGCCTCGGGTTTATCGCTTGAGCTCGCGGGGTTTGAATTTGACATTGCTACCGGGGAAGTCGATCAAAAGAACAAAGACAAGCAGCAAAGCAGCCCCCGCGCAGTTGTCCCCGGTATTATAGAAGCTGCGCTAGGTGATGTGGACGGAAGAGATTCAAATCAGCTGGACTTGGGGTTTGATCGATGAGCTGTACGCAACGGCCACACCTGCAGGATGGAAGGATTAAGATTCAAATATGAATGGAGAGCAGTCCAATGCGGACGCTAGCGGGATAGGCGAAGAGAAGAAAATGAAGCAGGCGGGACGAAAATAAGAACAAGGTACTCCGTTGACGGTCAGCACCAGTGTGATGGTGCATGCAGATCCACTGGGCGCTCGTGCATTGGACCCGATGAGGCAAGCCTAGACTCCACTTAGCAAGGCTATCTGATTTCGAGGAATGGAGGGCCATGACTGGAGCATATCAGCACGTGTGGGCCAGCGAACAACCGGTAGTCAGAGATTATGATGATCCTTACAGCCAAGCATGTGGTGTTTCACCCGAAAGGGGGCAAGAAGGGGGGTTTACAAGAATGGGGGCCAAAGTGTGAAGACTTGGAGAGAATAGAGAATAGACATGGTCTGGGGAGGACCCACCAAGAAATCAGGACTGTATGTACAAATCTAACTGTACAACTCGGAGCTCGCACAGTTCACACCGTTTCGGGTTAGCCGCTGCGATGTCTCTCTGCAGAGTCCACTTTTGGCCCGTTTACCCTGAAGAGGATCCGTTAGGGCATCTCGGATGGGTTCCGAGATTCAAAGTTTCAACCAGTAGGGGACAGTATATGTACTAGACGAAAGGGAAGACCAGGGGAATGGAGATGAATTTTAAAGGAGGGTAGGGAGAGGACTCTAGCCGAGTATAATGTCTGGTATCTCTAGGTTTCAGATGAGATAGGCATGCACAGAGTTGACTCCGAGCTAAGACTTGCTCTGAAACAGCCGCATGTCGGCAGTGCTTTCCATCAACAGAGGACTTTTCGGCTTATTCTACACTCTAATTAGAATAGATCCACCGTTCCTGCAAATGAAATGACCAGAATATACTCATATCGTCTCTTTCCATCCGATATTTCACATGCTCTCCAATTTCCTGCCCGAACCTATTCCCAGATCGTGAAGTCTGCCGTTGAACTAAGAGAGAAAATAGAAGTTTATCCACATAGACGATGATAAAGATCTAAGCTATCCATCGCCCCTAGTCCTCTCTCATCTCAGGGTTTCGTCCCCACAGCTTGTCAGCGACATACCATCTTTGGAATGGTCTGGGCCGATCACTGTTGGGGCCATATTCGCATTCGCATTGAAGAACCCCTGGGTTTAGATTAATTGAGATGCACAACGGACGTCAGACTCATATTTACTGGGACTACGTACCCCATAGGAGGCGTCGAAAATGGGAGTCTCAGAGATCCCGGATCGTACCGGCCCCCTGGTTCAACGGACATTCAACAGAGCTGAGGCCAATGCATGTCTAATGATGCATATTGAGTACACGGAGTACTTCTCGAGAAGTTCACCCGTCCACATTTTGTCTTATTCGTCGACGGAACTATCATTTTCTCGCACCGAGTCACTCTGGTGGCTCTATCACTGATAGTCGACTGGATCCTAATACTGGATATACGCCATACATAGACTACATTGTAGAGTTTATATGGCTAGAATAATTAGTATAGCAGTCAAGCCTCGGACATTCGGGACATATTTACATCCCGACATCAGGGGGCAAACCGGCCAAAAGGGCCCATTCATGATCGTCAACGGCTAGCTTAATCTCAGCTGGCGTCAGCCGCTAAGACAACATGGCTCCACGTGCCATGATGATATACAGGGCAGCCCGTGGCTCTTTACCCGCAGCCACCCACCTGCAATCGCCCCGTATTATGGTGAAGTTCCTGTAAATTCTCCTCCAGGGAAAGGCGGACCCGATGGCATCAACATTCTTCAATTTGACAGCCCGCTTGACCCCTAGGGTTGAAATATCGATAGTTGAATGCTGGGTAGAATAGAGGATTCAAATGATCCTTACTCGTTTACACTAACTGTCATCCAAATCCCCTGGCGTAGGGGGATTCGGGGCCAATGCGTGACTATTGGGACGACAAAAAGGCATCGTACACCTTCCTATCCCGGATGTGAATGACGACAGTACGTATATGGAAGCCACCTAAGTGTGTGATTGCCCGAAGGGCACGCAAGACTGGATTTATGATGAGGTCGGGGAATCCTGAGACATGCCATGAACGGTCTGTACTGGTGGACGTGGGTCGTCGTAGGATTGGGGGTTGTAATGTTTCGTTCATCCTGACCTGGAAATCGTTGAGGAGATCACGATAAATAGTAGCATAGAAAGATTGTCGCTTGAATGTGACATGATGAATTGCATGTCTAGTCGATTTTCGGGCCATTGATTCCGTGACGTCGCATGTGAAGAATAATGGGATCATTGGTCGAAGCAATTCCGGGGGTCTGTCTTGTCCTATGGTAGAAAAGTAGTGAAGCTGTCCATTTCCTGGCGGTATTACCATAAGCTCATGGATACTTAGAAAAGTGTTGTAGAGCTGCGGTGCCATGATTGATTGTTGTGTCATGGTTCATGGTCCATGGACTGCGGCGCGCTGTCGCGGTCAGCGATACTTGACCGCCTTCCTAGCTCGAGTGCGGCGATCGCAGACCGGACCGCGGAGTTTTGGTACAAAGCGAAGACAAGCAAGGGTCCCAACACGCTCGATATTGGTCGTTTACATGATCCAAACTGCCTGGGATTTATCTCCTCTCCTTCAACATACCAAATACTCCCCACGAACCCCATTGAACGAGCGGCGCTGTCTGGTCCCGGCGGTGGAGAATCCACGCGAACCTCCGTGAGAAATCCTGTCACCAGAGTCCCCTCGATCCGCCGAACCCCCCTGAGGCGTGTATAGCTGGTCGCGTGAGCACAAGGGATCTCCGATTCGGAGCCCGGAGCATCAGACGGCTTCATACAAGCCCCATGATGCGGATAACATTCTCCTTGGGACTCTGCATCTAGCTCAGCCCTCCCGTCTCTCTCAATTGATAAGCCGTGAACAGGCCTGGTCTGACCGAGCGCGAACTCTTTGCTGCGCAAAGATTTTGGATACATCAATAAGACTATCTCCACGTTTCCTGGTGTCTCACGTACCCAAATTGTCGTCATGGCGCCGGACATGGAGGCCGGCGCAATTCATATCAACGGATGCGCCGACAGTAGTGGAAACTCCAGATCAATCACCAGTCCCTACGAAACAAATCCGGCTAATATTCCTCGCGACGACCCGTTTCTCATCCAAAGTGCGCAGTATGGCCGCTACGACCCGCATCCCACGGATTTCTCACCGAGCGATCGGAACTGGTATCAGTCTGATCCCGAGACGAACACTTTTTGGCGAGAAGTTGCGCAGAGGTTCTGCACCCCGAAATATTCACTCAATAACTCAGGGCCGAGGGAGGCATTCGCAGCTGGCAGTGTGATTATCCGAGTCGACCGTGAGCCCGTCGACAGCGGAACCGCGGACCGATACTCGTGCGCCAATGCGAACGAGCTGTCTGCGGCGCGGAAAGTAGAAAAATCGCTGCGGGAAGTCGGTGTCACCGTTCCAGTGATACATTTTTGTGGCACAATTGAGGGGAAGAATGTGACAGTGGAATCGCGAGTCCCAGGCGTGTCCCTGGACGTGGCGTGGCGATATCTAAGCAGCGAGCAAGTTGCTATCCTCAAAAACCAGTGCCGTCAAGTTCTGCAACATATTCGAATGATCGACGACCCCCCTCCCACCGAACCTTCCTACGTTTGCCGCGGTCTCAATACACAAACACCACCCCAAGGATGCGAAGCAGAGCAGTCGATACTTTTCGCTGAGAAGGGTGCCGAGGAGGATCTCTACTTCACGCATAATAACTTGATACCGGCAAGCATTATCGTGAAGGATGATCGGATCGTGGGACTCAGTGGATGGCGCGAAAGTGGATATTTCGGCTTTGCTCGAGCTCGAAAGGTGCATCAGGCATTGAGGGACCTCCAAGTCCCCAGTGAAAATAATACATGGTTCGATCTTTATGATGGGGGCTACGACTCTAGCATGGGTGCTCCATTGGTCGCAACTAAAGACATTGCTCTGCCATCTGTGAAGACGGAACCTACAAGTTTAACACTAGACAAATTTCCTGTCAGCGATGACTTGGATACCAAGTCGTTAGGATATGATGGGACCAGCGATTATCCGACATCGAAAAAACTTGCCAACCTGAAGAATGGAACAACTTCCCGGGCCTCATCTTCCGATCGGTCATCGCCAGCGACATCAGTCAAGCCTGTCTCAAATAAAAAATCGGGATCGGCCACTACAAAGAAAGGCACCGCGAAGAAACCAGCCGTTAAGAAGCGCAAGGCGAATGATGCGGATGCTGACAGTGCCGATGGGCGTCGATCAAATACCCCCGCATCTCGCGCCAGCAAAGGCCCAGGTAAAAAGCAGGGTTCTGTCTCCATCGCAGGATCTCCAGCACCTGAGGATAAGAAAAAGAAGAAAAGGGGTGGCAGAAAACGCGTTGCCGATGAAGATGAAGAAGATGTCGAAGATCCCAACGAGATCTTTTGCATTTGCAGACGACCCGATAATCACACTTGGATGATTGGGTGCGATGGCGATTGTGAAGACTGGTACCATGGAAAGTGTGTCAATATTGATGCTAGAGATGAAGATTTGATCGAGAGGTACATCTGTAAGTTTCCTTCCATCCGCTCCCCCACCCTAGCCGTAGGTCCAGTCTAACCGGAAAATACCAGGTCCAAACTGTGAAGAAAATGGACAAGGTCGCACGACATGGAAACCGATGTGCCGTCTTCCCGATTGCCGTAAACCGGCACGCGCTACCCCTAAGAACCCTAGCAAGTATTGCTCCGATGAACATGGCCAGGAGTTTATGCGCCAACAAGCCCGCCGACTTAAGCTTGGATCCGCCCGAAAGGGAGTGGAAGATCTAGGAAGCATGGGCGGTATTCTGACCGCCAGTGATCTTAAAGCCGCTATAATCGGCGTGGGCTCAGTCGAAGAGTTTCGCAGACTAGGCGATCAGATTATTTCCCCACCCGCCTCTACAAAGGAGAACACCCCTAATCCTGATATGAAGAGCGAAAGAGTGCTGCAGGCCGGCAACGGGTTTGATATCAACCCCAAGGGAGTTGAGTATTCCGCCGAGGAAGCTGCTCAAATGGAGAAGTTTCGCAAGCTGCGCGATGACCTCCTCCATCGTAAGCAGATGCTTGCTGCCCGCTCGACATTTGTGGGGCTTCTGCGGCCGCGAGCCAAGGGATTGGTGGAGAAATTGAAGCAACATGAGCCGAAAGGCGGATGGAAAGACATCTGCGGTTTTGATTCACGGCTTTCCTGGTCAGACGAGGAATTCGACGCATGGCGGTTGTCGGAAACCGGAAAGAAAGCGCTTGCGGAGGGCACGGTTGAGGCTATGGCTGCGAGCTTGCCCGGTGACACTGACGCAGATGGTGATACAGCCATGGATGGCGAAGGTTCGGACGAACTAGCCTTCCTTACTCGCGGTGTCTGCACGAAGAAACGATGTGAGCGACACAAGCAGTGGGTTAAGGTGCAGCAGCAGGACATATTATTTGAGGAGAACACTGCAGACGAGGACCTTGCCAGGTACGAGCAAGAGGCGCGCTATGTGGCCGAAAGTGCTGTTCTAAGGAGATGGGCCGGGAAAGAGACCGTTCTCTCTGAAGCCTGGTAGTGAATGCTGGCAAAGAGAATAGCATGATACCCCCTTTGTTTTACAGGAGACAGATAATCATGGCTCGGGGGCTGGTGTTGGTATTTTGCAAGAGGTCGCTTCAAGGAGAAACATTGGATACAGGACGATCGAAAAAGTTTTCACTTTGCATCGGCATCGGTATAATGGCGCTTTTATGAGGGTAGATTTGAGCCTCACGGTTATCGAATAACGAATTATTTATGTAAGAGTAGCAGCAACTGCATTTGAATTAGAAGCAACCGCGATAGGTTTTCTTTTCATGAGACGTCTTTATAAATCGATTTTGGCGTAATGGGCGCAACTTATTCAATGATCGTCAGTTAGGAGTCCATATACTCCATTTTCCGAGTCCGACTCCAACTCGAGATTTGATAATCTCGACAACTGGAGACGTTTTGATATCTGATACAAGGATATGCGTATCGATGCCTTGGTCAAGAGTTTTCATGAGAAGAGTGGGTAGAAGCGTCGACCCTGGCGGTTGAAAGGTTGAGTTGATACCATCGTCCCACCACGAACGGGTATCTTCGTCTTGAGCTTTGCTCCGATTTGGGCCGTGTTGCTGAGCTGATTCGAAGGTCGCTGGACCAATGCCGTTGGTGTTGACGAGAATGATTGAGAGATAGGACGCGTAGGCTCGAGACATGCGGTTCAGATTGCGTAGAGTTGCTGACAGCAAGGCTGTTCCTCTGACTGGATTAGATGCTCGAATGACACCTTCCGCGAGGGTGTCAAGTCCAACCACGATTAGAAGGACATGTTGCTCTTTCGGCGGCGTTTCCAGCTGTTGTCTTGCCTTTTCGATTTGCTGGAGTGACTCCGAGACTTTTCCGATCGCTTGAGCTGCATTTGGAAAGTTATGTACGGGCAGTAACTGCACATTGTCGAGTATCTTGATGGCTTCTTCTCGAGAAACTCTTGGCTCGTTTGAGCTGGATTGCAGCGCATGGAGTAAAGCTTTCGGAGCAAAAGCCTCAAATCCACTGGGAAATATGATAAAGGCGCTTGGACCGCATGGGTCAAGGGTTTTGACAAGGCTTTTTATGAGAAGATGTCGGGGAACCTGAAACGTCTGAGTGAGACAATGTCGATACAATTGGATTAGAAGTGGAAGAAGATCGGGAGCATACCTGCGCAATATAGTCATCGTTATCTTTGGTTCTGGCTCTCAGTCTAGAGAAACCGACGACGGTTCCGCATCGAAATATCGTTGTTTCTGAGGATGTAATGCCTTCTTCTAAGTATTCCTTGAGGTTCCAGTCATTATTGCCTGGGCTGGCATGCAAAGTGCCGTTGGGAGTTTGGGTTGCCCTGTTGTCTGGCCGAGGAAGAAGTGAATCGGCAAGTATTGGGAAAGCTGGCTCGGCAGAATACACATTTGGTGCCGAAACCATTGCTATCTTTCTATTTATGTCAGCGGCACCGGTGTGACATGAAAGAGAGGCTGATCGAGAGTTATAAGTGGCGAACTTGATGGAATTGAGGAAGAGATGACCCCAGGGTAGAGAATCCACCGCCTTCGCGCAGGCCCACACGGGAGATCTATACGAACTCCTCATCAATCATTGTCATTTGCAGGAGCTGATTCAAACAACGCTGCACCAACTCAGGAGTTTTCTGGATGGCGAGTTCGGTTTTAAAGTACTGGACGCCTAGGTAGTATCATATGTAGGCCCAATCGAATAGCAAAAGATATTATACAATACAAAAACTTGTTCTTAACTTGAATCAATGCGGTACTAGAATCGACACATTCAGTGACAAATAAATCACCTAATATTACTCTGGCATTAAGTAATCTCAGCAGTGAAACAGTGATAGCTATTGACAGGACCATTAATCTGAATCATCCCAGATAGACGACGCTGAATCGCTAGTTAAGTGGGTAGCAAAACGTAGATGACGGCTTCATCTAGGCTATAGACAGCCCAATCATTTTGCAATAACTGAATGTCCCCACTGCATTGTCTCTAATATGTCAATGGATGGTACAACTCCCTTGGCGATTTCAGATGCTCCTGGCGCAATGACCAGGCTGTTGCACCCCCCGAAGAGCTCACTCAAACACTCACAAATGGAGAATAAGAAGCATGGTGCGGAGGCATCATTTATTCATCAAGTTATTCACAAGAGATCTTGTCGTACCCATAAACTCATTAATGAATTGCCGATGGTTTATGTACTTGGCGAGTGCCGTCTCCATATTCCACCACCATCATGGGCCCACTGAGCTCCCATGTTATCTCTCAGGACTCTGATCAAATCCTCCCGTACTGCCGCGACATGGAGATCCTGACTTCGGAACTCTGTGATAGATGGATGTTGATTAACATGCCATCCTATAATAGAATACGCGCTCTCAAGCTCCATCCAAGGGTCGTTCGGGTCGAGTGAACCACGTTGTTCCAGTTCGGTGGCGTGGTTATTGACATCGGGGGCGAGTTGTATAGTGAGTTGTTGTATATTGGTCATCATGGACACTAGTTTCAAAATGAGATCCATATGATTGAAGAATGGAAAGACAGCGACATAGGAAAATGAGATCAGACCCTCCAGTATGGTTACCAAATCTGGTGGAGCGGGGGTTTCTGGATCAACATCATATTCCTCCTGTCGGCGGAGATGGAAACCCCATTCTCCAAGAACTGAGGGGACACGTCCCAGGAAATACTCGTAGTGGTGGTACGCCTTGAGAGAAGAGGATTCGTTAAAGGTCATGGAAGTCCATGGACGAGCCGTGAGCAAATTAGTACAATAATCTAAATCCGGCAACGTGGATGAATCACCACGGGGATGGCGAGTGGCTCTTTCCAGTTGCAAGATTTGGAGGTCAATTTCGAAGGCCCAATTGAAACCCCCTTGAACAGGTGCATTTAACGTCTCGCCGATAAAGACGGGCGGAGCTAGAAGTGTGATGCGTTCGGGGTCCAAATAGCGGAGGAGTCTGCGCCACCAGCATGGATCATCCGGATAAACCGGGCTCGGGGGAGAGATAGCCACGAGAGAGCGGACATGGGAATTCAGTCCCGAGCGAACCAGAAAAATACGGAAGTCAGGCTCATCCTTTAACTCAAGGCGGGCATGCCAGAAGAGAATCGGCCGGACCAGATCCAGGAGACGGCGTGAGGTAAGTGCCAGATACTTGAGGCTCTTATTTTGAGGCTCGGACCGACTGAGATGTAATTGCGGGGGTAGATGGAGTTGGGATAGAGACGGGGGCTCGAGGGCCAGGGCGGCGATGATTTGGTCCAGCAACTCATTGGGGAGTAGCTCTAGGGGACACGACATGGTCATTGGCAGCAGCTAGACATGGCCCTCTCTGTCACTCTGTTCGCTGTGGTTGGTCTATACAGTTCTGAAGGCAAAGGCATGGCAGTTCGGGAAGAAGACGCAGGTCGAAGTGCCGGCGGGGGTCCACTTGACCTGCCGCAAAGCCCACTTGGCTCTTTGTCAGCGGTGAGTCAGCTGTAGGCACTGGGCATGGTATATGGTATACGGAATAGACGAAGTAATAGCAGATATATTATATGTAGGGATATTTGGTATAAGTATAGAAGTAGACAGAATGGCCTCGACTCCTCGACTCGAGCTTGCTGGTAGTCTTCAAGTTACGTAGATCGAACCGGGAATCCCCCGGAGTGTGGAGATCCTTAGTTTCATTTCTTAGTATGGATTGGGCTGAAGAATCAATTGGATGATGCCGTACAGTTTGTACTAGTACATGTGCTATAGTTTACACACTGATACACTCAGGCTCTATAGGTGAATATAGATGACTGATGATTGAGTACTTAGTACTTAGTACATACTACCAGATATACCCCGGCTGCAACGCCAAGCAGCGCCCCGCATATTGCCTTCTCTACTATAGTATAGTATACTAGTATACTCCAACCATCCCCAAGTTAACATTTGTAGATTTGCTGTATTAGTATTCTCGATGTCTAGTCCCTCGCAGGCTAGCATAGCATACTCAAGTATATTATATATTATATCCCCTGGAGTAATCAGGCCTATCCTCAAACCGTGACTGATCAATTGCCTGGTTCCGATAGGCCTTGAATGTGGAGAGCTCCATCATAATTTTTGGCCTGGTGGGGCGACATCGCATCCGGACTGAACTGAACGGCTCCGCGTACTGGCAAAGCGCTGGATCTTGCCCCTCTCTTCTGGTTCTCTCCATTTCCTCCCCCTCAATTTTTCTTCCTTTCCTTCCTCCAGCTCTCAACTTCGCTTTTCAAACAAAGTTGCCCTGCTGTAAGTCCCGGACCTCCTCCCTCACGGTGTCTCTCCTCCCTCAGATATTGATCATCATCACGAGTGGTAGTCTCCATAATGGCCCCTCAGCTTCACCAAAGACCCCCTTTCCGTGCGGAGCATCTGGGCTCCCTGCTCCGCCCTCAGGAGCTTCTGGATGTTAAGATCGCCTCTGAGAAGGGCGAGGTTCCCGAGTCTCAGCTCATCCCCGTCGAAGACAAGGCAATCAATGATATTGTTGAGACCCAGAAAAAGCTTGGCTACTCTGGTATCTCAGATGGCGAGTACCGCCGCCACAGTAAGTATCCTAAAAATGAGTTATGGTGGACTCGTAACATGTCATACTAACCATGGCATAGTGTTCTGGGGTACCTTCTTCCCCGGTCTGGATGGCTTCGAAGAAGTCACCGAGTTTGAGGAGGACATCTTCCGCCCTTATGCCCCCGATATCGCTGCTTTCCTCGAGGCCGGTCACAAGCCTGGCGAGACTGTTCTCTGCACCGGCAAAATCAAGCACGTCGGAAGCACCTATGTCGACCAGTTTAAGTATTTGGCTAGCCGTGTGCCCAAGGATGAGGTGAAGAACTTGAAGATTACTCTGGCTGCCCCTAACTGGTACCACCTGCGTTACCGTGAGGGTAAGGCCTACCCCAAGGATGTGTATAGCTCCGATGAGGAGTACTTCGGTGATATCGCCAAGGCCTACCAGGCTGAGCTGAAGATTCTGTACGATGCCGGCTGCCGTAACGTCCAGTATGACGACCCCAACCTGGCCTGTAAGTCCTCATCCAAGAACATTCCATTGAAATCCCCAAGACTCACATGTGGCAACAGACTTCTGCTCCGAAAAGTTCCTGGACGGCTTCAAGGCTGACAAGGGCAACGTTTATTCCGCCGATGATATGTTCGAGAAGTACATCAAGTTGTACAACGATAGCTTCATTGGTCTGCCCGAGGACATGCATGTCGGTGTGCACCTGTGCCGCGGTAACTTTGTTGGTAGCCGCCACTTCTCCGAGGGTGGTTATGACCGCATTGCCATCAAGCTGTTCCAGGAGTTGAATGTCCACACCTATTACTTGGAGTACGATACCGAGCGTGCCGGTGGCTTTGAGCCTCTCAAGCACCTGCCCACTCACAAGAATGTCATTCTCGGTGTTGTTACCAGCAAGTTCGCCACCATGGAAGACAAGGAGCAGATGAAGCAGCGCGTCATCAATGCCGCCAAGATCATCGCCGAGGGCAACAACATTTCCGTCGAAGCTGCCCTGAACCAGGTCGGCGTTAGCCCGCAATGCGGTTTCGCCTCGCACCGCGAGGGTAATGCTATCGACTGGAATGGCATGATCAACAAGCTTCAGCTTGTCCGTGATATTGCCAACGATATCTGGCCCAACCAGGCTTAAGAATCCTTCCGAGGAAGGTACTGCTCGACCTCAATCAATACCCATGTAAATTTTCCATCTTCGACGGCCATTCTCCGTTCACCTTTTCAACAATGAGAGCGGGTCTGAAATTTCCTTTGTTTTGTGTATAGCGCGCTGGCGGGGTGTCTGGGATGAACATCATGATCTGTTCGGAATACCAACTTAACGTATGATTCTTGGAAATAGTCAATACATTTGTGTTCATGACAATTTGGGATCCGAAATCGAGTAGATAGATGGAAGAGAGAGAGAGAGAGAGAGAGAGAGAGAGAGAGAGAGAGAGAGAGAGAGAGCAAAAGAAGACCAAAGTCAAATGGAGGGGTCAAGAATCTTCTGTTGACGGCTACCAAGGTCGGCTTGCAAGGTCCTCCTATGTCTAGCCTCACTGGCCCCAATCGGCCCTCAGAAGGTTCAAGGAGTCAGGAGCCGGCACTCCGTCCTAGTATGCCAATAATCGAACTCGTCGGCATTGTAGTTTAGGTTTTCAAGTTCCCATATTCAAGTGAGTCATCTGGTTATCCCTCAAACAGAGAGGTTTTCGGGGTGCTAGAAAACAACCACCTGCCCTGGAGACAGAGCAAGAGGTGTGTTCACATTGGATAATACTAGTAGTGACGAGTGATGGGATATAGTAAAGGGGAGGCTTAGATTAGGGTCGTTCCCGAGGGCTTTTATATAGCAGACATAGGTATATGTACTATGATTGCAGACTATGTAGCTCAAGTAGATACATCACAACTTTGAACCGATCGACATAGCCAGGCAGTCTAAGTCCACATGACACCAGTTTATTCTGCGGGGCCGATAATGTTCTTCTCCTTAACGGCGGATCTCTTGTGAGTGTTCTCATTCTCGACCTGCGCCAATTCATGAGCATTTAAACCAAAGATATCGAAGGTCAGATCACCATATTGGCTCCCGTGTCAGACTTACCTCGTAGCACGGCTCTTCTTCCGATGCCTCGACATGGCGGCCGGTCATAGTAGTCTTGGAAGTGCTGACGCTGCGAATCACACCAACGCTCTCGCTAGTATGAGACTGCGGTCCTATTTTGTCGATCAGTTTCGCCAGATATTACGCGGGGACATGGCTCGTTCTAGGAGTCATACCGCCGACAGGCTTGTAGTTGACACGTTCTCCCTTCTTGTAGTCAGGCATTTTGGTGACTAGGCAGAGTAGCTAGACAGCTATTTTTTTTTAAGTGTTCGATTGGAAGGTTTTCGACAGTTGAGAAGTTCGAATTGAGTGTCCTGGATGTGGTCTGCTCTTCGGTTTATATCTGTCTTGTGGCAACTATTCAGGGAGGAACATCCGGCATTCCTCGTCACATTGACATGACACGAATAGAAAATTAATCATGATGGTTATTAGTGGCGTGTAGCTTCAAGTTAGCTGTGGCGTTGAGGCATTAAGAAGAAGGCGACTGCCATGAGGCGATGGACATCACACAACTACAGGGAAACAAGTAGAGGAGCTAGCACCCGTCTCACGTAACGATGAGAATAGAATGTGACCAGCGAAGACAGGAAATACAAGTCCGTCATGCACCGGAGGTTAATTCCGTGGAAGAACTCCAAATGGGCGGTTTGTCAAGAGTAGTATGTCATATTCAGTCAAATGCATGTCATTTTAATCCAAGTTGATTCTCTATCTCAGCTCCAAAAGTCAACTCCCCTCCGCCTCTGCCTCTGAAAACCAGTCAATTCTATACACATCGGCAATCCACAATAATGACAAGGGAATCGAACAATGGAAACGCTGATGATATAAACCACTTGTGGAGAATTAAATAATTAAGGCGGAGCTCTGGCGAGTCCGTATAGCAACAGAGGGGATATCATAGAAGGAAAATGGGACCAAAGGGGGTTGAAGAAGAAAAGAAAAAACGTCCGCGCACAAGGGAAAAGATGAAAGCAAACAGAAAATAACAAGGCCAGGATGAATGTAGAAAGCCCAAATGCTGCGTCGTCTTGTCATCAAACACGGGACATGAGTCGAAAAGAGAAACTACTTCACGGACGGTGCAAGGTGTTGTACATAAGGCTCGGGAGGAAAAGCCTCTTTCAGATCGCAGCGGGTCCTGTTTACTTTTGCGGCTGGGTTTTGACATTGTTGGAGAGCCACGCCTAGAAGTGGGGACGTGCGGGTCAGCCATTGTTTTGGTTCCGGTCAAAGTAAAGTAGGGGATTTGACTTACGAGGCCCTCGAAAATGCCGGTCCCATCGGTTGCCACACTGGGCGCGACGTACCACAGCTTGTCCTTGAGCTTGGTGAGCTGGAGCTTTTCAGTAACCTCTTCGGGGCTCAGATCTGGTCGATTGGTCAGTTGGGGAGTCACAGGAACGCGGTCGGTTGATTGGTTCAGAAAGAAAACGAGGGGTTGTACGTACGGCCACCGATATCTTGCTTGTTGGCAAACACTAACAAAAGGGCGTCCTTCATTTCGCGATCGTTGATGATCTTGTGCAGCTCCGAACGAGCCTCCTCCATGCGCGCGATGTCACTGGAGTCCACCACGAAAATCAGACCTTGTGTGCCGGAGTAGTAGTGTCGCCAGAGAGGACGGATCTTGTCCTGGCCACCGACATCCCAAACATTGAACTTGACGTTCTTATAGGTAACACTCTCGACGTTGAATCCGACGGTGGGGATCGTGGTCACGTCCTGGTTGCTGAGCTTCAATTTGTAAAGAATGGCTGGGATCTTTGTAAGCAGCCGCGCACCATCAAACCGAAATGACCGAGGGAGCTTCCTTACTGGTCTTTCCAGCGGCATCCAAACCCAGCATCAGGATGCGCATTTCCTTCGTGCCGAAGATCTTCCCCATCATCTTGGATACTGAGCCACCCATCTTGGCGACGCGTCAATTGAAACCGGGGGAAGGGAATGTGAAATGTGCAACAGCACAATAGGCGTCCAGGGAGGAGAAAGGGCGAGAGGTGAAGTCGAGAGCAGTGGTGAAGATCAAGAAAACACAGAATCACGAGGCGGGGGAAAAGGGGCAGCCAAGCTAGCTTACTCAGCCACCCCCAGAGACAGTCGGGTGTTTCGTGGGCTCCACTGTTAATTTACTTGTAGTGGCACCGGTGGAAGAGATCAAATCAAGGGTTCAGAGAGGATCGAGTCAGATCAGAGATCAGTACTAATGTAACTAGAAGAGATATGATTCACGATGTCTATACATTTTTGGTTTCCCTTGAACAGCGACGGGTAAAGGCCGACGTCATGCCGACCACGCGGTCACACATACTCTTTCGTATACTCTCCATACTCTCCGTCAACATCCTGCCCTCACCATTCCCTTTCTTTTCACTACATTGATAACAATCATTATTGAAAAAGGGAAAGGGGAGAAGAGCGAAGATGCATCACAACGCACACGACTTCTCACGTCATGCCTCAGTGACAAAGCACCACCGACTATCGCAGCAGTTCGAGAGAAATGCCTGGCTAGCGCCTCTATCTGATGTAGGCAGTGCTGGGAGTAAGGGAGTTGCAGCTAGCCTAGAACTGACAGGTCAAAGACCATCTATGCAGGAATTTCCGCCTTTTTCTCCCACAACCAGACCTCGACTATCGCAATCGCGATCCGAGACCCGACGTACCTACTGGACTTTATTCAAACAACGATCGAATTGGATGGCGATGACGATGGCGACCTCGCGACCGATTTTATCATCTCCGAGCTTGAAAAATACACTGCAACCCACTTGGAGAAGATCATGGGGCTAGCTATACCCCGACATGTCGCCCACTTTTGCAAATCACTCTGCTCACGGCTGTGGGCTGAGATCGATGTCATTCCCCTCGTCCTGCCAGAATCCAAGTTAACGCATCATTTCACACAACGTCAGTCGACATATGCACGCGTGTGGGAAACAAAATCCCTAGATGAACAAGCAGAGTCCATGGCGCGAAAATCTGTTAGGTTCGTACGGAGTAGGATCGGCGATACTGGTGGATCACGGATGCTGATCCTTGCGCAGATTGTTTGGTCCGGAAAACATCCCCTTGTTGCAAGTCGGTTTGATGGGCCTCGTGGAGGTTGATACCGGATTCCACGTGCAATTGACGAATCTCAATGATTACCAAAAGACCGTCTCAGAGAGGACCTGGTCTGCAGTAATGCATTACGCCGCCGACCTCAAGCAACGAAATGTGAAAATTGCTTTTTTCAGCGCGACTCCGCAAGGTGGAGGTGTAGCTTTGATGAGACATGCCCTTGTGCGATTTTCGCATTCCTTGGGCACGGACATCAAATGGTGGGTCCGATAGTAAAACCCCTTGGAGGGGAGCACGAGGCGAGAAAGACTAATTGAGCTTGTCTGCATTAGGTACGTTCCGAAGCCAAGACCAGGCGTTTTCCGAGTAACCAAGAATAATCACAATGTTCTTCAGGGCATCACTCACCCAGAAGAGCGCCTAACCCAAGCAAACAAGCAATTGCTGGAGGATTGGATTCAGGAGAATGCCAAGCGATATTGGATCGGTCCCGGGGGCCCTCTCTCTGCGCCCTCGGAGGGAGGCGCAGATGTCTTGATCATGGATGACCCCCAAATGCCAGGACTCATTACACTGGCCAAAAAAGCAGCCCCAGATCGACCGGTCATCTTCCGAAGCCACATTCAAATTCGAAGTGACTTGGTTGAGGAAGCAGGGACACCTCAAGCCGAAACCTGGGAATTCTTATGGAACCATGTGAAGTTATCCGATTGCTTTATCAGTCATCCAGTGAGTGCTTTCGTGCCCAAAGATGTGCCAGCAGAGATCGTGGGTTACATGTCAGCTTCAACCGATTGGTAGGTGTGGTTCGAGTAGCAAGTCTTATCTGATAATTACTGACATAGCACAGGCTAGACGGGCTCAACAAAAACATGCGAGATTTTGACCTTGCACATTATGGCCGTATCTTCAATGCTGCATGCAAGAACTCAGATATGACCACGATCCAATACCCAGATGGTAGGACCACTGACAAGTATGCATGAGCTAGATAGCTGACCAAATGACATTCATTAGATCCGTACATCGTGCAGATAGCGCGATTCGATCCATCGAAAGGAATATTTGATGTACTGGACTCGTATGAGAAGTTTCACGACCGACTAGCGCGTGAAAGGCCTCATATGGCTCGCCCAAAGCTGCTTATCGGTGGACATGGTTCAGTAGATGATCCAGATGGGGCGATTATCTACGATGATGTGATGTATCATATCGCACACAACATCCCGCATCTACGAAACCAGATTTGCGTCATGCGACTGAGGCCCTTGGATCAGGTTTTGAACGCACTCATGTCCAAGGCCACCATCGCATTGCAGCTGTCGACACGAGAGGGGTTCGAAGTAAAAGTTTCTGAGGCAATCCATAAGGGGAAACCTGTGATTGCTACACGCGCCGGAGGAATTCCACTCCAAATTCACCACGGTAAGAACGGTTTTCTCGTAGATGTCGGTGATTCCGATGCAGTCGCACACCATCTATTTGACTTATGGACGGACAAGGCACTCTATCACCGTATGTCAGAATATGCCCTCCATAACATCTGTGACGAGGTGAGCACGGTGGGGAATGCACTTAATTGGCTCTACCTCGCATCAAAGTTATCCAAGGGCCAGCCTGTGCAACCTCAGGGTCGCTGGATCAACGACCTTGCCTTCGAAGAGATCGGGATTCCCATTACAGAGGGATCGCCACGACTGAATCGTGAGGTGCAGGTGGAAAAGATGGAGTAGCGGTATTCATTGCAAGAGACGCTTGTTTACATCCAGCTTTGTCATCCGAAGAACTTCATATCGTATGGACTTCTTGGTAGTATCTATGAATAATATCCACATGCAATAACAAAATTTGCCTTATATAGAGCGCAGCTTCTGCGAATTTTAGCAGGAACGAAAATCAGGGTATCACTCGACGATAAATCAAAAAAGAAGAGGCAAACTCGACGAAATTTTAGACCTTACGGTCTCCCAACAGCCCGATACCGTTCTCTCGCCAATCCACCCTCCGCCCCCTCAACGCCATACCCTTCACCAACCTCACCAACAATCCGGGCAGGCTTACCACCGACCACGCACCAACTTGGCACAACCATACCAGGCGGAACCACCGCTCCGTCGAGGACGACGGAGAAATCCTTTATGATAGCCATACTTCCAATGGTAGCCCCAGCTCCAACGTGAACATGATTCCCTAGCGAAGCAGCTTCCACAACGGCCGATTCGCCGACAAAGACATGGTCGCCGATTTTGAGAGGATAGAAGGAATGTACACCGCGGTGTAACCTGCTGGGGGGACGCAGGATCGCGCACTTGGAGATGTAGCTGTATCGACCAACGGTGATTGCGACGCTGGGCGCGTTTGGCGGTGGAGGGGGATTGTTTGGGTCTGTTGAGGCGGGAGTGGCAGGGAGTCGGTAGAGATCGCCTCTAATAACGGCTTCGGCTTGAATGACGGTCTTTCCACCGAGAATAATGTGTTGTGTGCCGTGAATCTGGGACCGGCGCGAGATCTTGTTTCCCGTGTCCTGATGCGGTGTTAGCTGCGCTTGTTCTTCTTGGCATTGAATGGTTCAACGAGGGTGGTGAGGGGTTGTAGATTCATTGTACGAGGAAAATGACATACAGTCTCGATGTATTCGCCCTTGGCAGCTTTGGGAGGCATGTTGAGTGAATGGTAACCGTGTACCTACTGTCGGTCTTCCAATGTTGATGGAGAAAAGGAAAGAGGAAGGCGGTCAGATTTGCTCGATCTATACATAAATGATAAGCGTGGGTGATGACGGCGACGACCTTCCAACCCGCCATGACCAAAGGAGTTTGGCTTTCTTAGTCAATAAGGTCTGAGTGAAATACTTAGATATTTTGGGTTTTTCTTTTCTTCAAGCCTGGGTTCTTCACCTCGATCCCCCGGGTCTAACATATATAATCCGCCGTCCTACTAGGCCATTTCGAGCCAAGCTCATGGTTGAGTCAGAATCGCAGTCAGAACTGACCGTAAATGAAACAACAGACTGCCTAGAAAAGACTGCCTAGAAACATTTTATTTCTTCTGGATTTTGCTCTACAATTGACCTGTTTTTGAATCTCCTTTTTGACCAGACAAATCTCACGCTCAACATGCCCGAGATTATCGAGATTGAATTGAAAGATCTAATCGCGTATGCGATGATTCTTTTTCTAGTTGTGTATGGGATCATACATTTTTTCGGCCTGAATACCTGCGGAATCTTACTTTTCCTTTTATTTATTTGGAGATTAGATCGTATTTCACAGTGCTGTCATCAACCCATGTCATTACTGTTCACTCTGCAATAGTTCCAAACCTGGTCTGGAAAACAAAACTGAACAGTATTGTATCTTTGGGAGCGTGGCTTTCGGTGGAACAAGCAAATTTTAAGCAGAAAATAAGCGTTTGCTCTTTGTACAGCTCCCTCTTTGACTTCGCATTGCTAGGAGGATGCAAAATAAAAGAACTGGAATGACATGATCTTACCTTGAGACTACGAAGTGCCGGGTGCAGAATGGAATCTTCAAGGGGACTACATTCTGCTCTTGAAATCAAGTTCAAGTCACCCTTGTGCAGTGATAACTTTGGCCTCTTCGATGTCCCTTAGTTCCGAGTCTTACATGAGTCCTTTGTCGGTTTAAGATTATATATGACACTTTCTATATCTCAGGAAAACCTTTGAACCCTCACACTTGAAAATCACTTGAAAATCTCCATAGTAGTATTCTTTCACTGCGTCGCGATGACTCGAAACTAGAGAGCTATACTGTCCACATGACGTAGAGCAGTTTTGACAGTGAGGGGGAGAAACTACCCTACCCTCATGACCAGTCGTCATATATACGAGAACTTCATTTCTCACTTTTTTCTTTTTCCTTTTTCACCTTCCTCTTTCCCTCTCAAAACCCAACACCAGCATCCTATGAGATCTTCAAAATCAACAATGACGTGTTCCAGCATAACCCTCCATAATACCGCCATTTCTACTAATCCTTTTTGGGAGACGCGACCAAACCAATTCAGAGACTTGACCTTTCCTCCGAGTCCTTCCATCCTCCATCCCAACTCTGTTCTACGTCTTGCCTCTCAACTATCACACTTCGGACTTCGCCTTTTTCTAGTATCATCATGGCAATCACTTTAGAGGATGTGAATAGAGCCGTATAGTTGATGATTCCCCTTATCATCCTAGGGCAAGTTGTTCCGGGATGTTCTTTGGTCGGCTTCAATATTACAGCAATCACCGCAGCGGGTGCTCTTGAATGGGTATTGATACTTCTGAACATGATACTCATCGTTCTTTTTTCGTTCTTCATCACATGGATGTGTGTCGTGGGTTTCATCATCCTTCGGAATTTTTATCTTACAGGCCAACTGGAAGGGAGTTGGGAGTTGAAAGACTACGGTCGTACACGGCGTCAACTATGATCGGGTACCTGCATAGGGTCTTCTTGAAGTTATACTTAGGCATGCAACTCGAAAGACGACTACGACCGATGGAGACGGACGATTTTCCACCGCTGCTACTGCCTTCAAATCACCAATCCCAGGGGCGCTCGCTTCATACCCGTGCGATTTCAATCACGGTAGCCACATGGCTTTTAATAATACGCTCATGACAAGCATGGCTTTGGCTGGACTTTTTGACCGACTTGAACGCAAATGCTAGGGGTAAGAGACAACTACATAGCTAGGTTTGATGATAAACGAATTCAAAATTGAACTATACACTACAGCTACAAAGCCTTTGATAATTAAAAAGCACAATTTCTGGATATCCTGGAGAGCAGAGCAGTCCCCGAAAACAAAACCAAAACGTAAACCATGGCCACCCACAAGGAATGCCGCACATTAAGTCGTGTCCAGATCAGATAAAACCGGTCATGACGTGGGTATTATTTTAGTCGACTCGAGGAGTCACTTATTGCTTGAAGGTGTAGTCACCATCCCAGTGAAGCTTGAGAGCTGTTGTGGAGATTTCAGTCAGTAAAAAGGTTCAGATGGCTGGGATGGGGTGTAACTTACTCATAGGGAAGGGGAAGTATGAAGTACCGTCCTGGCGCAGGTAGACGTAGTAGCCACCATCCTGCGGGATCTTCTGCAGCTGACCCTGGGCACCAGGGGCACGGCGAAGGTTCTCCAGACGACCGACGACGCGGAGCATAGCGACGAGAGCAATCTTAGTGATCTCCTTGCCGAAGCCGGTGTTGGGACCCTGGCCGTGGTTGAGGTACGAGTCAAGAGGGCGGTCAAGGTTGACCTCGTTAGGCTCGGGGAAGATGCTGGGATCGTGGTTGGCTTGGACGAACGAGGCGAAGACCTCCTGGCCGGCCTTGATGTCAACAGTCTTGCCACCATCCTGGACGGAGATGTCGCGCTCGGCCTGGCGGTAAGCGCCGAAGGTGCCGTTGATACGGATGGCCTCCAGGCAGTAACGGAAGAGCTTTTCGTCATTCTCCTTGGAGTCTTGCTTGGCGAGACGGTTGATTTCAGGCAGGTGCTTCTTACCCTCGCCGGTGTAGTACTCAATAACCTGAGTGAAAACTTGGCCCTGGTTGGGGACCATACCGACAATGGCGGGGATGATCTGAGACCAGGTGATCTCCTTGGAGCTGAGGCCAGACTCCTCCAGGCGGCGGAGGGCGCTGGTTCCGTATTCACGAAGGGCATTGTCGTGGGGGCGGAAGCTGTTCTTCAAGCCGGACAAAAGTCCGTTGTTGGTATCAGCCTTGACGGTGGCCTCGACAACCTGGCCGAGCTGCTGAGAGACAGCGTAGGCGGCACGGTTCAGGGAGTACGACTTGGGAGCATCAACATCGAAGAAGAGAGCAGAGAAGACAGTAGTCAAGATCATGTACAGCTCGTGCTCAGTGAAAAGCCCTTGCGGGTTCTCATCGGTCTTCAGGGGAAGGCCAAAGAGGGTCGAGGCGAAGTGGATGTGAGCGACGTTACCAACATCACGGGTGATATCAACTTGGTTGATGTTAGCCAGCTTAGCACCCTTCTCGGAGATGAGACGGGCGGTGACATCCTCGTAGAACTTCTTGACCAGACCAGGGAATTCCTCGGTGCGGAATGCCTCGCCCAAGGCCTGCTGCTTCTTGGCATCGAAGTCACCCTTGCCAAAGAGCTGCTGCATGGCGCTGCTCCAAGTGTTGCTGAAGTCGTTGGGGTTGTTCAGGACTAGCTTGGCGCTCTCGTGAGAAGCCAGGTTGGCACGGCTGGGCAGGAAGGAGGGGCGGTCATAAGAGTAGTCCTGCTCACGGCCCAGGTTCTTCATGATGTTCCGGTTCTCACTGGGAATGGTCATGGGGTAGTGGGCGTAGATGGAGTCAGGTCTGTAGTAGTTGGGGAAAGCACGTGTGGCCAGTTTGTAGAAAACACAGCCCTGGTTGACGTTCAGGTCGTAGCGGCACTCGTTGTAACCCCAGTTGGTCAAGTTACGAGGGTTGTAGTCGACGGTGTAATGACGGTCACCACGGACCAGGGCCACGGCATCAGACAGAACAGCGCGAGAGATGGTATAGGTGGGAGCAATACCAACACCAGGGATCATGGGCTCCTTGGCCTCTTCAGAGACAATACCAGGGTAAAGTTCAACGTTGTCAGGGTGGTCGTACAGGTGGCGAAGAGTGTTGGCAATCTCGGGGTCAGAGTTGATTTCTTCGAAGGTGTCGTAAGCCTTCAGGCCGAAGTGCTTACGGAACTCGTTGAGGGAACCAACGTGCCACCTACGGGCTGCCTCCATACCGAGAATTTCGATGGAACGGAGGGCCTTGGGGACGTTGCGGGGGCCGAAGGAGCTGGCAACATCCTCAGTGGCGTGGGACAGGATCTCGACAAGCTCCTCATCCTTGAAAGTACCGTCCTCCTGGCGCTTCAAGTGGGCGAATGTACGCTTGGAGGGATCAGCGTCGAGCATACCCTCAACCTTCTTCATACCCATGAGAAGCTCGGGCATGGTGACCTCCTCAGCAGGCTTGCCCATAAGGTCATAGTAGATCTGCTCAATCCACTTCTCATCTCCCTGACTGATAGTCGAGTGCCAGCGGTATGCCAGGTTGAACTCAACGGAGCACTGGTTACCAAGACCAGAGGGAGTGGCACCGGCCTTCTCCATCTGGGCACGAGGGTCCAGGCACCAGGTGGAGTTGGTACGGTTCAGGTTGACGATGGTACGAAGGTAATCATACAGGGTGATGTTGATGTACAGACCACAGGTGATCAAGCGAGCGGTTTGGAACAAATCCTCGTCACGCTTGGCCCAAGCCTTCTTGGCGTCCTCTTCGGAAAGATGAGCAGGGGGCTTGGGGAAGCGGTTGTTCTCGTTGACTTCAGCCAATTGTCCAACAACGTGGTTGTGGAAACGGTTCAGCATGACAAGCAGAACACCGCAAGCAGCGGGGAGAGCTTGCAGACGGCCTTCGGAGAAACAATCAGGCTTCAGCTTTCCGTCCTGGTGGGAACGGATGAGATCCTGCTGCTCCTTAACATCACCGTAAAGAATGGAGAGATCCAGGTAGGCAGAGGTCTTGTTCAGGTGCTGTTGGCGGTAGTCGGTCTGGAAGATATCTATATATCAGGTCAGTATCCATCCTTGAGCAAATTTTGCTTATTAGAGTCTTACCGTGAATGATGAGAGATGCCCAGTCAAAGAAGACACTGGACACCTTGTTGGGGTGAGGGGTGAACTCCTGACGAGCAAACAGGCTGTCAAAGATCAAGCCAGGATCAGGCAGACCACTTGGTTGAATAGTGAGAGGGGGAATGGTACGGCAGTAGGGGGTATTGGCCGCACCCAACCAAGGAAGGGTAGGGTTGTTGTTAGAGCCGTCGGCAGAACGGTATTTATAATCATCTCCCATGTAGCTGTTCGCAGTGTCAGTAATGAAGAAACTTCCAGTATGCGGATCACAAGTCTTACGAGAGCGGAGGGTGTGGCAATGAGTTCCACAGCTCATCAAGGAACTGGTTTGTGAGCTCAACGCGGTTCTTGGAGTGACCGGGCATATCGGCGACAAGCTACATTTCGTCTTGGTCAGCTGATCTTCCACTGCAGATAGAGAAGATTGAATCTGATTATAGACTCCATCGTTTGAATGCATTCCATACCTGAATAATGCGCTCCATGAGGTAGGTCTTGTCATCAATGAGTTCGCCAGATGCCTTGTTCTTGATCAAGTCCTTCACCGTGTTCAAATCACGGAAACCAAGCGACTTGATATCATTGAACAGTCCGGAGGACTCGTCATGCTTCAGGTAGGTGCCATCGCCAGTCTGGTTGGGCAGGGGCTCGCGCGAAGCGTGAATGGCCTGCGCATACTTCTCAAAAACGGCGACAACCTCAGCACGCTTCACAGGGTGAGACTCCTCGTTAGAAGCAGACTTGCGGGGTGCGGCGGACTTGGAGAAGCGCTTGCTGCTGTTCTCCTTGGCACTGCTCTTTGGCTCAGCGTCGCCATTGGCGTCCTTGTTCCGCTTGAACTGCGTCGAGAGTCTCCGCAGCATCGACATGGTGACGGGAGTCTGAGAAGCTTGACACAGACTAAGTCACTATGTGGAAGTGGAATTGGGTCACGGAAAGAGGGGGAGAATAGAGTATTAAGGTGGCTACCTCGGGCCAGATCAGGGGAGAAAAGAAAACTCGCGAAGGTAGCTGCGCGTCGAAAGGATTTAAAAACGAGCTGTGCGGGAGACCCAGGTGAGGGCCAGCTGCAGGACTGTGGAGCGTCCGCAGTGGCGGCTTTGTTATCACAAATAGTTGATTGACTGTGAGGACCAGATCTCATTGGAAATGGTTAGACCAGCACGACACTAGCCTCGATCTGCCCCGAGCTTGTGGCTCGGAACTGACATTCAGCTTCCAATCAGCTCGGCAGCCCCGCGTGGGACAAGCCAGATGGAGCTAAATTGGGTGCGGATCCCAACCAAAAAGCATGGCTTCTCTCGATGACGAACCCCTAAACCAAGTAATTGATCACCGCATGCGGGTTTGCCGTAGTGGGGAGCTTTGTTTTTGTTGCTTGGGAAAGGGGGTGGGCCAGGCAATTGGACACGGCACGTCACCCGGGACAGCAGCGCTGAAACCGCGTCTCTGGGTGGACAATTCACTTCTCGAACGTGATCATCCAGAAGATTGCTGGGGTAGTCCTGGCAAGGCGTGACATTCATGGGTATGTAACACACACACGCACACATCAGGTACCGGAACACGCGCCTATCTACGTCACACTAAGGATGTACTCCGTAACCCCTTGCCATGCACCTGAGAAGCTGGAGATTGACATGCATTGGAGGAGGTGGATGTGACTGATGTCAAGGGGCAGGAGCGGTGTGCTTTCCATACGAGAGAACCGAATGTCGGAAGTGACAAAACTCCACCTGGAGAGATCGAGAGATCCAGCCCATCCAGCCAGCTGGAGCGGGATGGAGTGTGCCCGCACGAAGTGGGGCAGAGAGGGGCGATTGGGTCTTGCGCTTGACCTTGACCTTTTCATGAAAAAGCAGTGGCTGGCTGTGACGATCTCCGGAGCAACCGGATGGAAGTGTGCACTCTGTGCGGAGCACAGAGGACAAAGTGGTTGTTTCGAAGTGTATTGGAGAGGGTCATGGTGGGTATGACAGCCCGAGTCTGGGTTCGGGAACATGGAAAAATGGAGTCCACGACGCAAGGGAAAGTGAATTGAACAGATGATGGGTATCATCGAGTACCCTTTCAGTGCAGATACATTTCATCAAACTTTTCTGCTTGGATCGTCAGACCCACCCGTTCGCCCACTCGCTAGGAGTTCCTAGTCTATGCGCCAAGGTGGACGGACCACCTTCGCAGCTCGAACCGCATTAAATCTGAAATGATTGGCTGATCTAGCTGCCAGTCATTGTCAGAAAATAATTAATCTGTACTCCGTACTTCGTACTCCATAATCCAAAACTGATCTATCGAAGGTACCACAGACAGGTACCTTCCCCCCTCCCCCCCCCCCCACCCCTGTCAGGGTCCTTCTTTTTTGGATGGATTCTTCCTCGTGGTACTCCGTGCTCGAGTGGATGAAGCTGCATTCTGGAAGGAAACCATCACTCCCATCGGCAGAGCCTCTTTCGTATGTACATATCGTTGTATCGCTGTTGTTGTTGTTCCGGAGAACTTGAAAAATGGTAAGCAGCTGTCAAACCCGCGGAACCACCATGACATTTTCTGGGACGGCCACTCCCGCGTCATGCCGTCATCCAGATAAACAATAACCCTGGGAAATATTGAGTTAAATTGAATGTTAATTGCGGAAATTCCAATGGATCCCTCTACCATGTGATGGAGGATCGTGCATTATTTTCTCTTCATCAGCTCCCCCCTTTCAGCAGAATCGGACTATCCAGGAGAGCTGAACTGGGGTCCACCACGAAGGCGAAATCTCTCTCTCCCCGATCTCGTGTCTCATTCTCCGCTTGTTTTTCTTCTTCTTCTCCTCTCTTGTAATTTTCGGATCGTGTCAAGACTCAAATCTGTGGCCACAATCTTCAGCCGGTCCAGTGGGTCTCGGGCGACGTGAAGACATCTAAGCCTGGTCTGTCAGTAGCTCGTCTTAGTGCATTTTAGCGCTGGACACTAGCAAGTAGGCTCGATCCACGGCCGAACTGGATGGCACACCCCTTGTCCAAAGCCCGTGCTGGCAGAGGCGACGTGGAGAATGATCAGCGGTAATGTCCCGAGCCAACGAACCGCTTTGCTGAGTATGCGTTGTGTCATAGGTTCAGCTGGGCCACTAGACCCCCAATGGTCTCCAGCATTGCGTCGTCAAGAGAGGGAAGAAAAAAAAAAACTCGGACCTGCTGATGTCTTTGGCTTTGATTTGATTTTTTTTTTTTTTTAATAATTTTTTGCGGACAAGGCTGTCACAAAGAAAGCCTCCCCACAAGGGGGACCTCGTGGAGGTTTTTGGCGAGCAACAAGGTCAGCCTGAATCCAAACGGCAAAGTAACGAGAGAGCAAAACTTTGCGATTGGACGGGATGCGCCCCCGTTGGAATGCGAAAGGTTTTAATAGGGCTCAGGTTATGCAGCATGCAGACCAGAGGTTGGGAGAAGGGAAACAGAAGCAGGGACAGATGTAATGTAGATAGTGGACAGTAACATGATACCGTACAGTACATATCCTACCCAAACATAGAGTACACTCCGGAATATCTCTGGTGATCGCGAATGGCGCGAAGATCCTTCCTTCCCCCCACCACCAGCCATTTGGGATATCTTGTCTCCGAGCTTGACGTATCTTGCAGCGATCGTCTCCGTGCGTGTCACCCTTTTAGGGCCTCCAATCAGCCTGATCCGTCTCAATGGCCCCTCCCCCTTCCCTGATTCGTGACCCCGGCTGCATCGCGTTCGTGCCGTGCAGCAGCCGACTTTTTTTTTCGGTTCCGTATATACTTGAACGTCTTCCCCCTTTGAAGCCTCAGGAGACTGTTTCCCCTCCTTTTGTGTGCCTGCCAAATTAAGATTACCATGGCGCATCCGCTTCACGTCAATCCCTCGCCGAACCCGAAGCAGTTCGTGCTCTGCTTTGATGGCACTGGCAACAAATTCGCCGGCGATGATTCGGACAGCAATGTCTTGAAGATTTTTCGTGTACGTCAGCGGTTTTGAGTTACTAGTGTTTTTTGCGATCCTGCGCGACTAACGAGAATTTATGAAACCTAGATGCTGGACCGCAGTCAGAGTCACCAGTACCATTACTACCAGCCAGGTATTGGCACCTACGTGACGAGCAAATCGCTCTCTAGCCATGGCCGAATCCAGCGGATCAAGTCCTGGTACCAAAAGGCCAAGGATTCTGCCATTGGCTCTTCCTTCGATGAGCACGTTATGGGCGGTTACAAGTTCTTGATGCGATACTACTCTCCAGGCGACGAGATCTATTTTATCGGTTTCAGTCGCGGTGCTTATATTGCACGATTCCTTGCCGAGATGCTGGATTACATCGGTCTGCTTGAAGCTGGTAACGAGGAGCTAATCCGATTTGCCTGGAAGACCTTCGCCAAGTGGCAGCAACGACAAGGTGATACCGAGGAGGAACAGGCGGAAAAGAAGAAGCTTTTCGAGTACATGAAAGCTTTCCGTGAAACCTTCAGTCGCCCAATTGCGCGCATTCGCTTCATGGGTCTATTCGATACCGTTAACAGTGTGCCGCGCTTCGAGAATGCCTGGATGCAGCGCAGCAAGTTCCCTTACACCGCACGCAGTTCAGCTCGGGTCATTCGACACGCTGTCGGTATCGATGAGCGTCGCGCAAAGTTCCGACAGGATTTGATATCAGGCGCGCGCCCCAAGAACCAACACAAACGCCATCGCCATCACTTCGGAGCTCACCGTCTCGAACAACACCTCCATCGCCACGAAGATGCCAATCGTCACCTCCACATCCGTCACCAAGACCACCAAAACGGTAGTGCCAATGTCAACACAAATGCGGATCAACTCCCTTCAATTCGCCTGGATGATGGCTCCAATAATACACCCACCGAGGTCAATGCCCCCGCCACTCCAGCAGATGCTCCTTCTTTCCAGACTCCTGGGTGGGGACCTGGCCCTGGGGAGACCTACTACCATACCGCGCATTCATCTCACGCTGGAAGCGAGGCCAACCACGGAGAGAAGCACCACCGGTACCGTGCCCCCTCTCCTCGACGCACCAGTCTTGCTCCTCCCAAAGTGAACCAGTCAACCGAGGACGTGACCTCTGTTCGCAGCGGACAATCAGGCCTCTCGATTGCAGTCCCCAGTCACGACGGTGACTATGAGAGTGACGAGGACGATCAAGACATTCACGAGGTCTGGTTCCCTGGCTGCCACGCCGATATTGGTGGAGGATGGAAGCTTGAAGCCGACGAGCGGTGGGCACTGAGCCATGCGCCCTTGGTCTGGATGGTGCAAGAAGCCCACAAGGCTGGTCTGGAACTCGACGAACGCAAGATGAAGAACTTCCAATGCTTGGAAGAATACGATGGAGATTACAGTCCCATTCGGGCTGAAATCGCCGCTCGGCGGCCCAGTCAGCAAGTTCCTCAGGATAATCCTGAGGCTTTCCGTGAAACGCCCGACGAGAAACAGCGCTCCGCTTCGAGCCGCGACTTCTGGCATGCCCTGCACACTTCCAGCACCCAAGGTCTCATCCACGACTGCCTGGAGTTCAACCAAGGTCTTCCCTCACTCTCAGTTCTCTCCTGGCGCATCATGGAGTGGCTCCCATTCCGCCGTATGGATCTTCAGGCTGATGGCTCCTGGAAGCCGATCTGTTGGCCACTCCCTCGTGGTGAGGTACGTGATGTGCCGCTTGATGCGGAGATTCACGTTTCTGCGATCCGTCGTATGCAGCATAACCCCAACTACCGCCCTGGTAATGTAATTGTCGGCGGTGGTGGTCGCGGTGTGCGCATTGCACCGGAGCAGTACGGTATGGGTGACTGGGTTGTGTTTCGGGATGAGGGTGACAATGTGCGCGAGACATATGTGCGAAAGGACCAGGCGAGCAAATGCAAGGAGAAACTCGAGCACCCATAAATGGCTCTTGTTCTATTCTCGCTTGACCTGCAGTCCATCCTCATTCCCCAGCCACTCCCTCTCAATTTGTCCAACGTTACATACCTAATTCTCTATACCTCTATGATCTATCTATACCAACTACCCAGCTCACTATAGCTACCTAGTACTTAGTCTTATGTATCAAGTGCAATGTACCATTTGAAGTCAACATATTCCAAATTCTCTCTTGCAAATTCTCCAGGCTTCTCTGAAGCCACATCAAATGCTATGGCTCATATCACAACTAACAGTCACCTTTGAGCCCTCAATGTACTACATATGCCGCCCAAGGTGACTGTTACAGCGGATCCTTACTTTGATTGAAAAAATCAGTTTCTGCTCCCTTGCCTATAGTAGTCGAAGAGCAGCTGCAATATCACACCGCAGGACATTGTTCCACCGCATCGCATCAGTACTCGGAGATAATGACAACCTTTGGGAAGCAATATTTTTTGTGGTCTCTACATATCGAATGAAAGAGAACAGTTATCGGCTAGGTTCTTTTCGACACAAAGTGACCAATCCTCATATATTGATCTTAATCGCTCACCATATATGTATGAATTAGCAGCCTGGGGCTGCTTTAGTGACAAAACAGAGCAATAGGCAGATGATATCCCACAATACTCATCGGCATTCACTCAGATCATTCCTGAAAAGTGTAAACCGGATCTCACTTATATGACATCTCTCGGAAAGTCGGACGCTTATCGCTGGATAAAAGCCTGGGATGGTCATAATTTTACTCGCAGGTATCCTTCTGACCGTAATTTATAGGTACTAAGACACTGCCTACAGCCTAGTAACAAATTTGACACTGTTCCAGAACCTACAGCTTGAAAAATTATTATATATCAAGCCACCCAGTGGAAAACCAGTTAGCTACGTAGTAAGATACCTATATGAGGATCCAACCAGTTTTGATACTACTTCAAGTCTGATGTATTATACCTAGGTAGTTCTTAGAATAAGCAACAGTTTGTCGTGAATAAAGAGTGGCGTCAAACTTCTTTCCAGTCGTCGTACATGTACTATACACATAGTGGACTAGTCTATGTACTTATGTAGATACGGCGACTAATCATGAAGGGCTCGGATAGCAAACTTGTCAGTGTCCAGCTAACCTAATCGAGACTGTGACCATCTGGACTCCTCTGGAGCCGTCTAGAATGCTGTAGCCCAGATCGCAATTGTAGTGCATCCTTACGCTAGTTGGACGAATCAGGGTCTGACGCACATGCAACATTGGTTCCACTGCAACGAGGACGTTGGTGACAATCAGTCCCCACCGAAGTGAGGTTGACCGAGCCCAAGACCTGGATAATCAAGGCAAATATTTATAAGCAAGCAGATAGAGAGACGAATGCTTTCCTTGCGCGACACACAGGAGACAAAAATAGAGAGAATGGTTTGTTTTCTTTCGTATACGGGTCTCAGCGAACCCTGGGAATACTGGTCTGGATTCGGCCTGTGGGGTTCTTTGTCTGGGCCTGGCCGTCAAATTTCTGGATGGTATACATCAACAGTTCTCATTAGTTGGTCAAGATGACCCATAACGTCCAGGACGAAACCAGATCACTTTTGATGCAGCTTCGGCTACCCCGGTGGAGCTATCCGGGCACCCCATACCGCATCGTGGTGGGAGAGTGGCCAGGAGCATGTGAAACTGAAGGTATTGAGTCAATTCATAACCCGTGTGGAACCTTTGGGGAGTGTTTCATGGTGAAATCAATGCTGATCATGCTTGTCGTTCTCTTCATTCTCTCTTGTCCTTCACTTAATAGCAGAGCCAGAAAGATGCCCAATGGGCCGAAAAATCCCCGACTCGGGCAGGGAACCGAGGTATGCGGCCGATGGCAGATGCAGGCCCGATGTCAAGCATCGAGGTTTAGATAAACTGTATGCATTGTCTTTTTATTGGGCGAGAGGCTCCTATCTCCGTCAGCTCGGGGTGGCCGATCCATGGATTAAACAGATCTTTGGACCCATAAGGCAATCCTAAAGTCTCGGGTGGAGAGATAGAGAGGAGAGTATGGATTCACTCATTCCTAGAATAGATGTATCAACAGTTTCCAAAAGAGAGAAAGCAATTACTAGAAATAAAAGAAGATGTGCAAGGGCGAAACCACAGAAATGAAAAAGGAGTATAGCACAGCCCTGTCAGGGTCCACGGGGACCTGGCCTATACCTTTTTTAGCCGCATCTTTTTCTTCTCTTTTTCTTCCTTTCTTCCTTTCTTCGAACTCTGTCTCTGTCCTCTGTTCACTTGAGAAAGCCTGGCCGGTCCACGGTTTTCATCTTTTTCTTTTTCCTTTTCTTTTTGCAACCCACCCCTTTTCCATAATGCGCCCAGCGTAACCTCTCCCCACTCTGCGCCTTCGCCTTCGTCTTTCGCCCCCCTACGCCATCTTGAAACCCCAACCCTCCCCCTCCCCCTCCCCCTTTCTTCGTCGATCCTTGCAGTCATGGGAGAGTCGCAGTCGCAGCGACCTGAGAATAGGCATTCTCCCCCCTCCAGCTCCAGCGATGCCTCTTCCGTTGTTGGGTCCATCTCCGGAGCTGCTCCGGAACGAGTGGGAAAGGAGGACGTCATGATCACTTTATCGCTCTCCCCCGAACCACCGGCTCCCCCTCGGACCCGATCTCCTTTGGCCCGATCGCATTCACGCTCACGATCACTGGTGGGAATCCCCGGTATGCCGTCGATGACGCGCGCCTACTCTTCCCCAGGGCTGGACTCTCGGGGTCGATATATCTTCGTCAACGGCCGCGGGATGCCCGCGCAATCTCCCGTCGACGGCCCGGGCACAAAACGAGCCATGCCTTTGCACATGCGCGCGGACGATCATCTTGAGTCCCGTTTGGGGTCTCTCAATATCTCTGAGACCATCTCAGAGAATGCCGAACTTGACACGACCCCGAAATCACCCTCATCCCATACCAGCGGCTCCCCTATCTTGATGCCGCAAACCTTCCCCCGCATCGGCCGCATGCGCTCGACATCTCCCCTTCATTTCCAGAACCCTATCAGCAGTCCGCCTCCGATTCACACATCCCCGATGCTAGGCGGCAAATACAACGAGTCCTATCCAATCCACTCTGCCTCGTCCACTTCCTCCGTGCCCTCGACTCCCACCAGTCTACGCTCCCGAAGCCCCAGTATCTCGTCTCTGGAAACGATTCCCGACATCCCTGACGCAGAAGCAGAGGCTCTGGAGGACGAAGATCGCATTGCGCAGCTCAAGGCCGCGGCCGATGCGGCCGACGCAGCGAGCAACGCCAACCGACGGCGTGGCACCTCCGATACTTCGACTCCGTCCAGTTCTTTTGGCATGGTCCGGGGTGGTTCTAGCGCATATACCCCACGCAGCGATAAGCGGAAACGATGGAGTGTTTGCGGTGCTGAGCGTCGCCAAGATCTTGATTTGGAGACCATCTGGGAGGACTGAGGTCGAACGACATCAGCTGCATCAACAACTGGTTGGTGCTTGTCCCAAATCCTGCTCTACGCCGAATCAAAAGATTCCTGGGCCATTATTCGGACCTTCAGATTCCTCTCTTTGGAGTTTTAGCCTACCTCTCGGACTTGAGGACTTGATCTCCATCGGATCCTAGGCTTTCGCAACACCACGAAATGGGGTCTCGCGCTGCAGTCTACAATCTCGAGGCATACATTCTCGTCAGTTTCCCCGTGAATCTGACCCGTACATATCCATACCATCATCCTCCATCTTCGGAAAGCGACATCCATCACATCCAGGAGTTTACTTCAGGCGGCGCATTGCTCTATTCGCGTTTTTAACAGGCCGCATGTGAGAGAAATGACTGGGCGCATGGCCCAGCATCTCACATTTTATGCAGGACATAATTCTTGCGTTCTGGAGGTGCTATTCTGTTCTTCATACATTTTCTATCTTCTTTCTCTTCTGCTTGATACCATCCGGTGTATTTCAACCACTGGTCTTTGCTGTTTTTTTTTTTTTCTTCCTGGAGTATTCCAGATTGATACTTGAATCAATGATTATACCCACACCGGCCTCTCACATAGCCCGAAATTTGCATCAAGTAGATTCCATCCTCTAGCTTTAGACGTTTAGACGGTCACACAGATTCCTATCCACATGATTCCGCCTACCCTAGGTTACTCTGGGAAGTACTTCGCGATCGCCGCGATCGCCGGAGCCAACCAGCCGCGCCTAAGCGTCGCATAGATCCACCGACAACCAATCACCCGCGCACAAGGGAGGCCCCGCCTTGAATCAACGACATCAACCACTTCGCTTGGACTCGTTCTCTTCCGAAGTCCATGCTCTGGGCTATCATTGGCAATTTTGCTCGTAGGTTTCTAAATCAACCTGCCGACTATCTCTGCCGATTCCACACTATGGGGGCGAAACCTCACGTTGGTGTTGTGGGCGCGGGGATTTCGGGCTTACGCTGTGCCGATATTCTCATTCAGAATGGAGCTCGGGTGACTATTTTGGAAGCCCGGGATCGCATCGGCGGGAGGGTATGTTTGTATTTCTCTAGTTATTGATCTTTGATTTAATGTTTCATCCGGTGTATCATGAAGAACACTCGATGTTTTCGTTTGCTTATTGTTCCGGGCTAAGCGGCTTTTTCTTCTTGTTTGTAGGTGCATCAAAATGAATTTGACGGACATTTGGTAGACCTGTATGTATAATATCACTTCTCTGCATCTTGAGATTCGAAGTTGACATGACGCAGCGGCCCCAATTGGATCCATGGCACTGGGCAAAACCCTATCATGTCCATCGCCGAACTAACCCAGACCGTGGCTCATGATCCAGAAGGTAAAAACCTTTCTATATCCCGTGATGGCCAGTTAGTCAATGAAGAAAGAGCTACCAAAGTGTCTGAGTTCGTCTGGACAACCATTGAGGAAGCCTTCGAATATAGCAACAAGCATGGAGACAGTATTCCACCGGAGCAAAGTCTCTTCGACTTCATCCAGGATAAGCTGAAGGCAACAAACTTTTCTGAGGAAGATCAAAAGCTCTGTTTGGATTCCTGTAGGCTCTGGGGTGCTTATGTTGGTGATCCCATTGAAAGGCAGAGTCTTCGGTTTTTCCGATTGGAGGAATGCATTGACGGGAGTATGGTGCTCCTACCAACTTGGATCTCCAGGATTTGATACGCTGACATCCCCCTCTTAGACAACTACTTTGTGGCATCGACATATCAACGCATCTTGCAACGTATCGCCACAACAGCGTTAGCTCAGGCCGATATCCGCTTCAGACAAGCAGTCGTAAATATCGAAGCACCCCTAAGAAATGAACAGAACCCCGGCCAGGTCACTATAACCACAGAGTCAGGGGAAAGCCACACTTTTGATCAGCTGGTCGTTACCTGCCCCCTCGGTTGGCTGAAACGCAATACGGAAGCATTCCACCCACAGCTCCCAAATCGCTTTCTTCAAGCGGTAAACAATATCTCCTATGGCCGTTTAGAGAAGATATATGTCAAATTCCCCGAGCCTTTCTGGCACGGCGAATCAACGGATACCACTCACGCCAACTTGGACAACACCCACGTCAATCAAACCCTAAACCCCGTCTTCGTTCAATTCCTTGAACCAAATTATACACCTCACCCGAAAGATATCCAGTGGGACCAAGAGTGTCTCTCCCTGGCCAACCTCCCAAGTTCCTGTGCCCATCCAACCCTCCTCTTCTACACCTACGGACCCTGCGGCACGAATATAGTCAACCAAATAGCCGGTCTTGACGAAAAATCATCAGAATACAAACAGATTCTCACATCCATCCTGGAACCCTTCTACTCGAAACTCCCAGGCTACAATTCCTCCTCGCTATCCTGCAAGCCAATTTCCATCCTCGCAACGCGCTGGCAATTAGACCCTTATGCTGGCAACGGCTCTTATTGTAATTTCCAGGTCGGATTGACAGCCGGTGACAAAGATATTGAGGTTTTGCGCTCTGGCGTTGGACTTGGACCCGAGCGAGGTCTTTGGTTTGCTGGTGAGCATACAGCGCCCTTTGTGGCTTTGGGTACTACTACTGGTGCTTATTGGAGTGGGGAACGGGCTGCTGCTCAGGTTTGTGAAAGGGTTGGGTTGGGCAGTGTTGGACTTGGAGCTGTGAGGGATGATTCTTTACCTTCGGCTAGTGGGAAGTGAGTGGTCAAGAATGTCAGCCCGAACACTGGAATTGAAGATAATTTGGTTGTTTGTAATTTTGGGCTTGTTCATTGGCATTTGTTGAGTATGATATGGTTTTGGATTGGCATTTGAGATTGACTAGGTTGAAGCGGTGGTATCTAAACGAATGTTCTTATCATGTCGTCTTTGCATCTCTGCAGCCCATCACGATGCTGAAGCCCGCAGTTTCATTATTCTTCTGATTTATTTTCAATTCGAAATTCAAGTGGTCGTTAAGGTTTCATTCCAGGATTAGTTGATCTATACCGGGAAGCATTCCCGTTGTCTAGTCCTCAACAGCATTCTGCTCTTCTCTCGTCCAGGGGACATCCTGGCACGGAGTTATTCACCGAAGCCAAACAAATGAGTCCAAGTATCCCGCCAGAATAGAAAAGGGGGGAGGGGAACACAGGATCCTGCGAGGGCCGACAGAACTTAGGAAACAAGGGATCATGTAGTTCACGTGACAGATCGTGGCGAAGACCGCTTATAAGCTCACATCACAAATCATGCCGGAGGCCAAAAAAGGGAATAGGACCAATACATGAAGAAGGCTGAACAAAAGAAAATGAAAAGGGAATCAAAAGGTATGTTTAAATGACAACGACCCAAGACACTTTTCTATACTAGTGTCTCGTCCCTCAAGGGTTACCTCCATGCCCCTTGGCTGAGGGATAGGAGACCCTGGACACAGTCCAGGTCGTCTTCTTGGCTGCCTCCAGGGCCACCTGCCATAAAGGCCGATACCTCAGCACCCAACTCCGCTGGGGCTTTTTCTTGGGTACCCGATGCAAATGGCCTGTTGCGTTTGCCGTTGGAAATTATACCCAGTCCCCGGTTGCGATTAGCTTCCCGCAAGACAGGTCGTGGTACGTGAGAAGTTGGGCGGCGGCGAACTGGTGTTGCTCGTGTGCCCGGAAGCCAGTTCTCTTTGTCAGAGTCACCGGCGTCTATTTCCAAGTCGTTTTTACCGGACTTGGATGTTAGCGGCTTTGACAGCCTGGAAGATTGGTTGAGAGACCGGTTCCGTTCGGTCTCTAGTCTGCCTAGGGAGGAAACGGTACGTGAAAGCTTCCGCCTCTTCTCTCCCATTGCTTGTGAAATAGGTGTGCGGCTTGCGTCGGCGTGGACTGAAACAAGACTTTGTCTGCCTGATATACTTCGAGATAGTGTGCGGTTAGAGCGGGATTGGAAGAGACTGGGAGAGGCGTTGGGAGCGGTTTGCGAGCTGGTCGGGGTGGACAGGGCACTTCGTGCATCTGTATCGAAGAATGATTCCCAGTTGCGAGGGTCACGAGATCGGCCAAAGCTTCGATCTTTCTCGGTCGTGCCCGCCCGCGGGGTGGCCGGGAAGATTGCACTGCTGCTACGACGAAGGCCCGAAAGTTTCGTGCGGCGAACAGAGAACATTGCTGCTCTATTCTTAGACGGCGAGGGCTCATTCTCGGCACGAATCACAGCCTTGCCATCCGACGACATAGCAATACGCAACGCGTTCCGACCTTTTGGCGGCGATGGTGTCATCTCATCCTCTTTTCGAACCATAGCCTCACCATCGAATGACAACGACAGCCGCAACGAAGGTGATGATTTTACCGGTGTGGTGTTCGCCTCCGCAATTGGCGGGTTGAAGGTTTTTCCCCCTCGAAGATCCGACAGCGACCGTTTCCGTTTTGGGGCCTGCAACGACTCCTCCTGAATGTTTTGCTCGTTCATGCTTTTTCCTGAATCCGGGACGTGAAATTCCTCTTGTGTGGTCGGCGGGGTATCCTCCACCACGTCTGTCGCTACGCTTGTCTGTGTGCTTTGTGGCGGCAGTTCAGGTTCTTCCTTGTCATCAGTCACTGGGTCTGATGGATCAGACAACTGCAACAAGTCACCACCCCATGATTTCGGTCGTGTTTCCTCGGGTCGATCCTGACTCTCTGTCTGCTCCGCCCCACTTGTGAACCCTAGCTCCCCGGACGCGTTATCATCGCTAGGCAACATCCCCGACGAGTCGGACATGCTTGATCGTGGCGCGAGAAGCTCGTGTGGTTGTAGGGGCTTCGATTTGCGACGGTCGTTCTGGCGGCGGTTCTGGAACCAAATCTGGGAAAATTAGCCATGCGGGTCACATGGTGAAAGCGAGAATTTTAGACCGTGAGGTCTTGGCATCACATACCTGGACCTCTTTCTCGCCGAGCGAGACGCGGTTCACAATCTCAGTTCGAGCCACCTTGTCTGGCTTGGGATTCCTTTGATATTCCGCCTCAAGAATTGCATGGTCCTCCGGGCTGTACCGATATACCCAGGTCGGTTAATAACGACGCGTATTGGACCGAACGGAATCAACGTACCTAGTTCGACGCCGTTTTTGACGAGCCAGAAGCTTGTTGTCGACGCGAGGTGGCAGATTCTGGGTCAATGTTTTCTGAGAGTGTACCAAGAAAGCATAGTTGAGGGCATTGGAGTCGGCGGCCGGGAGAGACGGTGAGGAGGAGGCGGCGACGGCCGCCGGTGACTCCAGGTCGGACATAGCTCTTGACTAGAAGAGCATGGATGGTAGAAGGAGAAAGGTAAGAGGAGGAAGATGAAGACCAAAGAACAAAACAGGAGACCAGAGCAAAAGGAAAAAGAAAGAGAGAAACTGAAAAGTGAAATCCTAAAGAAGACGGGGCTGGTGTAGAGTAGAGTATGCAAATCGCGTCGCGATGTGGACGCGGAGGGTAGCAGGAACGTGGCCGCGCTAGTCTCGTCCGCAGAGCCCCGAGGTACCAGGTACTTTGAGTCCTGAGGCCTGTGCGAATTCGATTTTGAAGGATTCTCTTTGCAGCCAATCGCTGTTGCGAACTCAAGTTTCCTTCGCAGTTGTATTCTCAACGTGAATACTGGTACAGGACCTCTCTGTTCGGACAATAATTAGACGCGCCGTGGAGTCGGAGGTAATTCGGGAGGTCCCCACTGCAATGCGCTCTGGACGTGGATGGGGCCCTCGCGTGTCCCACGTCAGGCTGGAATGCGCGCGATTCTGAGAATTCCCTAGCTAGTACTCACGGGGATTTTCTACGTCTCTGGTATCCAGCATTGCGCGTGTCATCATCAACACGACCACATTTCTCTGAAAAGCTCCGGACGCGGTATGACACGTATTCACGTGATCTGTGGCTCACACGTGACTAGCCAAAGGTTCAGCAGTCAGCAATCAAGCCAAGGAGGAATGAAAGGTTCAAGTTACTTCAAGTTTGTATGGAAGGGTATGTGAATGCATTGAAGTGTACTACCTAATTTCTTTCCCGGGGTGAACTTTCACAGTCGGAATTGGTTATGTTCAACACTTGATATATTCTGGCACCTATGTGGGTCAAACTAGATCTATAGAGAAGGAAGTAAACAAATAAACAGGCGAATGGATATTGACTTCAACATCCTCGTTAAAGCACAACTTATAGCAATCCTCACACTTAAATTCTCTGTGTATTTGTCCACCAAACAGAGATTATTAATATGGAACTAGAGGAGCGAAGATTTTTCAAAGCTTTCAAGTTGATGAGTGTCACTGCCCGCTGCCGTGAATTAAATACTAGTCTGATATGGTTGAACGGAAGTAATCAGATCACATATCACCACCAATCAGTTCCAAGGTTGACCATCGTCAATGCATAAACTTTTATTGAAAAATTTATCTATTAATATCACTATTAAAGAGATGGAATGTTTATTTTACTCGCTGTCAACCTGCGAGCATTGCCAGGAGTACGCAGAAAGTGTTGTACCGGAATTTTGAAGAATAAGTGTCGTTAATTTAACATTCTGAAACTTAAATCTAATAGAACTGGTGAATTTTTTTCTATGAGTTGCTGAGTTCTATATGAGTAAAAGGCGAGTACACCTATCAAGTTCGAGGTTGGAACTGCACGTCCAGGGCCTTTCGACCGCCGATGTCACCCAGCCCTTCAATCTAAAGTCACAGTCATCACGTTTTCCGCCACAGAAACGAGAATTAGATGCCAATCGCATGTCATATCGAAACAGTGTTCGGGCAATGGTCACGTTCAACTCGGTCCAAGCAAGTTTCCAGCCCACACATGATCGGGCTCCAATGCTAAATGGACAAAAAGCTTGATTGGCGATTTTGATACTTTCTTCATCCACCCCTGTCTCTGGATTAACGATCCACCTATCTGGGCGGTACTCATCGTGCGAAGGGAAATAATTCGGATTTCGTTGGATAGCGTAAGTTGTTGTGCCGACCATGGTTCCCTCGGGGACCAGCTCCTGGTCGACTAGCAGGCCTCCGCTCAGCATGGGGCGTGGAATTGTAGTGGCCACGGACGGTGCAAGTCGCATCGTTTCATTGATATATGCTTGTAAAAGCTCGCAAGAGTTCAGTAATGCCCCCGTGCGGATTTCTTCTTCATTAGGGAAAGTGGTGCGAATCTCTCTCGTTAGACGGGCGAGAAGATCGGATCTGTGAGCCAAGTAAAAGAATGTTCCGCTCATCGCAGTAGCAGTAGTGTCTGCGCCTATATTATTGAAATAATTAGATCAAATTCTGGCATTGAGTGGAATTTATCTCACCAGCTGTCATCAAAAGCATTGACTCTACCCAGAGATCTTTCTGGGTGAAATGAAGTCCGGTTTTTGGATCGGCTGTATTCATCATCGTATAGAATAAATCCTTCGTTTCGATGTCATTTCCCAGACGGGTTCGGGCTTCTGACACCTCTCACGAATTCGAGTGCCGGCATTCACAATATCTTGAAATTTAGATCTCATAAAGAGTTGATCAATCTTCAGGTTGCAAAATCTTGGCTGGACGAGTATCTAGAGACACATCGGTGTGACCTCGATGAAAAGAATGCCGCGAATTTCCTTACAGTCATGCTTCGTTGTGTTATCTTGAGAACCACGGACGATAACCAACGCATGTTAGGGCTGTGTAGCATATCAAAGTCCTTTCCGTAACATAGATCGCTTATAACATCGGAGGCCACTCAGTCACACATTGGTGCCAGATGCTTCGCATTGGACCAGCCTTTATCCGATTCCGATTCCGAGTCGTGTGTTATGTTACCAAACTCATCTCCCTTTTCGCCAAGTAAATTGACGAAATCTCGAATGTTTACGAGAAGGCGCTTTTCGATGGATTTGATTCCTTCGGTGAAGAATACTTGGATTAAAATGCGTCGTTTGAAGCCGTGTGTTGCCTTGGCGGTGGCAGTTAGGGTGTTCGGGGTCTGTCGACTGGCGCTAAGTGAGCTATAGCCCTCTGACTTCATTACGTTCGATCTGATGCCGTAGATTGCGTCCATTCCGGTGTGGGTGTTGAAAGTGAGTGCATTTGGAGCGAAATGGACGATGTTCCTTGCGTCTAATATTAATCCCCACAGCATTCTACTACAAGGTGTATGTCTCTCAAGCGAACAATATCTGCTATGCCATTCTCGGCTAATGATATGGAGATCTCCCCACCACGTGTAGAAGGCCGCATATCAATGCGTTATGGCTGCGAGGCGAGGTCCAGGGTATTTCCCCAACGGATGAAAGAACAGGCGGTAGACGACAAGTAAGTTACCCTAGTAGAGAATTTTAGCATTAATGATGCAGAACTCTGGATTGGACTCACGTATAATAGCGAGACGGCAGCGACTGCAGCCGCAGCAATTTTTAGACCCATTTAGTCCTCAATGGAGCAGTAAGTAGTGATACTATCAGGGTGTTTTTTTGCGAGTGAAGGAAATGTCGTAAGAGTAAAGCTTGTGTGCTGACTTGAAGATATGTAACTTCTGGAAGAATTTTTGATTTCGTGATTTTCTATTTTCAGCTAGTAGGCCTGATTGATGCTCCGTCAGGGTTCAACCATATCAGCCAGGCCCGAGGTTGGCCCTTACAGGATCGATGTGTCTATCAGACCCTCGTGCGTAAGTGCAAGAGGGTTGCGATGGATCCAATAAGAAATGAAATCTGAGACATTCAGTAAACTTGGAAGGTCGGGTTCAAAGTAAAAGCATGATTGCCAATAGATCTGTGAAGCTGGTGGGACCTGATCCCGTCTTTCAACGGAGCCACGATCTCACGATCGCAGGTCGACATAGTATAGAATCGACTACTACATCCTTGGCAAATTTTCGAGATCTAGGTCGAAAAAATTGGTCCAGTAATACTTGACTGAACTCCACTTTATTTGCTTAACCGAAATTGCCCGACCAGAGACCCAGTTGGCGACTACACTGCCTGACCATAAATGTGTCGGCTCTGCCACCCACACCGCAAATCACATATCTCAGATGGTTTAAATTGGTACTTCAGCTGATTGATAGTTGCCTATTAAACTGGCTGCTGTTATATATACGGTATTCTAACATGGCACCATGTTTGGGCGAGTTAGAGAGTCTTTAGTCGTCAAGTTCGGATAAAAAAGATAGGTTTAAGATGTGGGTAGTTGAAAAAAGTATCGGTAGATCTGACAAGATCATTCTGCAGCAATAGATGCAGAGTAAACAGGTGTTTATCACTGATTCCGTCGCGCATTGGATGACAGGCAGTTTTTATTACATGCGATGCTTGGCAAAATAAGGACTCGTGCATAAGCATCTCTGATTGGAGGGTGGCGGAACTGGTCCTGAACAAAGTACTCCGCCCCTTTTGTAGAAGTTATGATGGCGCAGCAATGTGTTGAGGTTATTGATGGATACAAATAGTTTTTCAACAAACAGTATAGCTGAATCGCGACTCGGAATAATCTGGGCTGAATGTATTCTCGCATCTTGACTTGTGCATCGAAGCTAGCTCTGCTCGAGATACCTCAAAAACCATCCTATGTACTGTCTGCCAGTGAGCCCAGATATAACTGCCTTTGCATAGTAAGATGGCATGAGGTGTATTTGACGCTCGTGTAAACTTGAAGTATCACGTCTTTGAAGTAGAATGATGCTCATGGCATTCGGCAACCCCGCAGCCAACCAACGCCAAATAAAGCCAAACATATCAAGCCACACAACTCGAAACTAATTTCTTTGAAATGCACCATGAAAGCAGGCTGGCAACGCTGTGCCCCTAAATGAGCAGCATTCTATTCTTGACACGGGGCAAACGAGTGCGGGGGAGGCCGCCGGCACACCGGGGAACCCATCGGGTTATTTAGCAGCCAACGGGCCGTGATAGGCTGGACACTCGGCTGTCGTGGAGATGAATCGAAGCTTAGAAGACAGAGCGCCACTGTCACCCCCGGATTTTCTCCTCGCTTCTTTCGCACCACCCCTGTCATATTTCAGGGGATTTATGCCCGTTGCCCCGCTTCTTGGAAAATCAGTGCACCTCGCGCATTAAAAGGGGTCTACGGGACGGGTTTGCTATGCTCGATACCATGTAGAGCCCATTCGTGTGGAGTTTACCAGCTCTGTTCTCCCCCTCTCCCAAGGCGATAGGAATACTCATTTTGGAGGTATTGGTATTTGATTTGGACGGCCACCATGGGCCGACCCTTTACTATTTTCGTGGCTGTCTTAGCTGCAACGGGATCGTTCTTGTTCGGGTATGATAGTGGTGTTATGACAGACGTGATCGCGTCCCCGAATTTTCTGGCGTACTTCCAGACCACTCAAACGTCTGCTATTATAGGGGCAATTAATAGTACTTTTTCGGGTGGAGGTAAGACATCATTATTCCTGAAGAATCTCCCCGCGACAGAGGAATTTGAATTGACTGACCGTCATTCAACAGCTGTGATAGGATCATTGCAAGGCGGCTTGACTATGGACCGCTTTGGTCGCAAGATTACCATCCAAGTGGGCGCCTTCATTTGCATCATAGGTGCAATCCTACAGGCAGCTGCACAGAACCTCTCCATGATTCTCGTCGGTCGAATACTGGCTGGGTGGGCTGTCGGGCTCATGTCCATGTCTGTACCTGTCTACCAAGCCGAACTTGCACACCCGAAATCCCGAGGCATGATCGTCGGGTTGGCACAACAGATGATTGGAGTCGGATTTATCGTGAGCACGTATTGATTCCCAGACACTCCCCGGCACTTAAATGGGTTGACCGCAGTGACTAATTCGATGTGAACCACAGGTGGGTCGGATACGGGTCCCTCCATGCCCCGGACACCAGCCAGTTCCAATGGCGCTTTCCCCTCGCTTTTCAGGTCATACCAGCTCTAGTTTTGATTATTGGCATGGTATTCCTCCCCGAGTCACCGCGGTATCTAATCGAGAAAGAGCTTTATGTCCAGGGGATGTGTGTTCTCCGAAAGTTGCACTTTGACGGAACCAATGAAGACTGGATCGAGGCCGAGTTCACTGAAATTCGAGGCACTATTGAGGCTGAAAAGAGCATTGCAGCACAAGGGTGGGCATCCATGTTCACGGTTCCACAATGGCGTACTCGCATGCTGTATGTGCATTTCCTTTCGTCATCCTTCACGCTTCCCTTTCCCTTTCAGTGATTCATTTCGGGATTGACTGACGATCCGATCAGGCATGGCCTCGCTGTCCAGGTGTTTACCCAAATGACAGGCATCAACGTGATTGGGTACTATCAAACAATCATGTACAAGGCTCTGGGTTTCACGGGGAATCGTAACACGCTAGTGGCAGGCCTATACAACTGCGTCGGCCCCATCGCGAACCTCATTTTCGTAGTATTTCTGCTCGATCGAGTTGGCCGTCGGCGACCGATGCTTTTTGGGACCATAGGCATTTCCCTTGCGCTGATATGCGAAGCCGCACTCAACTCACAAAATCCAAATGGTCAACACATTGGGTACAGCATTGGCGGCGTGTTTTTCTTGTTTGCCGTGTCGGTAATCTTTTCGATGTCGTTTGGACCATGCAGCTGGTAAGTGATGAGTGATGGAGATTTGCTCTTTTCATCGTAGGCCCCCTTGACTCCATGAAACGAGGCTGATCTTCGAATAGGGTCTATATGGCGGAGGTCATGCCTATGCAAATCCGTGGAAAAGGCAATGCCTTCGCTGTTGCGATGGGGAACTGGGCAGTCAGCACACTCTGGAATCAGGTTTCCCCCATTGCTCTGGGCCAGATCCAGTGGAAATTTTATTTTATTTTCGTAGCGTGGAGTGAGTTATCGACCCAACCCCGCTCAAAAGTGTGTCTGACGAATGGCTGACCCTTCCGTATCTTACGTAGACTTGTTCATTTCATTTCCCGTGATATACTTCTTCTTCCCAGAAACCAAGCAGAAGACGCTAGAGGAAATCGATGTGTTGTTTGGGCAGTGTATGTTGGAGCGAACAACCGACGAGGCAGTGCAGACAGAAAAGGAAGAGGCGGGGGTCTCGGCAACAAATGTAGAGAATACTGCAATCCACTAAACATGCGACATGCGGCTCGGGACCTCGCTGTCACTTGTCACTAGTCTCTTGTCACCTGAATAAAGTCCAAGGATTTCAATTAAAGTAATAAGAGTGGAGACTCGGACTAAAAAGAGAGAGAAAGAGAGAGGGGAGATGGAAACTGGTCTCTTTGTACGGCATAAACCAACAACCCTTGGGGGAAACCAAGTAGACAGTCGCACAGACAATCGTCTTTCCACCTGACCAGCTGCTGTTCCACAAGGGAAAGGTCAAGAAGAAGGCAAACGCAAAAGAAAATTGGACAATTCAGCCGATCAGCATTCCCAGCCGCTCGCACCTTGGCCCGCCCATCCCTTCGTACGCCACGCACTACGATTGGCTCTTGGATTCCCTCCAAACAGGCCATGATCGCATCGTACAGTCGTTGCTTGAGTGGATCCTTTCCCCCGCTTTGGTCGATCATCCTTCCCCTGCGGGTGTGAAGAGCTCTTTTATCTGAGGGCTGCGCAGGGTTTCCTGTATCCTCGTTTGATCCCCCTGAGCCGCACGAGGGGTGCTCGTTTTCTTATTCAGGTATGCGTCTGGTTTACAAGCCCCCCCCAGTTCGCTCACTTTATTCCGCTTGAGACACTTGACTCTGTCGAAACAACAGAAACCGAGGGTGGCATGATGCGCTAGCTGACTGTCGCGCGACAGGATACATCCACCTCGGTGTGAAAGATGGGTGATGACCATAGCCTCAAGACGAGCCACATGGCTATCGTGCTGGGAATTGGTCTTGGTGTGGTTATGCTCATAGTACTGAGCTTGCTGTAAGTTTTCTTCTTCTTCTTCTTCCTCCCCCTTCCCCTTCGTTTTGCGTTGTGCGTCTCAATGCCTTCGGAGATGATGCACATTAGGGCAGATCCCATCACTACGCGACCTTACTGTACAAGCGTTATCTCTTCGATTATTTAAATTCTCCGGATCGTGTGACCTCAAGTCCTTCTTCTAATGTCCATCTCTCCAGCCTCACAATCGTCGTCAATCGCCGTGATCGCCAGTCATTCATGCGCCAGAGGAAAAACCCAGACGAAAGATTGCGCAATTTAGATGCCGTCTCGCCTACTCGCACACTGGAGCAGTGGTGGACGACTACAAAAGGCAAAATGGGACTCTCCGAGGCTGTCGACGGGCAGTTTGTCTGGTATGACAACTTTTTTCTCTCTTCCCCTCTTTCAGACTTATCAAGTCGAGTCATTGCTAACCCTCCCCCAGCGCCGTCTGTCTAGAACAGGTGAACCGCACTGAGGAAATCCGCGAGCTGAAATGCTTGCATGTCTTCCACCGCGAATGCTTGGAGAAATGGTACTTAGGGGATCATTATAACTGCCCTTTATGTCACCGGCCCTATTTCGTGGCGGACAATCCTCCAAGAAATGACTATGTGTGGATGGTATGACCTGATGAACGATGTAATGATCCCGGCGTTGGCGGATTTGTTTTCGAAATTTGGAAGGCAGGCTGAGTTACTGATATTAGGCCTGGTTTGTTACCCGTACCCTTTGATGTGAACTTCCTCTCCCAGTTATTATGATTGAATGATTGAAGATGACTACGCGTGCACTTCCGGCGTAAATCGTCATCGCAGATTGGGCGAGTATATCGTTCATGTCGCAAAGCCATCTGCGGCCGGAAAACACTCTGTGTTGAAATCCCAGGTGCTGTAATTCGACCAGTCCAGAAAACTGGACAGGCCGGACGTGACATCGTGTACCATTTCCTCGTGGACAGGCTGCGGATCAAGCAGTTGGTCGAGAATCCGCGAAAGCTTTTTCTCAGCTTCTTTGCATGTATGATAATTCCCATGGCCAGGACGTGATACCCAAGACAGCAATGATACAAAGACACTCAAGTTACGAATTAACTCGGATCGAGGAAGCTCAACATTATGCGGACCAGGCTCGTGAGACTGGCGTAGGAGTTCTAGTAGAAGAACGCTGGCGGTGGGTAATCCGTAGGTGAGCGCCTAGATCAATCGTTAGATAGTGAACTGAATATAAAAACTACACAAATCGAGCAGAGGCAGAACGTACTATCCAGGAATAATGTCTGTCGAGGTCCACCATGGGGGTGCGAACCGACGTCATGCTAATAACAATGGCCAGGGTCTGGCGGGAGATGTCACAAAGCTCCTCCTGTCCGGTATTGGTGTGCTTTATCAAGGTTCTTTGAAGCAGAAAGCATGTGTAGAGGTAGTTGAGGTACATATAAGCGATGGTCAGATACCCGTCATGAAAATCGTCATTATTGCGTCGATCATAACAAATCTGATCCGGAGTAGACTCCCAGACTGCACGTATCTTCTCCTTTATTTCTCTGTTAAGTAACATCAATTGTCAGTGCAAGCGATGTTAGTAAAAACGAAAAAAGCACTTACTGTGTTTTTTGTACCAGCTCTTGCGGTTTATGGGTCCCAAGGGCGAGTTCCAGGCTTTGTTCTCTATAGATTGCCAGATGAAAACGCAGCCGAGAAGGGGTCATACGATAACGACCTCCATGGGTGTTCCACCCATTGCTATCGAGCTCGGAAATCGCTGTGTTCAGAGCGTCACCCCCTTGTACGAGAACCTTGTCGCTCAAATCTAAAGGGGGTTCTATTGTACAAAATCGATGATTCATCAGAGGGGGCCGGCCAACAAAACTTGCCTGCACCTTATCCATATAAAATGCAGAAATGAAACAGCCTCGTCGCCACTGGCGCAGGAAAAAGGGGCAGTTAGGATCCTCTCCGTCCGTATGTAGACTGGCAGCATAAACCGTGGCGATCAGGTCACCTAGGCGACGCCACGCTTGATAGCCTGGATTTTGTTGTCAGCAAATCATAAAAATCAAAAGCATGAAATCAAAACACAAACTTGAATCTCCATACTGCTGGGTCTGCAGCATAACATCGTTGAACTGCAAATATGCTAACAATTCGTTGGCTGAGGAGGCTTGATCACAGAAGTTGAGACAAATTGTGCTTGCTACGACCACTTGCTCCAGTAGATGGTCTTTTGCCCGAGGATCATCTGATCCTTGAGAGAAATCAGGATCGTTGTCTGGGGTGACCACCAATTGCTGGCCAAATATCGAAAAGAGATTTCCGATCGCTTCCCAACGGAGATTTTGGCCAGTGAAAGAGCCATAGTATTCTTGAACAGTCATCGATTGATGAGTAGTCATTGGTCGTGAAGTGTTCTGAAATATTTGGGTGGCGAGCTTTTGCAATTGGGGCATCAAATTATTGCTATTAAACCCGTCGAAGATTCTGTCTATCGACATGATGGTGGCTTGCAAAAGGATCTCCGGGACGATAGCATTCCATGTCCGAAGATAAAATCGATCGAGTAATTTTTGGCGGTCCTTGAGGTTGTAGAGAAATAGCAGGACCTCCGCTCCGGACTGAACTCGGTTAGGCTCCACTGCCAGGACGGGACAGGAGGACAAGCTCTCATCGGGCTCGAAAGGAATCTCATTGCCGTGTTCAGCAAGAACGGCTGTGAAACTTGTAGATCCCAAATAGCCGGCAAGAGCAGAAGGAGGCTCCGGGGGCGCAAAGATGCGTCCGCCACTCAATGAACCAGGACTTGACGCACTAGATGGTGATCAGTAAGGCATTGGAACGACACTCTGGTATGGACACGGAAGCTCTTACTTAGAAGATGGTTGACTAGTTAATTGATTTGAAGAAATAGAAAGAGGATTGGCCAGGCTCGACGTCCGCCTCGTCATCGGGGCGGGATGATAGTAGCATTGGTCGTTGATACGCTTCCCCGCGCATCTGCGGCAAACAGGCCTCTCGTGTCCACAACGCTGTTTCGATCGTCGACAGGGCTCGCAGGACTGGAGAGACCCATTTCGACGGGTGGCTGGTAAGTGTGGGCGCCGATCATCGTTCCTCATCTCAGAGTTATCAGCACGTTTTTCAAGTCGGAAGAGTTGAGTGTCGCGAATGGCGAATGGCGAAAAAGGGCCGAGCGGCCCGAAGCGGTTAGCGTCGCGTTTCTTGTGGGCGACGGCGATTCGAGAGCCTCGCGGGGTAAAGTTGTATAAATGTGTAGATCAGGGTCAGTATAGGTTGTACCTAGGTATATATCGGATTTCCCATGCAAGGTCTTGGCTCTCTGATCACTCTAATCTGCTCAGTGTAAGCTTGATCTAAGCGCTCTGGTTTACTCTCTGCGATCTACGCCCATAAAAGCCTCGGGGTAGCTCCGAGCTCCCCAGATTCAAATAATACCGGTATTCGACCTTTTTTCACCAGTGAGAAACCCAGGGAGCTACCTGGCTGTCTACAATTGCACAAGGAAATGGATGGCGACGTGAAAATCTCTTTATCATCCAACGACGTCCAGTGGTTACCCCTAGCAGATCTGATTCTGCGGCTACCCGGCCTTTTGGATTTATTTTACTTTCTTCCGACAAAGTTTCCAGAATGTTTGCGCACGGATTTCACGAAATTACAGACTCTCGAGCTTGAAGGACTTCTCACATCGAATGTATTGAGATATCTGGCACGCAATTCCATTTTCCCTGTCTGGCCACCCTTTTACTTGGCAGACTTCGGAGTGAACGCGAAGGATTTGACGACCATGCTGAAGCAGTTAATAAATCATTGAGCTGTCTTCTTTCGCTGGAATCTCTGACCTTGAATGAATGGTATCCTGAGATTTCAATAGAGGCACTTGCTATCGTTCATGGGCCGTCTCTGTTAGAGTTAAAGTTGTCGTACTATCCGGGCGAGGATCTCACAAATGACGATTCAGAAGCACTCGGTCAGTATTATATATTCCTTCGAGATTTCACATTGAGCCTTCGTCGCACACAAGGTGACTCTAAAGAAGCGAGCTTATATAAGGTTCTCGGCTCTGTCCCGAATCTTCAATTCATCACCCTTGATTTGCATGTTGACCAAAGGCTTGGGTACAATGAAGAAGATGAAGACGGCAATTTTTGGAATGCTGCATTCGATGACGAATTTGATAGAAAAGTTCCTGACGAATTGGTTGAAGATGGTGCAGTTTGCAATGGGGCGATGCGCGAGCAGTTGATAAATTGCGCAATTGATGCGAAACTTGCTCGATCTATATTCGATGCTATTTCAGCCGGCAAGCCCCAAATATCCCTACCTTTGCAAGAGTTGAACATCAATATCATCGGGGCAGGAAAATTTGGACCACCAGGCTGCCCAAGCCACTACCTATCTGTACTTTCTCATATTTCTCACCCATGGCGGATCACTCGAAGTATCGGTTTTGATCGCCGTATTGAGACACAGAGGATGGAAGCTGTTCCCAATTTGTTCCAGCCACCACCCGACGTTCTGGAAAGCTACCATGAGGCTATCTGGCGCCGCATATGGCCGGAAAAGATATCAGAAGACTGGCAACCTGACTGGCGTAGCTTCCCGATCTCTGAAGTGACATGATTATGATAATTAAAGATATTGAATCGAACCTTTTAGTCACTTTAACAACGGTCAAAATTCACGTGCCAATGCTCCACACAAGAGGTGCGAACAAGGCAACCCGGCATTTTATTGATCTTTTCTTATTTTATTAGCCAGCGTCCCAGCATTTGCACAACTTACTGGTTATGCCCCATACCTGCCAGTGATGCTCCTTAAATTCAGAAGTTGGAGGGAAGGATATGGCCTGAACCAGCCCTTACCAAATACCATCAATTGATTTTCACACCCCACGGCGTTGGCTCGGAGCACGGCCGAGAGGAAACCTTGGACGAGGCGTCTTAGCTTCGAGCTTATTTGACATGTCCAATCTCGTCTCATCTCACATTCCCCGGTTACAGCACAGGAGATCACAGATGTGGTCACCATCTCAATCCGACTTGTGCTAGTCTGGAGTCTTCAAACAAGTCAGCATCCACTCCCCTCACTTCATGGCTCATTTGCGCCACCCCACCAGCATTACCTGTCTCAAGCCAAGCCCCGAATAAAGCAGAACGCTTCCAAGAGCCACCGTTTAAATTCGGGACCAGCTTGGCGTCCACTATCGACTTGTCCATTGGCTCGCTTCGGCGGGTCGTCTCTTCTCAGGGTCCAAACTCAATGCCCAAACGTGAGTCCACCGGCCTATTCTGTCCCGTCCTTATTCTATTAATATGCGTGGCCTCGGAAAACTTCTCCATTCCATTCCATGTGTATCTGCACGGGCCCAAAAGTAGCATTGCGTGAAAGTCGTCAATGACAAGCAAGCGCTAGAGCGCTAGAGCCCCATTTGACTGCAACTATTGCGGATCTCATTTTTGTGCCGTGAAGGTATTCGCTGGGTATTTCAGCCGCAAAGGAAACGGTCTGTCCTGGTTTTTGCCTCTTAAGACCCTGTCAGATTCGTTTGCAGGTGGTCGCACGAAGAGTTCTACTCTTTTTGCGCCATGGTCTGTAGTCACGACTGAAGAAGCCCAGGTCGAGTCGCAAACAAGGGGCAGTCTTACGGGGTTCCGCAACTGTCATTCAGGAATGTCAACTCTAAATCCCCTAAGACTCTTCTGAATATGGTCGGTGTCCCTAAGAGCAAAGGATGTCAGATCTGCATCCAACGACGAGTGAAGGTGTGCCCCTCCATAACCCTCAACTCCACCCACACCGATGTCCATTTTGCAAGAACAACCATCTAATACGTCAACGACACCAGTGCGATCTAGTCCGTCCAGAATGTAGTCAATGTCAGAGATATGGCGCCGACTGCCCGGGCTACACCAAGTCTCATAAATTTATGGACGAAGGAGAAAAGCTCCACCAACGATTTGGCAAGAGGCGAACAAACCCAACCACCATTCCTCCCAATTCGATCGATCAGCGCATCGTACCATCTCTTGCCGCCCGCTCAATGGACAAGCAACAGCCCGTCATCTTCGGCTCCTTCGTTCTCTCGGCTTTCACGCGCTGGTTCGGACTAAACAAATATCGGGTTCACGTTCCATGGACAGAATACGTCGCCCAACATATAGGTCAAAGTCCCGCATTCGATGCCGCTGTCTACTGTGTCAACTCTATGCATATGGGTCATGTACACACAGATACAAAGCTTCAACGCTCCAGCCGCGAGGTATACAGTAAGGCTCTACGGTTATTTGGAGACCGAATCTGCGATGCCGATGCAATGAAATCTGCCGAGAGTGTGAGTATCACCATCGTACTGAGTCTTTTCGAAGCATACTCCCGCACAAACTCAGACTCTTGGACCCGTCATGCCGCTGGTACAGCTTTACTCATGGCACATCGTGGCCCTGCTGCCCATCTGAAAGGTTTCGATCGCTGTCTCTACCTATCCTTTCGCAGTTTCCTTGTCGCGGAAGCCTTCCTGAATGGACGGGAATGCATCTTTGAGAAACCGGAATGGCAGGCGCATATTTATCAGATAAGATGGGAGGATATGACTTCTCCCCGTGTCGACGAACCCATTGCATTATTCATCGACCTTCAAGACCGCATCTTTATGGAGGTCTCCAAAGTGCCGGGATTGTTATATCATGCGCGCAGACTTCATACTACGCCCGATCCACTCAAAGCAAGTCGACGACTAGCAGCCCAAGTACAGCGTTCCCATCAAACATTGCACACACTTTCTACACATCTACGCCTAGCCGCGACAGTACAAACCTACCAATGGTGCAACACCCCAGTGACTAACAGTAGTGACAAGGCTACCTTCATCGGTCCCATACCATCAACGTTCCCGCAAGAGTTCGCCAACAGTGTGATTAGTGGCACCGATAACTGTTCCTACATCCTTCGCCTGCTACTTGATTATCTCGAAAGTGATGAAGTCCAGAACCAGATACCTGCTCCGGATTCCAGAATAAAGACCCAAGTTGCAGATCCGTTGCCCTTCCGCTTCGTCTCAAAACTGACCTTGTATGGGACTGCGGATTGGACGTCCCACACGATACCGCGACACACAGAAAGCCTGCCAGCTCCAGAAAAGTGGCTTGACCTGGTGGCTGCATCAATGGGCCTGGAGGCGTTCGAGATCATCACATGCGCAAGTGAGAGCCCTAGTTCATCTGGCGACCCGGAAGATTCCACCTCTTGGAAGGCAGCTGTCTCGGTACGGTGAGAGCGGTACTGCGAATCGTCCAGTTCGACCAACGGATTTCAATCCCAAGGGAGGCTACCAGGAGTCCTTGTGAGGAACATGACTTTCTCTGCTAAACATCCTCGCAAACTAACGGAAAATTTATGGCCTTGTATTTCATGCAATACATTTACGAATGGATTGAGCGAATTCGTGAGATCAAATTGTCGTATCGCCGTAGAACTGACAGAGAGAAAGCAATTCGTAACAGAACACCATACCCTAAGCGCGAGACAAGAAATCGAGGAAAGGAAGCAATTCAATAAGAATCCAAATCAAAACAGGCCGTGGATCTTGACAACTTCCGAGGTAATCCAGCCATTTACGTATCGACAGCAGTGAGACCAAAAACGCCGTGCAGAACATGCCCAGAACCCAGTATCACGCCAGAAAAACCTGAAAATTCAAGCGCGAGAAACTCAAGAGGTAAGCATTAAAGCATTTGAATGCAGAAGAAAGAAGGGGTATGCAGAAAATTGTCCGAGGTGGACGGGAAAGAATAGTAGTCGTAGGAAAGCCGCAACACAGCTGCGGGAATCCAGGGATATAGACACCCAAGCTATTACTGGACGGTGCGAGGTACTCTGTTGGGGCTGGAAGTGCTACCAACCCGGCTACTGGGTTTGCGCACTCCGCGGGACTCGCTCTTGTTGCTGTCTGTTGCCCGTCGAGGGCTAGAACGGACCTTGCTGACCGAAATTGGACCGTTGGCACTCTTCCGACTCGTCGGTGTCTTTGGAGCGGCAGTTTCAACCCAATTTTCCCGGTCCTCGTGGATGTCATCAGCTAGGGTGTAGCTGGCCGTGACGGTTGCCGAATAGCTGATGGAGCGCGAGGTCGGAGACGCAACTGGAGATCGTGATGCTCGCTGCTTGGCAAGCATGCGTAATTGGATCTCCTCTTCACTTTCACTGCTGTCATTGCTCAAGCGATGGCCACGGTGGCTTCGGTCCCCATTCTGTTCCACGGCCAGGGAGCCTGACGTGGTCCTGGCATAGGGGTGGTGGCGAGAATCTTTGCGGTGAGACTTGCGAGGCTGACCGGGTGTAGGGGCCGGAAGATTCTCCTCGTGTTGGCTGGCAGCACCTTCGTTGTGGTCAATCTCTCCCAGAGCCGCGCGCTTAGAGTGGCTGTTGTTAGGGGGAGTCGCCACTTGACCATTGCTGGGACGCTTCTTCGTCGAAGCCCGAGCAGGAGTGACCGGTGCAGACTGAGCCAGCTTCTCCTTCATGCTATCCTCAAACCACCACTCACGGAAGGCCATCTGGTTTAGGTGAAGCCAGTGTTGTTGGGGTCCCACAACCATGCCGGGACGCATAAAGCGCATGAAAGCAATGACCTCGTTGGCAGTGAATCCGTAGCGGTAAATGAGGTAGGCACCTATCAAGCAGCCAGTGCGACCCAGTCCCGCTTTACAGTGCACAGCGATGCCCTTCTTTTTGATGGTGATCATGTCGTGTGCCAGCTTGATGAACTTGCGCACGAGCTGAAGAGGCGGACATGTACCATCCTCGAAGATCATGTCGATATGGGAGATTCCCATGGCAGTGAAGTATGACGGGCTATAGAGTTCGGAGTTCAATCGGACCACCAGACCAACATTGCGGGTGGAGAAATGAGCAAGCACATTCTTAAAGGGCAGAGGTAGCTTGGATGAGCAGATTTCTGAGACTGTTGATGGCAGCGCATCGTACTCGGGTGTGTTGGTGGGAACGGGCGCGACTGGTTGATGTTGTGGGGAGGCAAAAGCGAGGAAGTCCTGAGTAATCCAGTTGAAGTCACCCATGTCGACTCTCTCGAACTTTTCGTATCTATACCAAATATTAATAGCCGTCATTTGTAAGAAGCAAAATGACGAGTTGAAGCATACTCTTCGAGGTTGAAATCCCGCAGGCCACACAGGCCCTGCTCTTTGGCTCTCCACACACCATAGACTACATCCTGGATGTTCAGAATGAAATCGGCCTGGCTGTAGCCAGCATCACGGAAGGGCATATAAGGGGGGTCGGCTTGTGCAATGGGCGCGAGGGCTAAGTGAGGTGGCCAAGACTGAATCAGAACCATGTAGCAGGCCACGAGACAGGCTGCATTGGCACGACTGCGTGCATCTGTCTTGCTATAAAAGACAACCGGTCGATCGCTGTTGGCAGAATCTCCCAAAATCTCATGAAACAACACAGCGAAGCGGTACAGATGACCAATGTGAAGAGGGCCGAAGTCGGCGTGGAAGGCGTTGTAGAGGAGGGTATCGTCGACTGTGAAATACACCGGGGATCGGCGCTTGGTTGTCGGCGTGGTAGGCTGAGTCCGAGCTGACCGCTTGCTTGGAGACTTCGGCCCATCCAGCTGGAAAGGGAAAGGCGTTCTCGAAGTTGGCGGGGAGTCATAGGACCCCAGATAAAGGCGGTCTGTTGTTGTTTGGATGTGTTATTAGACCCTGTCTGAAGACGTACAATCCAGTCAAGGAGAGACCAGTGCGATGCGACTAACCTGCAATGTACTCGATCATCTGACCTCCGCGACCAGTATCAATCGTCATCTTGTCGCTGTCTATTCACTGAGACGGCAGGTATAAAGAGATTGGGACGAAACGAAGGACACAGCGCAAGCTTGAGTCACAAATGGACAGAATTTTGATCAGGCTCGTAGCAGTAGACCAAGACAATTGCTGCGATTTCAGTCGCAGGTTGTCAACAATGGAAAGATTGAAGGTCTCAAACGATCATGATCTGTTGGATCTGGAAGTGCGCGAGGTAGATGAGACGAGAGGAGTGTCAGAAAGGATGGAAGATAAGAATAGACCCGGTCGTTTGAGGGGAAAGAGAAAAGAAGAAGTAGCGGTCCAAACTGTACAGGACGAGAGTGATGGGGAAGAGGGGTGGTTATGGAAAACAGAGGAGAATCTCATATGGGCAGCTGCCATGCCACGCTAAGCCGCTGTTATGTTTTGCCTGGCCCGTGCATGGCCACTTGGGGATTAGCGTGGGTCGTTGGCTCGACAACCGCTTTGGGGCCTGAGGCACCAACAACGTTGGGTTCTGTCTTAGTCAGGCTGCTGGCCTCAGTCACATGAGTTCCTCCTCCATTTCAGGTTTGAGACTGTTCAAGGTTGTATATCTTGTGGACCTTCACTTCACATTAGCAACATCATCTTCATTTGTGGAGAGAAACCTGGCCCTCCTCCGGAATATCAGTTTGAAAATTCCAATGTCCCAGTCAATCTCATTGCTGGTCTCTGCATTGTAGACGCCTGAAAGGGGCAACCCAGGCGCGAGAGCATTCCGTATGACCATCATAGATTTTGTGGAGGTGTTTTATTTTTGTTCTGTTTTATTTGGCCTGGTCTATACGGTTGCCTTGGCTGGCAGAGACTGGCCCAACATGTCGTCCCGCAGTTTCATCGATTTTTGTCGAAATGGGCATTTCGATTTCACCCCCTTCAAAGGCCGGTCCCTCCCTCCCTTTAAGCTACCTATCGTCTGTAGGCTGGCGCCCCGGTTATGCTGTCCCAGGCCTTCGCACATTGGCGTTAATTTATGTTTGAAGACAATTGTCATCCCTTGGGGCTGCGGCTATGAGATCAGAGAGTAGCCCTCCCCAAATGGGTATTTGGGTGCATCCGGTTAGCGTGACCACCCGGCGCTTGTCGTCCTTCACGACCGTGTTGTTGTTTGGTTGTTTGTGTTTGTATACAATTGAGAACTTGGCAAATTGACAATTGTTCCATCCCCACCAACCAAATGTGATTGGTCCTCGTCTGTCTGAGCTTGATTGATCTCGTCACAACAGCAGTCCTAACTCCTACTAGTTAGCTATTCGACTTGTACAATTGCCTTTCTCTTGCTCCAAGCCCCCCGAGGCAAGAAGTGCATTCAGCAACATTCCAAACTTCTTAATCTGACGCTGAGAATACTTCGGTATATGGCCTCAAAAAGGGGCAAATCAATCTCGGCGACCTCGGTCGGGCCAATGCGTGCAGCGTAACAGACAACAGACGCAAGGGCATTCAACGGTCGAGCTTTACTTCTTATTTGATCAGAGGATACCAAATTTCCCGGATTTGCTAATAACAGCCTTCAAAAGAGGGTTGAGAGATCGGCAGGCACTATGGAAGCTATCCGTGAACTTGCGCATGAAGCGCGACCCTTGCCTCCGCGCCCACTTGATAGGTCAGTGCGGTGTACCGAGTCATATCCCTCGCAGGTGAGATAAAATGAGGTCTCAGTTCGGTTTTCTCGAACCTGAGTCCCCAATATTGGCTCTCTATACAGATTTCTGTATGATTAGAGTCTCATGATGAACCATTTGAGCCGCATATCGACTATCGAAACGGAGAGAAATTTGCAGGATCGGGGAACGGGATTGGCTCACAAAGCTTCGAATAAGCTCCCAACAACTAGATATTGATGAACCAGTGAAACCAACTTTTGCACCTTACCGATAGGAGATTGGACTTATCCACATCGAGTAGACCGCTTGCTCCGAAACTTTCGACAGCCAGATTCAAACGGAGTCTTCATTGGGGGGCCCATGTGGAAGCATCCCTTCAGCCCTGGATATCGATCACCCAATTTAGCTGTACAGTGCGGCGGATGGCGTCTAGCTCATGCAGATCGTGATTTATGATGGCCAAGACGAATGAAATGATTTTACGGAGAAACTCTGTTCCCCTGATGGTTGCAGCTGCTTTGCATGTGAGGAGTTGACCCGGCAGGTGGGAGCTCATAAACAAAAGCGAGCAGGAGATGTGTATATAATCTGCACTCAATCCAGCTCTCAACCTTGTTCTTCATCCCAGGTCATTCATTCACTCTCCAGTCGCTCTTTTAGCTTCCCTGCCTGCATTCATTCACTCCCAACGAAGTCATTCTTTCAAGCCTTTTCTTCTTTACACAATCCCCAAAATGAAGTTCACCGGATTCACCGTTTCTCTTGCCCTTGCCGGCGTCGTCTCTTCTGCTGCTCTGCCCCAACTTCCTAACCTCTCCAAGCCCGAGGGGGCTATTGGTGGGATCGAGGCTGCTGCTGGTAGCACCATCGCTGGGGTTGGCTCCAAGCGTCAATTGAACACTCTTGAGGGCAGTGCTGCTGGCCTCACAGGCGGCTCTATTCCTGGAGTCAAGCGTCAGCTTCAGTATCTCCAGCCAGTCACCGAAAGTGTGGCCAGCTCCCTCAATGGCGGCACTGGTGTTGTCGGCAGTGCCGTTGGAACTGTCGAGAGCACTACCGGCGGTGTTGCTGGTACCGCCGAGAACGCCGTTTCCGGCGCTCTAGGTGGTTAGTATTCCCATTTTTGATCTTCATACCACAGCTTACTGATCCTGTCTCCAGCTGCCAAGCGCCAGCTAAATGGTGCCGAGAACAACTCTGCTGGAATCCTCGGTGGTGTTGATGCAAAGGGCCCGCTCGATGGTGCTGAGAACAACGCGGCCGGCGCCCTTGGTGGTGTTGGTGCGAAGCGTCAGCTCGATGGTGCTGAGAACAACGCTGCTGGCGTCTTTGGTGGTGTTGGTGCGAAGCGTCAGTTTGACGCTGTCCAGCCTCTCACCGAGAGTGTTGCAAGCACCCTCAATGGCGGCACCGGTGTGGTTGGCGGTGCTGTCGGTTCTGTTGAGAGTACTGTGGGTGGTGCCGCAGGTACTGCTGAAAGTGCCGTCTCTGGTGGCCTGGGCAGTAAGTTTTAACTCACTCTCATTCTTTGTGACTTTGCTGATCTTTCATGCCAGATGTCAAGCGCCAATTTGGTAACCTCCCTGCCACTTTCCAGCAAACCGGCACTGATGTCCTTGCTGGTCTCAGCGGTAGTATGTACCCTTTCTCCAGTCGCTCCTCATACCTAGCTAATCGAATCTCCAGACCCCAGCGGCATCTATGGCGCCCTTGCCAACCTCCAGACTATCGTGCGTGCTGGTGAGATCAGCCCTGACCAAATCTCCGACCTTCCCGCTGCCGTTCAAGGTGTCATTGCCAACCTTGCCGTCGCATAAATTTCTCTACTCTCTGAGTTGACATACCTCGGGGGTTTGAGAAGCATTAAAGGGTGTCATGACTTCATTTGGTCGGCGCGATATTTACATTCTTGTTTTCACTTCTAAATTTGCCATGGGTCTACTCTAGCCCGGCCTTTGCTTTCGAGAGACGCTGTATAATACTTTCACGAGTGCTTTTGATCTTTTTTCATGACCAGTCCTGAACAAGCCGGGAAGTTCCTTCTCCGAGAGAATGTCTTGCGTTTTCTAATACCAAAATATGCGTTGTTTATACCTTCGATTATATTCTTCTCAGCTTCGTAGTCTAAATTCCGACGTACTGGACGACAAGCCAACTTTCTCTCCTATGCTTATTCGACGACTGGCTTAGTTCTAAATGCTGCTCGCTCCCAAATCCTGTTGGTACTATCCTCCTAATCAACTTTATAATATTCTTATCACCAATTCTGTGACCTTTACCCAGGCGTACGTAAATTGTCACGTCCTACGGTTAGGGCAGTTCGGGCTTTATGGATGGAATACAGATTATGCGCATTTCTGCCTCAAGATGTAGAGCTCATGAAAAGTTTCTCCTAGATTATCTAATTTCAATGAGCTTAAAAGCCTAATCATAAAATGTGAAGTTCTTAGACTGAGCTGAATACCCACAAAATAAATGTATAGAGCACATATTTATACATATATATGTCTAGGTATATATCACCCGGGCAGGATCCTCTTTCAGCCTCTCAAGGCTTCTCCAGGTATTTACAAAAAGAATCCAAATCGACTAGTCATGAATAATTATGCTAATGTATCATGCATGCACTAGTACTAATAATCACATATAGACTGAATTTCCATTGGGCTTTTTAGACTATGTACAAATAGCAGGTCTTGGCAATCTGGTGATACCGAGTCACCTGACCGACCCCTCGATTAGACACGAAATGTTCCATATGTTCCATATGTTGCAACATTGAACACTTTCTGTTCCCAGCAATTATCGCACATAAACTCACGCCGCTCTTACCATTGGGACTTGTCTGTCTTGCTGGAAGTTATTGACATCGAGTCATCATGGCTGTCACACAACCTTCCAACTCCGAATTCCCCTACTCTTTGTGCGTGCTTCTCCCCACCTTCACGGCCGCATATTGAGGCACGTAATGGTCAATGATGCGACATACGCGATACTGACACCTGATTTAGAACCGTCTCTCTCCCACTACCTACCCATCGTCTCGCATTGTCGGCTCTACAAACTCTCGAAGTTGACGCCGAACTGTCACCATTTGTGCGACGTACCTTTACTCTCTCCGCTCCAGCTCCAGACACATCGACCGAGCCCCAAGAGAAGAAGCAAAAGCAAAATCCCGAGGAGGCCAAAACTGTTCTGCAGACCACATACTATGCGACTACAAACCGGATGCTTCGCGTTGCTGTCAACGGATTTATGGAGAGCCTCGGCGTTATTCTTGGCGTGATGACGGAGCTGGATGTTGACGTGCTCAAGACCGAGAGAGAAGGATGAAACATGCGAGGGTATTCGCTATTGACTATTCAGTGGCGAACCGCGGTGACAACGTTTGCCAGGCCTGCCTGCATGGTAGCTGAACGGGTCTCTAGCAACCACCTTGACAACATACTGCGACCGAGTTGAGTATCTAGCAGAACTGAACTCTGAGCGATTGAAAATTTCCGACCCGGTCTCCCTTGATTGCTTCTGAGAGATGTGTAAGGTCAGGCCGTGATCAGCTGGTGTACCGGATCGACCGGCCCCCTCAAAGCTCGCAGAGATGGTCGGAATGGAAGGAGTTGATGTGGCACAGAAGTAGTATATGGATCCAAGATTCTCTTGTTATGGCATGCAATACTGCTGGAGCTCTGGAGGATTGGGTGGGCCGGGAGAGAATCGTTGAGGGCTGTGGGTATTCTTGAATACAGGCCTGACACTCTGCACACTGGGCCTCATTATCTAGGTCGGTCTCGGTCTAAGCAGCAAGGGAACCCGAACCCGATACCATCATTCTCGTTATTTCGCTTTTCCTACTAAGAGTGAACGGGTTAGCTGGGAAGGGGGGCCACTCTAGGGAGGGGACCAATGTTCGATAGAGCTTCTAGAAAAGTCGACAGAATTCCAAATACAAATTATGCACATCCACGTCTTAATCGGCATAAAAAGTGCAGATCCAATGGTTAAGCTTAATAATGGAGTGACATTTCGGTGCTTAACCCTGCTGGGTAAATGTACCCGTTGGCACATCTCCGAGGATCTTTCGCATCCTCCAATTAGCACCGCAAAGTCTTCCGGGCCTCCGCCTCCGAAAGCAGTCGGCTCGACGGCTCTTCATCTCTCCGTGTTCTGGGCCTGAGATCATTGGTAATATTCCAAATATTTCTCGTGATGACACCTCGGCTCCTCTCACTACAAAACCATGGCCTGCGGACCAGTTTGGTAACTTTAACCCCAAGACTGACCAACTCCAATTTGCCGCGGTTCCTCTCATCTCTCCCCGCTTACTCGACGTCATTTCGATTGCGATCGTTCCACCTGATTCTGCCTATCAACGCCAACGCCAACTCCAACACTTCCGTCTCCGCACTCACCTTCACCCCTTCACCCTTTCAACGCCATCAAGCCAGAACAATGGCCTCCGCAACCACCTTTTACGAGTTTGACCCCGTCGATAGTAAGTGAACTTTTTGATCTCCCCGCCCCTCCCTCCCTTTCCATCTCCACCTTCCGTACAACTTGCCACCTTCGCAAAGAAACACCAGCTAACCTCATGCCACAGAGAAGGGCGAAACTTTCCCTCTTACCTCCCTTCAGGGCAAGGTTGTCCTCATCGTCAACACTGCCTCCAAGTGTGGCTTCACCCCGCAGTTCGAGGGTCTCGAAAAGCTCTACCAGACCCTGAAGGCGCGCTACCCCGACCAATTCACCATCCTGGGATTCCCCTGCAACCAATTTGGCAGCCAAGACCCCGGTTCCAACGATGAAATCCAGTCATTTTGCCAGCTCAACTACGGCGTAACATTCCCTGTCCTTGGCAAGCTCGACGTCAACGGCGCCAACGCGGCCCCCATCTTCACCTGGCTGAAGGAGCAGCAGCCTGGCGTCATGGGATATAAACCCGTCAAGTGGAACTTTGAGAAGTTCCTGATCTCCGCTGACGGAAAGGTCGTTGGTCGCTGGAGCAGTCTCACCAAGCCTGAATCCCTGCAAGAGCCCATCGAGAAGGAAATCGAGAAGGCCAAGGCGGCCGGCACTCTCGCGTCGAGTGAGGAGGCCAAGGCGGCCGGCACTCTCGCGTCGAGTGAGGAGGCCAAGTCATCCTAAGCGCTTCATGGACTCCTGTGACTGTCTGAACTTTGATACCAATTTCCTACCTGTCCCACTCCTGTTAAACTTTTTTTTCTTTGTACAAGATAGGCTCATATACGCGCAGCATGCTTTATGAATAATATCCATTAATCTATCAAGATCTCACTATGCTATAGTTCTGTACCCCCCTGTCTCCGAAATGGTCCAAGCGTGGAGTTTGCGTTACCCAATTCTATCTCGCTCTTCCTTCTCATTTAGGCAATTGCAAATTGCATTCTTGAGCTCGCACTCATGCCCGCTCATGGTGGTTGGGGGCTAGTTTTGATCCCTCCGCCCCCACTTGACTACCCCTCTTGTAAGTTGTAACTGAAGCGGACCTTTGCCGCGTCTTCATGGCAATGTTTATCCAATCAAATATTCGATCCCCTGAAGGTTGCAGGTTAGATGTGAGATCATCGGAGTGAATACTTGAATCCTTCTCTCCCCGCCCACCACTTCCTCTGAAAACTCTTAATCTTTCTCTTTTCCGGACCTATGTCAAAACCTGCTCAGAGGTTTCCGAAAATCATCAAATCATCCTAGGATGTGTGGTATTAGTGCTGTTATTTCGATCGGGGGCCTTCCCGCATCGTCGAACGACGAACGCTCGCCACCCCTCCAAGATCAGCTCGGCGCAAGTCTAGATCTTATTCAACATCGTGGCCCGGATGCACGTGGTACATGGACCAGCAGTGATGGCAAAGTTCGTAAGTCTTTGATCTGGATTGAACTTTCAAGAACCGGAGTGGTCTTTTTTCCTAAAAAACTGATACACTGATACCTTTTAGACCTAGGACATGTCAGACTATCGATTGTTGATCTGAGCCCAGAAGCCAATCAGCCCTTTCATGACACTGTGGATGATGTTCATGCGGTGGTCAATGGGGAGCTCTACGACGATGAATACTACCGAAGTCTCCTGGGTGCTGAATACGATTTCCGTAGTCGGAGTGACTGCGAGATTGTCTTGGCTCTTTACAAGCATTACGGCCTCTCTTTTCTATCTCACCTCCGTGGTGAATTCGCTTTGATATTGTGGGACGCTCGCAAAAAACTCTTCATTGGCGCAAGAGACCGATATGGAGTCAAGTCGCTCTACTATACACTTGTGAACAATCAATTGCTGGTAGCGACTGAGATGAAATGTTTCAAACCATTTGGTTGGAAGCCTGAATGGGATCTCCAAAGTATGCGAGAAAATGGCTGGCTGTTTGATACTAGAACCATGTTCAAGGGGGTTCATTCGGTTCGTTGCTTCCTCATACCCACCTTTTTTAATCTTTCTGATGATATCTCAGGTCGCCGCGGGTAGTTATATCATAAGCCGCAACTTCAGTCCCATTAAGGAGGTAGTCTATTGGGATGTCGAATATCCAGACAAAGTAAGCAAAGTCTTCTTAGTCTCTACAACGTTTCGGCTTGGTTACTAAATTCTTATTTTTCTTTTTTTTAGAAAACACCCGAGCTGCGATCGGAGGCCGAGATGATTGATGGCGTGCAAAAACACCTTATGGATGCCATCAAAGTTCGACTTCGAGCGGATGTTCCTTTGGGAATCTATCTTAGTGGGGGAATTGATTCCTCGGTGGTGGCTGGCATGACGGCCCACCTTGTTAAAGAAGAAGGCGCTCGACTAGGAAATGATGATAGCCATCTCCCTTCCCGCATGAAGTGTTTCACGGTACAGTTCGATAAAGACAGCGGAGCAGACGAGTCTGGTATGGCACCATATTCCGTTGTCTTTGGCATACAGATACTGAACCTTTGCCAGATGTTGCACAGCGTACTGCCGAATGGCTTGGTGTGGACTTCCATCCTGTACCTCTTAATGAAAACACTATTGCATCGAGGTTTGAGGATGCTGTTTGGTACAGCGAAGTGCCTTTGCCTGATACAAACGGAATTGGCAGAATGACCATGGCTGAGGTCGCGAAATCTCACGGGATTAAAGTGATATTAACTGGTTCGTGATTTCCAGGCTTGTTCGTTGACTTTTTACACACTAAAACTCCTATTTTCACAGGCGAGGGGTCTGACGAGCATTTTGGGGGGTATAAAGAGTTCGCGTCCGATTTCTTACTCGAAAATGACCCTTCGTGGCCCCCGTCTTCCGAGACAGAGGTCGCAGAAATAGCACCAAAACTCGACCCCTCGGAGCAGGGCACTAGCCGGGCAACCGGCCGGCACCCCCCAGCACCGGGCGAGGGAGGACTCAATCATGCAGGATATGAAACCATGATGAAGGGGCTTCCTGATTCAACGTGCCGAATGCTCAACAACACTACGTGTCTAACTAAACTCGGATACATGGGTCGTTTGCCATTCGCTACATGGACTGACACCTTCGCGACGACTTCCCCCGAAACCGCCAAGTTAGAAAGCCTTGACGGACGGATTCGTGACTCAATTATGAATCGTTGGCATCCACTGCATACAGCTGAATACCTTCACACAAGAGGGTTTTTCGTTAATGTGATGCTTCGGTACATTGGTGATAACGTCGACATGGTCCACCATGTGGAAACTAGGCCTCCATTTCTAGATCACCATCTCACTACATACGTGAATGGCCTGCCGCCCAGTTTGAAGATCAAACATTCAGCATCAGACGGGACTATGACCGAGAAGTATGTCCTTCGGGAGGCCGTGCGTCCCTTCGTTACCGACGAGATCTATAAACGAACCAAGAAACCATTCATGGGACCGACAGTGTTTCCAGAGAACGGACCTTTGCATCAGTTGCTCCTGCGTCTGACCTCTCGAGAGAACGTGGATGCCCTTGGATTTTTGGACTGGGAGAGAACGCAGGAGCTTGTCAATAAGGCCTTCAAAGATAAAGACCCGTTTGCATTTCGAGTGGTATTCCTCATCGGTCAAATCGTGGTGATTTCGCAAAGATTCGGGGTGGCAACGGTCACTCCTTGAATTGTCCCCTGGAATACATACTTTCGAGTTATCCTATGCTATGGATACGCCAGAAAGAGCCGAGTCGTGGTTGTCCTATTCGCCTGGGAAGCAGAAGAGCCGAAACTTGAAACTTGGGAAAACATTGGTCCCCAAATAAGTTGCAGTCTAGATCAAATCTGTATGCCTATCAAGTAAAATAACTACATAGTATAGGTATCTGAAGTCATCAGTTTCGGCTATGTTGATTTCAGTCATGGATGAAGCATACTTAAAACAATTCGGCTTCTACCTAAATTACGGCTATTGTGGGAAATATTGGTCAAACTTGGAGTAACAATTCTATAAATATTCATAATAACCTAATCTATAAATCATCAATTCTCCCACTTTTGAGAGATATGCTAGACCCCTTGGTGTCAGCAGGCCTCTGCTGAAAGAAACTAATTGGGGACAAGTCCAAGCCCATCCGCCAATCCATTCACGATCTCGTAGAAAGCCCAAGCTCCTGGGTCCGGCAATTCTTGGCTCGATGCCTCTCCGACGTATGTTGCACGGCCAAACTTTGCCTTAAGATATCTTGTTGCTTCCGCCTTCTCTGCGGCTACTGTAACTGCCGAGAGGAGGTCGTTCGTTTGAGAGAATTGCTCGTCGAATGGTAGGAGAACGTCCATAACCGTTCGATCTCCCTCTCGTGCTCCAGTGTGAGACTTCAACGCTGTTACCGCGGACGCCAGGGCTGTAGCGTAGAACTGTGGTGTAGAAGGGCTAATCTTTCCCTCCGTCACATTCGTTCTCAGGGCTGTCGCGAGCGCCGACAGAAGTACTCCAAAGATAGCACCAAGGGTTCCTCCCATGTCGTCAACATCCTGTAAAATGGAACGGATAACTTCCAGCACATCGCCAGATTGTGTGCATCCCTTATCGACTCTGAGTAGAATAGATTCTGCTAGTCCGAGAACAGTTTCGCCACAGTCTCCATCGCCTATAACCATGTCCCACTGTGTCAACCTTGGCTCCGCTGAGATGGCTCTTTCGCAGGCAGTCCTGATAGCCTTTTCTAAAATTGTAGGGTCGAACTTGATGCTAGGAGAGCTAACTTTCTGTCCGTTTTCCATGGCATTGATGTGCTCAAGAGAGATCTTCTTTTGGAAGGAAGAAGGGCGAGCGGTGTTGGGCCAAGAGACTGCAGTTGTGGCGCTATCGAATTGGCGAATCAACGTAGCGACAGATTCATTTGATTGTTGGGCAGCGGCAGTGAGGTTGCAAAGGGAAATTGAGAAGCCCGGTGCGTTGAGGGAGGTTTCAAACGAACCAAACATGGCTCTGCAGGGCTTGATATTCCAGCGTGAGTTCAACTGAATCTGGATCTCATCGGTCAGGGCAGATAGTTCAAGAACGGAAAGACCTCCATAGTTGTTGACCAGTAATCCGATCTCATCGTTCGGCTCAAATTTGGCAAATGCTCTTTCTGTGTCGGTTTGATCGCAAAGGAGCTTGAGACACTGCTCGATGATTTCTTCGACTGATGGGGCTGGGGAAATGTGAAGTTGTCCAGGCTCGTTGTGGATTCCGGCACCGACAACTACCACATTATCGGGGACGGTGGATTGCTAATGTCTTCCCGAAACATGGCAATGGTCAAGTGCTGAAGCAATTGTGACTGTGTGACCATTGACAGCTTGTCCAAGTGCAACACACTGCTCAAAAGAGTACCCCTCTGCTGCAGCTGCGCTGATAATCTTCATTGCTACGGTACATCAGCAGCTGGTAATTGTAGAGCCAGAGCAGGAACAACTTACTGAATACATGCCCAGGCAGGCCTCGTCGACCCATGTGGCTATTCTTACTTCTTCCAATCGAGACGTCATCTGTCGCATGCAGGATCGTAATCTTTTCAGCAAGGCCTTCGGCCTTGGCTCTTTCTGCCGCAAGTCCAAAGTGAAGGCGATCACCAGTATAGTTGGTGATCAATAGAATCACACCATTTTTCGATGGTGCCATGCGAATGGCAGTCAAAATCTGCTTTGCGCTTGGGGATGCAAAAATATCGCCACAGGCAACAGCTGAGAGCAAACCGTCACCAACATAGCCGCTCCATGCTGGCTCGTGTCCCGAGCCTCCTCCACTGATGATGCTCACTTTTGAGTCATCGTGATAGGCATTGGCAACAACTCTCTCGCCGTAGTCTAGGGTCAAGTGATCATTCGCAGACACAAGAGCCCGTAGCCCTCTAGGGACCAATGAATTGGCACTTGTTGAAGGAAAATAGTGCTTGTCAGACATAATGAAGATTGTGGACCGACAAGAATTGAAATGAATGAAAAACAATTCAAGTTTCAATTCGAGAAGTCGGTGGTATTTCTAATAAACCATCCAGATCCAATTTGTCGTCTCGGCTTGCGGCAAAGGCTTCTTCATGGGTTCTCCGAGCCTGGCAACTCCGGAGAATCAGTAATAACTGTATGAGATCCCGTGCCGAGACGAATGAGAATCAAACACCAGAATGAACTATCATTGGGAGCCCTTTCGTCACCCGATCCGTTTTCAGAGCTAATCTTTCAATTCTATGGGGGAATGACCCATTCTGGTCGGCCTCGCCCCACTATGGACGGCGGAACCCTCGTGTCGAGGTCGTCCAAATGAGCTCGGCCCAGCACAATGTAATCTAGGGCTTAAATCTCCAAAATTCAGTACTGCTCCGGACCTTGCGAAACTTACTCCACGTATTTGACCCTCTTATCCCCATATTTCGAGCCCCGGGCTGAGAATTTGTGAGAGACAGCGGAGGACTCGGGAATCCGAATGAGGCACTACCGATCAACTGGAGTGACCCCGTGGGACCCCAGATATCTACCATTCTTTGAATCACCATCTAAAACTACTCGATACGAGGCAATTTTTTTTTTCTTTTTTGGAATGCATGCTTATTGTTAGAGGACCAAAGCCAATGCCACGAGGAGATAATAGCCGATTTCCAAACTATCATGAATGTCATAATTTGGATTGCGATAAACGAAGACTATCCATATGAATCAGATCCTCAAGTCAAAATGCGGGCTTCAGCTTCCAGAGAGTGTTTTGAAATTTTCTTTAATCGTTCAACATGCTCGGCGGTCGGAATAAGCTTTTCTGTTGGCATCGTCTCATGTTGAATCATGTTCGTCACCTACTACTAACCCCTCTTCAGTAACCTCGGCGGGTTTTTCGATATCTTTCAATTCCCTTGCTCGCCGGTTTGACTCTCGTCACGCACATACTTATTCTGTGGCACCGCCCTTAGGGATCAAGTTTCGCAATGACAGGTCATAGACGACGTCTTCAACCTTCTTGACCTGTTGATGGAAAGAGAAGTTAGTATGACCCTGACTTGAGTGGTTTCAGGGATGATAGTGACGCACGCTGTATTTGATTCCATCACTGCGCTTTCGCAAGATATCATTCTTCAGATTGAGAAGTTGGAATCCAGAAAAGAGATCTTTGATGAAGTTGCCGATTTGAAGAGGACGTTCGTAGTCACCCAGAGTTACCGAGTTCACCGCCAGACGGGACTGTTGGGGATTAGACGGGATAACCATGAATGATTTTCGGGAAAGATACGGACCAATTCTTCGACCATAGCAATTAGCGCCAGGAGATATTCCTCAATCGTCAGGTGGAAGGCATCCTCTTCCTTGAGATTGATCGGGACTATAAAAGCATAACAATGTGAGCATTTCAGCACAAATCGAGGCAAAAACCATGACAAAGCAGGATGAACAAACCATCCAGGAACTTCCCCACGTCTTCGATCGTCATAAATGACGCCGAGTCTGGTCCCTTGTGTTCGGTCAATCCACCGAGCCAAGCACAAAGTTCAATTGAGGCAACCTAGATGTTCATTAATATTGAGGGGAAACCAATGCCTCGGGTTTGGTGAGCGAACCAGATTCTGGAGCTCGCGCGACCACAGCCCATTGTATTTGTAGAACGGGTGTTGATCCGCAACCTTTCTCAGGCGAGCGACTTCCTCTTTCTGTGCAATGATGCTAGCTGTGGCATCGTTCAGAACGGTCTGCACTGTTGTTATTGTATCAGCCGAGCTGTAATCCAAGAGAAGACATTCTCACACACTACCCGGGAAGGCAGGGGTAAGATGAGGGAATGGCAAGGAACGCAAATTCCTGTCAGCCAGAACATAAAAGACTCGTACATACATTTGCTGCTGGGAGTTGAGTGCGCCCTAGCGAGAATGGCTTGTGTCGAGCGCCCTACACAAATTGGTGATCAGTGTCCAGTCTTGCACCTGTGGATCCGGCATAGCTTGATCACGCCTGAGATCTTGAAATGAGGAGCTTCAGAGCTACACGTCCCAGTAAGGATTGACAAATTACCTTTCCTAGCGAGGGTCTGGACAATTTCGTGCAGTTCCTATTCCATAGAGGTGAGCTTCCGGTCACTGTTGTGCGCAACGGCTTCAAGGCTTGGCACGCGGGAAAAAATCCGTGGACAGGCACCTCGCAGGCGCGAGCCCGGACAACTCACATCGCGAACGGTAGTCTCCTCGTCAATCTTCGTCTGAAGGTCCTCGAAAATACGTTGGTCAATCATATTGGCGGTCTGTGTTGAAGTTGGTAATGGGATGGAGATGGAGTTAAGATAACGGTGGGTTGGCTGCGGTGTTGAAGTCGAGCGCCTTACGTCAAAAACTCCAACCAAGTAACAACCACAACATGGACTCGAAAATCTAGAATATTTGCAGATACAAGTATGTGACTTTTTTAAGTATTACAGTTACTTTGTTACTTTTTTCAAGGGTCTTTCTCAGGGGGCTATGCAGAATGAATGGTTGTCATTTCCATTTTTATCCATCGTAGACCACCTTAATGAGCTATCTTAGTGCTTCCATAAACTTCACCACGTCAGAAAATCTTTAGATGCTAGTGCGAAAAGCATGCGATTCTTCTGGGTGTACTTTCAAAGTCGTATAGACCGTCGGTGACCGATTTTCGTTCATCAAAGATTACCTGACGGCGGCTGACGCCGTTTGGGCAGCAATCACAAAGCATGAATATCCATCTTATTTGCTCGCCAGGTTATTCCATGGTTTTTAGGGGTGTCTATCGTAAACATCATAAAAGGAGTGCAGCTGCAAGAGAAGCACACATCCAATGCCACTGTCCTCCGAGAAGAAGATTCTTCAGTACCGGTATCTCGTGGAATAGTCTGCAAGCGGATTAGCCTCTAGAATCATTACGTAGAATATCGGGGAAAACATACCCTTTGGACTGACGACAAGACCGCGGCCCTTCTTTGCCCCCTTGTAGATGGTCTCAATGATGTCGATCAGTTCCTGTTTATCCTCCAATACCCAATTCAACTTGTTATTGTTTCCTGTTCCGAAATCGCACATCATGTGTTTATTGCGGTAGAAGAACATTATCGTCATTGTATCGTAAAGCTCGTACATTTGGTTGAAATCGGGGACCTCGTCGATGTCGCACAGGTAGATGACCGCGAAATCTGTCAAAGCGCAGCATTAGCATTCAAGGTTTCATCTTGAGGGGAGGATTTAGGGTGGCTTACTCTTCACTCGCTCGGCAATCTTGTAAAGAAGTTCATCCTGGCGGATACCTGGAGCAGAACGTTAGCTTTCAGTGCGTCTATAACCATGCTAGTACACGAGGAGGGGTCATCTCACAGTCGGGGTCGTGATCGCGACCGAATCGAATCACCACGAGGCGCTCCTCCTCTGAAAGAATGGCCTGGTCCACGTGCCAGGCGGTGCGGAGGTGAGGCAAAACAATGGAGCCCATGGTGGAGTTATTTTTCAGGAAGAACGAGGGCTGGGGCGCTTTGCAACTGGAGGAAAAAGAGGGCGAGTTCAATTTGTTGGAACCTCACCTGTGGCTACCAGCTCAAGCTTATCGATTGTCCCACTTTGCCACCGCCCCGGATAACCAGGTCATGTGATCGTATACTCTATGATACTGTGGTATGTAGGTCATTCCAGTTGGAAACGTTGGAAGTTGATTTGGCCGTGATTGAAATGATAGCTTGGGCATAAAGCGACTCTGTCCAGCATATGAAATACTTGTCCTACTAGTAGGGTTTACGTACGACTCGATTGGTTCAAGACCCGGCTTTCTTCCTTCAGTGAAACTCAAAACAGTCGCCAAGATATATTTCGGCATCAAAGACTCGGAGCAATGACGAATTTTGAAGATTGGGAACTTCAAACATAGCTGGCTGTACAGTCTCGACGGACCGCCTGGTAGGTAATAAACCGAAAGATGTTTGTTCATGGGCGGGTATTCAACTACTATGATGGCGCCCAAGTGGGAAGCGGCCCTGTAACACCAGGATTGTTGATGGGATATCTGCTGTAAATGCGATTTACAGTACATATGAAGTAGCACTTGCCAGTGCTGGACTAAACTAGCGTAGTATTTAACAAAGGCTAGCATATGAACAGGGATCACGACTCCTTACGTCCTGCAATTTATTGTGACATGTCTGCGAGTGGCAACGGAGTCGCTGATTTAATTAAACAATCCGTTCTTCTCCAAGCGGTCGGACAAGCCGACACAGTTGATGAAAAAAGGTTGTTCGCGTCGATCGGAGGTAGTGTAAGCCCGATGACACTGTGCGGCAAGGCATGCGCAAGCACAGAGGCCAAGCCGCGGGATCCAAAAATGGGAATAATCAATGTTGTTTTCCATTGGAAAACTTTCAGAGATTAAACTGAAAAGAACAGATACTACACTTGATCTAAGCCAATTGGCAAAGAGAGCTGGAGAAGAAAAAAAAGAAGAGGAAGGACGCGGGAGGCAGAAGATATTTATACCTGCCAGTGCCGTCGCGCTTCGCTAGCTTCGTTTAAGCGAGCCAATCAGAGCCATACACATTGAACAGGCACGAGGTCACCTGACCGCCTCATGCCAAGCACATGTACGCCCGTACCCTTGCCCTAAGTAGCACCTAAAGAGGAATAGCGCACACAACCCTCCGCGGTCGCTGGCGAATTTTGATGTCCGCAAGTGGGCTCCACTCAGCGAGATCTTCTCCCCATCCCTCTCGACGGCGCAGGATATTCACCTCTTTGCGACCCTTTTAACCATCCAACCCATCCCTCCCCCTCACAGTCACAATGGCTCCCGCTGCTGTACGTTGAAACACACTGCGAACCGCTTTGCTGTTCCCCCTATTGGCATGCCCTCGGCGGATTCTTGCTTTCTTCGGCCCGCATACACAAGATATTGAAATATCTATCTGCGTCACTGCGTTGAGCAAGCAAGATTCCTCGAGGATGCCATGGGGATTTCGACCTTATGGAGCAGTAGGCTAATTCAATTTTTTCACCTATAGACCCGTGGTCGCAAGGCCCAGAAGGTCACCTCGAAGGTTTGTTACACTGGCGCAAAATATCCATACCTCGCGAATATACTAACACCATTGTGCAGTTCATCATCAACGCTTCGCAGCCCGCTAGCGACAAGATCTTCGATGTCTCCGCCTTCGAGAAGTTCCTCCACGACCGCATCAAGGTCGAGGGCCGTGTCGGTAACCTCGGTGACAACGTTGTCATCTCCCAGGTTGGCGATGGCAAGGTTGAGGTTGTTGCCCACATCCCCTTCTCCGGCCGCTACCTGAAGTACCTGTGAGTCTTTCCCGCATGCGACCCCTGTCATTTATCGTCCGACAGAGCGCTGACCACCATCGCCTTTTGCAGCACCAAGAAGTACCTCAAGAAGCAGCAGCTCCGTGACTGGCTCCGCGTCGTCTCCACCTCCAAGGGCGTCTACGAGCTCCGCTTCTACAACGTCGTTAACGACGAGGCTGAGGAGGATGAGGAGTAAATTCGCTCCATGGGCTTCGGATTATCTAGCCCGTGAGGCTACGAAATAAAAAAAAGTTCATACCTTCTTCCACATCCAATCATCTTTGTAGGAGAATTGTAAACTGGAGCAATTCTTTGTTGCTATGCAGTCCCAGTCCCAGATGATCAAGTATTTTGAAAACAAAGGTCGGCAGGTTCTACCTGTTGCTAAGGATTTAAGTCAACCATAGGAGGTAGATAAGACCAGGGCTGCAGGGGAGTACCAGGTTTCGCCGTCCAATGATGAACTACATACACTGATCTGCCACGCCGAGCTGGGCCCACCATTTTTTTAGATGTAATATCTTGTCCAGGTGAAATATGGCATGCAGAACAAGCACATGACAATGATAATGCATAAACAAGCTTTCAACCCTATAGTTTGTAATGAATGTCTATTCTTATGAAGGCTGGTATACCTCGGCTTGATGCTCTTGTGATGTTTGGACTGGTTCTCTCCCCGCCTTCTCCAAGGTGACAGGAAAATTAAGTATAGTGGTATATATGGGTAAGGTTAGGTGCTATAGTCGGAACACAATGAAGCAAATTAAAAAAAGCATGACTGTGGTATCATCATATCTTATATTTTGTAGGGGTAATGGACATCTTGCTCCATCCCTGCGTTCTCATGTCCAAGGCCAAGTCACCAAGTCGAATTGCGCCGTTGTCAAGAAGGATTGTGGCGGTCTACCCGAAATCATGCGTCTGGATTTTTCCTCTTATGACCGGCACCAGGGCTAGGCATCATCGCCATCTTGCTTATACCCTGAAAGTCGTCGCCCGCAGGAGGAACCAACTCATTGTTCTCGAATTTCCATCCCTTTCCCTTGAGACGCTTCCATAATTCCCGCACTTTGACCCGAACCAGATCTCCAGTTGCAATGGAATCTTCTTTGGAATCATGACCTTGGTTACCCCCAGTTTGAATGTCTCGTTCGAGGAATCTGCGGGCAAGGGCCTTGAGACCCACACGAAGAGGAAGGCCACCTGCTGGGTTGGGATAAAGAATCACCGTATCGATGACGGTTGGATGTATAATGCGGCAAGCATTGAGATCGTTGTCTATTGCGTGTGCGATCAATGGTGTGTCTGGTTGAAGAAGGTTGAGTAGAAGTTCCCGCGCGGCAGCGGGCGACTCGACGACTGGCATAGACTTGGGCTTCCCATGTTGAGTATCCGACGGAACCGGATTAGACACGGACGAACTGTAGGGCACAGCGGAGGCATAATGTTCAGGAAAGACACCTGAGAAACGGGAATTAAGGTCTAGCACCTCTCCCATAGGCTTGACGAGGACGTCAAGTAGCTCCCGGCCTTCCGGCCAACTGACCGCAGTGAGGCGAATAAGCTCTAGACCTAGGGTGGTATAACCCATTTCGCAGTCAAAAGAAACTGGGTCCATTTTTCCTTTCCCAGACTGGAGGGGGGTTGTTTTAAATTGAAGCACAGATGCCAGTCGTTTGGTCTCTGATACTTTGAAGACATGTGTGTTGGCCTTGGTGCATCCGGATGAGGCACCCACTGTTTCGCTACAACAAGGAAAATATGCCTCCGAGGACCCAGTGACCTTATCGGTTCTCTTGCGTTGAGGGTGGAATGGTCGGCTGGGATGGTAAGTACATTGACCTCCAGATGTCAACGCTCCATCTTCGCGGCGACCGGGGAAAACCTGGAACCGGCCACCGCACCGTTCACATTTCTCCCAACCTTTTGAATCAGCAACACCTTGCTTGGCCATCTCAATTGCAGCTTCTGTAGGTGCTTTTGTAACATAACCATACTCTTCAAGACCGTCCAATGGAGTTATGAGATGAGCAGCGAGGGCTATTTCTTCTTTGACGGAGAGGCCAGTATCAATGGGGGTTGAACTTGGAGCAGTTTTGGCAGGCTGAGCAGTCTTGATCCTGTAATAGCGGGTGTTCAGATGGTCCTTGACTTCATTGATCCAGTCTTCTATTTTCATTTTTGTCAGTTTGACAATCCGGAGTTTAATCACGTTGGAATAAACACTATAATGGTCCCTTGCCACTTTTTCCTCCTCGTCCAAGGCCATAGTCACAAGTTCGTCTCGATTAAGAACAAAGCATTTGTTGGACTCATCTTTGGCGTTAGATAGTTTGGTATTGAGTGATGAAATAGCACCGTGAAGCTTGTCCAAAATGGCAGACCGAACAGAATGATTAGCTGGCGCCTTGGAAAGCATGCGAGGATTCAAGCTTTCCTTCCGCACCTTTCGAGGAGGAAGCTTTTTTGATGTGTCCTCTGGATAGGAAACTAGGGTGCTAGTAGCGGAAGCTTCATTCGAGGCAGGTCTGCGCTCTGAGCGAGTCGTAGGTGGGGGTGAAACCTCCCGAGAACTCGATGATAATTTAGTGTCGTTGCCATGAGTCGCCTGAGACGGAAGTTTCGACCCTAATGTCGGTACTGGCTCTTTCACTGGTGGTCTCAAAGATGGCTGGGCCTTTGAAGAGACTGAGGGCACACGCTGGGCCGAGTCGGAACCAGCTAATCTCTGCTTCTTGGAGATGTGCCCACTGTCATCAGCGACAATGCTGGCAACGTTGGAGGATCTGTTTGTTGCCGTTAAAGTACGTTCGGCGTGGTTGAACATGCACGTGGGGAGAGCACATTCATGGCCCTTGGGGCAGGATATTCCGGCAAACAGACCGAGAGGTTGAAACATGTTGAAAGAAAGTGATCAGAACAGTCACTTCCGGCCCAACTTGGTGAGAACCTTTTGGGAATGAGGTTGTGAAAGCTAGGAGAGCCAAGAGATACCGGCCCTCATGCTTGATGCTTGCCCCAATACTTCCAAGCTGACAATGAAAAAAAATAGCTAACTCGGAGTTTGTGTTCTGATCTTGGTTTAGGTCGCAAGCGGCATTATCTCCACTCGCCTTGGGATCAATCAAATGGAAGCGGCTGAACAGCCAGGCCCGCCGACTTCGGATGCTATTGATGAGGATTGGATGGTATTGGCAAAGAGATGGTTGAGTGTATGTTTGTCCAGTGAGACAAAGGCTGCTTGATTGCAGAAATCCCGAGTCACCATCAATGGATGGCCAGGGCAACAAAGCAAAGGCTGGGGAGAGGAAGCGCCAAGAATAAAAATGCAGCCTGAGAGTTCAGGCTATAAGGCACTAAGGCAGTCAGGCATTAAGGTGCCCAACCGGGCCTCGGGGATCTTCCCTTCCTTATTATAGTTCAAACAACCCAGTAGAAAACCAGTTAGCTAACTAGTAATATACATAAGAATTCGATCAGTTTTCACACTACTTCATATTTGATGTAAATATCCTAGTTCTGGGAATTTGGGTAAGCAACAGTTGCCATAAATAAAGGGTGGCGTCAGACTTTCTTTCCAGCCACTGTACGATCACCCTCACTGCCACAAAGCCCGGTCGGGGCCCGGTGTTCTTATCAACTCCGACGGCCTTAATCGGATGCTGGCGCAGCACATACCCTCTTAACTCCGGGACACGCAGCCTTTAACTACCTAAACACCCCTCCCAGGATCTCAGTATGTCATCCGTTTTTTTTCCATTGCCAAAATGAATTCAACATCTTCGAATTCTGACCATCTGTGTGTTTTGGTCCATGGGTAAGTTTCTATATCACCAACCACCCTAAGGGTTGGAAGCCTTGAACCGGTACTGCGCGCAAGACAGCAGCAAGCTAATCTGATCGCTCTGGGGGAGCAGATTGTGGGGAAACCCGGCTCATTTGGACCAGGTGGCCACCGCACTGAGAGAACGACATGAAAAATTGCATATTCTTTGTGCCAAAGAAAACAGCGGCAATTTCACCTACGACGGGATCGAGCTGGGAGGTGAGCGCTTGGCGCATGAAATCGAGGACGAACTAAATATCCTCGATCAAGAGGGCCATGAGATTCGAAAAATCAGCGTCGTTGGCTACTCCCTTGGAGGTCTTGTCGCTCGATATGCCATTGGGCTGCTGGAAGCTCAAGGTTGGTTCGATAAAGTGGAGCCTGTCAACTTCTCTACATTCGCCTCCCCACACGTTGGAGTGAGAGCACCGCTAAAGGGTTGGTGGGGCAAGTTCTGGAATGTGATGGGAGCTCGCACCGTCTCGATGTCTGGTCAGCAACTGTTTATGGTTGATTCCTTCCGCGACACTGGCCGACCTCTCCTCAGCATCCTCGCAGACCCAGAGAGCATTTTCATCAAAGGGTTGAAGAAGTTCCAGAATCGATCTATCTATGGCAATATTCTCAACGACCGAACGACCGCATTCTACACAACCACTCTTTCCAAAGTGGATCCTTTCCAAGACCTAGGCAATATCAATATCAACTACGTCGACGGCTATGAGAAAGTCATTATCGACCCCTTGGATCACCTAATGCCCTCAAACCCGAGTGATTCAAAACCTGCATCAACAAAATCATGTGAGAAGCACAAGGAATTTATGAGAGACGCACCATTTTGGATGCTTGTTCTCGTTCTGATCGGCCCTGCCTCAACAATTTTCCTTGTCAACTCTGCCATACAGACATTCCGTAGCCAGCGGAGAATAAAACTGCACGGCGAGGGGGAAAATGGATTGCGTTTCGGGAGGTACAAGGTACCTTTGCTCATCCGTGATGCCCAGAGTGCCCTTGAAGAGGTGTTCGAACATGCCAACTCCCAGCAGCCGCCTGCTTATCTCTCGAGCACCGAATCCGAGACATCTGATGTGTCTGAGAGCACATCTGATATGTCTGAGAGCAAACAGCCAAAGCTTTCAAAGCCAGAGAAACGTCGCAAGTCGGCAATGGACTCAATTTCGCCCAAGAAGACTCGCCGTACCAGTGTTGGCACTTCACACCGCCATCCAAAGCTCGCATTGACACCTGAGCAATTTACTATTATTGATTCACTGAACGAAGTGGGCTTTACGAAATACCCCGTCCATATCCACAAGGACCGACACACCCATGCAGCTATCATTGTTCGTTCGCCCAAAGATAGCTTTTATGAGGGTAAAATTGTCATGAAGCATTGGCTTGACCAAGAATTCGTCATCTAATTCGTCAATTTGATGCCCAGATGCATTTAACAGCGGGGCCAATGGTAGCGATGGCGTTATACAGGGTTTGCTTTACATTGTTGATTTATGAGCGTTAATATTGTATATCACACGTTTGTATCATTTGGTAGACCCCTAATGACGCGCATATTAATACACATATTATTCTTCCTATGTCCATGCTGCTTTTCATGTAAACTCTATATCTTGTTGGGACTCGGAGCTTCATACGAAACTCGGCTAATCCCCTTTTGCCGACTGATTTTGCGGATAGTGACCGGTCCAGTCAAACTCGTCCGCTCGACATGGGTACCACCACAAGGGTTCTGATCCAACCCACCAATACTTGCGACGCGGATCGGCCCTTCCCGATCTTTCCCGCGTCCCTTCAGATCGGAACCATCCTCTACCCATGAGATGAGGATAGGCAAATCCTGCTTGACAAGATCGTCTACCTTTGCCTGGATCAATGGTTTGTGCTCGTTATAAAGCAATCCTTCATATTCCATACAGGCTTCTCCCGGAGCATGGTTCGCCTTGACCTTTTTCATATCCGGAAAGAGAAGCTCCATGGCTAGCCCGACGATATGGCCACCCGTATGCAGACGAGAATGATAATCACGGAGGTCGCCGTCGACTTTTTGAATGACCCGTTGACCCCCCGAAAGCAGAATATCGGAGTTGACTGGCTTTCCAAAGTGGAGGATTCTGCCATCCTGTGCCTTTCGGACTAGGGACACCGTGAAAGCCGGCACTTGGTCTTCGCGAGAGAGGGTGCCCGTGTCGCTAGGCTGCCCGCCTCCACGTGGATATAAAATAGTTTGACGCATGACGATGGCCAAATCCTCTGGAGACAGAGTTTTTGCCAGACTTTTTTCATCTTCCGAAAGTGTCGAAATCGATTGACAGGACACAATCTCCGTTGTCAGAGTTCTCAGGGAGGCATCCCGGAGGTATACTGCCTCTGTACATTGAGACTAGCTTAGTTGTCAGTTGTAGGAGCATCACATCATCGTATGAATATACACCTACCATTTTGAGTCGTGGAAAACCGAGAATATCTCACAGGCTTTGTTGTCGGTTTTACAGAGAGTCGACCTAATCCGCAGGGAGTCATTCCCTTGTGGGTCCCTGTCATCCGAAGGGCGGAGTTACCCACCCGGCATAACCATAAGGCTCAACTATCTACTAGGAATCAGTTGAATTTGTAGATATGAACTATCGCAAAGGATGAACTTCGAATTCAATATAAAAGTTATTTGAGACATAATAAATAGTTGTCTGCTCTCTCCTAGCCAAAGTGAGCATACACGATCGTCCTCGTTTCACCATAGTGACTATCCACTCGATGTATAGCAGACACGAGATAATGGTGCTGCAGCCCCCCAGAAAAGCCTACACCAAACTGAATGCTATTGGAGTCTTCAAAAGCTGATGACAAGTATGACGCAGCTCCCCTGATAAGTAGTAACTTGACTCCTACGACCCCCGATCCACACCCTGCCATAGAACCCCTACATTTCCCAGAATAAACTAAATATATGGCATCCTATCGGATCAAAAATCCAGATTATTACTTCTCTCCGGGCTGCCTCTTCTGTCACTTCCGTAGCCTAGTGCTGCTAGGCGTGCCACACTGCGATGGGACGCTTCTCATTTGCTGAGGCTGTTGACCCCAATGGAGGGACAAACATAGGGCTAAGCCTATTTAGAATTAATTCTTACGTACTTGATCGATATGGCACGCGAATGTCGGGTTGGGAGGGTTGATACGGTATCATTCTTGATTTACACCTGATGAATCGGTAGGTATGGTATTGAATGCCGAGGTTTGGAGAACATACGCTGACTATCCGATGAGCTACAGAAGCAGAGAAATTTCATAATTGAAGCCTTGCATTTCATTTCGCCATAGGGTAGAAGTAAACCCTTTCGTGGATGTGAAATTTGAAGTCCGCCGTTGGATGAGGAGCTACAAATCCCAAACCACAAAGCGTGAAGAAACGGGGGCTCTGAAAAGAATTCATTTAGTCGTTATCTGGGAATTGTGCTAAGACAGAAAAGTAGGTATGAGAAACATGATCAAACCTAGCCTGGGGTATTTGATCAGGTTAACCGTGCTGGAGGGCACAAGAAGCTTAAGATGTTGAATGTTAGGGACAAGCTTAGATTTGCAGGCCGTCCTCCTGGATTCGTAGATTCTGGATTGTAGTGCCACTGTTGATCGACTTTTGCTGCTCACGGTCGATTGCGAACTTGATAGCATCGTAGACATTGTCACAGATCTTGCGAGGTGGATAGCGAGGAATGGTTTTATCTTGCCAGACACCAGTTTTGACAAGAATTGAGTACCAATCAATGTCACTTTTGTTGTTAAATTCATTGGTTCCACGGATATCGGATTCCGGGGTGTCTCCGATAAAGTAGACCGTTGAGGGAGGTTTATTGATACCATGAGAATCCTGGCGCCACTCTTGAAGAAGCCGTGTGGCAAACTTGAAAGTGCTCATTTGGGGTTTTCCGAAGGCAAATGTGTTCAATTCCTTGCCCGTAATAGCTTTGTACACAGCTTCCAGTGAAGTTTTCAGGGCGCCCATACCGATACGAGAGTGTTCATGAGAGGTGGACCAAATCACATCGTTATGAGAAAAGAAACATGGAGGACCTTCATTGAAGACTTCTGAGCGAGTGCCTAGCTTGCCTTCGACCGTCATAAGGATGTCCAGGATAATCTGCTGGTCGCCAGCCCAGTCGCGACTATCAGCGAAGACAAACACTGCTTCGATTTGAGTATTTTCCAAGTCAATCACTCGTGAATTCTCGTACTCTTCATCGGTTAGTCTGCGCCAAGGCGTCGTGTCTTGTCGTGTTTTGATAATGTCTCCTGGGGTGATGACATTCTTGAATCCATAGCCTTCTGCCACGATACGACACTTTTCACCCTCGCCGCCCACGACTAGAACAGTGTTGTACTGCTCCGCCATTTCTCGCATGGGCGTGTGGCCGCAAATAAATTGCCCCGGACAGATTTCTAATTCGAGTTGGCGACTGAGGTCCGCGCATCGTTCCGCTTCCGTCTTGCCGCCGCCATTTGTGAGAAAAACGTAGGGTCTAATTTGAATTTTCAAGTCAGTATCCATTGACTTGTCCAGAGAAAGGTAGGTCAGCGGACTTACACTTTGACCCCATATGGGTTTTCGCCATTGATGTACTTCATGGCCTGAACTGCTTCCGGGATGGGTTGGCCACCCCGTACCAGGACGCCATCGATATCAAATGCAAACGCAAAGTCACTGCTTGTGACCATTTGCGGCGTTGACATTGGAGTGGTCACCTGGGAGGAATCTTCCTCGGATGAAGGGGTTTCGTAGTTAACAGGGTCGTTCGCCATTGTGATATTAGTCTGGAAATCACAATCACGATTCAAAGCTATTAAGTCTTTTGGATGAACTATGACGTTGGGGGACCCCATAAAAGGTCGGCCCGATCGGTGTCTAGGCTGGCAAGTCGGCGGAGCCTCTGGGACCCGAATGCATCGGCTGTGATTATGGCGAAAGGGCAGAGGAAACAAGGAAGTGAGTGGGTCAGATAAAGCGGGTCTAAGTGCACCGTGACGATCACCACTATGAGGCGCGACGGCATGCACGACAGCATGCACGACAGCTTTAGCCTTATCAAAAGGGACGAAAGAGTCCTTCAACCAACTGGAACGGTTGAATTAAGAATGGCTCTTGGTGGCTGATGTGCAGACACTCGCAGGAGGGCTGGCAAGATAGACACAAATCGCGATGAAAACCAGTTAGGCTAATGGGCCGTGTGGGGAGAGGCAGGCCATTAATATAGCATTTTCAGACCCAGCAGCACGCTCTCGCAGAAGATCATACCGCTGGTTGCATCCTGGGGGACCCACCCCATGCGTTCAGACCCAGTGTCATCATTATCCGGACCTGAGAGACAGCAAGATGTGTTCCTGTGGTCCACATTACAGCGTGTCCTTAGTGAGCGAGAAACAAGACACAAGCGGCTCCATGAAGGGAAGTATAAAAAGATACGGAGCAGAGTCCACCGAGTGGTAGAGGTTATTTTTTGAGCAAGATGATGATGGCCCTCGCCTTAACCCGTCCCGAACCAGACGACAGGGGCACCGTCATGTGCTGGGTTTCTATCGAGAAAAGAGCCCAGACCACTAGGAGTGCTCTTTAGTTAATCACTAATCCATACGAAGTATCCCGAGATTGAAGCAGTCGAATCAAGGATCGCGGGGACCACATGTAGGTCCCTTGACGTCATGTACCATCCTGTACGTTGAGTTGGCTGACCTAACAGCCTCAGGGACCCAAGCATTGGATGAACTGGATGAGAGGGTGATGCCAAGATCCCCATCCAAAGAAAAAATCTCAGTCCACGCCATCTGAGTGGTCGAGTGTGGACCAACGGGTGGTCGACGGCTTGAAGCGGCATGTGGCGTCGCTAACAGCATATCGAGTACCGCAATCTCCCCAAATCAAGCAACCGGCTGAATCTGGGACCAAGTTCAGTTGTATGACAGTACTTGGAGAATAAATACATTTAATGTATGGCAAAACAATACATGGAAGGGTCTACAAGTCTAAAGATAGCAATAGAATTTATACACCGTTGACCCTCGGAGACCCCACAGTGATCTGCCTCGAACTACATACATAGAGATCCCTTGCCCCGCCGGGACTCGGTTCAACCATAGATCTCATTATTCTCGAAAATTATATCTGGAAGGATTGCCGTGGGAATAGTGGCGTCACTGAGAGCGTATATAGCACAGCTGGTACGGGATGACCTCAACAGCCGATCCATAACTATAAGCCCCTCTTTCTCCCCCACAAAATCAACGTCACGACCAGAAGCGTAGTGGGAGAAGTAAGACTGTATAAGACCATATACATATGAGGGACACTCAAGCAGTTGACCAAACCAATAATACTCAAGTATTGAGCGGGGGAACTGCATCGGGATGCGTGTGGCCAAGAGTTGGGATCAACCATTGGATCATCCTAGCCGCTAACCCGGGTACACTACATGCGTGGCATCTAGGAATGTTTACCTATCTAACGTAGATATAGGGGTTTCAAAGATAATCTCATGTCTACCGTAGTTACTACTAGTAGGCCTAAAGCTTGCGTTATTAAATAATCATCCGCGTTTGCTGGACACCTGACTAAATACCTCAATCTCGATTTGACTTGGAGTTGGCAAGTTAAGCTACACATGAAATTAGAACCGGGTTTCCAATAAAACCTATACATCTTTCTCATTCAATCACATGCTGCAAGAGCTGATTATGGCGAGTACATGTGTCTAAGGTGAACCAGCAATCACTGCCATTCCCAGTCTAAAGATCGACATAGAGTGTTCTTATGAACATCTCTCTGCACAAGTTTTCTGTATGTTCGCCCGACAGACTGAATCCATTGGAGTAACACATGGATTTTCCTGGACGCGGTCGTAGTAGCAAGAGGCAGCAAGTCCTTGAGATGCAGAGAGTATTGCGGAAACCACGGTAATCTATTTTCCATCCTGATGTCAGCATTGAGATTATTGATACAGTACACAAAAAAACTGTTGAGATGTGACGTACGAAGCGAAGTTGCATTTTTTGGAGAATCTGGCTCTTTGGGAGTTGAGATAATATATGGGAGTTGATAGTAACGGTGAGAGGCGAAGGCATATAAATCCCATCGTTTTCGGACATTGATACCCTATTATTTCATAGCTCTCAGGATCTCCTATCAAGCAAAGAAGACTTCAATTGCCCGATGTCGGACAACCCCAATGCAAGTGAATTTCAAAGGATCGCAGCCTTGTCGATGATTGCCTATCTGCCAAGGACCAAGCCTCGAAATCAGATAAGATATTGCAGATCTCTCAGTTATCGAAAAACCTTTTGCATTAGGCTCCGAGAAAAAATTTTCTGTTATGTTAGTGTAATATGAATTGATTTGCCGCCAAGTGAGAGGAGGAGGCTGGACGCTGGATGCTGCTGGCGCTCGCACTCAATGACTCGGATTCGCCCACTTACTTGTTCTGAAATATTTCCCAGTATCATGATTCGAGAATAAATTTGTACAGAAATATACGAAATTTTAATATACACGATGAGGAGACAATAAAGTGACAGGACATATGGTATATCAATCCACCCTTAATATCAAATCAGCCCCTCTCTTCGAGGGCGTCAAATTCCTTCCCGTTGGCGAGTTCCTCTGCGGTATATCGGAAGGACGTTTCTTCGGACTAGACGGATAAAGCACAGCCCCCGGATATCTTTCAGAAGGGTAAGGCAGCTCAGATGAAGCCTGTGTAGGCGGCGTGAGAACACGGCCACGTTCGAGCCAGAGATCATCTGGACCCCAAGGTGCACTGCCACTTGGTGGACGCGGACGTGGACTGCTCCGAATATGAACGCGTTTTATGTCGTCTCCACGGACTACCCGTGGCCGAGAGATGATCTCAGCCGGGGGTGCAAGTGTTGCGGTAGCTGGGGAGAGTCTCGTAGCCGGGGCTTGCTTTGGGGTCAGGGGATCTGGTCGTCCAGGCGTTGTGAGGACGGTGTTTGATGTGGTTTCTTGAGAGCAGTCGGAGCTATAGTTTGGAGCGCTGCTGCTATTTGAGGTGTAGGAGGCTCGCTGGATACTTCGTCGGTGAGAGTTTGGTAATGGGGCCCTTCCTCTGGTTTCGGATTGTATACCGTATTGGTATTTGACGTGGGCATTTGGACGAGGGCCGGTGGGGGCACGGCGGAATCTCTCTGCTGGGAAGCCGTTTTTCAGAGCCCGAGGGTTTGCTGGTAAGCCTGCTATCATGCTGGGTGATCCCGCTTTCTGGGTCATGTTGGGCCGCTGGTTTGCTGCTGCAACTGTCGTCGCCGCTTGATTCTCTTCCTCTTCTTCGAAAAGGGTCTCTCCACTGTTAGGTCGATGACTCCATCTTAGCGGCTTGGGGTAAAGCCCAACTCCTTGATTTGACATCGCAGTATCATGAAATGGTGCTTGTGATGTCTGTGATCGAGGTGAATCCATCCAATCCGAGGCAGAGCTAATGGCAAATCCTATGCGTTGTTGTTTTCGCTGTAGCTCTTGGTCTCTAGAATGAGTACCTGCAAAGGCCATTTGTGTTGCTGGATATCGTGATCCTGGTTGGAAACTAGGTTGCGGCTCTGATATCTCCAGTTGCCTCCCAGAGGTATTGAATGTAGAAGGTCCTGGCCCTGGCCCTGGCTCTGGTTCTGGCGTGGATCGTCGGGATGATGGCCCTGAAAACCCAGGGGGCTCAGACATGGCCCCTCCAATTTCGAAGAAGTGCGAGTCCGGCTCAGAAGAGCTTCGCCGCTGTTGTCGCCATCTCTTGCAGCAGAAAAACACGGCCACACCAATTATGAAAGCCCCAGCCACCCCTGACGCAACCGAGACTCCAATAACTGTCCCTGCACTAACCCCATGATGACCACCATTGCCATTTGACTCGGATGTATTGGTGGGTGTGGCCGAAGTGTGTTTGTGTTCAGTGGCCGAGGAAGATTGTTCGGAGCTAGTCGTTTCCGTTGTGGTGTCAGATTCCTGGTCTGATGTTGACGTTGTTGTTGATGATTGATCATATGTAGTAATCTTCGGAGCTTCACTTGTAGTAGTCGTGGCTGAGGTCTCTTTGGTCGTTGTCGCCTGGATCGTAGCAGTTGTCTTTTTAGGAAACGTAGTCGCCGTGATCGTGGCATGGGTCTCTGATATAGCACCAGGCACCGAGTCACAGATTCGGTAAACATTGGTGTTTTTCATAGTCTTATCATCGCACAGCGCATATGTACAGCTCAGGGCCGCTTCTCCCAATGTCAGCCCACCAGGGGTTTTAGTCCGACATAGGCACTTAATATCCGTCGAGTCGCATTCAGCTTTTGCGTATTGCGCATCAATGAAGTTGCTCACGCAAGTTTGGGCGCAGTCCGGGACCATGTTCCAAAGCGAAGAGTCATTGCTTGAAGTATCCGATTTGATTGCTGAGACCGAGACAACTAGTAGAAGGGCCGCAGCGAGGATCCTGTAGATCGAATGGGGGATCATACTGTGGCGACTCTGCACTTGTAAGTTGGGAATGGCTTTGTTGGTGCAATGACAACCGTACCTCTGTTGATGCAACACAGTAGTGACTACCCTTGAATCCATATATCTTTTAAAGTTACCATCATCGGCCGATGTGCGTGGTTAGTTGTTCAAGAACGATAAATGGGTCCTCAAAATTTGACAGAGATAGTATGGCAAGAAAACGAGATAAAATAAGAGAGAAACACTTTCTCCCTTCCAGATAGATCGGGGCTCCATTGAAACTAAAAACTCCAATTTCTCGCGCATTGCGAATTTACGCGCGAGGCAACACGCCCTCGCTATGACGCCGATCTGCTGATCTGCTGCCCGAAGGACCAAGCAGGTTGGATTCGATTCTGCTCTGAAACACAGAAGTTGAGGCGGAGCACCTGCTGGCGCCCTGGTGAAACGAAGTGACATCGTTCGGTGGGCTCTGGCGAATAGTGGGGGAGATGAAGCGCTGTGTTCTTTGGATGCTGGTTGGACGACTCAGCTGCAAGCGCCGAGGGCTACGCGCTGGAGCACCGAGGGCGCTTCAAGGCCAGCACAAAGAAGCCAACACGCTGGGCGATGTTTCAAGTTTCCTGAAACTCTTTCGATCGATCGACCATGCTCTGCTAATCATCTTGGGGGCTGGAAATGCCATGCAACATCATGATGGTTGGACGTGTGTTTTATATCGGATCAGGAGTTTCCTTTGGATTCGATTTATCCGAGACTTCTGGAAGGCACCAGAGGCTCTTGGTGGATATGCTAAAATAGAATAATGTGTTGGGAGCTTTGATTCTTTGGGGAATGTTGTAGATGGTGACTATGTATGGGGTGCACCCCCGGCCTCATCCGATAGGATCGACCAGTATGCATCGCCAGTCACCCACATGATGATCTCCACAGGGGGTCATGAGGACATCCATTATTGAAAATTTGAGGTACGATCGCTGGTTTGGTGGGAACGTTCAAGTTAATTTTTTTTTCTATTTCAAATAATTGCCATTCCCATCGTAAAACTAACTAACGGCGGACAGAAGGCGAGTCAAGCCCGCGAGTCCATAACAGTATGAGGAGGTATCATTTGACATCAAAAAGCGAAAGCAGAACCCATAAGATCGAAGAAGACATTGGAGAAAGGCGATACATAAGAGATCCAGACGATACGCAGCATCGTCTGGTATTAAGGGAATTATGGACATCCGCGATGCCAAGTTGTGGGGGTGGTTGAAGAGCTGTATGAGGCTAGTCGAATCCGGACCTCTGCGGAAGCGCACTGGCGCTGGTCTTCAAAGAATCCACTCCATTGTACCCCGAAAACCCGAATCAGGAGGGGAGGAGGATCTCATTCGAAGAGCAGTGGCGCGGAATTGTCAAGGTGATCAGGGTCGCTAGTATTTGAAGATGATGTACCTGTTGAATCTGGATTAGTGACTGTGATCCCGGGGCAGAGAAACGGCGTGGAGATCTCTGGTAAGGAGATGGGGAAAAAGCGGAGTACATACAGAGCGTGGATGATACCAGGGAGCCAGCCCAGAATGGTCAGACAGATGTTGATCAGCAAGTCGGCACCACAGCCACGCTCCAGGAAGACACCCAGAGGGGGCAGGATGATGGCAAAGATGATCTTGCAGATATCGCTGTGGAAAGGTTAGTCAACTATAGTTCAGGCAGAGTAGTGAACTGTGCGACGTTCGCAAATCGCTCCATCTGACTTCTGAAAGACGAAGAAGCAGAGGAGCCGGGAGCGAAAGGAATTGGGAATTACGACTCACGAGGCAGTGAAAGGCATGATGGCGGTAGTTTCCTAATAACGGGAATTCGAATGTGGGATGGGAAAGTGCACGGAGGAGGGAGAAAAGGAAGATCGAAATGGTCAGGAGAGCGGGAATCAAGGCAGGCGCGCTCTTTTAAAAGGGTGGGAAGGAGCTCCCAACTCTGTTGCGTCATGGACCGCCACTTGTGGCTCAGTCATCCGCAGTGCTTTGAATGGCAGACAGGATTCTCTTGGCGTGGTTTTTATTGGCTGATCTCTCCTCTGTGGCTGTGCTATCTGTGGTCCTACTCCTGACGTTTCTAATTATGAATATGAATAGGCGCTCACTTTTGCTTTCATGTTCCTTGTTAGTGGGAGGACGAGGCAGTTGAGAATTCCGATAGTCAACCTCTAGGATTGTCACTGCAGGATCTGCTGCACGCTGCAGCTACCCCCAATCACACCTGGTCTCGGCCTTGGATCTTCATTTCCAGCCGCCCTATCCCAAGCGCCCGTTTCCTCGTTGCCTGGCAAAGAAGCTTGGCATCGGCCTCGGCCTGACGTCCAATAGCTGAAGAAATTGCTTCGGTGTGACTTAAGTCGCCTCAAGGCGGTCTTTGGATAATCTGGTCTTTTTCATCGAAACTTAGACATCTGAAAGTCTGACTCTGTCCACTCTATGTATGTTCATAGCTGTTCTGTACGGAGTAAGTAGGATGTTGTGGGCCCATCTTACTCGTCACGGTGGCGCTTGTCCAACGCCAGCCCTATGTACTCGCCCTACTACCCCTTGCCCCCACCTGCCAAGGTGATGCCCACCTCCTCGTGGTACCATTGGTGGTTTGTGACTTCACTTATCGCTTGGCTAGTTCAAGCCCTGTCTTCGTGCGACTTTACCTGTGGCTGGTTTTGATTTGGGAAAGCAAGTTCCTGTATGTCTAAGTACATTTCGCTGCTGACGCCGAGTTGAACAACAGGAAGAATCTCGGCCTCCGAACCAGGTTTCTAATTTTGGGCGAGGCGTGACAGATCTTCACTGTTCGATTACTCGCCTTGTCGGAAGGAGTTTGTGTTCTTGATTAGACCCCTAATTGTACCGCGTAGTTCTAGTACACATCGAGCTGGGGATTGAAATCAACGTCCTCCAGTAATGAGCTCCACTGTGGAACGTCTAGCTCCGGCGCAACGGCCACGAACTCGGACCAGAGTTGCTCCCAACCTTCCTGATCTAAATCATTGACCATGCCGAGGTCTAACCCACCATCGACGGATATCGTGGAGGGGGGCTGTACCGTGATCTCGCCTCCGCCGTGATGAGTTGTCGGCGATTCGCCAAGTCGGTAGGGGCCTTGGCTAGTCTCGGTCAAGAAATGACCCTCCACGGCAACCGGGATCTTTCTAGATACCTCCGGTGCAGATGTCTGTGACCGATTTTTCTGAAGGGTTGACATAAGTGTCTGAAGGTTCTTCTGAATTCCCTCCATCAGATTATTGGAATCTTGCTTCGACTTCTCTAATGTCTGATACGCCGCAAGCACTTTAGCCTTGCGAGCCTCAGCATCTGGCGCGCGAGGGTTGAAAGAAACATCCATGGCCAGAATTAACGCCGCAAAGAAGAGATGGTGCATAACAGTCCAGAACCGTGCAGGACTGAGCCCAACCTCGATTGAGATTTCGTCCATGGAACGTCGCAATTCTAGAACTTTCTGCGCAGACTGAATGCAGACCTTGTGAGAATAGGCATATTTGGGGTTTGTGATACCTTCGAGATGATATTGTCGGTGGAGCCGGCAAAGACGAGTGTGGAGGCTAAAATGAATAGAAACCCGTTGCCAGGCAATATAGGGTCTTTCCTTACATATTTGCCGGCTTTTCTCAATGCTGTCCTGGTCAAGCTTGAAGAAGAAAGGAAGGCTGTCCATATGGTTCTGGAACTTGGCATCCAACTCCAGGATGGTGTCATAATCAGGGTCCTCAGAGTCCAACATAATGGAAGGCAGGGCATCTATAACATCACGGCAGAGTTCAGAACATTGAACTCGGGCAAAAAATGCCGACATGGCGGTGGGAACAGACAAGGGAAACTCCTGCTGGATCCCCGATGCCGTGATAAATTTATCATCCGCGTTGCTGGGTAGATTCACGTTCATATGTTTAGACTGGAAAGTGTATGCACCCTCTTGGGGACCCCCAGAGAATGAGAGGAGCCTTTCAGAGCCAGCTGGGTCAGGATAGACAAATAGAGAAGGCAAAGAAGCCCACTGGAGTGACAACATTTCACGGATGGCAACTTACCAGTCAGATGCAACCATATTCCACCAAGCGCGTCTCTGAACTTCGACATCTACCATGTCACATCCTTTAACTCGCCGCTCTTCGCAAGCTTTTGCAGTGTCTAAACGGTGAATTTGCATATCCCGCGACATCAACAAGCACCGATGCCGAATAAGATGGACTTTGATTGGGAACCCATCGGTATTCATGAGTACATGACCGAGAATCCCCATACCTACAAGAGCTGTAGTTGAAGGTTGAATTATCTGATCAGGGTGCTCTATTATCGCTAGAGCAGTGTGTGCGTAAGCCATGAAAGCCGCCTTGGCCCCGGGTTTTGTAGTGTTCAATTTTTCAAGGAGCCGTGTCGTCCATGTGAGTGCGGCACCGGCGAAGATACCAAAGACTAACAACAGATCGGCTGCATGGGGTTCTTCGCCTTCGAGCAAGCATTGGTAAGTTCTCTCCATGAGAGCTCGAGCAGTAGGGATGTGCAGTACTCCAAAGGTTGGCTGCAATGTAGTTGCGAAGTGGCTGAACAAGTCTCTGGCTTGGTTCAACGGCGGAAGTCGCCTAGTTAATTCGTATATTCTTAGATTACTCTCTGGCTTATCACAGTAACAGAGTAGATGAGCACTGAAAGGAGTGACATAGTGGGAGGCAAAAGACTAAAGCCAGTGTCAGTATTCTATCATATTGGTGCTTTCAAATCTCCAAGGAAACCCACGAGATGTTCCGTGGCCCCAATCGAGGTTTGTCGCTGATTACTGATGAAATATTCCGGGGCTATATCAGATTTTCTAGAAACCAGTTCTTCTAGTCTTCGAATTCGATATAAAAGTTCGTCGGAATTACTAGGAGAATCAGCAAGTATCACATTACCGGGTAAGTCTATCGAAAAGTCCAGGTGAGCAGACTTACTGAGAAATTGGTTGCAGTCGGGGTATATGTTCTTTTGTAGGGCTTATATTGCCAGAAGTGAACATATGCGGCCCATCTGACCCCGACATGGCTTCTGGGCGAGATAGAGAGTATTCGCAGGGAATGCTCCTTTGAACACAATTGGAACATGGCTTTGCACGATCACACCGACGTTTCTTTTCACGACATGCGAGACATGATAGAGGTGGTTGAGACCATCTTGCTCCCTTTGAGATTAAATTCCCTCTGTTATCACGCTTCATTGTGACGCATCACATGTATACCAGAATTGGCGAGTCAGTTGTGGTGAAACCGCGGACGTCCGCGGAGTACCAGCGCTTATATAGTAAAGAAACCCCTGACTACTCGGAGGAACCCGGAAATGTGAGAAAACTGAACCAAAAAATATCCACAACTTAAAGCTCGCTTCTTTGCTCCACGCGAAAGGGCCTTTCAGCGATGAAGACAAAACATCCACCGTCCGCGGAGACTGGCGGAGGTCCGCGGATCAACTTGCCCGATTAGGTTAGGGTTCTAGGTATTACGATACATATATAATACCGGATTTCACATACAATGGCTTGACAGAAGTTTGACGCTGCTCTTTATTGATGGCTACCTGTTGTCTATCCTAAGGACTATTCCACATTAGAATTGAAGTATTCTGAGAGCTTATAGGAAGCCTTAGGCATCTAGTTAGTCAGTCTGCAAACGCGCCATGCAGGTATATTAGATAGCTTCTTTAATCCGTAGGCTCAATTAGAACTATCCTTCCTCATCTCCCCTACGTGCTTCCAGATGCCCGCAGCTTCTGCCTGTTAGCAAAGGAGGATCATTGAAACCGATCGAATGCTCATATATCTTATATGCTGCCGGATTACTTGCTATATAATAATCCTCGGGTGTTTCTGGGTTGGTGTCAAATTTATTACGAGGAACTGTATCAAAGATGGAGCTGTGTATATGTATGTATTACAGGATAATTTAGCTCCCGAATTCCAGATCTGCAGCGATTGCTCTCCCCCGACTCTCAACGGCCTCTACGTTTCCTTGTCGCCATGCGTTATTACCAGTGATTTTTGGCATGGTTTGGGTATTTGATCTCTATGAATTTGCGATTACCTTTTCATCGGGCAACGCCCCGCCTAGGGCGTAGCTCACGTCGAGTCCTGCCAAGTTCGAGTCGCGCAACCCGATGGATTGCGACAAAGAGCTTCGGTGACGCGCCTTTCGCATATACGTGGCTTACAAAAACACCAGAAAAAATTGTATGTTAATCTTACCCGTCTCTTGCCTACATACACTAACTATTGGACAAAGAGCCCAAGTGATATCGTTTCAAATCTGTCTGCTTTACCTACCAAAGATACGACCCCCCTCCTCCTCGTTACGCCTCAATTCGCACATTGGCTCGACCCGACCAGTAATTTCTTGCCGAAATTATTCGGAAAATTATATAGCGGCCATGATCCCATTTACGCCGTCGCAGCCGTAGTCGATAAGCTCCCAAATAAACCTACGCTCCTTGAAACATCATCCCAGGTGAAACCCTCATTGGAAGGCACAGAATCCGAAGGAGTGTCTCTGCTTGTGGTACCAGAACTCAATGTACAAGGAAAGGCTACGCCTCCCCGTCGCATTGGAGGACCTGCCATGGAGGAGCCTGACCTTGGGATTTCGATAGACACCGCGGATCTTACAACACACCAAATTGGCCTGCGACTCGCTCATACCATATTTGTCAATGGTAAAGAATGGACTCTGTCAGGGATGCGCTGGACTTGGGTTGAGACAGCTAGAAGTACTGGGACATATGTATTGGACAAATCAATCGATTTAACAAGTTGCACTGTTAAGTCCTCGTCATCAGTTGCCGATATTCAATCCACATTGAACTTGCCGATTCATCCCGTGGGGCAACGACGGAAAGTGATCTCGAGCATGGGTAACATACTGCGACAACTGGGGAAATCAACAGATCCGGATTCAGTTGCACCTATGCCCGCCTCCTCCGAGTTAGAGAAAGAGCTCCCACGGTATATCTCAGACAACAATATCGTCGACCAAAGAGTCTCTGTATGGGCCTTGGTCGAGAAACCCACAAACACTGCCTCGTGTCCAGATGATGGCTTACTAGAGTCCGTGTCCAACGGCGGAAAGCTACATCGTGTCATGAGCGGTGGAGGTGGATGGGGAAAGAAACAGGGACTACTATCTCTGGACCCAGAAATCGGCTTCCCTGGCACCAGTGGCCAGATAGAGCTCGATCATATAGATGATCTTTTCGCTCATAACCCAAACAGGCCGTCAGACTTGCCGCCACCTTTCCCCGATGGAATTGTTGGTGATGATCTCTCAATGCTGTCGCAAGTTGCAACAGAGGGTGATTTCGTTCAATTTTACGCGTCGGGAGAGTTAACCCCTTCACAGCTGGATGAACGAGGGAGGAACAATGCAGATCTAGAAGCAATCACTTACTGCTTTGGAATCGTGTCTGACGCGGAACAACTGGGTACGCAAATCTCTACCAAGATCCAAGAAGATCTCATCATGCTTCCAAATACCTTCGGAGCACTCTCGGAGAAAGCAATCACCTATTCTCGTTCAACGCCGTTGTCAATGGACGAACAGCAAAGGACAGTTGAATGGACTCCAGGTCCCAACACAAAACTGGATATACCGGGGTGCCGAGTCATTCTTAGTCCCGCCGTAGACTCTGAATAAGTCTATACGAGAAGAATGTATAATTAGCGATAGGAAGAGATACGCGTGTAAAATAAAGACAATCATAGCAGAGACCCCATAACCAATCAATGTACACTAAGATATTTTTGCATATCTCGATAAAAGAAAACCCCCTTCGTTGGTTACCTCTGCCCTGATGTATAAAACGGGTGGGTCCGAGGACTGCCAAGAGCACGTGACTTCGGACCGGCGTGTGTGGCCTCTGACCTCGTAGCACCCTCCATCCTCCCCGATTACCGCATCCTCCTACCTCACTGCTTGAGCCTGCACCTATCGGGTCACCTACCATCAATCTTAAGCTCGGAGCTTCTCTTGATAGTCTCTTTGGCCCACTTTCTCCGTCAAAATGGCCACTGAACTCTGGTGAGTTATCCTTACGACACCTTCAGCCCCCTGGGATGCTTGACAGCTATCCAGCTCGGATTCGTTGTTACATCTGTCAAGGAATTGCTTGCAATCGTGAAATATGGCTAACATAGACCTTCAATAGCCCCGTCTATGCGGTGAGTCCAACTCCCTTGATCTTATCCCCGATCCGTTACCGTCTACGCCCCCATTCTCTAGCCTCCTCCCGCTCCATATCCAGGATCGCAATATCCCGAACTTATCTTGGCCTGATGACTGATATTTCCTCTATAGCCCTTCTTCGGTGCGCTGGGCTGCACGTCCGCCATCGTCTTCACCTGCTTTGGAGCTGCCTATGGTACCGCCAAGGCTGGTGTCGGTGTTTGCAGCATGGCTGTCCTCCGCCCCGACCTGATCGTTAAGAGTATGTGAAGTCCAAAAGCCCGAGTATCGTTTCAACGCGGTGCTTCCGTTTGACTCGAGTTGACATTTACTGATTCATCCTAGACATTGTCCCCATTGTCATGGCTGGTATCATTGGTATTTACGGTCTGGTCGTGTCCGTCCTGGTCGCCAACGACCTGACCCAGCAGCTCCCTCTGTACACCGGTTTCATTCAACTGGGTGCTGGTCTTGCTGTCGGTCTGGCCGGTCTTGCTGCTGGGTAAGTTACCAGCTTTCGAGTGTCCTGAGTCTTTTGGTTTGTTCGAGCACTAACAACTCCCAGTTTCGCTATTGGTATTGTCGGTGATGCTGGTGTGCGAGGAACTGCCCAGCAACCTCGCCTTTACGTCGGAATGATTCTGATTCTCATTTTCGCTGAAGTCTTGGGTAAGCTTGCTGTTCAATCGAATAGTCGCAGCCTCCCAACTTGTTCTAACCGATCTCTCTCCCCACAGGTCTTTACGGCTTGATTGTCGCTCTGCTTATGAACTCCCGCTCGAAAGCCGTCTGCTAAGTCAGAAGCGCATCACCGCACTCGGACATTGGACCCTATACCTAATCGCTGTTTGGGATACGGGTTGACATACTTCGCTCTTCCGGCGTGCGTTTCTTCGAATTCCTAACCCGGATATACAACATGCTTCAACCGAAGCTGCGTCGGAATCCGAAGAATGAGTGTGATGCGGGAAAGGAAAAGATTTCGGCTATGATAAATTCATTTTGTTTTGTGAAAGGGACATCTTCTCTTTTGATCAATGTGGTATGTAGAGAACCGGGGACCTCAAGCATTTGAACCCGGAATAGGTGGTTTAAGTGGGTAGATATCGGACTGGCTTATACTTGCATGAATGCGCGCTGGATACTGTACTTTATTTTACGGGGTCTTGCTGATCTGGGATGGGAGCTCCTTTCCCTTTTCTCCTTCGTTGGCGATTGGGATTCCCGCTTGTCCCGTTGGTGCCCTTGACTTTGACCTCTCGGTTTGGTTTCTTTTCATTGTGTCTTTTCTTTGGTTTCTTGGGTTTTGTGTATTTGGTATGATATAGCAATCCCGAGCTTGTGCATTATACCTCATCTTTCCATCGCCAATCTTGTCTGCCTTGGTGCAAGAAGCATCTAGGTGTGTAGGAAATAGCTATTCGAGCCACTCACTCTGCGTTGCCTGTCTTGGAAAGGTCTTCTCCCCAAGGGGAAGGTCTAGCGAGGCGATAATGCTCTTGTCAAAAGGTCTTGATTGTCTTTCTAGCTACCCGTTTGCGAAGGTTACTGGAATATAAGGCCTCTGTCCAACAGATACCAAGACAGATCTATAGTAGTCCACGATGCATGCAGGTCAAAACGAAACCAAGGGTCGGCAAAGCAACCTTTTCACGAGAAAAGGGGGGGAAGACACCAAACCAGGGATGGGACGATGATTGGATATTTGGATAGAGTATGTAGAGTGGAAGAGGAGAGGAAGCGAACAAGAAATAAGAACAGAAGTAATAAGGCGCAATGTATGACAACACGAAAACAGGAGGATATATGCCCGGGAGAAATCAGACAATACTACACCTCAACCCAAAGATGCAAGACACAGGCCAAGTGACCTGGATAGGAAGATTAGGAAAGAAGAGAAGTAGACAAGCGACCAAATGCAAGCCTAGGCCTTGTCAAGTTTGCGTCTAAGAGTGCGCGTCCTTCGCATCAGCTTCTTGAACTTGTGCTTCTTCATCTTGACCTTGCGCCGTCTCTTGGTGCTGATGGCATGCATGGAGCGGTTGTGACGAATACGCTCGATATAGGTCATGCCAGCGGTGCCGGTAGGCGCGTCGATTGTCAGGCCCTCAAGCTCAGCAGCGGGAGCTTCCATCTCATTACGGACGAAAGGACCAGTGGATGCCTCGTAGGTCTTGCGGCCATCAGCATGGCGGGACTCCCGGATGGTAAGAACGGTCGAGTATGTAGAAAATTCCTCCTGGTTCTCTGCCTCAGCGGCTTCCATAAGCTCGCCGTTGGCATTCATGTCCATGGGGACGGGTGGTGGGGGAGGGTGGAAAGGGCGAAGGCGACGAGTATACTCCTCCACGGACATCTTGGGCTCCGGGCCGTCAAGCATACGGAGCTCACCATCGGCGTCGTTTGCGAAGCTGCGCTGGAGCTGGCCGAATGGATCTTCCGATTCCATGCCCTGCGCCATGTTCTCCATTGACTCGGCGGTGTTTGAAAGAGTGAAAATAACGTCTTGCGGTTCATTCTTCATAAACTTTTTAGAGGAAAAGAGAGCATCGAATGCTTCGGTAGACGAGGTCGGAGGAACCGTGGTGGTCACGGAGATTGGGCGATGGATGGAGAAGAAGGAAGCGACGTGGACGTCTATGAAAGAACAAATAAGGATGATTAGTTTCACGACTGGTCTAATGTTTCGAGCATTTGATGCTAAGAACTCACCATGCGGCTGTCGGTGCTGTGTTGAAGGAACACTCGGAAGGTTCGAAAATGCCGCATCCTGCTGCCCATTCTTCGAAGCGTTACGAGCGCCGCTATCCTTCCCACGACGACGAGAAACCTTGCCCTTCTCGCCGGAAGAATTTACATTCTTTGCCGGAGTTGAGGTGTCCATGCGGCGAGATCCATCACTGGGCGGAACTGGCGGTTTGGAAGAAGATGAAGAGTACCGGCGCTGGTGCACTCGGCGGGTGGCGCCTAGGAGGCCGGTCGATGGCACATTTTGGGTGGACCGAGACACACCAGACAAAGGTGCCCAGGCAGCCCGGCGTAAAGATGTCGACAACATGGTTGACATGAGACCCAGCAACTGGGAAGGCAGTGAAGGTGAGTTTGACTCGGAGGCGAAGTCTACCATGCGGGTATTACATAATCTTGACACCTGAGGCTTCGGAACCACGTGTTGAGTGGCGTTGTCAACCAGTTGGAGATCTATTTCAGGTGACCCTTGGGGATGATCCAAGGGTTTTCCAGGGTTCCAGAAAGGAGGAGAAAAAAAGATAAGGATGGGATGGCAAAATTGATTGTCTTGAACAATTTTGGTGGCAGAATGATGTTCACTGAAACACCATTACAATCCTATAAGTGCCTCCGCTTCCGATATGTGAGACACATGAATTTGACGAACTGGAGGTACAAGAGCGTTACAAGTTCGTAGCACAGTAAATCACCAAGCCGACCAATCAGGATAAAAAAGTATAGACCTAATATTTTATGCCAATGAAAGAAGATCGAAAGAGATTGTGGTGATACAGACACATCGTTAGATAAAGCACATCTGCGGAGACAATAAATGGTATCATCCTGCCGGGTCAAGTAGAGAGAAAAAGAAAAAAGTGCCGTCGCTGAAAATCGAAGCGTGGAATAAGCTGGCAAAATCGACTGGGCTTTTGGATGCAATATAACAGACCCACGAATGTAGCAGACAGCCGACTGCTCCTCTATCAAGACGCCTCATGAAAGTAAAAGAATGGGGGAAAGCAAAGAAAAGAGAAGAAAGAAAAGTATGATATCACAAAATGACGGGAACCAGAAAGACAAACGGGGCCGCCGAAGAATGCAACACATGAAAAAGTGAGAAATACAAAAGCTTGACAGAAAAAGAATTAATCGACATCGTGGCAAACTGTAACGTTATCATGAAGGCCACCGAGGGCGTGAGGCTTGAGGCCTTAGAGTATGAGGGTATGGAGATTTTTCTGGATGATCATATCTTGAACAGAGTCCATGGTGACCTTCAGCAGCTGGGTGTCCGTAGCGTTGGTTTTATGAATGTAAATTTCACGATCGGGAATTCGATTAATTCCGCGGAATCGGTCGGCAAAGTAACGATATGCAGCCTCGAAGTCGGTGTCGGGCCCTGTGTAGTCAGGGAAATGCTTCGAGATGGAGGAGATTGCTAATTTGTCTTTAAACAAATCCATTTTGTTTAGGAAAAGGATGATGGGCTTGCGCTTGAACCATTCCCCGTTGACAAGAGACTCGAACAGCATCATGGCCTCATGCATTTGGTTCTGTGATCAAAATTAGAAACTGTGGCAATCGTATGTGGTTCGGGAGGGGTGTTTCACATACCGCGTTTTGGTCTTCGACTAGACATTGGTCATAACCAGACAGAGCTACCATGAACAGCAAACATTGAACGCCTTCGAAGCAATGAATCCACTTCTTTCGCTCCGATCGTTGTCCACCAACGTCCATCATACGGAAGTTCATTTGTCCAAGTTCAAACAAAGTTTCTGTGATTCCAGTTGTCCGCAGTCGTGCTTGCAGCATGTCCTGATTATCGGGAAGCCATCCCGGATTGAAGATGCGGTCCAAGGACTCATAGAAGCTACAAACATTTGTCAGTATCTCTCCGGTATGCAGGGTCTTCTTGGGATGACTTACTAGACCAAATTATCATGCAGCGCAAATTCATGTCCACGCGCAACGGCCTTCTGTACACCAGAATCCTTCCACATTCCTCTCATGGCATCACGAATCTTCAGATCAGAGAAAGCTTCATCCGACCCGACATCCGCTTCTGTATTGTCGAGGAGATCGGCGAACGACTATAAATGAACAGTGAGTACCTTGCATGCAGTAAGAGAATGAAGTGCGAGTGTGAAATATACCTGCGTGTCGGCTTTCTCGAACTCAATATTTTCGGCATTCATAATATCCAACAGGACCTTGAACGCAATGACGATATTCGAGTAAATGACAGCTCGTGTCTGGTGACGCTCTTCCTCGGGAAAGCCTCGGCTGTGAATAATACGCATTTGTTTGATGATGGTCGACTTTCCAGATTCTCCAGCGCCTGATGTATTTGTGTCAGCGCAACCGCCTATGGCACCATGCGAGTATTATTGATGTAGCCACATTTAGCTTACCTAGTAGCAGGATCTTGATCGTACGATCCATCGTCTTCTTGTCATTTTTGAGGGCTCGGTCGATGCGAGCATTTTGCTGAAAAGCATCTTTGTCCGCCTCCGCCGGCTTGGAATTTATGCAGCCCATGATTCAGGAACTGGATAGAAATGGTGAAGTTAGTGTAACGTTCATTTTAAATGATCAGAGAAACGAGGGAGGCGAATCCAGGAAGCAATGGGGGCACAGAATCGATCTGAATCAGGGATGCGACGGAAATGCGCAGCAACCGCTGACGATCAAAGACATCCCGAGTCGGCCAGAGTCGAGATTCGACAGCACTGCCATGGCGCGGGGAGACGCGAACGGGATCGCCCTACCAAAAGAATAGACCCTTGTCGACCTTAATACCAGGCTTGATATGGCGAATCAACGTCCGTGTTGGAAAGGTTCTGGGCGATCGTGGGAGCTTCGATCGATAGGTCCCCACACCCAGGCCTGTCACGTTGGGTTGCGAATTGCGCCGCCGGATTTGCAATTGGGCGAAGTTATCCTCCGAGGCCACCTTGGGAATACCGAGTCTGTAGCGTGGCAAGTGCGAAGTTGATTCGTAGATCGGTTCGAATCGATTCGAGGGGGAAGGAGAGACGAGATGAGGTGGAGTAGATGGTAACACGGCGCGCGGGCAGGTTGAGGAGTGATGTCGATGCGGGACCAGACTTTTGAGTCGCGGGGGAGGGGAGCGCGAGCAAAGTCTGGAAACGAATTGAGGGATTGAGGGACTCGCGGATGTCAACGTCGACTCTAGAAATCAGAGTGGTGTGTCGCTCAAAAGAAGGAAGGGGGTAGAGATCCAACAACACACACACGCAACACCTGATTCACCACAGGGCCGAAGTGACGAACGAGAAGGGAAAGGTAGAAAGAGACGAAAAATGGAAGGAAGGGGAAAGGACGAAGGGAAGAAAAAGAAGTCGAAGCATCAGGTAGTACATCTCTCGTCCCACAAGAGAAGAAAGAGAGAAGAAGCCCACAAGCGGGGAGGAAGTCCGACTTCGACTAGGCCGTCCACCTCAGGGTGTATGCTGCAATGCGGAGGATTGCTTAGCTCCGGCTCCTTCTACTTTCCCGTCGTGGCTACACCCTAGGCTATGTACTTGTCTATTTGTTTACCGGCCATAAGTACCACCATCCTTTGACTTCTATCCTGTCCGAATTCTACCTTGAGCACGTACAGAGTACTTTTGTCTTTTATCACCTTCCTGGTGAAAGTACGATTCCCTTGTTCCCTTCTCCTCCTCCTGTACAATACAATGTCAACTGCTCAGGAGACAGACCCGTACAGTACAGCGGCCACGCTAGGCCGATCCACCTGAGAAAATGGGTCTGGTAATCTCCCTCTTTGATTTGCTCAAATAATACAATGATCAATGACCCCCGTACGCAGGCCAGCCTCGATACGGAACAATGTCCTCGAACGGTGGGCAGACATTCCGCGTGCATCCTCTTTGTTTTTGGACCCGTCAATGGTCCCGCATCTGTATTTGTACGTATCTGCATCTGCATTTGCACATTTGCATCTAAACTATGTACATCTGCACCTCGATGGAGAATGCCCCTGATTCTCACACATGTCGACATACTTCCATCTAGGCATGCCATACCGCGTGCCCATATCTTGCACATCTAGCGCAGCGAAGGATTCTCGAATTCACTTGAAATCGACACCCTCGGTCATCGACGCAGGGGCTGAGGATCGAACCTATCTCCGGCGCTATTGAAGTCGCCTCGGGGCGTCCCTTGTGATGGGGCCAATCAGAACGTGATGGCACTTCTGGAACAATTGCATTATGTGCAGCTATTGAGATCAGTCTCCTTGCATTTGACCTTTCCCGTCCAAGTCTAGAATCCACATGATATAATTCCTTTTGCCAGATGCACATCACTTTCGGAAGAACCAAATTTCCATCGACATACTGTACACGATTTCCTACCGCGCCTTTCCTCACCCTCCCGAGGTCAAATGGGTCAGGGACGGCACAGTGGAGAATTTTTGATGGGTTTCCCTGCGTGCCAAGCCGCCATGCGGTATGCGTGGTGTAGCGATCGGCATGGATTTGCTAAAACCGTGTAGGTGTTGCGTATCACCAAACGCAAGGAATTTTCTGAAACGTCGGCGGAATCCTGACCCGACCCAACTGCTTCGTCCACATGCTTTGACCACCTTCGGGCGCTCACTCCTACATATCCGTCCTACGTTTATCCCCCACACAAACAGGCATCTGCTCCGGCTATTAATCCATGTTTCTTCACGACGGGCGATCTTCGTGAATTATGTTTATGCCCCTGGCCCAGATGAACTCAAAATTGCCCCCATCCCGCATATTCGTAATTTCATGGCTGCCGAGGTTCCAGCGATGACCTTCGGGGAGTTGTCTTTGTAGGGTCCGATTATCATTATTATTATTATTATTATTATTATTATTATTATTATTATTATTATTATTATTATTATTATTATTATTATTCTAGTGTTGACTTCTACCTAAACTACTTTCTTCTGGGAACTACAGACCAAGCAGTTCTCAGTCTCAATCACGGAGCATTGTTTGCCCGATAAGCTGATATTATCAAGGTCCCCCAACTGCCAGACGTGATTCATCAAGGGAACTGCGTACATAAACCGACCGGTTCGGCACGACATGGGTGGAGCATGTCATGGAAGGCAACTCCACACCATACATGCCTTGTCGAACTCGCCATTGTCATGCTTTTAATTCGCACACTGCGCAAGCTAATTCTCGGAACCAAAGAAAACCTCTGCTGGTAAGCAGTGAGTCATGTGGGTAAAAGAACCGAACAGCCATGTGGGTCACTGTCCTGTCTTTTTTGATTTTTCTTTTTCTTTTCCTTCCTTGCTCGATCGGTTGGCAACTCGTATCTGCACCCCACACAAAACCACGAGTTGTTTACATACCATGTGGTCCGTACGTCCCACATTGGAGGCTCGTGGCCCGTCTTCGGCTGGTTATTTCCGGTTTCATGGTGTTTTGCCCAAGTTATCGAAATGCGCCGTCTTGCTACTAAAGCAGGGGTGATCCTTTGTAGACTTAATGTGGAGATCAGATTTGCCTATCAGGGGGGCCAGCCAACTTGGATCGAAATTGGCCGATTGAGAGGAAAAATATTCCCGGCTGGTCTCAATGTAGCTGGCAGAATGTAACAGTCATTGGTTGTCGATACGAAACATATCAATGCTCTCGCTAGATAGTATACAATACTACCTAGGTAGTACTAGTGGGTTAAAAATAAATTTGGATAGAACGTCAGTTCACTGCCCAGATGCCAAGTTTTGGAATTGTGGCCGGGGCGAAACGCGAAACGTGGGGTTTAAGGTTGAGTCTTCAAGTTGTGATGTTTCTGATCAATCCATACCAGTAGATATATATCACATTCCGCATGCGCAGAAGGGAAAACCAAGGAAATTAAATAAGCCTTGAAGATACTCAAACTTCAAAGTTTGAATTGAATCCACCTGGGCATCCGACGGCATCGAACCTGTTAATGACAAGTTGATAGGTTTCAAAAACAGACACAACTTGAAGGCTAGAGCCGTTTTGTACTATGTACAAGTAGGTGTATGATGAAGATCACTCCGTAGTGTGATGTGTCTCGTTCCAGCATTCTAGCTTTGGAACCTTAAACCTGAATAGAATTTGAGTGCTCAGATTGGGAAAACAACCGGTGTGGTGACTCCCTGTATCTACTACCAGAACGTGGTGTACTCTTGGTTTCAACGGCAATCATCAACCTTTGATTTCGCTTTCTCAAGCTCGACATGTCAATTGACGTGCAACTCTTCGACGGAACTGTGAAATTGGAAGTAACGCACGAGCGTTAACTTTCAGGAGAAACAAGTGGCGCCGGAATTGACAGCCGCCACACCGCTAGAATGTGATTTAGTAGCGTTTGCGAACGTAGTGGCGGTTTGAACGGGGGGTCGGACCATGATTCAACGGGCAAACGGTCCCAAAACGGTGGCTAATGGGACTGGGCAAATTAGACGTTGTCGATCACCATTTGACATCCGCCCAGATCCTATCCTTCAGGGGTACCACTGGCTAGAGCCTGGCCTAGCTTCTCGGGATTTGCTCCGGTACGCAGGGACCAGACTCCCCGAGTCTTGGCGTTGTAGTCTGTCGAAGAGAACCATCCGTTATGTACTTATTGTTTTGCAAGCTAGGAAATTTTGATCCTGGCGACCAGCGTAGGTCTTGCTTCTATTTTTAGACTTGACATGTACGCAATCTTATATCGAAGGGTCGTAACATACGACCAGCTCCTTCGACTTTTCTGGCTCTGTCGCTATTCATTGGAGTCTCAATGTGAGATCCTTTCTCATTATTAGGGTTCTAGATACTGTCTAGAAACCCCCCCCCCCCCCGGCCGAGATGGAGAGGCTATGCTTAAAGCCCCAAACTTGCTGCAGGCACTGTCAGGTATTGGTAATTTCTCTTTGTCTTCAACTCGATACTATAATTTCCCTTCTCGGATAGATCACTTTCAACTTTAGCGTCAACTGGCATGGAATATGTACTTATGTCATTCATTTCTCCCTGACCACTAGTGTTATAAAAAAGACTTTTCGGTGACTCAACTTCGCTCATCCAACGGCAGATTGATGACTTCCAGTCATTCTATTGATCTTAATCTTCAAGCCCATTCGTTGGACTGGGGATCAGTAGAAGCTTCGAGTAGCTCGTCTGCATTTGTAGACTTAACAGAGACAAGTTCCGAGACATCCTCGTGTTCTGAAGTGTATGCATTAAACAGACCTATCAACCCCTTCTTCGTATCCATCTGCTTTTCGGGTTTCCCCGGCTAGATTTTAACACCGTTCTATCAAAACCAGACATGATTGAAAAAACAGCAGGAGTAGAAGCCGTCCAACTGAAGAGGCAATCTCCGTTGAGGGCTCCTTTCTTTCTCGAAATTGAACTGGTCTGAAATGAATAACAGTATTAGCCTATCTCATATGATGACAAGCATTCAACTTACCGTCAACATAAAGACAGCAGCGTATTCAGAGCTAATGATGAAACTAATGCTCTTCTACTGAAGTTTGCCTGGACATTGGACGGTGCTCAGCTGCCGTTGCCACCACTTAGCCACGTAGTGAAGAAGAAAGAGATTTCGATTCTCTGCAAGTAAATTAATGTCTCCAATGTTCTCGTAGTTCGTTGATAATACTTGCATGTTGTTTTCTAAGAATCTTTAAGATACTATATACCGTGACTAGTATATCCTGGATCATCTCTTGCATTATAGTATCCGAAATCGACCCCAACATCAATGATCTCCGTAAGAAGCATTCATCTACATTTTGTTGTGTAGAAGTTTTTCTGGGCTAAATCCTCATGCCTCATCATTGCAAACAGGGATTTCCAGTTTGTTGATGGCGTTGGAAGTATGCTTTTTTAAGAAATGGGTCGCTGAGCTTTTTGTTAATGTCATTCGAAGTTGATTCCCCAGGTTTTGGATCAAGAGGAGTGCGACGATGGGGGCTACGCCCATCATATATAAAAGCGAGAACTTTTTACGTGCGATATCGACGAAAACAATCCAAGGCCTTGCAGATTTTTCTTCGTTCAGAATTTTGATTGTTGTCTCCTTAGTATCGCTCATCAATACTGTCAACCTGGAATACATACCCCACGCTCATTTCTTTAAAGAAGTGGCTTTAGAACTTAATTGGCTCCTTCAGCTCTGGTATTTGTGGTCTCTTCCTGGGTAAATCGATGAATATCCTCGGATATCCTCCCTCTCGCTTTCCAATTTCGAATGCAAGTTGCTCTACAAGGGAAAAATAAACCAAAAGAGCCAGGGAGGTTTGGACGAAAGTACAGTGGTGGAAAATAACGGCAGCCTGAATTGAGACAACTTCCTCGTTCATTCTCACAATTGTGTGCGCGGTCAACCCCCATTTCCCGACCCTTGGAGCTTCTTTGACCCATAGATGGAAGTATTTTGGTAGTTAAATTAATCCAGCTTTTCATTTTTCTGGTCTTCCTATCTCCTATTCGAAAATTTCTTCCAGTTAATGGGAATAATCAATCACACCACCATTTATTGACGTCCTTTTTATGATAACTTTCGATTCCTTTCGTGCTTCTCCGTTTATTTTGTGTATATACCCTGGAAAGCATCCGGTTCATCTCGACATGCAAGGACAATAGGAATCAGACGATTATGTCACTACCATAGGGTAACAGTGTAGCCCTTGCTTGCCACGATAGTGTCACACTTGTTGCTTATCCATGCTGAATTGATTCGTGGCCGTCAACATATGGTTTTTTTTTCTGCGCACAGAACGATCGCAAATACCGAAAAATACCTCCAGAGTTTCGGTTACCCCTTTGGTGGGATATAACTCGCGTGTTCATGTAGTAGTATTCAGCGATGTGCAGGGCCCTGGCCTTCAACAAAGTACCTACAGCCGTGGTTCTAGCTAGTTTGATAGGATTGATAGCTTATTAACCCGCTTTAGGCCAGCCCTGCACTCAGTCGTGCTCCGGTGATAAAATTATTTTAGCCTTCGCGCGACAATCATAGTTCCAATGCTCATCTGCTAGTGTACGCTAAACCCCATAACCATTTAAGTTAGCTCCTCCCTCAGATATCTGAGTATCCTCCTACTCTCGTACAACTTGAATTTATCTGCTGTGAGATACTATCTAGGTATCGAAATATATTCAAGTTTTCAATTCATCTCTTGCTACGTACTCTCATGGCCTAACTTGCTTCTGCCTGATCATATGAGACAACTCTTTATAGTATGATATAAAAAAAATTGCTTTAATATTCGACATTGGGAGGGTAAGGAACTTTCATATCCCTTTGAAAATGTATCATTTGTTGATGTTTGTCCTGCATCAAATAGTTTTCTCGTGCAACCTCACTTGCCCAAATGAGGCATGATGCAATACACCCCCTCAATATCTCTGACTCAGCAATCCCTAGACAGCTTCCCCAACCCCGTGCGGAGTCGTTCATTTGCCTTTCCAGCGTCACCGGAAAGCTGAAGGACTTAATTGTTTCAACTGTGAACTATTATATGGCCAGCATCTCTCACGATGGCACAGCCATTTAGCAGGTCGGTCTTATCCAATACAGGTGAATCATGGATAGCGCTGACAACCCTCTAGCGAGCCTAAACGGCCAGACCTGATCTACCTGGAAGAAATCGTATCCGAGGAGAAGCAAGATCTCCTAAGCGACAGACAAGGGTCTGCATATTCCAATGATACCAGTATTTCAAGATGTCGACGCGGCAGTCCAGGAGCTTGCGCTCTGCGAGTCCTGTTGAAGAGTGCCGTGACAATCTGCTGGGGTAGCCTTTTGGTCTACGGGGTGGTCAACTTTTTCAACAGTATGTATCTTTTTAAATCTGATCCGGGCAAAATAGGATATCTCTAATTGCAGCTTCGACAAACAGAAATCCCATTGGAGCCCATCCAGAACCCCACCCCGCGTCCACAATCCCCACCTGCCGTTTGCCAAACCCCGGAATGTATCCACGCAGCATCGGAAATTTTATATAACCTTGACCCGAACTACGGAAACATTGACCCTTGCACTGATTTTGACCAATTTGTTTGTGGTGGATGGAGGGAGCGTCATGACATGCGTGCCGACCAGGGGTCGATTTTCGCCGGGACAATCATGGAGGAAAATGCCCAAACTAATCTTCGCCATATTCTGGAACAGTCTGAGGCACCGGACTCAGCTGATAGGAACAATTTCAATAAGATCAAGGCCGCGTATGAGGCTTGTTTGGATGAGTCTGCTCTCAAGCAACGCGGCAGCAAACCGCTGGATGAGCTTCTCGCTAGCTTACAAAGGATCTATCCTTCCAAAACTGGATTGGTCGCCGGCACGCAGGATCATCTCACTGGTGCACTGCTATTTTTGATGAAATCTGGTGTCGAGGCTCTGGTTTCACCCGGTGTTTCTGTAAGTCTGGCTCCAACCTATCTTCTCTCGACAAAGCTATGCATGCCGTTGAATGGTACTAAGAACTCTAGGCCGATGATCGGGACCCTGATAACGTTGCTATTTCCGTGACTCCACCCCGCGTGGTCGGACTTCCTGCAATCGAGTATTACAACAATACGGATGTAGTGAACAAGTATACCGACGTCCTGAAGCAGGTGCTCCAAGGCTTCGGGGGCAACGACAAAATAGCAGAAAACATCGTCACCTTCGAAAAGAAGCTTGCGAATGTGACTCCTGATACTCAGACACAGGAGGATGTGACAAAAAGTTACAATCCGCGTAGCATCAAAGAGACTGACTCGCTACTTCCTGAGATCTCTTTTGCAGAGATCATTACAGAGCTTGGGCCCCATGACTATAAGGGAAACCGCCTCATCGTTGGTTCGCCGGCGTATATGAAAGCCTTATCTGAAATTCTCAATGATGTCTCCCGGGAGACCATTTCATTCTTTTTGCAGTGGAAGGTCATCCAGCAATATGCTAACTACATTGTTGATGATAAGGTCGCCCCTCTGCGTCGCTTTGAGAATGAGCTTGCCGGAAAAGACCCGCAGGCAACCGAAGAGCGCTGGCGTACATGCATCAGACACCTCGACGAGAGTCTCGGCTGGAGTCTTAGTCGATTTTATGTTCTGAGCTCCTTCTCTGAGGATTCTAAGAAACTCGGTGACCAGATAGTTTCAGATATCAAGGAACGATTCATCTTCACGCTGGGCCAGACTTCTTGGATGTCTTCTGATGTTCGCAAGCTGGGCATCAAGAAAGTGGAGAATATTGTCCAGAAGATCGGATTTCCCACCAAGAGTCCTAATGTGCAGGATGCGCAAGATGTTGAGAAATACTACCGAGACCTGGAGGTGACCAACTCTACTTTCTTTGAGAATGAACTTGCTGTGTCCAAATTCGATCTTAAAAACGAATGGTCAAAGCTTGGTAAGCCAACAAACCGGGATGAATGGGACATGACTGCTCCGACAGTGAATGCCTATTACAATCCGCCCGGTAATGAAATTGTCTTCCCCGCTGGTATCATGCAGCCCCCGACGTTCTATGGACCACATGCCCCGCTGTATCTTGCTTATGGCGCATTTGGTTCCGTTAGCGGCCATGAGCTCTCTCACGGTATGTATCTTTCTTCCACGCTATATATCACTGGTTCTCATAAACTATAGCATTCGATTCAACCGGCCGGCATTACGACGAAATCGGAAACTACACGGACTGGTGGGATGAAAAAACCGTCCAAGAATTCGAGGAACGAGCTCAGTGCTTTGTTGATCAGTATTCCGAGTTTACTGTGGAGGGTCCAGGGAATAAGATCCTTCACGTCAATGGACGCTTGACACTCGGCGAGAACATCGCCGACGCGGGTGGCCTCACTGCCTCGTTCCATGCCTGGAAAAAACATGATGAAGCCAAACCCGATCTTCACCTACCCGGTCTGTCGGATTTCAGCAAGGAGCAACTCTTCTTCGTTTCGTATGCCAATTGGTGGTGCGGTAAGACCACCAAGGAGGCCGCCGAACAGGCTATCTATAATGACCCGCATGCGCCCAAGTCGGCACGGGTTATTCTCAGCATGGCAAACTCCCGGGAGTTCAAGGATGCATTCAAATGCCCAAATAAGGAACCGGTATGCAAGCTTTGGTAAGTTGCTCCCCGTGGCATAACACGTGGGTAGGACTGCATTTTTCGATTTTTTTTTTTATTTCGGGTTTGAGGGCGAAGAGCCGCGAAGAGACTCTGCGACTGGTGTCACACAGGTCTGTGACAAATGGCAGACATGTTCCTTGGTTGACGCAAAGTGTGTCGTTGTTTCGCATCTCTGTTGAAGGAGTAGCTGCGGGGAGATTGACTGGACATGCGGAAATGCCGGGGTATTCCTACAGCTTCTGAAACCCCTAGCTATCAACTTGATACTATGCCATGACATGAGATATATATTCCTAGGCAAAGATTCAACTCGTACTCAAAGCAAGTTTGAAATCTGCTGGCAGTGGCGGTTCAACAGTAGTCAGGATGTCCGATATTGAGGACTTCCCAATCTTCCCGATTCGGATGAATTCAACACAGCAGAGCGCTCGAAGTTCCTGGCCTTCATTCCAACAAAACTTCAACTGCGGAGGATTGCCGTTTTGCCGTCCACGGGTCTTGTATGAATTTCACGAGTAACATCCATCAAGAGAAACATTTCTCGTACACTGCCTGGCCCTATTTTTGATCCCAGTCCAGATCAAAATGATGGTAAATGACTCCGTCTTTACTACCGAGCTACAGCAATATCGGACTTGAAGTAGTATCAGGACCAATCGAATCCTTGTGTATCCTACCGAGTAGCTGACTATTTTCTACTGGTCTTGTACAGTAGGTATGACCACTTTATTACAGTAGAATGGGCTGTTTAAGACTGAAAACTTTCAAATATTCCATTGGAAGACTTTTTATGCACACTAATACGGATCAGTTATACTGGCCGGACAGTGTATGAGCTTCGGATAAAACCATTTGACTTCCGTCGGGTCATATTGCCCTAGACACGAATCTGATTTTACCTGCAAGTGCCATTGCTCCCCGAGGTATCATCTGCAGAGATGTGACAGGGAATTGAGGATCAAGTTTATGCCGCATCAGACCAGCCAGATCCGCTGCTGCATCGAGTTAAAGCTCAAGACCAGAAAGGCGATCCCGCGTCGAAAGCGAACCTCCGCTGCAGATCATGGAGGGGCTCAGGGGGCCCGAGAGTTGTTGAGATCGACTTGCTGGGATCGTCGGGGGAGGGGATGAAAAAAGAAAGGAGATCCCGGTGGATCATGTGAAAGGCGTAAAATTGCGGACTAGGGTGTTTACTACAGAGTAAAATTAATTAATCACCAAAATAAACCCACTGGGTGGAACAGTAAGAGACAAAAAATAAATGAAGCGAGCAACGGCTTCTTCAGTTGAAAGGTGTGAAAGTGACACAGATGAAAGCAAGTGGAACCCCCCTCCCTTCTCCATCGCCCCGGGTCTGGATGAGACAAGCGCATGGTCAATCAGGATGAGGGAGACAGGCTGAGCTGAGAGCTCCATCCATCAGCTCATCAGCTCACCAGCTCGCGGGTTCCGGCGTCGCGGAAGTGGAGACGGGATAACGGCGGCAGCATCGGCCAACCAAGACTGGAGGAAGTCCAGGTTACTGGGGCGAATGATAAAGAGACAAGTGGGGACAGTGACCTATCACCTGGGATCATGTCATGGCGATCTTTCCCAAGCTGATGTGATGTGATGAGGCAAGAGATGAGAGATGGGAGATGAGAGATGGGAGATGAGAGATGAGAGATGCGGAAGGTTAGATTTGATAGCAAGAACCATGGGACGAGAGAAGGTACCCTACCCTACCCTAAGGGTGTAGTTGGGCAGCTCCGCATCAGACAAGCATAAAATGACCTTTAGGGTATTAGGGTAAAATCCCAAAGTAGATAGATCGAAGGGAAGTCGCGAGGGAGGCCAAAAAAAGGAGGAAGGAACGGTTACCCAGCGTTCGCCTGACTGGTTCCGCGGCGTCGGGACCGTTCCCCAACTCCACTTTGGCAAAAACAGAGCTGTCGCCCTCCCTTTCACTTTCCTGCGTCATTTTCATTCCTCTTTTTTGTACTTCCCTGTCATGCCTTGATTCAGGTTCGGTTCTGAAGCTGCTAATGTATCCGTATTTCTAAAGCCTGAACTTCTCTTCGCCGTCGCGGAGGGCCTTTGAACGGTTCGCCGCAGAGCTGTTGCCCCAGGCTCGCGTCCGCCCGCGATGGAACCGATGGAACCGTTCCCTGCGAGCATCAACCCGCCGCTGCATTCCAAAGACAAGGCTAGTGAGCCTCGAGTCCACGTTGATGAGCTGCCTCCCTTGAAACAAACGTGCGGCCGAGGGGCCCCCGATTCGATATCGACTTTACGACGTGCCAATACTGTCGCACAAGGCGGCAATATAATCAAGAGAAATCTGGAACTGAAGGCTACCCGAGAGAGGATAGCTACAACGGGACTGCGAGCTAAGGACAGCCATGAATTATTACGAAAAGCCCCGTTACAACGTTCTCAGACGCATCGTGGCCCGCTGGAGGCGCGACCAGCTCCGAGGAAGGCAGGCCATTTCACGGTTGGCAGTGTCGGTCAGAATGGGAAGATTTTTCTCAGGTACGATCGATCGATAATCTTAGACGTGGTCCTGTGTCACACCTGCTGCAGCAAGCTGACAATGTCTCCCTCCCTATTACCAGGCCAATTGCAAATCCCCAACAGAAACCCTCCCAGGTAGTGCCTCGCGCTCCCATTGATCAAGTGACGAATGATCATCTCAAGCCGGACTATCACGCGCAAATCCGAGACGATCCCTCACGGTGGTCCAGTTCGCAGCTTTCTGAACTACGTCCGCGTGGACACGCAGCTGAGGACAATGAGTCAGCCGTCTCTGGGTACACACAGCCCGACGAAGCAATCGGATCTACCCTCCAAAGGTCGACCTCTTTCTCGACAGTTTCGGAGAAAAAGTCAGTGGGGGGAGCTGGAAAGCAAGGGGAGCTGCGTATCGTGATTGATAGGTCGGAGGACCGACCAAAATCTGCTGATGGGAAGACACCTAACACGGCTTTGGAGGTTCCTATACCCCATTACCGACTGGGGTCACCAAGATTCAATGCAGAGGGCAGTGCGGCCCTGCAAAGTTCCGTCTACACGCGGACCTCAATGTCCGATAATTTTCGGAATTCGACCTGGCTGGGTAGCATGGCAGATCCGCTCCCGACTCATTTGTCCAGAGCATATGGCAGAGAATCACTTTCACGCCATCGGCTGTCCTTTGCGGTCTCCATGTTCTCAGGAACTGCGGCCATTGATCTGAGCCGGGCTTCCCCAGCGCCGAGGAACTCGATGGTCTATGAGTTGAAAGGACCAGTTGAGCCCTCGATATACGAAACCTTGGTGTCGGGTATGGACGACGAAGCCGTCGTGCGATACATTCCTGGTACCAAAGATATAAGCGCGGCTACACCTGCTCGTATTGTTGCGCAGATTTCTTCAGAATCATTCATGGACTATGAGCTGGTGTCAGACTTTTTCCTTACCTTCCGCTGTTATCTCTCAACAAGCCATCTTCTTGCCCTTCTCCTTGCGCGCCTAGAATGGGCTATCAATCGACTACAAGAAGATGGAAGAATCATCCGTATCCGTACATTTGCTGCTCTCCGTCACTGGATCTTGAACTATTTTATCGATGACTTCGTTACGAATTACGACCTCCGAGCCCACTTCTGTGAAACAATCAACATTCTGTATCAAGATGTCAAATCTCGAAAGAATGGGGGTACGAGCGACCAAAAAATTCTTCTTGACCTGAAGCGATGCTGGAACGGCAAGTGCTCGGTCTACTGGACGGCTGCAGAATACGCTCGGGCATACAGTGACCCAGATAGCCCAATTGTGCCAGGAAGTACTCATATTGAGTTGCCCAGCGGCGATACTTTTCTGCGTCAAGATACTCCCCAGGTAGGGATTTCCTCTCAAGTAGAAAGAAGCTTTGGAGACAGCACTGCCATTCCTGTCCAACATGATCGCAATGATTCCGCCGCGACTGCCCAAAGTATTCCTCTTTCCACAACAAGCGACCAAAGCATGTTAGCTTTGTCATGCTCACTGCCTCCTAAATCCCCTAAACGCTTCTCTTTCTCCCACTCAAAGGGCAAAGGGCCGCGTCCAGTGCAACTAGGTCTCACAAAAACAACATCTCCCCATGAGCCGCCCCCTACATCGCCGATGATATCCCGCCATCCATTTCATGGCCATGCCCATAAGCGAAGTGCAAGCTTTTCAGATTCGGTGCGAGACGATCGAGTCCCCATGTTCGCCTCCGAGACGGGCTCTACAGGAGCAGTGCCCAAAGAAATACTAGATCCTGTCAGCTTTATCAGAGGAGCGCTTTATCCCCCTGCGGAATCCTATATGACTCTTATGGCACCAGAATCACCACCTTTAGCCCCCCCGTTATCGAATTCCAATCCGGATCGACGGAGCACACCGGACGGGGGATCAAAAATTGGAGCCTCGAATTCGGGGATGAGGACTATCATTGGCTCAATCAGACGTGTCCTACACACACGAAATGGCGGGCAGAGCGTTTCTGCACGAATGACAAATACTTCAGAGTCTATTCCACTGCCTTCTCGGGGGAAAACATCAGCAATGCCCAACAACATTTCTTTGGGATCTGAATTTTATCGAGAGAGGAAAATGGCTGCGGTCCCCAGACGGCCTGCGCGGATCGATATACTCTGTGAGGAGGCCCTCAAACAGTATCGCTTAGCCATGGATAGGAATGATGTCCTAAAAGACCAACAATCGCCAGCCAGTGCTCCAGCACCTCAAATTACGTTTCAGAAATCTTCCCCAAACTTGGGTGAAGCTTCTACTCTTCAACCACCCAGAACAGAGCAGTCGAAGTTCCAGAGCGGCATTACTACTGGCAGTGAATCGATCGTCATTGTCGATGACACTGGATTTGAATTCCCTTCCATGTCGGGGGCCGTACAGGAACAGTCCGATCCTAATACTGCGGAACAAAGGGGCTGGTCAATCTCTGACAGAAAGATTGATTCGGACACTGAGGCCATTGCGAAAGAAGGAGAATACCTACTTCCAATAGCGTATGATGGCGGGGGTCCTTCAGCTACAGCCGAAGAGGCTGCCATTCGCCGCCCTTCCGTTATTTCTTCACAGCGAAGGTCCTACACGGAGCATCGGACACCACCCGCCAAGAGAATGTCACTTTCCCTTCGTCTTCGGAAGTATGCATCGTTCCAAAGTGGAATTTCCAAACATCGTCAGTCAATGGGCAGCGACGCAGGCAGGTCTATTGGTAGCTCGAGCATCGTGCAGGAATCATCTGATAAAGCATTTGGTCCATCACTCCGAAGACGACCGGGCGGGAACTTACGACAGATGCAATTCGTGGACGATCTTGATCCAGTCTCGGGTCGTGGGTCGTTTATGTCTAGCCATTCATATGGTAATTCTCTCGCAGAGACGACTTCTACTGCCACGGATGACAATTTCTCAAGACCACCAACTGCTCTTGTTCCCCCGAACCCGCGTTATTCTTTGATTCGTGGTAAATCAGATAGGAACCTGCAGCGCTCGTTCGAGGCGGCCATTGCTCGCTTTGCCGATATTCCTGATGACGATGATGGAGGTGTTGAGTCAACTTTGCTCAAGCTCGAGGGTAAATGGAGCCCCCCGGCGACAAACGAATCATCCACCACTGGCGGCGCTGAACAGGCTGGGGAGCCTTCACTCACTAGTGGCAAAGATAATACTGGACACACCCTACCTGTGTCGAAGGCCGAGATTGGCTGGGACATGCTTTCTCGGAGACGACAGACCGACATATCGCTATATTCTACTGCCGGCGGGCGATTAGCACCACCTCGACCCTACTCTGACTCTGTGGCAGAATCCGAAGAGTCATACAATTCAATTCCTCTATTGGAGAGAGGACTGACAGATGAGTCAATGAAGCGGCCTCCTGCAGCTAGGGTCGGTGCAAGTGGCGCCCACGGCGTTCCTCTGAGTCTCATATCGAGTAGAGACACATCTGAGCCTGCATCGTCGCACCCATCGATCCAGGTTATTCAGAAGACTGAGTCTCTCCAGCGGATCCCTCGGGGCTCGACAAACCCTGAACCGGCCTATCTGAAGGACGGACCGGACACACCGAAACGCCTATCAGCCCTGTCTTCTGAGGTATCTGTTGACATGATTGATCCGCGCGAAGCCATAGAAAGTCGTCTCTCGACCGATACGCGTAGCCTGACTCCGTCAACAATGGATATCCCGCCTCACCCTTTAGCTCACCCGCCCTCGCCCCCAATGACCATTCAACACCCTGGCTCCTTCGGTTCTTGTACATCACCAATGGACAAGGTAATTTTCCAGACCCAGCCGCTCACGCCGGACACTTCTCCACGACGCCGGGACGGGGACACACCTACCCAGATATCTAGAAACATGCCTCAGTTTTCGACTGACGTCCTCTCGAATTCCGAGAAGCAGCGCCCTCCACTCAATCCCCTCAACGTTGGACCTGATCATGTCCCTTTTGTGCTTGCGTGCGAGTCTCAAGTACTTGCCCAACAACTGACGCTGGTCGAGATGGCAGCCCTGAGCGAGGTCGACTGGCGTGATCTGGTCGAGATGAAATGGAGTAGCGGCTCGCCCTCCATACTCAGTTGGGTACAATTCCTTCGTACAGATGAACGCAAAGGCATTGATCTGGTTGTCGGCCGCTTCAATCTCATGGTGAAGTGGGTAGTGTCTGAAATTGTTCTGACCCTCAACATCCATGAGCGAGCACGAACTATTGTCAAATACATCCACACTGCTGCCCATGCACGCCGCATCTGCAATTATGCCACTATGCTTCAGATCGCTATCGCTCTGTCTTCCTCCGATTGTTCCCGGTTGCAAAAGACTTGGGAGCTAGTTCCCCAAGAAGACAAACGACTATTCAAGGACATGGAATGCCTGATTCAACCTGTGCGCAACTTCCATGATCTTCGAGTCGAAATGGAGACAGCCAATCTCCAGGAAGGCTGTATTCCGTTCATCGGTAAGCTTGATTTCTAGCCTCATTATTTTACTACTTTTGCGCTAACCTGAGCCGACGATAGGTTTATACGTGCATGACCTTACATATAATGCTCAGAAGCCTGCCCAGATCAATGGGAGTTCGGGAGGATTGTTGGTAAACTTCGAACGTTACCGCACCGCCGCGCGCATTGTCAAGAGCCTACTCCGCTTGATTGATGCCAGCACCAAGTACCGTTTTGAACCAGTTCAAGGTATCATTGAGCGGTGCTTATGGATCGCGTCGCTGTCCGAGGAGGATATTCAAGCCCGCAGCAAACGTCTTGAGTGATCTCAGATGACACCATATCTTCCATTTTCTTTTTCTGTTGATTGGATTTTTCATACCCCATCCCTTTTTGCGACACACTTTCGATTCTTTGCCATATATCCTGTATCTATATTTGCATTGTTGTGGCTTGATATTTGTTTCTTCTTTCTGGATCTGGACTTATTACTTACGCGTTTGAAGCGAGCATTTGCATACGAAATGGGCACTTGGAAATATTACTATGGTTGAATGATAGTCTATATACGTTTGTTTTTCTGTTGTCTATAGCCACCATAGTGGGGAAATATTCCACTAATATCTACAATTATGTACTATAGTATTGCTCGAGTACAATGAATATCTGAGTATTTCAAATTATTACTACCTGTCTGAATATATGTATACATTAGTATAGTAAGTAGTATTTAGGTAGTATATTGTACAAATTGGAGCAAAGGTTTCCACTGGCAACGAGTCTCTGAGGCACAGGAAGATTTCTGTTTCATTAAAGCCAACGATCGGCCAAATTAAAGTCCTTCAAGTCCCTTGAAATATCTTTCGCCTCTCAATTTATCCGGAGCCCGTACCCTATGGTGGTTTCATCTAAAGTGAAGGTAGCCCAAGTGCGTCATCAAGCTGCCTCATTGGCGGTGTTTGATCTACGGGCCGGACCACCTTTTTCACTTCCGACCCATTGCACTCTCCCCGACAAACCCCAATTTCGACCGAGGAGGGCCCCCATTTCGCGCTGATTCCCTCGGGAATCTTGACCTTGATACACATTCTTTACTTGGATGTTCAGCTCCCAGTGCCCTCAACTGTAGGCCCGCCACGATGGACACGACCGAGCCACTGCGCGGGGCTTCAGAGGAGGTCGACCCCGGACACGACCACAGCCCCGCGTCTTCAGGAAGCCCGAAAGAACTCCCCGAGGACCTGCCAAAGTCGCTGGACGACCGCCGTTCGGTCCCCGTGTTCCAACAGGAGACGGAGATGTATGACGCATGGCAAGGTGAGAACTCCTTTCTGCCTTGCCCTTTCGGCCGACCCCGGCATGTGCCCAAAGAGTCGCGTATCAGCTGCCCTTTCTCCAATAGAAGTTAACCGCCTCTCGTTACATTACAGGACAATCGCAATTTCTCACTACCCCCGTCGCTGCGAAACCTCTGAGCTTTAGCCTCGCCCTCGACGATCATGTACATGACTCGGAGCATGACTTGCGGAACCGTGACATGGAGGACAGCGATACCCGATTGATGGAGATGTTGGCGGCCCAGGCTGCTCACCGAGAAGTCGATTCTCTTGGAGCGGACGAGGAAACTATCGCCGCTGATGAGAAATTGACTGTCGCGGAAAAGCGAGATATTCTGCAGAAGAGTCTGAACATGGCCGCCAGTAATGGCGACGTGGAGCGCGTGCGAAAGCTTGTCCAAGGATCCGCCAAAAATTATATCGATGTAAATATGTCGGATGAAGAAGGGACAGTGCCCTTGATTTATGCTAGTTGCTTCGTGAGTAACCCTTGCCGCCCTATCAAGCGAATAAGGCCCTAGGATGTGGATAACCTCAACTTCAAGCGATGGGGGTTATTCTTCTCTTGCCGACAAAGGAACTGACGTAACATTTTAGGGACACCAAGATGTTGTCGCAGCACTTCTCGATGCTGGTGCATTTGTCGACCAGCAAGATCGGAATCAATGGAGCGCTTTGATGTGGGCCATGACCAATCGACACAAGACGATTGCGAAAATTCTCCTTGACCATGGAGCTTCACCAGACATTAAGTCTTCTTCTGGCGGTACGGCTTTCGACTTTGCACAACCGGGCAGCGAGATCTCCGAGTACCTACATGAAAACGGCTATAGCTTCGGACCTGGCGCTATCGAGGATGACTTCTATGATGCTGGGCTGGCACATGGTAGATTTGAGGAGGAGATGGCTGAGAATGAGATGAAGCGCCGCATGATGATGGAAGAGAGTGCTATCAATCTTGAAGTGGATTTGTCCAGCCTTGGATTAGATGAGAAATTCGAAGTAAGTATACCCTATTCAAAAATAAAGAGCAAATCTTATTAACAGCTGGACAGTCATCGGATGAGGAGGATATCGAAGAAGAACAGCAAGAATTTGTGTGGGATCGATGCTTAAATGATCAAATGTTCGTTTTCCAGGACCACGAGCTGGAGCATATCTTGGACATTATCATCACCAACATGGCACCCCAGCGATCACCTTCCCAAAAGCCCGTGCCAGCGAACCTTCTCTTCCTTAGTGCGCGTTATGCGCATTATCATGCTAGTCCTGAGCTTCTAGCAACGTTACTCACGTCAGCCACGGAAAAGATCAACGATATTGTGGAGCGATATCAGTGGGATATGACGATGCAGGCATTTTGGCTGTCCAACGCAACCCTTCTTCTTCATTACCTTAAGAAAGATGGCGAATTGCAAGAAGCAACAGTGCAGTTCCAACTCCATTTGGCGGAACTTATCAACGAAATCTTCGTTCTTATTATTCGTGACGCAGAGCGACGTATGAACAAAGTCCTTGATGCGGCAATGCTGGACCATGAAACCATCCCTGGACTGGAGGATATTGCTTTCCAGAATGAATGGAAGCTTTTTCGGAAGAAGAAGTCTGAGGCACCGGAGCCCGCAGAAAAACGATTCCGACCCCCATCACCACGGCGGCGAGCGCAGATTTCTCCGCGCAACATTACCTCCTTGCTATCGTCGACCCTTTTCGTGCTTGATCTCTACGATGTCCACTCCGTCATTACAACACAAATACTTTCCCAACTCCTCTACTGGCTCAGTGCAGAGATCTTCAACCGCATTATGAGTACGAGAAGATACTTAGCGCGGACCAAAGCCATGCAGATTCGGATGAATGTATCTGCATTAGAAGATTGGGCTCGAAATAACAACCGTCAACCGGAACATTACGATAATGGCTCTTTGTCAACCACAGGAGAATCCACGGTTGATGCTGCACGCCAACATCTGGCTCCAGTGATTCAATTGCTCCAATGGCTGCAATGCTTTTCCTCGCTTGGCGATGATCACGAATCCCTAGTGACCACGCTTCTTCAACTTCAACAGCTTGTACCCCTTCAACTAATTCATGCGGTCAAGTCATACCGAGCCGAAGTGGGCGAGAAAGGCCTAACAAAACAGGCAATGAAATTCCTCCTCGAGATGCAGCGTGACCCTGAAGTTTTATTCAGAGAACAAGATCGTATTCAGGTCGAAAAAGAGAAGGCAGCGGCTGCACCCACATCAGATGCACCCGAAGATCGACCAAAGACACCTTCCAAGGACGAGCCCCAATCAACCCCCGCAACCCCCGACCCCAACCTCGCATCCCCTGGATCTGTCGGCACATCTTCTCGACGAACCAGCATTGTCCTTCCATCGAGGGAGGACCGTCCAGGCAAGGAGAGTGTTTTCCTCGACCCAACACTGTTCCTCCCTTTTTCTCTACCAACCAGCACAGACATGCTTATCTCTTATGGAGCTGGTCTCGGTGGTACCAACCGCGAGCGAGCACGCAAGTATATTCCCACCGTTCCACCCGAGGTTCTCAGTCGCTTCGATCGCGGAAGCGAGACATAGGAGCATCATACTTCCTATTCGACCGAAGGTTGTACAGTTTTGCTACTTGATTTGCTCTGGCTGGCATATTGCATTCTATGTATTCTTCTCTGCTCAATCCTTGCCTGCAAGGTCTATGTTTCGGTCCCGGAATTATGCTATTTCGGAAAGTAATCGGGAGAATTGCGGGCGATGCGATACCCTTTCGATCCTTGCTTTTTCTTACGTCGACTCTAGAGAAGGTCCATGTGGGATCATCTAAGTATATTATTATATAAACTTCCCCAATGAGAATCAAAATTTCAGAACATTTCTTGAAATGCGGAGGGTACTGGGTTGTAATGAATCTGTAAGCAGCATTGTACATGTAGACTGAGACGCTGAGTGGATCAAAACTTCACCGTCACCGCCCAAGAAGGTCAAGCCGCCCCGCTTCAGCCTGATCTCACGCGACCTGGCCTATTCCCAGGATTCTTTTCTCTATCAATTTTCACAGCGATTGCAAACACCGCTCTGTGTCGAAATGGGCGCCCAAACACATGAACAAGAGAAGCAGTCGAACGGCAGTACGTTTTGACTTATCGGCTTTGCCCAACTCTGTTTTATATAGAGTGTTGTTGACTTTGACCAGATGAGCCGTCCGGCTCGGGCAACGCCGCTTCTGCCGGTGGCGAACCGCGAGGCATGCATCTTTCCCGGGATGGCGATGGGATACTCGGAGACGGTGGAGATGACGATGATGGCGATGCCGCCTTAAATAGTGCGAATGGCGTTGTTGACCCTGAGGTAGAAGCTCAGCCAACATCGACCAATGCCTCCCAAAAGAAGAAACGAAAGAAGTCGAAGAAGAAGAAGACTTCTGGACCGAAGCAGTCATCTCCACCACGAGTTCCTCTCACCGAGCTCTTCCCTACTGGTGAATACCCAGTTGGCGAGATTCAAAGTTATGCACCAGTTGATAACACGGCTCGAACGACCGGTGAGGAGACCCGCCTTCGGATTCGGACTCATCTAGAGGACCCAAGCTTCCTCGAGCCTTATCGCAAAGCTGCGGAGATTCACCGTCAAGTCAGAAAGTACACGCAAGAGACTGTTCGGCCAGGCCAGACCCTCACTGAGATTGCGTTGGGAATCGAGGATGGCGTGCGAGCTCTCCTAGATAACCCTGGTCTTGAAAAAGGCAGCTGTCTGATCTCTGGAATGGGATTCCCCACGGGGCTCGCACTCAATCATTGTGTTGCACACTATACTCCTAATTCCGGCCAGAAGGAGATTGTTCTGCAATCGAGCGATGTGATGAAAGTTGACTTTGGTGTTCATATCAATGGTTGGATTGTCGATAGTGCCTTCACTATGTCATTTGATCCAACCTATGACAATCTTTTAGCCGCTGTGAAGGAATCGACCAACACCGGTATCAAGGTACGGCGGAAATTCCAATGTCTTCTCCGTGAAGAATAGTATAGACCATAGCTGACGCCTTCTAGACTTCCGGAATTGATGTTCGCATCAGCGATATCAGTGCTGCCATCCAGGAAGTGATGGAGAGCTATGAGGTCGAGATAAACGGCAAAACTTTCCCTGTGAAACCAGTAAAGTGTCTCTCTGGACACAACATAAGCCGTTGGCAAATCCATGGGGGAAAGTCGATCCCCTTTGTCAAAAACAATGATCAGACAAAAATGGAGGAAGGGGAAATCTTTGCCCTTGAAACTTTTGGATCGACAGGTCGCGGCTACACAGTAGACGGCGTATGTTCTTATTTCCTTTCTGTTCTTTTCTTTATACCTTTCGCGCTCTCCTAACAAATGCTGACTCTTCTATAGCCTGGGGTGTATGGATATGGGAAAGTTCCATCCGCGCCGAGCAGAATCTCGGCCCCACTCACTAGCGCCAGGTCCCTTTACAAGACGATCAATGAGAATTTCAATTCGATTGTCTTTGCCCGCCGTTATCTGGAGCGGCTAGGTGTTGACCGGTATTTGGCTGGTGTAAGTAACCCTAACCCTTCTATCTTTATGACTCAGGAACTTACATGCAATAGATGAATTACCTTGTGTCTCAAGGAGTGGTAGAATCCTATGCTCCCCTAATGGACATTGAAGGGTCATACTCAGCCCAATTCGAGCATGTAAGTCTTTCTCCATATCCTCAATTCCTTATTTAGGTCTAACGCTGATCTTTGTAGACGTTCTTGTTGCGGGAAACCGGCAAGGAAATCATCAGCCGCGGTGATGATTACTAGTTCGCTTCAGAGCGACATGAGTGATTAATGCACTCGTCCATTCATTTTGTCCAAGTTTTATTCACTGCGTCAGGACATTCAACGTGTCTCTCGATAGTTGAAATTTTTGTATTAGGTTAACCATTCAACATGGTGTGCATTGAATATAAACTCCTTTACTGTCAAGACGCCCCTTGGCTCTGTTTTGTTCGTTTCTCTTCGGCCTTTCAAAGCAGCTGGGAATATCAATAAAACGACCATTTAGGTTCTTGTTATCGGGGCAAATTCATGAGATTCGTCTTTCATCTTTCATTTTTCGAAGAAGTAAATCCGAGCTCTTATTAGAATTATTCTGACGTATTTTCAAATCATTTACGGCTCATATAATTTTCTTGACAACCACTGGACCCCAATAAAATAGTATCATAGCACAAGAGAAATGAAGAATAGTGGCTGCTCGTTGAGCAGTGACCAGCTCAGTGAATCAGGCCAAGTTTCGAAGAGTGAAGGGATAGGGTCTCTCGGCTTTCCTCGAAGCATCTTGTGCAATTCAAGCTGCTCTGCAGGCATCGCCCGATCGAATATTTTTCCCAATTAGATATCCATTCATCAGACTCGGGAAGCATTATGTTCGACCGTAACTTCCTGTGTTGTGGTGACTCCGATCTCCTCGCTTTGGATGCTTCGAGCGCTGCTTCCCCCGTCCTTATGGGCTTGGAGGGTGATTGCCTCTCCATCATAAGTGCTGGAGGGATCATCTGACTCTTGATAGCTAGAATTGATACGCACAAACAGTACACGAAGGGCGGGAATTGACGCTGCGAAGATTGTGCAACCCGTTTCAGCAGAAGCCCAGATTGTGAGAGTGGAGCAGAACCCTGTTTATATTTGTTAATGGGGTGGTAAGGCAGATCAACAAATAGTACTTACAAGTGAAATCCTGGACCTGGGAGACGTTGACAAGCTTGGAAGTTTTGACGAATGCCGTGACAGCCGCGCTGAAAGATTGTCAGGTTTCCTAAATGTTGTAGGTTGTGGAAAAAACTCACAAGATACCCATGCTCATGGCAAGCGCAATACCAGCCTTCTCGCGCTTCTTCATTTCCAGGTTCCACAAAACAATCCAGGGGAGAAGAGCAAGAATGAAATCCATGCATCCAGAGTATGCTATAGTGTCCTTCCGTTAGACCTGTGCCTTTTGTCACTTAATGGATGTTTACTTACCTCCGGCCACGAGAGCAATGGTCTCGAATACATAAGTTGGCCAGCACTTAGCGGTAGCCAGGAGCTTAGGATTCCAAAGTGCAGCTGCTGGGGAACATTGTGCCAGATAGCAGATAGCGGAGAGCCACATTACGGCATTCATTGTGACGATGATAACCCAGAGGAGAGCCTTCATCCACGTCTTGGTCACAATTCGCATCAGAGTAAAAGCAAACGAGGTCTTGCTAAACACACAGCTAATGATAATAATCACGTAACTGATGTATACAAGTTTGAGTGCCGGTGGGATGAGTTCCTGATTCTCGATGGCAGCTACATGTCTGCCAACTACTCCCATATCTACAGCCTTCGTGTTTAGGGCTGTGTAGACCAATTGCAATGCCTGGTTTCTAGGTCAGTGGATTAGAATGAAAGAACATGTAAAGAGCCTAGACTTACCCATGCAAGACAGATGAGAAGGTCATCCCAACCGAATCCTCTTCTACTTAGCCCAAGCTTACACCATAGCCGCAGAGCAACCATGAGACCTGGGATAATGACGAGGACCCAGCATGATGCCAGGATGGTTGGACCCTGGTTCTGGGCTTCAACAGCAGCAGATTCCATTGTCATCTTGCCTCAAGCAAGCCCCTTGTTAGAGCACAAAGAGTGAAAAGGGGATATGAACACGAATGACAATGGTCAGTGCCCCTAAATCAAACGACGGGACATGGTGAATATATATCATACTAGTGACCTCCTGATGCAACTAAGTCTCCCTTCAAATGTTGAAGCCAAGGCGTGGCAGAGAAACAAAGGAGAAGCCACTGTCGATCATTTTAAGCAAGCGAGCCCTCAAGGATGTGATCTCCCAATCAACGAAGATATCAGCTTGCTCGGGAAGTAACCCTTCCGTCCCGGAGATGACAGATGCCATGCGGGCTTTGAATTGACGATCGAAGCTGAGCAGACGGCCTCTAAGAAACGTCGAACCATTAGTAATGACTTGATCTATTGAAACTTCTTGCTCAACTAGTCAATTTCCCCAAGGTGGAGTCTGCAGCTCGAGGTTTTGCCAACGAATGCATAGAATTAAAGAAATAAATTCGATATATCTAGCACGCACGCATCTTGCATACTGCAAGACAAACCAATGGGGTTTTTGCAAAGACGATCGAAATGATTGATCAGTGGACTAGTTGCCCAAAAAAGCAACCATCATTGTCTGTGGTATACTGTAGAGGTTTGTTGGACAAAAATCAGCTTTAAACCGGTTTTAAGAGGCTGCAGCTCATCCTTTTGAGCCTTGAAGGACTTGAGCATTGAGTTCCCTTCGTATCCAGGTGGTCGGTTCTCTGTTCTGTGCTCTGCAGGCAGGGGTCCCCTTCTGTATGAGTCTAGCGCAATCACTTGTCGGGGGCGAAATAGAAATTCCCCGTTTTGCTGCACACCTTGCATTTTGCCTGCAAACTACGCAAATAGCCCAGATGATTTCGCAAATTTTTTGGTTGGTCTGGATCAATTCTCCAATGCCTGGCCAAAAGCTTGCGGCCCCTGCGCGACGGAAGATTCAGCTCCACATCAATGGGTCAGCACTGCAGTGTCTCAATCCATTCCACCTCATACACATGTGCGACTCGGACGCGTGCAATATATAATAGTTAAGGAATATATACCCCAGGAAGAATTCTTCAGGTTTGCTCTCTGTGTCACAAAGTTTATCTCCTCCTATCCAGATAGATACTGCCCCAACGCAAAAGAATCGGGCTGAACGGCCCCCCTCTTACCTGCTCCACTTATGGCTGAACTTAAGCCCGCCAGGTGCAGAAAATGTGATCTATCACGGCCATCTAACCTCCAACGAATATTGTGATGGATACATCATCATCTCGGGGAAATCTTCAGCACAGAGAACCATTGGACTCGGGTCCAACGACCGAGTGATCTCGCTCCACATACTCGCAAACTTGAGTTTGTGTCCTTGAAACTCCGTTCGAGACTACATAGGTTAGTCGTTTGTTGTCCATGGTTAGTGGGTTGATTTTTCTAAAATATCACTGTCTTTACCGCTTAGTCGTGCACCCCATCACACTAGCACTACTAAGTTCTCCCTGACGGCTGCATGCCACCACCCTCTAGACTGGGGACGGTCCGGTTGAAGCAGCAGTTGTTTAGCTACAGTATATCCCAGGACAATAGATTCCACGCGTCACCACAGTGACAGTCCTCGTGATGGGCAGTCGGCTATTTCCTGCTTTGATTAAATGTTGGCAAATCGCTCTTTTTTAATCTGAAACCTTGCCTGGCAAGCCGTGTCGAGCCCTAGCCGATCCACTTGTCTCCAGTATCTAATCCAGGTCATTGGTTAGGCAAGCCTTGCATATCTTAGCATTATGCACGGTTCGGGGGACGGTTCGATCACTTCTAGTATTATGTACTCCGTACGGAGTATATCTCTGCAGAATAAGCGGGCGTGTGGGAATTGGATTTAGCTCCCATCCAATCATGTTGAGCCCCTCCCCAAGGATGGACTCTTCGCAGTTGCAAAAGTACATACACATCCAGGAGGATCGTATTAGCACCCCTCCTTCTTCACTCCGTTGCCACTTTCTTGTCCGTGCGAATGGTCCCTAAAACGTGCTTAGGGGATTCCCCTCCTTTGTGGACCCAGGGGGAAGACTAAACGAACTCTATGCTCAATTGGAAATATTTATGTAGTTGGAGGGACCCGACCCAAGAAAGGTTTACTAGTAGCTATAGGACGTTGTACAATCTTGAGAGTCGATCTCGCACAGTGACCATGTTCTCCGTGGTAGATCTGGCAACTAATCTAGCCCTCTCAGTGGGAATTCTCTTTCTCTCCCGCTTTATCTGGAATTACTTCCGGTCCCCATTGAAGTCCTTCCCGGGTCCTGTTGCTACAAGCTTCACCAACATCTGGCGCTCGTGGGATGTTTTCCGCGGACGTTGTGATATAACTCAAAATGCTCTGCACCGCAAATATGGCGCTGCCGTTCGCATGGGTCCCAATATACTCAGTCTTTCGGATCCGAATTTGATCAGCCAAGTTTACAACACAAGAAACCCATGGCTCAAGGTAAAAAGCGTCCCCCGCATTCAAATACTAGGTGCAGTTCTGATTATTTATGTCTTTTTTAGAGTTCCATGTATAATGTCAATGATGTTGTCATCTCTGGTGTCCGTCTGAGCAACTTATTCTCAACCCAGAATGAGAATTGGCACTCGACCTTCATTCGTCCTGTGAAGAGTCTGTACTCTATGAGCAAGGTGCAGGATGTTGAGAGCACCGTGGATGTCACGATAAAGTTGTTCTTTGATAAGCTTCGCACAAAGTTTAGTAGCACGGGTCAGCCATGTGAAATGTCTGATTGGATCAACTTCTGTGAGTATCTCTCCGTTCCCCTTTCTCGGGGTACATATTCAAGAGAATCGATCTTGACTCGATCCTCTGATTACTTAAGTCTTTTGTTTCAAGGTTTCATTGATATTCCCAATTCTTGAATATCTGTACATCGGCTAACCATCATGAAAAAAGTTGCGTGGGACGCAATGAGCCAGATGACCTTTTCTCAAGACCTTGGTATCCTTGAGGCTGGCAGTGACTATAAAGGCTTCCTCGGAAATTCTGATCGAACTCTTGATTATTTTTCCCCTGTAGGTTCCCACGGGCCGTCGAGAGAGACGAAATGCTGATGCATGCTAGATATGCCAAATCCCTCTTCTAGATATGTTTTTCGACAAAAACCCGATTATGCGGATTGGCCCTCCAACCTTCAGCTGGGCTAATATTTTCAGTCTTGAACAACTTCAAAAACGCTATCAAGAAGGCGAAAAGGAAAAAAAGCAAGACTTCCTTGCTAAATTCCTTGAGATCAAAGAGAAGAACCCAGAACTAGTAGACGATAACGTCGTTATCCTGTGGCTGCTGTCAAATGTTCTTGCGGGTAGTGACTCAACTGCTTATACAATGTGTGCGGCCATCTACTATGTCCTAAAAAATCCCGAGGTTCATAAGAAACTATGTGCCGAGCTCCGCGGCGCTGATTTGTCTCTTCCAGCGAAATGGAAGGACATCCAAGGGCTCAAATACCTCGAAGCAGTGATGCGTGAGACCATGCGCGTACACCCAGGTGTCGGTCTTATTCTCGAGCGTGTTGTGCCTAAGGGCGGGTTGTCTCTCCCTGACGGCCGCTTTGTGCCAGAGGGGGTCACTGTGGGAATGAATCCCTGGGTGATTAACAAGAACGAGCAAGTCTTTGGCGCCAACCCTGATGACTATATCCCCGAACGCTGGCTCCAGGCTCCCGGCGAATCCGATGAAGCCTATGAGGCTCGTTTTTCTAAGATGAAAGGTACAGACTTCACCTTTGGGGCAGGGACTCGTACTTGTTTAGGCAAATATTTGTCACAGCTTGAGAGCTTTAAGCTCATTGCAACTCTATTTAGCACTTTTGATGTGAGTGATACACGATTATAGGATCGGCATGTATATTCTGAGTGATTTTGGCTAATGGTCTATATAGATGGAGCTCCCGAGCTTAGATCATGAGTGGAAGGTCCAGAACTCGTGGTTCGTGAGACAAAGTAATTTGCCTGTTCGCCTGACGGAGCGCAAAGATAAAACAGTTTCTTTCTAAGCGTCGACCCTTTTTGGGATGGTTGTTGGTTGGGGGGGGGGGCCTACGTTAAGAAGGTAAATTATGAGAAGAGGGCCAGATTTATAAAATTAAGGATTGCATATGTACAGAGACTGTTTTTGACTGAACATAAGGATGGGATTATTGGTTGTTATTATTGTTATTGTTATTTCTCTTCTTCACACACGATGCTGTACACAGTATACTAGGAATATAGCAAGATTCCCTTGGCTTCCCCATAGATCCATCTAAAGTACCCCTCAGTCAGCATGACTAAGATTATTAACCTTGGGTACCAAGCACCACATGGTATGGACCATGGTACGTATGGCAGGCCTTCACCGCCCAGTCTTCCTCGTTTATTGACCAATCAGAGACTCGGGAGCAGATAGATCCTATGCGCTAGTCCTATCCTGGTAAGCGCCCCTCCGGCTCCGGCAGGAAAAAAAAAAGGAAGCAACGGCCGCTCGAACTTTTTCTTCTTCTTTCTTTTCTTTGGGAAAGCTGGACTCTCTCCATCAACAGAAGGTTTCTTCCTGTTGATTTAATCCCCTCTGATCCATTCGACTCTATACCTCTCTGGATCCAGAGTTTCTTTCTTTTTAAATCACCATGCCTATCACTAACAAGGAGGCTGCTCCCGGTGCCGCTATGAACGCGGAGATCGAGGACTACACCAAGGCCCTGGAAGTCGTGAAGACTTACACCACTCGGGATGGCCTGGACATTGACACTCTGTTGGACTCTGACAAGCACGGAGCTCTGACTTATAATGACTTCCTCGTCCTTCCCGGCTACATCGGTAAGCCGACTTCGTTTCGGAATCTGGCAAGGCCCTATTAATAATAACCTTGACCATCAGGCTTCGCCGCCTCCGACGTTAGCCTAGACAGCCCGGTTACCAAGCGCATCTCCCTGAAGGCCCCTCTGCTGTCTTCGCCCATGGACACCGTTACTGAGCACAACATGGCTATCCACATGGCTCTGCTCGGTGGTCTGGGTGTCATTCACCACAACTGTGCTCCTAACGACCAGGCGGAGATGGTCCGCAAGGTTAAGAGATACGAGAACGGCTTCATCCTGGACCCCGTCGTTCTTTCTCCTAAGGCCACTGTTGGTGAGGCCAAGGATCTGAAGGCCAAGTGGGGTTTCGGTGGCTTCCCCGTCACTGGTGAGTCAATCCTCAAGTTTTCCCCCTTGACACTCAATCACCCTCGTCCCTGTTATTCCATGATGAACAATCACTTTTTTTTATAACTTTCGTTCCACTGCCAGCGGCGAGAGCTGCACTGTAGAGAACCAGTTTTTATCTGAACTACTGCTATCACCACCACCTGTTGTCTCACAAATTGTTTTATATTCCTGATACTAATGACAATTCTGTGATAGAAAACGGAACTCTGCGTTCTAAGCTCATTGGTATGGTCACTTCCCGTGATATTCAGTTCCACCACAACTTGGAGGACCCTGTCACCGCCATCATGGCCACCGACCTGGTCACTGCCCCTGCTGGCACCACTCTGGCTGAGGCCAACGAGGTTCTTCGTCAGTCCAAGAAGGGCAAGCTGCCCATTGTTGATGAGGCTGGTAACATTGTCTCTCTGCTGTCTCGCTCGGACTTGATGAAGAATCTGCACTACCCTCTGGCTTCCAAGCTTCCCGACTCCAAGCAGCTGATCTGTGCTGCCGCCATCGGCACCCGCGAGGAGGACAAGAACCGTCTTAAGCTCCTCGTTGAGGCCGGCTTGGACATTGTTATCCTGGACAGCAGCAACGGTAGCAGTATGTACCAGGTTGAGATGGTCAAATACATTAAGAAGACCTTCCCCGAAATTGATGTCATTGCCGGAAACGTTGTGACCCGGGAACAGGCCGCTGTTCTGATTGCTGCCGGTGCCGATGGTCTCAGAATTGGTATGGGTAGCGGCAGTGCCTGTATCACCCAGGAGGTTATGGCCTGCGGTCGTCCCCAGGCTGCTGCTGTCCGTAGCGTTTCCGCTTTTGCTGCTCGTTTCGGCGTTCCTTGTATCGCCGATGGTGGTATCCAGAACGTTGGCCACATCGTTAAGGGTCTGGCTATGGGCGCTAGCACAGTCATGATGGGTGGTCTGCTTGCTGGTACCACTGAGTCTCCTGGCGAGTACTTTGTTAGCAACGAGGGTCAACTCGTTAAGGCCTACCGTGGCATGGGCTCTATCGCCGCCATGGAAGACAAGAAGGCCGGTGCCAACAGCAAGGATAGCAAGGCTTCCAACGCTGGTACCGCTCGCTACTTCTCCGAGAAGAGCAACGTTCTCGTCGCCCAGGGTGTTGCTGGCTCCGTCCTTGACCGTGGCTCCGTCACCAAGTTCATTCCCTACCTCATGGCTGGTGTCCAGCATTCGCTCCAGGATATGGGTGTTACTAGTCTGGACAACCTGCACCACGGGGTTAACCAGGGCACTGTCCGCTTTGAGATGCGTAGCGCTAGTGCTATGGCCGAGGGTAACGTCCACGGTCTGCACAGCTACGACAAGAAGCTTTACTCGTAAGATCCAAGCTTTCTTGAATGAAGGATTCCCCAATGTGAATATTGAATGGGAAGTCCTGCACGATGATACGTGGCCTTGAAAATAAAAAAATGGGGTATGATAGGACAGGAGTTAGCTATGAGGAGTTTAAATTTCAATTAATGAGCACATTATTCTGATCATATTCTCGAGCCTAGCGTAATTGATGTAAACCACACATTCAAATCGTATACATGATGCACTCATCAGTGTTTGACACATGGCGCGGTTGTCGGCTAACTGAAAATGGCCAAGCCGGACGCGGGGTACTGGGAGTCAGCCTAGGCACTCGGGTAGGGTCTCGCGACTATAAACTCCTTTTTCAGGTCACCAAACCAATTCTGGGACATGTCTGCCACAATCCCCGGGCATCTCTGCAGACGTTGGTTAGGCTCTACGCTCAAAACCTATAGCTATACACGAATATCTCATACACCCGTCTTCTTTACGCGCTGTACGCGGTTCGGGCTTTTTGCGATCCAACGCCGAAGCAGCTACGTGAGCAATTATTCGGCGAATTCAAATCCACCCTTGGCCGCAGAACCTGCCAAGATGCCACGCGCAAAGGGAGATGGCGAAAAAAAGAAACAGCCTGCTGTGCCTAGACCAAGTTCGAGGTGAGTAAATTTCACTTTGCGATATCCGGGGCTTCCCAAGGGTTGATGAACTTTCCCAGGGCTGCAAAAGTTCAGAAGCACTCCCGTATGTTGGGCAAACATCGATGCTGACAACATTTTAGTGTAATTCTTATATCTCCAAAGAATGAAATTTTGCTTCTTCATCGTGTTCAGGCATCCAGCTCTTTCGCCTCGGCCCATGTCTTTCCCGGTGGGAACCTTTCTAGTCAAGATGGGCCAGTTCCTCCGCCGGAGGATTATGCCCACCATGACGATGCTGCTTCGTATCGACATGCGGCTATCAGAGAACTCTTTGAAGAGAGTGGTATTCTGCTTGCCAAAGACAAATTATCTGGGGAGATGCTTGTCGTCGATGAAGCAACGCGAGAGAAAGGCCGAAAATTGATTCATCAAAACCAAGTTACATTTATCGACTGGCTAAAACAGCAAAATGCATCAGCCGAGCCTGATATAGGTACGTCTGTCTTGGCCTGATTGTTCCATAGCTCTCTGTTCTAATTTTGGAATAGATCAGCTAATTCCTTTCACACATTGGATTACTCCAAGCAACAACCCTAAGCGCTATACGACCCAGATGTACCTGTATTTCATGCCACTGCCTGTTAACTTGGACAAAAAGCTGCTTGAGGATCTTCCTATCGATGGTGGAAGGGATGAGATTCCAGTTCCGACCAGTGACGGCGGTATCGAAGTCACGGAGGCACAATTTCTCCCAGCCGCAGCATGGCTTCAACGCGCACAGAAGGGAGAAATCATTCTGTTTCCTCCACAGTTTCTACTTTTACATTTAATTTCCGGCTTCCTTGACAAAGAACCCCGTTCATCCGTCTCCGACGGAGAAATGGAGAAACGTCGGGAGGCACTGGTCGAATTTGTACATTCTGGTTCTCCGCCTTGGTCAGACAAGTATATCTCGCCCAAGATGCTCAAAGTTACCGAGGACGGACGAGCCGTTCTGGCGCTAGATGACGCTGGTCCGGAGCTGAAGGGCTCTGGTAGACGAGGAGAATCTGACCGGGTTGTTCTTGTGCGGTTCACCAAGGGCAGTGCGAGGGAAGTGAATGTGGTTTGGAAGAAGGATGCCCTACGTGAAGGTAGAAAGGATCGAAGCAATCTCTAAACCGTATAGATACATCTCGAATACTGTATTTTCTATGGCACGTCAAAAACCAGAATAGTACACATCCGATCAACGGCTTTGATTCGGCTTTGATTTTCTAGTAGAGAAGAAAGTGTGGTACTGCCACGACGAACAGTATGGTTCAGGTGTACGCCCACGCACACCGCCTTCCCACCACGCCAGCCCTCGATAAAGGATCACATGACCCACACAAATCATTTGAGTCCCGATTTGTGCGGTCCGAAAAAACCCTCCACCTCCAACCTCACCGTCGCCCGTCGAATCCTCTACACCAAACCCGCCAAAATGGAGAACGAGAAGGGAGAGATCGTCGATCTGTATGTGCTATCCGTCATCCGACTCACTTTCGCTACAATCTACCCGGTGTTCTTGTTCTGGTCTGCCTGTATCCCATCATGCCGCATGGAATTTGCATACATGAAAGAGAAGGACTTTTGAGTGTCGACTGGGATAAACATGAATGGTTCAACGAATTCAATCATGCGCAATGTCTTGCGGGCGACAGAAATCAAGGCACTAGTCGATTGTAGGGGAAGCGAGTTTTTTCGACACTCGGCTTGAACCGAAGCGAAGAAGGGAAACAACATACTAACCCCCGAATAGCTACGTGCCCCGCAAGTGCAGCGCCACCAACCGCATCATCAAGGCCAACGACCACGCCTCCGTCCAGCTCTCCGTTGGCAAGGTTGACGAGAACGGCCGCTACACCGGCGAGAACGAGACCTACGCTCTCTGCGGATTCATCCGTGCCCGTGGCGAGAGCGACGACTCCTTCAACCGCCTTGCCCAGAAGGACGGCTACCTCAAGAACGTCTGGTCCGCCAGCCGTCAGCGTTAAATCGTCTGACAGTCATGTGGTTTACACTAGGGTGGTGTTGACGGGTTGATATTATGGTGAGAACGCCTCCTGCAGTATGCATCATCGATCGTTTACTAACCGCTGGCCTCTAGACGAACTGTGGCTGAAAGATCCAGGTTCGGGGATTGGAATATGAGAAAAATGGACGAAGGTGTACTGGTAGTTCCCTTCGCTCAAAATTGAAACCCTGTTTTCCTATCTATCAAAATAAGAATGGAATAACGACTTTAAATGGGGTCAGGCTAACCACCGCCTATTCAAATCCTATTTTTACGCCTTTCCGATAGATTAAGGAAACTTGCAGAGAAGCATTCCTCTTCCTTACAGAGTTTTCTCTTTTCTCCCACCCCCTCGTGATCATGAAACAAAAACCCCAGAATCCAAATTCAAAAACTTGAAAAAATATCACTGGCCTTCCCCTCTACCCCATCGGCATATCAAGGCTTCCTCATTCCTGTGGGCTCGAAAAACCGGGTCGTAACACGATCTGTCTTTTTATTGCCTGCGTCTCCATGAGCGAGGAGGTAGAAATAGCACATCCAGCCGAAAATTATTCTCTTAGCCCCGCCTACTGAAGAGCCACTGTTGCAGAGTTCAATGCACTGGGGCACAGATACGGGTGGGACATCCATACGTAAACTTTTGTAGGTCAAGAGGCTGCTCTCTTGACATAAGAGTTTCTATAGTTATGTTACCTCCTTGTTTCTAACTTTGCACTTCCTCTTACAACTTCCACCGAAATGGCCATTCCAAGAGTTTGTAGTGAAGTTTGGACTTGTTTTTCCGAGACAAAGCTATGCACTGCAGAGGACATATTGGCTCCGATCTAGAAATCAGAGCTCGGCGATGTCTACATCTAAATTATCAACTACTAACCTCAACCTTGAGACTCCACAGTATGGTTATTTATCTAACCGCTTCTTCAGTTTAAGCAACGTGCATCCTCCTTGCCATCGATTTTTTATTCACCCCTCTTTCTGGGCCATCATGTTTGCTCTAACCAAGGTTGGATATACGTGATTATTTGAGGGGCATAATTGATTTTTTATTCGTTTCTCCTCGTCCATCTCGTTGACATGCGAACGTAATCTTCCGCATGAACTCATCATTTCAAGAAAAAAAAAGCCATTAGTCTTGGCTTCAAGGCCTTCCTGGGCAAAACACAACATAGAACAGAACATTTTGATCTATAAACAATTCATGCAATCCTGGGCGTGCTGCATTTGGAGCCTAGTCTTATTTCTCCAGACGCACGGCCGGGTTAGACTCGATGAAGTTCAAGTCGACTTTGTGACCAAGAAGCTCGCGAATGTTGCTGACACCGTACCTAGAAATAATGTTAGTGGTTTTTTCGAAACGAAGGCGGTTTGGTTCCCACTCACTTAATCATAGTAGGTCTCTCCAGACTCAGACCCCAACCGTAGACCTGCATGCCCTTGGGGATGCCCATCGACTCCAGCATCTCCGGCCGGAACATACCACTGTTACCGATCTCCACCCATTTGCCCAGGCCCTCGTGGTAACCGAAGATCTCCATACTGGGCTCAGTGTAGGGGTTATAAGCAGGCTTGAAGCGAAGTTGGTGAATGTTCATCTTGGCGAAGAAGACTTCCATAAATCCAATCAGACCACCCAGGGTGAGACCAAAGTCCGCAATGACACCCTCAATTTGATGGAACTCTGCCAGATGAGTGGCATCGACAGCCTCGTTCCGGAAGACACGGTCGATACTGAAGAAGCGGGCCGGCCGCGGGTTGGCGGCGAGCTTGTGCAGCATGTAAGCCGAAATGGAGGTAGTGTGCGTACGAAGAACCAGTCGCAAGGATTCTTCGGCGCTCCAGGGGTAGCGGTAACCAATTGAACCAAACTTGCCCTTCTCGTGGACCTCGTGCACATTGTCCCAATATTTCTTGTAGTCGAGCGGCTTATCCTGAGTGTTCTTGGGGCAATGGGGGTCATTGGCGGGGTCCTCGCGGGGACCATCAGCGGTGAGCGGGTCCGCAATGTAGAAAGTGTCCTGAAGATCGCGTGCAGGGTGTTGCTGAGGCACAAAGAGAGCGTCGAAGTTCCAGAAGCCGGTCTCGACGAAGCGGTTGGTGGGCATCTCCTCGAAACCCATCTCGAAGAAAATGTTGCGGAACTCCTGGCGCACCTTGTTCAGCGGATGCATGGCACCGGATGGCGTAAGAGCACCCTTGGCGTTAAAGTTGTAGGGTTTGAATTCGATGTTTTTCCATGAGCCGTTGACAAGCATGTCGCTTGTGAGATCAGTCTCCTCCTTGACAAACTCACGGGCATACTTGGGACCCTTGGAGATCTTGAAGGTGATTTCCTTAGCCAGGGTAATCAATTTCCTCCGCTTGAGATCCGCAATGGCCTTCGTATCATCCAAGCTCTTTGTTCGCTGCACAGTGAGCAGTTGTTCGCGGGTTGTATCGACGATCGACTCCCGGGTAGCCCGCAGCAAATCCTTGTCCTTTTTGATCCAGCCCTGTTTGAAGGCATTGCCCTGGCCAACCTTCGCGTTATCCTTCCCCACAATGGCGGGCAATTCGGTGATCTTCAGGCCATCTAGGGCCTTGACGACAGCCTCGAAAACCTTGGCTTCGTGGCTGCCATTGGTCGCAATATTCTCGCCCTCGGGAGTGAGTGCAATAACCTCCTTGTCAATGGTCTCATACTCGACCATCGACCGAGTGGCCAGGCGGTCCAGCGCACTTTTGACCTTCAATGAGGGGTCGGAGGGGAAGGCTTCATTGGAAAGGATGGGGGTATCGGAGGCGGAAAGAACGTCCAGGATCGGGGCTGTCAGGTCGGACGCCATGGCTGCGGCCTTTTCCTGCAGAAAGATTGGCGAAAGCGGAGCGAGAGCGAGGAGGGAAAGAAAGAAGTTCGGTCTTTAGGGTCTTGCGGCGGGCCAAAATTACGATGACTCTTTTCCAGTTCGGTACGGCGGGCATAGTGACCACATGCGCTGTTTCACCCCCACCACCCGACAGCCGCAGCACCAGCACTTTACATAGTATACCTTTTACTAAAACGCAATCATCACTCCACCAGTTTACTACTTATATATACGACTTGATTCTGGCCAGATTATCCTGGTTCTTCGTATTCACCCCCACAATCAACCTTTTCAAATATTGTCGCAGAGAACCTCGGGTCAACTATGGCATCTCCGGCGCTACCGTACTGGTTTCCTCTTGTATACAGTCCATAAGAGAACATGTTGGCGCTCTGCTCGCCAGTCGCGTCTTTCTCCCTCGTTATACTTGTCGCGTGCTGTGGCGTGGCCGTTTCATCGCTTGGCTGATCATGCAGCGCTGCAATATCGACGTCAGTGCGTCTGGGTTAAGGCCTTGTATTCTGACGTGGACTTTTAGAAACGCTCTGCTGGTTTAATCTACGGAGTGACGATCTTATGCCGCTGGCATCTGGAAATGACCTGCGATCAAGCAGCCATGTTGTCATCTCGTGACCCTCTTACGAAGCATGTATCCAGATGATGCAGAGACCCTAACAAGTCTCCCCCGAACATACCAGCACCAAGTACAGTACAGAACCCACTAGTCCACGCACCGCAGCGACCTTTAAACCTTCTTCCCCCTCACCGTCGTCCAGTGACTGTCCAGCGAGTAATCGCCGCACGAGGGGCTCCAAGAAGGACCGGCAGGCAACGGTCTCAGCCACCAAAGGGGAGACCAATATTTTTCGCGAAGGTGGACATCAAAAACTATGGAACGGTGGCAGAGTCGGTCCCGAGACAGCAAATCACCGCTCTTTCTCACTGGTCGGGACTAAGGTTCGGACCCAGTAGAGCCCACCCGCAAGAACCGTTCCTCCAAGTCTCGGAGTTAATGCTGTTCGAACCTCACAAATCCCATGTGGAAACCATCGGGGAGGGGGATTGCGTTGCGCAGAGGTTTTGAGAGCAGGACTTGGGAATGAAGTACTCACCGGACGAATCTGCCGGGGGATGACGAGATGGTACTTGCGATCGCCCCTAGCCCCAGTGGCGATCATCACGCTTTCAAGATTATTCGTTCGATGGCCAGCGGACCAAGGGAGATAAAACGGCTTAGGGCCTTCTTCTTCCAGCACCCTAGTCCCCTGAGAACTCTATCGGTCCAAGCCCGTGCGTGCCAAATTCATGGTGATAATTTCTTCTTTTTTACTGGGATGTACCATAGGGTAAACTATCTGCATCAGGCGTGCATGTGTACAATACGTTGGGTTTATGTGTACGTGTGTGTGTGTGTGTACCTTGTAGCACCCTACTCCGTAATATTTTTTTTTTCCATTTTTCGAATTATCACTAGTAGAAAGCGAAACAGAGACAGTCTATGTACGAGTAAAAAAAAGTTGTGGTATCGCCGCCCCTTTTGAAATCCCAATCTTCTCTCCCCTCTCGCTCGCTCTCTGGCTCTCCCTCTTCTCTTTTCAGCAAATCTTTCTCCCATCCACTCCGAACCTTAAAGCTTCTTCCTCCTTCTTCTTCTTCTTCTTCTCCTTTTTCGGGGAATTTCCCGATTCCATTCTTTGTGCATTCCATTTCCCCTCTACCTTTCTTTCCCCCGCAAAAAAAAGCGCAGGGGAGATTACATAACCCCCTTGCCAGACTTTAGGCTTTCCCCCCTTCGTCTCGTCTCCAACAGGCTTCCTCTCTATCACATCCCCTCCCCTCTGACCCCGAGAGAATCGGGCCGTGTAGACTTTTCCTTTCTTTTGGTCCCGAAACCTCTTGTGATATCGCTCCATGTCGTCCTAGATCTTCTACATCTTCTCTGTGGCAGAACCCTCCCGTCTGGTAAGTTTGGACTGCCGCGTCGGCTCCCTCTAAATCCTCCCCGAACTCCCTATTAGGGAACCATTTCGGTCCCCTTCGAGCCATCTTTTTTTTCATGTTTTTTCGTGCTTTGCCTCTTCCAAGATGTCTTCCACTGGTTCCGCCGTGTTTTTCCTTTTTTTGTTTGTCAACAAGGTTCTCTTGCTAACAATATCAGGGCATAATGACTGGTGCGGATGAGACTCTTGTGGCCGCGACTGCGATCTTGCAGTCTCTGGCCAGAGACGAGCCTACCGCCGGCTCGTCTTCACCCCCTTTTGATTTTCAATTCCCTTCGAGCAACGGTGCCAAATCTTCCACACTCCCCGGAGAATCGAGTCCTGCAAAGGCTGCCTTCGAGGCCGAGTTGGAGGCCTTGGTGCGCCGCGTGCATCACCTGGAATTCCAAGCTGTCAGTCATCACACGTTCCCCGACGATCCCCAGCAGACCACTCCGTCTGCTTTTGGATCCAATGAGAAAAACCCAGACTTTTTGTGGACCTTTGGGCTCGATCGCTTGTCGTCCGGTCAAGGTTCTGACTCTTATTGCCTCACACAGCAGCAAAACCTGAATCAACCCAATCGGCGACAGCGAACCCCCTCGGGCCCCGAAGAGCAACCGCCACCCCCGACTGTGGACCTAGACGATGACGAAACCGATGAGGAGGACGAGACCGGAGCCCGTACCCGGGTCGTCCGCGAAGAAGATATTAGCATCCTGCGTAACCATGTGCAAAAGCAGGCCGAGGAAATCAGTTTCCAAAAAGACATCATTGCACAAGTTCGCGACGAGCTGCTGAAACAAGAGGAGCACACTCGCCGTGCCCTGACCAAGGTTGAAAACGAGGATGTCGTCCTCTTGGAACGTGAATTACGCAAGCATCAGCAAGCCAACGAGGCCTTCCAAAAGGCCTTACGAGAAATCGGAGGTATCATTACGCAGGTCGCCAACGGTGACCTCTCCATGAAGGTTCAAATTCACCCCCTGGAGATGGACCCGGAAATCGCTACTTTCAAACGAACGATCAACACCATGATGGACCAACTACAAGTCTTCGGTAGCGAAGTGTCCCGGGTTGCCCGTGAGGTCGGAACTGAAGGAATACTAGGTGGACAAGCACAAATTACTGGTGTTCATGGTATTTGGAAGGAACTTACTGAAAACGTGAACATTATGGCCAAAAACTTGACGGATCAGGTGCGAGAAATCGCTACTGTTACAACTGCTGTCGCGCACGGTGATCTGAGCCAGAAGATCGAGAGCCGTGCTCAAGGTGAAATTTTGGAACTGCAACAAACGATCAACACCATGGTGGATCAACTCAGAACATTCGCAACGGAAGTCACACGGGTCGCTCGTGATGTCGGTACAGAAGGTGTGCTAGGAGGTCAAGCTCAAATAGAAGGCGTCCAGGGCATGTGGAACGAACTCACCGTCAACGTCAACGCCATGGCCAATAACCTAACAACGCAAGTACGAGATATCGCCACCGTCACCAAAGCCGTCGCCAAGGGTGACCTGACACAAAAGGTCCAAGCCAACTGCCGAGGTGAAATTGCCGCATTGAAGGATATTATCAACTCCATGGTGGACCAGTTGCGGCAGTTTGCGCAGGAAGTCACTAAAATCGCTAAGGAGGTCGGAACGGACGGTGTACTTGGTGGTCAAGCTACAGTTAACGACGTCGAGGGCACTTGGAAGGACCTCACCGAGAATGTCAATCGAATGGCCAATAACCTCACAACCCAAGTGCGTGAGATCGCCGATGTTACCACGGCTGTCGCTAAGGGTGACCTGACAAAGAAGGTCACCGCTAATGTCCAGGGTGAAATTCTTGATCTGAAGAGCACGATTAACGGCATGGTTGACCGTCTGAACACATTCGCTTTTGAGGTTAGCAAGGTAGCTCGTGAAGTCGGCACCGATGGTACTCTAGGTGGTCAGGCGAAGGTTGATAATGTGGAAGGAAAATGGAAGGATCTCACAGACAACGTCAACACCATGGCCCAAAATCTGACGTCTCAAGTACGAAGTATATCGGACGTCACGCAAGCCATTGCTAAGGGTGATTTGAGCAAGGAGATTGAAGTGCACGCCCAGGGAGAGATTCTTACCCTCAAGGTGACGATCAATCACATGGTGGGTCGGCTGGCTAAGTTCGCCATGGAACTTAAGAAGGTCGCCCGTGATGTCGGCGTTGATGGTAAAATGGGTGGCCAGGCCAACGTTGAGGGGATTGCGGGTACCTGGAAAGAGATCACCGAGGACGTCAATACCATGGCTGAGAATCTTACATCCCAAGTGCGTGCATTTGGCGAGATTACCGACGCCGCCACAGATGGAGATTTCACAAAACTTATTACAGTCAACGCTTCCGGTGAAATGGACGAACTGAAACGCAAGATCAACAAGATGGTTTCCAATCTGCGTGACAGTATCCAGCGAAATACTGCCGCCAGGGAGGCTGCCGAACTTGCCAACCGTACCAAGTCCGAGTTCCTAGCCAATATGTCGCACGAGATCAGAACCCCGATGAACGGTATCATCGGAATGACGCAACTCACGTTGGATACCGACGACCTGAAACCCTACACTCGAGAAATGCTGAACGTCGTGCACAACCTTGCTAACAGTTTGCTCACGATCATCGACGATATCCTAGATATCTCGAAGATTGAAGCCAACCGCATGGTGATTGAAAGCATTCCGTTCACTGTGCGTGGCACCGTTTTCAATGCCCTGAAGACGTTAGCCGTCAAAGCAAATGAGAAATTCTTAAGCCTGACGTACCAAGTTGACAATACGGTGCCGGATTATGTCATTGGCGATCCATTCCGTCTGCGCCAAATTATACTCAATCTTGTTGGAAATGCCATCAAATTCACCGAGCATGGTGAAGTCAAACTTACGATCCGCAAATCGGACCGCGAGCAATGTACCACCAACGAATATGCATTTGAATTCTCCGTTTCTGATACGGGTATCGGCATTGAAGAGGACAAATTGGATCTAATCTTCGACACCTTCCAGCAAGCCGATGGCTCCACGACCCGTCGATTTGGCGGTACGGGCCTTGGTCTGTCTATCTCCAAGCGTTTGGTCAACCTTATGGGCGGCGATGTCTGGGTTACCTCTGAGTATGGGCACGGCAGTACTTTCCACTTCACCTGCGTGGTCAAGCTGGCCGACCAATCATTGAAGGTCATTGCATCTCAACTCATGCCGTACCGTGACCACCGAGTTCTATTCATCGACAAGGGACAGAATGGAATCCAGGCGGCCAATGTCATGAAAATGCTTAAGCAAATTGACTTGGAACCGCTGGTCGTGCGAAATGAAGAACACGTTCCGCCGCCTGAAATTCAAGATCCCTCCGGAAAAGAGTCGGGTCATGCGTACGATGTCATTATTGTGGATTCCGTCGACACCGCTCGGATTCTACGGACCTTCGATGAGTTCAAGTATATCCCCATCGTCTTGGTCTGTCCATTGGTCTGTGTGAGCCTGAAGTCCGCTCTGGATCTCGGTATTAGCTCGTACATGACGACACCGTGTCAACCCATAGACTTGGGCAATGGTATGCTACCAGCTCTGGAAGGCCGTTCGACGCCGATCACAACCGACAACTCTCGCTCCTTTGATATCCTTCTTGCTGAAGATAACGATGTCAACCAGCAACTTGCGATGAAGATTCTTCAGAAGCACAACCACAACGTGTTTGTTGTTGGCAATGGTCTTGAGGCTGTCGAAGCTGTCAAGAAGCGCCGCTATGACGTTATTCTCATGGACGTTCAAATGCCTATCATGGGTGGATTTGAAGCCACAGGCAAGATCCGCGAGTATGAACGTGAGAGTGGATTGCAGCGCACACCAATCATTGCGCTCACCGCACACGCCATGCTGGGAGACCGCGAGAAGTGTATCCAGGCACAGATGGACGAATATCTTTCCAAACCGCTCAAGCAGAATCAAATGATGCAGACCATTCTCAAATGCGCTACGCTCGGTGGCTCTCTGCTCGAAAAGAGCAAGGAGTCTCGGATCTCCAGCAGCGGAGAAATGCATCCAATCCACTCCTCCGTTTCGTCCGACAATCAGAATCAGCAGTTGCAACAACAATCTCAAAATAAGAAACCGTTGCCGACTCCCACGCGGCCTAGTGCTGAGACTCGCTCTGTCACCACCTCCGGGCCGATTGCTCGAGGAAGTGTGGTGAGCCCATCAGAGGACAAGGATGAAGAGATGATCGATGATCGGGTACGTTAATAGCAATGTATGTTGCAAAAGAAAGCATATCGAAACACTCAGGCTAATTTTTCGGTTGTCTTTCAAACAGTCATTGCTGAGATCCAACAGTACTTGAGTCCATTTGCATACCCTGAACATTTGACTTTCTCGTCGTGCGAATCTACCTCGGTGGTTTGATGATACCCTGTCTATATTGAGCCTTTTTGAGCGCTTCTTTGAGACCTCCTTGGGAGGAACCCGCAAGAGCCTCGGCCTTTTTCCTATCCTACTTTTGACATTTATTCATCTCATACCCTTCTTCTCATTGTCCAGTCATTTTCCTCTTCACAAGTGATCTTGTCTCTGCATTCGTTAACCATGGTCTATTTATGGTGGTGTTTGGCGTATCTATATCAATATTTCAACAAGGGCTTGGGCAGTCAAGTGGGTGACTGAAGGGGGAGTTTGCAACAAGAAGGCGTGCTTTTATTATTAGTTCATCCGCATGAGGATTCTTCGTGTCAACACACTTGCCATCTATTCTCTCGCTTGCAATCTTGCCTCGGAGCCTGTTTCTGTCATCATTTCTCATCTTTGTATTGTATCTAGTTCTTTCTTTCACGTTCTTGCCCACCCATCTTTCTTGGTGCGAGAGAGGATCCCCTAGGTTCCGAGGCCCCTTTTCTTTTCTTCCTTCTCCGCCTCCCCCTCCTTTTCTGCTGCCACCGATGGTGGTGGTGTATTAGTCACCTGATTCTTGCCTGGACAGCGTTATTTGTGTCGAATTGCGAGACCAAAATACAAGAATTTATTCTGGATCGTTCTCATTCAACCGCCTTCAATCTGATGTGCCTCGTAAAATCAACTCGAAATCAACTATTATCGTCTTCTGACCCTCACCCTAACCCACAGAAATACAAAACGAAGAAAACGGAACAAGCAATTGTATTATTATATCTATGAGTCGAGGTTTTCAGCAAGATCATAACATTACTCAACCCAACGCCTCTCGCTTCTAACAACACCAAACCCCCCAACAACCAAATGACCAACAAATTAATTGATTAAGCACGAGTCTACTGCGACCTGAAAGTTTGGGGTTTCGTCGTCGATGTAGTGAATTGAGTCGAGACATGCGTCAAGTTAACAGCAGTCGTCGCATTCGTGATAATACTGCTCGTGTTAGTGAAAGGCGCGGTTACATTCGCTAGCATCCCGCGGGGAACGATACCGGGCTCCCGTCGAATTATATTGGGATCTCGTCGCTCGAAATGACTCCAGCGTTTCATGTCTGCGGTAATGGATGCCTCTGGTGTGGTGCTTGTTTCGCTGGTCGATTCAGAGGCTGTGGACTCTGGTTCTGTAGTCAAAGGTGACGTCTCCGTTGTAGTCAAAGGCGTCGTCTCCGTTGTAGTCAAAGGCGTCGTCTCCGGTGTAGTCAAAGGCGTCGTCTCCGGTGTAGTCAAAGGCGTCGTCTCCGGTGTAGTCAAAGGCGTCGATTTCGATGTAGTCAAAGGCGTCGTCTCCGGTGTAGTCAAAGGCGTCGATTTCGATGTAGTCAAAGGCGTTGTCTCCGGTGTAGTCAAAGGCGTCGATTTCGGTGAAGTCGAGGTTGTTACTGTTGTCAAAGTGCTAGGGCTAGAGACCGGGGTCGAGACCGACGTGGAAGCCGAAGTAGCTGGGCTGCGGGTTGTAGTTGTGCTGGGAATCAAGGGTGTCGAGATCTTTGAGGTAGTTTGCGATTCGGTATTTGTCGGTCTTACGCTTGCAGTGCCAGATGGAGTGCCGGGTTTAGTCTCAGATGCAACGCCTGATGCAGTACTTGAAGCTCCCGAGGGTACTCCTGTAGCTGACGAGGCGCCACCAGGGGCCGACGTTTTTTCGCCAGCACCACCTCCTGGAACTGACGAGGCGCCACCAGGGGCCGACGTTTTTTCGCCAGCACCACCTCCTGGAACTGACGAGGCGCCACCAGGTGCTGAAGTTTTTGCGCCAGCACTACCTCCTGGAACTGACGAGGCGCCACCAGGTGCTGAAGTTTTTCCGCCAGCACCACCTCCTGCTCCTGGGGCACCACCTCCAGACGGACCTCCTCCAGATGGATGTTCGCCCGATGGGCCTCCTCCTGATGGACCTCCTGATGGACCGGCGCCTGGTGGACCTCCTCCTGATGGATGTTCGCTCGATGGGCCACCGCCTGATGGACCTCCTCCTGATGGACCTCCTCCAGATGGATGTTCGCCAGATGGGCCTCCTCCAGATGGACCTCCTGACGGACCGGCACCAGATGTTGGGCAGACAGTCACGGTTGCAGTGACAGTAGACACGGACGCGGTGGGTTGGCAGAATGGAGCACAGAAAGAAACGATATCGAAGCAGCTAACGTTTGATCCACCACCGCCAGGACTGGTTCCTCCACCAGGAGCAATTCCTCCAGGGCTTGTGCCTCCAGGAGATGTACCGCCGCCAGGGCTAGGACCTCCGCCAGGAGTACTAGTAGAGCTAGGATGAGCGCCACCACCACCTGGAGGGGTACCACCGCCAGGAGAGGTGCCCCCTCCAGGACTTGTGCCTCCG